>OY979767.1:58271766-59489601 GCA_963855975.1 Andrena chrysosceles | reverse complement strand
AAAGGGTGCAAGGGTAAAGGGTGCAAGGGTAAAGGGTGCAAGGGTAAAGGGTGCAAGGGTAAAGGGTGCAAGGGTAAAGGGTGCAAGGGTAAAGGGTGCAAGGGTAAAGGGTGCAAGGGTAAAGGGTGCAAGGGTAAAGGGTGCAAGGGTAAAGGGTGCAAGGGTAAAGGGTGCAAGGGTAAAGGGTGCAAGGGTAATGGGTGCAAGGGTAAAGGGTGCAAGGGTAAAGGGTGCAAGGGTAAAGGGTGCAAGGGTAAAGGGTGCAAGGGTAAAGGGTGCAAGGGTAAAGGGTGCAAGGGCAAAGGGTGCAAGGGCAAAGGGTGCAAGGGCAAAGGGTGCAAGGGTAAAGGGTGCAAGGGTAAAGGGTGCAAGGGTAAAGGGTGCAAGGGTAAAGGGTGCAAGGGTAAAGGGTGCAAGGGTAAAGGGTGCAAGGGTAAAGGGTGCAAGGGTAAAGGGTGCAAGGGTGCAAGGGTAAAGGGTGCAAGGGTAAAGGGTGCAAGGGTAAAGGGTGCAAGGGTAAAGGGTGCAAGGGTAAAGGGTGCAAGGGTAAAGGGTGCAAGGGTAAAGGGTGCAAGGGTAAAGGGTGCAAGGGTAAAGGGTGCAAGGGTAAAGGGTGCAAGGGTAAAGGGTGCAAGGGAAAAGGGTGCAAGGGCAAAGGGTGCAAGGGCAAAGGGTGCAAGGGTAAAGGGTGCAAGGGCAAAGGGTGCAAGGGCAAAGGGTGCAAGGGCAAAGGGTGCAAGGGCAAAGGGTGCAAGGGCAAAGGGTGCAAGGGCAAAGGGTGCAAGGGCAAAGGGTGCAAGGGTAAAGGGTGCAAGGGTAAAGGGTGCAAGGGTAAAGGGTGCAAGGGTAAAGGGTGCAAGGGTAAAGGGTGCAAGGGTAAAGGGTGCAAGGGTAAAGGGTGCAAGGGTAAAGGGTGCAAGGGTAAAGGGTGCAAGGGTAAAGGGTGCAAGGGTAAAGGGTGCAAGGGTAAAGGGTGCAAGGGTAAAGGGTGCAAGGGTAAAGGGTGCAAGGGTAAAGGGTGCAAGGGTAAAGGGTGCAAGGGTAAAGGGTGCAAGGGTAAAGGGTGCAAGGGTAAAGGGTGCAAGGGTAAAGGGTGCAAGGGTAAAGGGTGCAAGGGTAAAGGGTGCAAGGGTAAAGGGTGCAAGGGTAAAGGGTGCAAGGGTAAAGGGTGCAAGGGTAAAGGGTGCAAGGGTAAAGGGTGCAAGGGTAAAGGGTGCAAGGGTAAAGGGTGCAAGGGTAAAGGGTGCAAGGGTAAAGGGTGCAAGGGTAAAGGGTGCAAGGGTAAAGGGTGCAAGGGTAAAGGGTGCAAGGGTAAAGGGTGCAAGGGTAAAGGGTGCAAGGGTAAAGGGTGCAAGGGTAAAGGGTGCAAGGGTAAAGGGTGCAAGGGTAAAGGGTGCAAGGGTAAAGGGTGCAAGGGTAAAGGGTGCAAGGGTAAAGGGTGCAAGGGTAAAGGGTGCAAGGGTAAAGGGTGCAAGGGTAAAGGGTGCAAGGGTAAAGGGTGCAAGGGTAAAGGGTGCAAGGGTAAAGGGTGCAAGGGTAAAGGGTGCAAGGGTAAAGGGTGCAAGGGTAAAGGGTGCAAGGGTAAAGGGTGCAAGGGTAAAGGGTGCAAGGGTAAAGGGTGCAAGGGTAAAGGGTGCAAGGGTAAAGGGTGCAAGGGTAAAGGGTGCAAGGGTAAAGGGTGCTAGGGTAAAGGGTGCAAGGGTAAAGGGTGCAAGGGTAAAGGGTGCAAGGGTAAAGGGTGCAAGGGTAAAGGGTGCAAGGGTAAAGGGTGCAAGGGTAAAGGGTGCAAGGGTAAAGGGTGCAAGGGTAAAGGGTGCAAGGGTAAAGGGTGCAAGGGTAAAGGGTGCAAGGGTAAAGGGTGCAAGGGTAAAGGGTGCAAGGGTAAAGGGTGCAAGGGTAAAGGGTGCAAGGGTAAAGGGTGCAAGGGTAAAGGGTGCAAGGGTAAAGGGTGCAAGGGTAAAGGGTGCAAGGGTAAAGGGTGCAAGGGTAAAGGGTGCAAGGGTAAAGGGTGCAAGGGTAAAGGGTGCAAGGGTAAAGGGTGCAAGGGTAAAGGGTGCAAGGGTAAAGGGTGCAAGGGTAAAGGGTGCAAGGGTAAAGGGTGCAAGGGTAAAGGGTGCAAGGGTAAAGGGTGCAAGGGTAAAGGGTGCAAGGGTAAAGGGTGCAAGGGTAAAGGGTGCAAGGGTAAAGGGTGCAAGGGTAAAGGGTGCAAGGGTAAAGGGTGCAAGGGTAAAGGGTGCAAGGGTAAAGGGTGCAAGGGAAAAGGGTGCAAGGGCAAAGGGTGCAAGGGTAAAGGGTGCAAGGGCAAAGGGTGCAAGGGCAAAGGGTGCAAGGGTAAAGGGTGCAAGGGCAAAGGGTGCAAGGGCAAAGGGTGCAAGGGCAAAGGGTGCAAGGGCAAAGGGTGCAAGGGTAAAGGGTGCAAGGGTAAAGGGTGCAAGGGTAAAGGGTGCAAGGGTAAAGGGTGCAAGGGTAAAGGGTGCAAGGGTAAAGGGTGCAAGGGTAAAGGGTGCAAGGGTAAAGGGTGCAAGGGTAAAGGGTGCAAGGGTAAAGGGTAAAGGGTGCAAGGGTAAAGGGTGCAAGGGTAAAGGGTGCAAGGGTAAAGGGTGCAAGGGTAAAGGGTGCAAGGGTAAAGGGTGCAAGGGTAAAGGGTGCAAGGGTAAAGGGTGCAAGGGTGCAAGGGTAAAGGGTGCAAGGGTAAAGGGTATAAGGATAAATGGTAAAAGGTGTATCGGTATATAAGGGTATATAAAGGTATAAGGGTATAAGGGTATATAAGTGTTCGCGAAAGAGAACGGGATGAGCTTGAGCTGCCGGTTAGGTTGAGTGAAAAACGCACAGTATTGATGAGCAATGTACAATTAGTTTATTTTACACTCGCGGAGTGAGTCACAACTTGAAATGGTGAGTGGGCGAGCCCGAACAGATGCACGTTGTGCTGCGAATGTACAGTTCTTTGTCTCGTTGAGACAAAACGCAAACGTCGCACACGTGGCCGCGTAACAGCCCACGATCCACAATCGATAAACTATGAGTCTGAGCACGATATTGAGTTGAGAGGTGAGAAATTATGAGATTGAGCACTAAGGTGAGCAATTTTGTGAGAATTCACGAGTTACAGTGATCTAAACGTTCAGTGAAAACCAACACGTCCGTCCTGGTACTCTGCGTGAACAAGAATAATAAGAGCAATATGGCCGATCGATTTCCGTTAGTCGTCTTCTCCAAAAGTCTGGAGGATCGAGCGACGTGGGGAAATGCGATTGGCTGAGCGTTCTGTCGCTGACACATGATTGGTCGATCGATTGTGGATCGGGCTTGTCGATCCGCTGTCCAGGAGGTGCTGCGATGAGTTGGGTGTGGCGGAGATCGGAACTACCGAATCTCAAACATGCTCCCGGCCTCAACAGCTGGAAGAAGATGTTGATGATGAGTCTGTAACATTCAAAACAGCCAATTTTGCGATTGGCCTGGTTAAGATGGTAGTGGCGGTTTTGAGCGTCACCACCCTGGTCAGTCCATCCTTCCCTGAGTGAAGGGTGAGAACCCGAGCAAGTGGCCACTTCCTAGGGGGAAACCGCTCATCGGTGATGAGCACCAGAGAGCCGACCTTGATGGCGTTGGATGGATGATGCCACTTCGAGATTGAGAGCTGACGTTGCAGATAATGAGATGACCATTGAGTCCAGAATTGTTGAGTCTTCTGTTGGATGAGTTGCCACCGCGCTGATGGTGAGATGGATGTGTGCTCCACAGAGGGTTCCGGTAGAGCTGAGAGCGGGTGGCCAATGAGGAAGTGAGCAGGAGTGAGCGTTGCGACGTCATCAGGATCGTCGCTGAGGGGCTCGAGAGGTCGTGAATTCAACAGGGCCTCAATCTGCGTGAGAAGTGTGCTGAACTCTTCGTAGGTGAGTGCTGTTTCACTCACTGTTCGCCGAAGATGATGTTTCGTCGACTTCACCACAGCCTCCCATTTGCCTCCCATGTGTGGTGCGGCTGGAGGGTTGAAACACCAGCGAGTGTTGTCGTTGACCAACAGCTGAGCGAGAGTTTGGTGATCTTGAGAGCCCTGAGTGAACATCCTCTTGAGCGTGGCATCTGCTCCGATGAAGTTGGTGCCACAATCTGAGTAGAGGGAGTGAGGGATTCCTCTCCGTGAGATGAAACGCCTGTACGTGGCTATGAAACCATCTGTGGAGTAGTCGGTGACTAGCTCGAGATGAACAGCTGAGGTGGTTAGACAGACGAACACACAGATCCATCCCTTGTGAGTCTTGGCGCCTCGCCCTTTCCACGTCCTTAAGGTGACAGGACCAGCATAGTCCAGTCCAGTGTTGGTGAATGGGCGAGTGGGTGTGACTCGTGAAAGAGGTAGTTGGCCCATCAGTTGATGGGCACGGATCCCCCTTTGCCGAGCACACACAACACACCGTAGAATGTGAGATTTCACTGGAGCTCGACCACCGATGATCCAGTAGGTCTGTCTGATTTGAGCGAGCGTGAGCTGAGTCCCTCCATGGAGAGTTTCTCGGTGAGCTTGATCTATAATCAGATCGGACAGACGTGAGTGACGAGGCAAAATTGCAGGATGCTTACTTCCATATGCAATGTGAGCGTTGTTGAGTCGGCCCCCGACTCGGATCACTCCTTCTTGGTCGATAAAGGCCGTGAGCCTATTGAAGATGTGAGAAGATGGCAGCGTCGCGCCAGAGCTGAGCGTCCTCATTTCGTGTGCGAAGTAAAGGGACTGCGTCGCTTTAATCCAGAAGATCCTGGCCCTCTCCAGATCCTCGGGCGACTGAACGATGAGTGGTAAGGAAATCGTTGACCTCCTTAAATGTGACAGAATTCTGAAACAAACTGAAGTGATACGAAAGAGTTTGTTGAGAGATGAGTATTTGTAAATGAGGTCCCAGTGATATTCGAGTTTTCGAATGTTGAGCAAATTTGAGATTCCAGGACGAGCTTCCTGCATGCTTGGACTGTCCTTCAATGTAGGTTGAGAGGGCCATGAGTCACTGGGTTGAGTGAGCCAAGATGGTCCCGTCCACCAAAGCTCGTGGTGTTCAAGCTGATGTGTTGTTAGGCCTCGAGAGGCACAGTCAGCTGGATTCGCCGTTCCAGGAACGTGTCTCCAATGTGCGTGTGGAGTGAGCTCTTGAATTTGGGAGACACGATTCCGTACGTAATCCTTCCAGCGTGAAGCATGTGATTTGATCCATGAGAGTGAGATTTGAGAGTCCGTCCACAGATGAGTTGTAGAGATGTTGAGTTGAAGAGTAGCTTGAACATACTTCGTGAGCTTTGCCAGCATTAAAGCTGCAGTGAGTTCGAGCCTTGGGATTGTGAGTTTCTTGAGTGGTGCTACCTTGGTTTTGGAGCACACTAGTGTCGACACTTTGTGAGCTGTGGACGGTGTGGACACGATAATGTAAATTACCGCTGCCATGGCGAGCTGAGAGGCATCAGAGAATCCATGTAATTCCACTGTCGAGTAGGAGAAGGTGTTGAACCACCTTGGAATTGAGAGCCTGGCCAGGCTTGTGAGATCTTCTCTGATGGTGAGCCAGTGAGCAGTGACTTGGGAAGGCAGTGGGTCGTCCCAGTTCAGTTTGTGCAGCCACAACTCCTGCAAAATTGCTTTTGCCCGAATGATGACTGGAGCTAAGAAGCCGAGTGGATCAAATATCTTTGCTACTTCAGAGAGAATGAGACGTTTAGTGAGCCTTGAGTCGCTGAGAGGTTTTGTCGAGAATGAGAAGTTGTCAGTGAGAGCGTTCCATTGTAATCCGAGGATTTTGGTATTGCAGTCGTCAAGTGCGATGTACGAGTTGCTAGCTCGCACGTCATGAGCAATTGATTCAAGCAACGGAGGGTAGGTTGATTGCCACTTGGCAAGTGGAAAACCTCCCGCCTTGCACAGGTCATTTAATTGTTGAGCGATTGTAATGAGCGTCTCACCTGTATCGGCGCCGCCGAATATGTCGTCGACGTATCTAGCATGAGTGATTGACGGTACTGCCAGGGGAAAACGATGTCCTTCGTCTTCGACCAACTGCAGTAGTACTCTGACAGCGAGAAACGGCGCAGCCTTGGTTCCATAAGTGACCGTAGTGAGTTTGTAGGGCACCTCCTTTGAATCCTCGTCAATCCACAGTATCCTCTGGAGGTCCTGGTCGTCTTCGCAAACCTTGATTTGTCTGTACATTTTTGTCACGTCTGTGGCGAAAATGTACTTGTGCTGACGAATCCACAGCAGCACATCCGAGATGTTGAGTAGAAGGTTCGCACCAGTATGCATGAGATCGTTGATCGAGTGCCCCGTTGTGGTTGGGCTTGAGCCATTGAAGACGACCCTCAACTTCGTGGTCTGACTGTCGAGCTTGAGCACTCCATGATGTGGAAGATAAAAAACAGAGTGAGTATTAGGTGAGAGTGAGGGAGCTCTTACCATATGATGGAGTGCCTCATATTCCTTCAAGAACCCTTGGTAGAGATTGCGATATTCAGAATCTTTGTTGAGCTTGTTGAGTGTTCGCTTCAGACAGGCATGGGCTGTCTGGTAGGAATTGCCCAACAGACTTCGAGATGACTTGAGAGGGATACGTACGATGTACCTTCCTGTAGAATCACGAGTGTGTGTCGCCCGAAAGTGATCCTCACATTCTTGTTCTTCAGGGGTGAGCTTTGAGGGCGTATCTGTTGGGAGCTCTTCTTGAATCCAGAATTTAGCCAATAGATCTTGTATTGTTTTGTCGCTGTGCTGCATGACTGCAGCTGTGTGCGACGAGCTGAATTGAGACTGAGGTGTGTTAATTGGCCCAAGAACGAGCCACCCAAAGATTGAGCACTGGGCAATTGGCATTGAAGGGTCACCCTTTATGAGGTTAGGTTTTATAATTTTCCCATATGAGTCTGCACCAATAATTATGTCAATAGGCCTAGGTTTTAGAAAATCTGGATCAGCTAACCTTAACCTGGTGAGATGTGGCCAATCTTGACGTGGTGCTTCAACGGATGGTAGACTGGATGTGAGAGTTCGCAGAACATGAGCTTGAGTGGAGACCGTGGAGGAGTCGTAGCTTGATCGTAGAGTGATTGACACGACGCCTCGAGTGTGAGTAGTTTTGTTGCCTCCAATGCCAATAATTGAGATGGATGAGTGGGTTCTTTGAAGGTTAAGTTGAGTGATGAGCTCCTCCTTGATGAAGGTGAGCTCTGAGCCTGAGTCGATGAGTAGCCTGACTGGCAGCGAGGCCACAGGTGAGATGAGCTGTGCGTTAGCTGTTGCTAATAGGGTGAGCGTGAGCGAGGTTGCGTGGCAACCAGTGGCTGGGTGAGACGGAGCCGTATGAGTTAAACCTGTTGTGCTTGAGCTTGGTGAGTTGGGTGAGAGTGAGGTGACGACTGCACCAACGCTTCAGTAGTCAGGGTCATCCTCTGACTTCTTCCCTTCCGTAGGAGGGGCTTGTTGAGTAGAGCTGGGCTCGGTCGTCGACCTGGGCTTAACTGGTATTGAGCCTTGAGCAACCGCTGGTTGAGACGGGTGCAGCATCGAATGGTGCTTGGCCCCACAAATCTTGCACCGGTGAGCCGATTTGCACACCTCTGTGTTATGTCGACCACAGCAATTTTTGCACAGTGATCGGGCGACGATGAAGTTGCGACGCTCGGTCACTGGCGTTTCCCTGAACTTAGGGCACATGACCACGAAGTGGTCTGCGTGGCACCAGTCGCAAGGATATTTTGTCGACTGGGCCTTGGACGACGTCTGTGGTTGAGATTTTGCCTGCGTCGCAGGGTGAGCAGTAGACCTCCTCAGAGATGAGCGAGCAGTGGAGGTTGGAAGGGTCGTTGGCTTCTTTGATGTGGCCTCCATCTGCTCTAAAGCGCCACCTTTGGTTTCCACAAAGGCTAGCAGAGCCTTGTAGCTGGGGCACTCAGTTGAGTTGGCGAGAGAGGTTTCCCAGGCCTCTCGCGTCACCTTGTCAAGGCTGTTAGTGAGCACATGCACTAGGAGGCAATTGTGCATCTCCTTGTCAGCACCCAGCGCGATGAGCGTCTCGTTCACCTCGTTGATGGTGGCAGCCAGGTCGTGGAGAGCAGGTGCCGATCGTGATGAGATCGGCGAGATGGAGAGCAGCTTGTCAAGCTGCTCCTTGATGAGTAGCCGCTTGTTGGAGAAGCGCTTTTCCAGGTAGTCCCAAGCAGTCTGGAAGGATGAGCCTCGAAGAGGGAAGGCGGTGACCCGTCGGGATGGTTCGCCTGTCAAACTTGCCCTCAAATAGCAGAGGCGGTCTATCTCTGCAAGCCTCGAGTCTTTAATGATGAGCGAGGTGAACAGCTCGCTGAAGGCAGGCCATTCCACAAACTTTCCCCCAAATTTGGGAATGGCCAGCTCTGGAATTTTGGCAGCTCTGCTGGCCATCACTTCAGAGGTTGAGTCGGTGTGAGCGGATGAACTGAGTTGTGCTGACTTTGAGCGTTGAGAAATTATGCGCTTGAGTGCCCTTTTGAGCTGAGCCACGAGAGTCATCTCGCGACCCAGGAGATCTGAGGCGAAGTACCCGTGTGAGAGGCACTTCACTGGCCAGAATTCCTCCATATGTTCGTGCTCGCTGAGGAACGCTGTGTGTAGCTCGGCGATGCTGTCCAGCAGCGACTGCACCTCGCCGAGGGACGTCGACTCTGGATCCTTGGGGTTTTCAATCCGCAACGCTTGCAAAGCCTCGAACCGACTGACCTGCGATTTCGCCTTGATAATGAGCGGAGCCGGTACCGTTGTTGGGGAAGAGGATCTCGACCTGCCAGCGCGTTGAGTCGGTGGCTCTGTGGGGACCTGGAGACTGACCTCGGCGACCTGCCCTCCTTCAGGGTTAGGTGACGGCGACCGGGACCGGGTCTCTGAGCTGGTCTTGGTGGTGTTGTTCTCTCCGTCGGACATGATGAGATGAGATGAGCACTGAGTGATGAGATTGAACTGTTCTGAGTGAGCACTGCACAGAACTTCACACAATAATCCGGCTCGAAGGACCAGAAATGTTCGCGAAAGAGATCGCGATGAGCTTGAGCTGCCGGTTAGGTTGAGTGAAAAACGCACAGTATTGATGAGCAATGTACAATTAGTTTATTTTACACTCGCGGAGTGAGTCACAACTTGAAATGGTGAGTGGGTGAGCCCGAACAGATGCACGTTGTGCTGCGAATGTACAGTTCTTTGTCTCGTTGAGACAAAACGCAAACGTCGCACACGTGGCCGCGTAACAGCCCACGATCCACAATCGATAAACTATGAGTCTGAGCACGATATTGAGTTGAGAGGTGAGAAATTATGAGATTGAGCACTAAGGTGAGCAATTTTGTGAGAATTCACGAGTTACAGTGATCTAAACGTTCAGTGAAAACCAACGCGTCCGTCCTGGTACTCTGCGTGAACAAGAATAATAAGAGCAATATGGCCGATCGATTTCCGTTAGTCGTCTTCTCCAAAAGTCTGGAGGATCGAGCGACGTGGGGAAATGCGATTGGCTGAGCGTTCTGTCGCTGACACATGATTGGTCGATCGATTGTGGATCGGGCTTGTCGATCCGCTGTCCAGGAGGTGCTGCGATGAGTTGGGTGTGGCGGAGATCGGAACTACCGAATCTCAAACAATAAGAGTAGGGTATAAGGGTATATAAGAGTATAAGGGTATATAAGGGTGTAAAGTTATAAAGGTATAGAAGGGTGTATATATAAGAGTATAAGGGTGTAAGGGAATATATATGAGTATAAGGGTAAAAGGGTATAACGGTATATAAGGGTGTAAGGGTATAAGGGTAGGTATATAAGAGTATAAGGGTATGTAAGGATATATACTCTGCGGAATGATCCCGAGATTCGACGAACGAAACATGTGTGCGAAACTGATAGGTGTGTGTGTGTAACGCGTAGTATACGTATTTGGTTGACGAAACTTATTTGGTTGACGAAAATTTCGCCTGAAGAAGAAAATTTTTCTTACCATTTCTGACATTTCCATGAGACGATATTACGATATCTCTAGCATGCGTGGACCGATTTTTTCGGAATTGGTCTTATTCGAAAGCTTATATGTGGTTTGCATAAGGAAAATGCCTTTAAATTTAAAAAATATTGCAGGGGTGATGAGATATTATTGAAATAAGTTTCAGAATAGACTGGCGACGAGTAAAGGATAGCGGTAACGACAGTCGATACGATATATGCAGGGCTCGGAATTTCAGATTTCGGAAAATGGAGATACATGGCAGGGGCAGTCGACATTCATATACAGGGTGTCTTTTACTTATACAGGGTGTTACGTATACAGGGTGTCTTATATGTACGTAGTACAGGGTGTCTTTTCTTTCATGTACTTGGCGTCGAGACGCTACCGCGTCTCTAGATTCGGGAAGATTTACAGAAGTGCCGAATGCTACAACGCGCAATGAAACTCATTTATACATAAAACATGCACTGTTCACCTACAGATAGCACTTTCAGCAGATATTTATGCGAGTCAAAATAAGACGGAAGTTAATAGTGACAAAATTGCGGTTGAGCTCTCACTTAGTAATTATACCTAACGTTTAAAATTCCGCAAGAAAAACATCTCGTTGATCATCAGTGCTATGTACCAAATGTTTGATTAAATATAGATGTATAAGTATGCAATATAATAATGTTAAAATATATACAAATATTAATGTTTCAGTAATGACTGCGTAATTATTTGACTAAAACCTACAAACCACAATACTTTTAATATTTTTAATAATATAATTATAATTAAAACAACAAATTAAACATTAAACGTTAAAAAATTTTACTTTTAGCTTCTTAGAGTTATATTACAATAAAATATTTTAATAATTTGTACGGGAATTGCAGATTCATTTTTGGCCAGCTTTTCGGCGAAATTCGCCACTGTGCGTCGGCGGGAAGTTTAATGGAACAGTTCTCTAATATTTCGAAGGAGGAGGAGCAAAATAACGAAAATCCACTACGTACCATAGACAACGAATGTAAATGGTATTATAATGAAAAGGTTCTACCAGCCGATAAATGTATTCTGAAATGGTGGCAGGAAAATTCAGCACGGTTGCCGAATCTCGCCATTGTGGCACAGAATGTGTTGGCATTCCAGCTAGCCAGGCATACAATGAAATACTACTTTCAACAGCTGGAAATATTGTGACATATAAACGCGCCTCCCTTTTATGCGAGAAAGTAGAGCAAATTTGCTGCTTATCAGCAAATTTAAGAGCTGACCATAGCTAAGATGGATAGTTCTTTGTGCGAAGTTCTTTGTACACTAAAATATATACATGCAACATCAGCGTTGCCGGGAATGTTCTTCGATGGACAAGATTATTTGGGTGGAGGAACACCTACACACGTGATGCGTGATGCATGATGCACACATTACCACCACTCCTGTAGGTGTTCTCCCACCAAAATAATCTTGTCCATTCCCGGCATCGTTGATGTTGTATGTATATATTTTAATGTAGTACAACGTGTAAATAGTGTATGTATATAGTTTAGCGTTTGCGCGAATGTTACTGTATGTAATACAATATATTATACTATGATATTGACTCTTTTAATTGTTCTTGCAGTTCGTTCCGTTCCTCGTTATACAGTCTGTCGTGTGGCACCTTTGATGATAATTCTGTGCAATAAGTACTATTCTTTGTAATGCGTTGTTGTTTATGTACTTTTTAATTATGGGATCTTGTCCCGTTTATATTATTACAATAATAATAATATTAATAATAATATATTCTCATATATGTTTTCACTTTTGTCACTTGTGTTCTTGCATACGAAATAAACTTTAGTAAAGTTTTCTATATATAATATAAGTGTTCACTTTATTATATCCCCGAGAGCAGTAATTGGATTGAATCTGGTTTCCCAGAAGGTGTAAAATATAAATTGTGACGTCCTGGCCCCACCACGGTATCGCGACTTAGTGTCGAAGAGCGCCACCAGAGGTCTCTATCCTTTCCCGCTAGTCCTAACTCTCAATATCATTCGTATATATAGAAGTTCCAAATCACATCCTCTGTGTCCCCGTGTGTGTCTAGGGCAGGGGCCGTCAGCTATAGCCCTACTGATGAGTCTGGCTGGAGGTCCCAAGACGAAACACACCTCTTCTTTTCCTCCTCGATCCTCCAACGCCGATCCACCCGCCCATAGTTACCCCATAGTGGCGTTGCCGGGCCGGCCTTAGGGTTTACGGTGCATCGGAGGCGACGGAGCAAGAACTCCCTTCTCGTCCTGAACGTTCCGGCAATTCAGGACGTGACAAAATCACAACATAATTCGGCCATACATAGAGCTACCTAGTGCTCCATTACAAGAGATCAAGCGAATTTATCTCTTTGAAAAATTGAATCACATTCAGGATATTTTCAAACTTATTCAAGTTTAAGTTCAAATTCTCTTTGATGTTGAGTCGACTTCTTTCCTGCGAGAACTTAGGGTTAAATAACTTGATATGGTTTTCATATCTATACATCTCATATTATACATCTAACTTAATTTATATTCGGTGCCTACAAAACGTTCCAGCAACACCAAGCTAGCACACTGCACCATACAGTCGACTACCTAAAATAAATGTATTCGGGTGGCTCGAAACATTCGAGTTACCCGAAACATACGAGCTGCTCGAAATAATCGAGCTACCCGAAACACATTCGAGCGGCTCGAAAAAATCGAGCTACCCGGAACACATTCGAGCGGCTCGAAAAATTCGAGCTACCCGAAACATTCGGATTACCCGAAACCGTCCGAGTCTCGGCTCGGCTCGAAAAACCGAGTCCCGCTCGGTTCGAACTTCAAGCTATTCGAATATTTCAAGACTCGAAACAGCTCTACTCAGAATCATCAATAATCGAACTGAACGATTCCCCGGAGACAGTATATGAAGCAGACCCTGATAGGGACATCAGGATAACGCCATTAATCAGTCGCGACTCGTTGTCCCTACGAAAGGAAACGCTTGTTTTCTTTTTAAATGCCGACGGAAAACCTTGCGACGACGGGGCTAAACAACTGCAGGAATCCGGAGCGCTAATAGTAGGAAACGAACTCACATTAGGTAGGGCTCACGTAACTTATAATAGAGGACAAATTCTGGTCGGTTTAGTTATTAAGGAAACTCAAAATACCCCCTTAACCACGACAACTTGGGGCGAAGCACTTTCCTCTTTTAAAAACATAATACGCGAGCTGATAATATACTCATTCAGTATAGCCAAAACGTCTAGTATTGATCACTTAAGCTGGCAGGATATCATTATGGATATTCTCGAAGCTGTCGACGAGGAAGACATCAGTGTAACGTCCCACGGGGACTCAAACCCGGCGTTACCGACCGTCGATAAAGTAGAACCGTACTACGTTACCACACAACCTGTACTACAATACCGCGCAGACCCATTGTACATACTTTTATACATTAATATTAAACCAAGCAGATAATAGGGAAACAAATATTGTAGAAACGTTAAGAACAATTAATTATAATTACTGACAAAAACACAAAACAAAATAATATGTATTAAGCGAGAAAAATGTGAAATAACGAATACCGACTCACTGCGCATGCGCCAGCCCGCCAATTTTCCAGTATAAAAGGAGGCGCACGCAGCGCAGCGCCCCAGTCAAGCTACATTCAAAAACCACGCTCTTTAGTTGACGAATGTTTAGACTCGCCCCGGAAACGGTAGCGGCGGATCTCCAGTGTATAAAAGTCATTGGTGCACCTCTTTGGACTATTTCATTTGAAAACTATAGTACCTTGTTCTTGCAAAGGCATCGAGCTCGCCCCGGAAACGGTAGCGGCCGAAGCACTTGGTAAAAGCGAGGTCAATTTGAGCATAGAACCAAAACTCTGTCAAAAGTACAAGCTCGCTCCGGAAACGGTAGCGGCTGTTCTTACTACAGACCAGAGTTGGGCAAAAGTTTATCTAAATAAAAATCTCAAATAACGAACAAAAGATAAATAATTTTTATTCGTTACTCGAGGCTCGAATAATCGAAGTTATCTTTATTCGAAGAGCAACGAATAAATAATTTTGTTCAATGAGAATTTATTCAACGAATAAGGATATTTTTTTGAAAATTATTTGAAGGTCAAATAACTCTGGAAGTGGAGAGCGAGAGAGATGGGGAGCGTGTGCTAGAGTGCGGTAAGCAGGAGAGCATGATGCGAGGAGGTAGTCTTGAGGGAATATGGCACGAGAGGTGCGTCTAACGTCAGAGCAGGCCTGCCCCAAAAGGTGCAAATACCACCTGAATTTCTGGGACCCGGGCAACAGCCAAGTTGATTACGTTTGTTCCCAATGATCCGTGATTTTTTGTGATCGCTTCTGATTGGTGGAGAGCATAACTGTTCTTTACGAACGTCACATAACCCCAATTTCTCCCAATAAATTCTCAAATGTTCTTATAGAAGTTCAGTTGTATATTTTGAACCAATGTAATCGTTCTTGATCTATTTAAATATAAAGAATATTTCTTGACTTTAGTTAAAAAATATGTATACCTATATAAATATTTCATCAAATCAGTGTGTGCATACATTGCCTAGAGAATGTATACATTCGCTGAATTGCGTTCTCAAATAACGCTTTGACTGTAACTGTTTGGGAATGATGTTAGTTTCCCACGCCGCCACACTCATTTTCATGGCAGCACCTCGCGGACCGCGACTCAGCGCCACTGATCTACGAGCGAGCCGCCCGCCAGCGCCTATCGATCGACCAATCATTGAAGATCGATAGGCCAATCAGCATGCCGCGTCGAAGTTCCAGCAGAACGGAGAAGACGCGGTTGCGGGAGTCCGCCATATTCTGAACTCTCTCCTTGTGCGTTTCGAATCCAACGGATCACTGTAAGCGCGTTGCGAACATCAGTGCCTCTCTTGTTCATTCTCACGCTTTAACGGCCAATTATTGTGATCAGCTCACCGCTCATTCTTGTAAAACGAGCAGCGCTCAATTGAACTCTCACTATTCCACACAATTAGTACAATTGTGTGGACGCCACGTGGTGTTAACACGTGGTTTCATTTTTCTCACGTTCTCATCTCAGGCGGTGATAAATATTATCATTGTGTCAGTGTTTTTCACGTGTCTTGACAATATTGTGTGTGTAAAAATAAATTGACAAAGTTTTCACCGCAACGTCATCAAGTGCATTCCTAACCTGTCTTAGATTCCTCTCTTCTCAATCTCAATCCTCCTACCATCTCAAACAGTAACACAAACCATATTGATGTAGTTTATAAAAAATAATTCAATGAATGTTAAGAATTACGATCACAGTAAGCAAATTCACTCAAGATAAAAATCACTATCTCCATCCCTAGCCAGAATCCACCAGAACAGAGCTGAGTCAGCTCTAGTTTCATCCGAATGTGCGGCATGGTGTCGCACTGAAAAGGTTCGCGCTCAGTGCGCATTAGTGCAGGTTCCCGAATCCGCTATTATACTAACTGGAAAACATGTAAAATGCTGTGTTAACACAATCTATTGTAGACTGTACAAATAATATCTACAATTTTTGCCGTCTCCAGTGTTGTTTGTACTAGCAAAAGTGATGCAAGGGGGGAAAACGTAGGAAAGAAACACGATATATGTGCAATGATTGTAATGTAGGTTTATGTGCCGTGCCTTGTTTCAAGATTTATCACACCAAATCACATTTTTAATTCCTCTTTGTTATATGGCTCTATAATAAACTATATTACATGAAACAGAATATAATGTGTTATATACCATTTGTTGCTTTCTTTGCTCTATTTCGGCAAAAATCCTTTGTTCACCACTGCCAATGTACAAAACAACTTACAACACCCGGAATACATCAATTTATGCAAAACAAAAATTGTGCATTTTTGGACCCTACCCGTCGAAAAAAATCTGTGCGTTAAGGGGTTAATGTCTAACGCATAAATATAAAACCAAACAACACCACAGTGCTTAGAATTGAATAAACAATTCTTATTTTAAATCACGCTTCGAATTATTGTGTCTCATCTTCGGTTACGAAGATTCCCAAACCAAAACAAGCTGCAGCAACAGCTGATCTCGGTTCTTGGACGCGAAAGTGCCTACAGTGTTTACTAATGTTCATGGGCCGTGTACAGCCGTATGCCTAGACGGATTTCACGGAAATATTACGTGTAATTTCTTACGTGAATGCAACGGTGTTTGGGATTGGCCCAAACGGCCACGGGCCAAGCCGGCGTCGGATGCGCCACCAATTCCGCGCGCTATTCGAACAAGCCAACGCGACCAAATCACGCTACACACGGCCGCGGTGATGTGATCGGCCGAGACATCTGTTGACGCGCACCTCACCTAATTAGGCAGCTGTCCTACTTCATCGCGCGAGATGCTTTGTCTCGCCGGTGGGGCTTTGTCCATCTCAGGACGAACAGCTGTTGGGTGGGGTGTCGACGTCACAGAATTCGGCGAAGCGGCTAGACCCATCACCGCGATCGCTCTGTCTTCCGAGAACTGTTGACGCGATCTTTATTCGTTAGAACTTTTCTCATGCTTCCTCTCTACTGGAACTTTCCAGACCTCAAAAACTTGAGCTGCTCGGTTCATCAACTACCTCGCGTACTTGCGCGTTGACTTAGATTAAGTGCGTGTTAATTGTGACTAAAATAATCGAACATAGCTGTAAATACTTGTGTAATTGTGGTGTAAATACAAAGTGACCGTGACCTTACATTTTTAAATATAACGTCTATTCTTAAATCTAGCTTATAATCCTATCTTATCCTAGTACTTATTTTAACGCAGTCGAAACTTCGACGTCTAGTGCTAAACATTTTGGTCCTTCGAGCCGGAGTCCGGTAAAATCGCGAGAACGTTCAAGTGATCGGTTCCGGAATTTCCTACCGCGACCACGTGGTGACTGCGCTCGCTCTCGATCTGCACAATGGCCGACAAGCTTAACTCCCAGATTGAGGTGTTTCACCGGTTAACCAGGGTCTATGAAAACCTGAAAAAGAAGGGTATGGCTAACATCACGAGTGGAATGATACTATCTCGTTTATCTATGCTAGAAAGTCACTGGAAACAGTTCGTGACTCAACACACAGAATTAATGGAGTCGCGAACCGCAGAACAGGAGAATCACGACTACTTTACCAAGGACTGCTTTAGCATAGCCGAGGAATTTTTTATGGACCAGCAGGCCAAGCTCCTCGATCTGCGCGAAGAACTCATCGGTACTCAGCCTCACGCTACCAACACGACACTATCGTCGGGACACGCCGAAGGCGGCGAACTTCGGCAACGCGCTTTGTTGCCACGCATCAACTTGCCGACCTTTGACGGTCGATATAGCGACTGGGCTCCGTTCCACGACTTATTCGTATCGCTGGTGATGCAAGATACGTCACTAAAGAATGTCGACCGCTTCCATTATCTACGGGGCTGTCTAACGGGCGAAGCGGCCGACTTAATCCGTAATATCAAGACGACGGAGTCAAATTTTAAACGCGCTTGGACGGCGCTCCAGAAGCGTTTTCAAAACAAGCGACGCATGGTGCGTGCGCTGTTGGTGAGTCTCACTGACATTCAGCCTGTCAAGGAGGAATCGTCCACGGAATTGAAGCGCTTATATTATGCTACGTGGGACATCGTCGACGCTCTCACCGACATGGATCGACCAGAACCGACGGATTGGATCGTCCATTTAACAGTGGATCGGCTAGACCTCCAATCGCGTCGTGAGTGGGAGACAAGCCTTGGCGCCACTACGGAGCCACCTACCTTGGCAGAACTGAAGAAGTTCATCAACGCACGCATCCACAGCGTGGAAGCCCTGGAGGACCGACGAACCAAGCAACAAGGCGAAGACCTGAGCAAAGGGCAAGTCGGAACCAAACCTGCGCAGGTGCATCAGGTCTCCACTGGACGAGACCCTGCCAAAGAGTGTGGACTGTGCAGGGGACCACACTACCTGCACTTCTGTCCTCGCTACCAGTCTAAGTCGCAGTCGGAACGGAAGGAGACCCTCACGTCGCTACAACGTTGCCTGAACTGTTTAGGTAAGCACAACGTAACTGACTGCCCTTCTAATAAACGCTGTCAAAAGTGCGCAGAGAAGCATCATACTTCGATTCACTAAACATTTGGTGCATCACTCGAGGCCACGGTACAGCACGTCACGCATCACCACGGTCCCCTGCGGACCGTGATACTAGGGACAGCTAGAGTACGTGCGTATACGCCAGCTGGACAATACGCCACCGTCCGAGCCTTGATCGACCCTGGTAGTGAGGTCTCACTCATTTCCGACCAGCTCGTAAGGCATTTGGGGCTCAAGCGACAACGTACTCACCTCCCGTTGGCATTCGCTGGTGGCGTACGCTCACATCGCACGCGCGGTTTGGTGTGGACCGAGGTGACAGCGGATCAGGATCAGACCCGCGGAGTGCGAGTCCCTGCGTTTGCCCTGGCTAACCTATCCAGCTACAGACCTCGTCCTCTACCCGACTTGGACAGCTGGACTCATCTGCATGGCTTGCTATGGGCCGATCAACTCCAGTCTAACCAGGATCATCTATAACGAGATCCTGTTAGACGGTGTACGCAAAGGACCGCCAGACTCGCCCCTGGCGCAGGAAACGATCTTCGGGTGGATTCTCACGGGAGGAGTCAAGGGACTGCATTCTCCGCCGCTAGAACAACCGAGTCCGACAGTACAATTCTGTTCTGTGGAGGCAGACTTGACAAGCCTGCTGGAACGATTTTGGGAACAGGAAGAAGTTCAAGTGGAGCTTACCTTGACAACCGACGAGCAGGCCTGTGAAGAACACTTTCTCTCGACTCATCGACGCACATCCGAGGGACGGTTCATCGTGCGACTTCCATTCCGGAGTCGCCCAGAGCTGGGCGTGTCTAGAGCTGTCGCCCTTCGCACTCTGAAGTCGATGCAACCGCGATTCCAACGGGGCCCTGAGTTCCATGAAGCCTACAAGAAATTCATGCAGGAGTACGAGGACCTCGGGCACATGCAAGTGGCTAAACTGCCCGTGAACAACACGGGTTATTACCTACCGCACCATGGAGTCATGAAGGCAACTAGCACAACGACGAAGCTTCGCGTCGTGTTCAATGGCTCCATGCCAACCAGCTCTGGTAAGTCGCTCAACGACTTTTTTCATGTTGGCGCTAATCTTTTACCAGTACTGGCGGACGTCTTACTCCGCTGGCGGAGACACCCAGTTGTCTTCGTCGCCGACGTTGAAAAGATGTACCGACAGATTGTAGTACACCCGGACGATAGGGATTTTCAACGGATACTCTGGAGCAGAAGTCCGGGCAGACAAGCAAAGGAGTTTCAGTTATGCACAGTAGCATACGGGTTGACATGTGCTCCTTACCTGGCCCTACGATGTTTACAGCAACTAGCTAAGGACGAGTCCACACTCTACCCAGCCGGCTCCCGGACGCTGCTATCCGACGTCTATATGGACGACGTCCTGTCCGGTGCGCCCACGGTTGAAGAGGCCCGATGTCTCCAAGGGGAACTGACCCGACTCTGCAAGGCGGGCGGCTTCCGACTACGGAAATGGGCATCAAATTCGCAAGCCTTTCTACAGGGTATCGCTAGCGAAGACCTAGGAGCCTCACGCCAATGGGACACGGACACTACCCACTGTGTACTAGGGATCCAGTGGCTACCCGAGGTCGACCGATTCCGAGTTCGCTGCCTCCAGGACTGCCCGTCGGCAAGGGTCACGAAGCGCATCGTGCTCAGCCAAGCGGCCCAGATCTTCGACCCGCTGGGCTGGCTCTCGCCTGTCACAGTGCGGGCAAAGATATTTATTCAGACGCTCTGGCTACTCAAAACTGACTGGGACGAACCTCTTCCTCCAACGGAGGAGGGCGTGTGGAGGAACTTCATCAGTACCCTTCCTGCTCTGCGTGACGTCCAAATTTCCCGATGGTTGGGGTTGATCTTGAACTTACAAACCATTGAAGTCCACGGGTTTTCAGATGCTTCTGAACGAGCTTTCTCGGCCGTGGTCTACCTGCGAGTCAACAAGGATAGCGGTCAGCGACAGATCAGCCTCATCACCGCGAAGACAAAGGTCGCCCCGCTCAAGCGAGTGTCGCTCCCGAGACTCGAATTATGCGGTGCTCACCTACTCACTCGACTGATCGCGAGAACCCTGAAGACGCTGGGACTGTCGGCCGCCGCTGTCCACCTGTGGACAGACTCACTGATTACGCTGGGCTGGATCCAATCACACTCCAGCAAATGGCCCACTTACGTGGCCAACAGGGTAGCGGATATCCAACGCACGCTACCGAGCGCCCGGTGGCATCACATCCGAAGCCAGGACAATCCGGCGGATTGCGCCTCCCGGGGATTGCCACCGCCAGAGCTACCGAACCATCAGCTGTGGTGGACAGGTCCAGCGTGGCTCGCTGTCACGGATCACTGGATAAGTGAGGAGTTCCCGACACCCGACCAGGACCTGGATGAGCCACGCCAGACGCTACATATTGAAACAGTGCAAGAAAGCGAGGTGAGCACATTCCTTGCACGATTTTCTAACTTTCGACGACTTCTTAGAGTAACGGCGTGGTGCTGCCGATGGCTATGCAAGCATCAGGGAACGCGGAAGCCTTACCTCACCGGCCACGAACTCCAGGAGGCGCAACTTCGGCTAGTGCGACTGGTACAGGGGCAATACTTTGCTCAGGAACTCGGCGACCTCCGAGCCAAGCGAGCGATCTCAACCAAGAGTCGTCTGCTTCGCCTCAATCCATTCGTCGACGGGGATGGCATCCTGCGTGTCGGCGGGCGGCTGCAGCACTCTCTCCTCGCCTTCAGCTGCAAGCATCCAGCCATACTACCAGCAGAATCCCACCTAGCCATACTCTGGATCGACCAGGCGCACCGACGAAGTCTGCACGGCGGCATCCAGCTCACCCTGTCCACGCTGCGCCAACATTGCTGGATCCTTCGAGGACGGCCAATGGTGAAGGCGTTCATCCACCGCTGTCCCACCTGCGTGCGTTGGAGAGGTAGCAGCATGAGTCAACTTATGGGTAATCTCCCGTCGGCTCGCGTAACCCCCTGTCGGCCCTTTTCGCGAGTAGGTATTGACTATGCAGGCCCCATCCTTTTACGAACTAGTAAAGGACGCGGACAGCACGCCTACAAGGGCTATATTGCACTCTTCGTCTGCCTTGCTACAAAGGCAGTTCACTTGGAGGTGGTGTCGGACGGTACGACGGACGCCTTTCTCGCCGCCCTACGACGGTTCATCTCCCGACGAGGGCGATGCAGTCGAATACTAAGCGACTGCGGGACTGCATTCGTGGGAGCCGACAGAGAACTACGGACTTTGCTGCAGGCCACCAACTCGAGCCAACTTTTGGACGCGGTGGCTACTGAGGGAATCGAATGGACATTCAACCCACCTGCAGCGCCACACTTCGGCGGGATCTGGGAGGCGGCGGTCAAATCCGTCAAACACCACCTCCGCCGTGTAATAGGTGAACACAGACTCACCTATGAGGAAATGGCTACACTACTCACCGAAATCGCGGCCTGCCTAAACTCACGCCCCTTGCAGCCATTGACCAACGATCCTGAGGACCTCAGCGTACTTTCACCCGGTCACTTCCTGATCGGGGAGGCCCTCACCGCGTCGCCAGAACCGAACCTGGAAGAACTCCCGGTAAATCGACTCTCCCGCTGGCAGCTCATTCAACGGGTGCAGCAGCATTTCTGGCGAGTATGGTCCCGCGATTACCTGAACACACTGCAGACACGTGTTAAGTGGACGCGCCCGTTGCCGTCTATTAAAGCAGGCGACTTGTGCCTAATTAAGAGCGAGCTGCAGCCTCCATCCAAGTGGCCGCTTGCACGTGTAATGCAAGTGAATCAGGGCGCGGACGGGCTCGTGCGCGTGGCCACCGTTAAAACCGCACTATCAGAATTCACTCGTCCGATACATAAACTCATTTTACTGCCACACTACGACACCTCAGAAACCGATTCTGAGAACCACGGCCAGCAATAGCAGTCGCGACCTGAATTCGGCACACTTGATCACGCTATGGCCGCATTCCTGAAATCGTGATACGACGCGTAACATACGCTAATTATAAGACCATCATGACTTACCGTGTGCGCGACTTATCCGCCAAAGATCCCGCGCTGTCAACACTGCACATCACCCATACTCGCGATCGGAGACCGATGCACTTGCACCGTACAACGCGTTCACTACTTCTTTGCTACTAGATACACCGTAATTTACGCAGCTTCGCGAGGCCGGGACGCGGGGCAATCTAATTCATTCACGCTCGACCCTACCTCGTCGCCCAGCAACTTACCTTGCTGAATGAAGGGTCTCCACCAATAGGCATTGGGCATTTTCGTCATGCTGACAAAGGCGGGCGGGAATGTTTGGGATTGGCCCAAACGGCCACGGGCCAAGCCGGCGTCGGATGCGCCACCAATTCCGCGCGCTATTCGAACAAGCCAACGCGACCAAATCACGGTACACACGGCCGCGGTGATGTGATCGGCCGAGACATCTGTTGACGCGCACCTCACCTAATTAGGCAGCTGTCCTACTTCATCGCGCGAGATGCTTTGTCTCGCCGGTGGGGCTTTGTCCATCTCAGGACGAACAGCTGTTGGGTGGGGTGTCGACGTCACAGAATTCGGCGAAGCGGCTAGACCCATCACCGCGATCGCTCTGTCTTCCGAGAACTGTTGACGCGATCCTTATTCGTTAGAACTTTTCTCATGCTTCCTTTCTACTGGAACTTTCCAGACCTCAAAAACTTGAGCTGCTCGGTTCATCAACTACCTCGCGTACTTGCGCGTTGACTTAGATTATGTGCGTGTTAATTGTGACTAAAATAATCGAACATAGCTGTAAATACTTGTGTAATTGTGGTGTAAATACAAAGTGACCGTGACCTTACATTTTTAAATAAAACGCCTATTCTTAAATCTAGCTTATAATCCTATCTTATCCTAGTACTTATTTTAACGCAGTCGAAGCTTCGACGTCTAGTGCTAAACATTTTACGGTAAATCGGTACCAACGGTAAATCCAATTAGCAGCCAAAACAAATATAAAATGTTCTAACGGGTGTCCCCCTGGCGTGTATTCGCCGTTTAAACCTTCCCTGGTCGATCAGTGTGATGGATTAAAGATTCACGCCTGACTTTCCTCCTTAATCCTCAGAATACTGAACCTAAGATTCGCCCCTAAAATCATCCACAATCCTCAGAGTGATGGATTCAAAATTCGCGCCTAACCTCTTTCTACCCTCAGAGTGCTGGATTTAAGATTCGCGCCTGACATCCTCCAACCCTCAGTGTACTGGATTTAAGATTCGCGCCTGACCTCCTCCCAAAAACCCTCAGTGTGCTGGATTTAAGATTCGCGCCTGACCTCCTCCCAAAAACCCTCAGTGTGTTGGATTAAATATTCGTGCCTGATTTCCTCCAAAAATCCTCAGAGTGCTGGATTTAATTTTCACGCCAGACCTTCCCCCGAAACACAATGTGAAGGATTTCAGATTCTCGCCTGGGCTCCATTAACCCCACTGTGTCAATAGGGCCCTTTACACGGACGTTCACGGCACGCGTTCCAGCGCGCGTTCCGGCGCGCGGCACGCAAAAGTACGTGGACGCCGAACCGACGCTCCTTCGTGCACGCCAGAAGCTTATACTCGCCACTACTTAGAGATCATTGAAACGATTGGCAAGACACGATCGCGATATATGTTCGCGAAAAGTATACGAATTCCTCGATATACCTGGCTAATAGAGGATATCATAAATACTGTTACTGTAGGGCACACTGTAACATCCGTTTTTACGAAGCTACATTTGGTTGACCTGGAGGTGCTACAAATTATGGAAATGGTTTATGACTCAGTTATAACGACTGTAAAATTTTACAAGGGTATATTAAAAAAATATCCAACTGTTTCCCCGGCAATGCGATGGCAAATGAAATTGCAGATAACAAATTCACTGTTGTAA
This sequence comes from Andrena chrysosceles, assembly GCA_963855975.1. Taxonomy (NCBI): domain Eukaryota; kingdom Metazoa; phylum Arthropoda; class Insecta; order Hymenoptera; family Andrenidae; genus Andrena; species Andrena chrysosceles. The sequence continues at coordinate 59,465,538 of OY979767.1, read as the reverse complement.
CGATCATAATTATTATTATTGGTGGCAATAATTACCATGTCATTGCTTGTTTTAATATAAAAACTAATATTGATAGACAATAAATACACATAGGTATGCAAGTGATGTTATATGTAAGATAAATGATGAAGAGATGTAATGTGTAAGATGTTTTGAAGAAAGGGGGTAGTCTTCTGATAGCACGTGATGCAGGTCAAATTTTTTCACCCACGCTCCCGCGTGGCGCGTTCGAAAAGGTGTGGCGCGCCAGAAAGCATCACACTCCTGCCCGCGCGCCAGAAAACACCACGCTACTGCCCGCGCTCCAACCTCGACTCCAGAAGAGTTTACATAAGAGACAGAAAAGGTAGTTAGAAAAGGAAAACGGCACTTGAAACCAACGGTTCGACGTGCCGCGTGGATTTCTGACAGTGCGGAAATTCTGAGGCGCGCGACTTTATTCTTTGTCGTATCGATATGGAAGTGATACTGATGGATTTCTCATGTTTTTCAAATGAAAATTATACCAAATTTCATGTAAATCGAACTATTTATCGATGTTATGGAACTCAATTTATTATGAAGATTCCTTAATTACGATCCGATTTGTGTCGTTTTTGGACCATTTTCATCGGGAAAACATAAGGAAACGATTCACACCACTTTCGCCAAGATCCGATGAGAAATGTAGAATTTTTGATTCGTCACTTATTAGGGGGCAACATTTACGGCCCCCCCTGGGCTCGAGGGTCGAAGTCCTCGAAACCATCGAGGCATGGCTTATCGACGGCGTTGCGTCTGGAGTCTTGGCTGCCAGGATCGGCAGCCAGGCGCGCGATGAGCCTAATTTCAAGTGCCGTTTTTTCCTTTTCTAACTACCTTTTCTGTCTCTTATGTAAACTCTTCTGGAGTCGAGGTTGGAGCGCGGGCAGGAGCGTGGTGCTTTCTGGCGCGCGGGCAGGAGTGTGATGCTTTCTGGCGCGCCACACCTTTTCGAACGCGCCACGCGGGAGCGTGGGTGAAAAAATTTGACCTGCATCACGCGCTATCAGAAGACTACCCCCTTTCTTCAAAACATCTTGCACATTACATCTCTTCATCACTTATCTTACATATAACATCACTTGCATACCTATGTGTATTTATTGTCTATCAATATTAGTTTTTATATTAAAACAAGCAATGACGTGGTAATTATTGCCACCAATAGTAATAATTATGATCGTTACAACAGTGAATGTGTTATCTGCAATTTCATTTGCCATCGCATTGCCGGGGAAACAGTTGAACATTTTTTTAAATGTACCCTTGTAAAATTTTACAGTCGTTATAACTGAGTCACAAACCATTTCCATAATTTGTAGCACCTCCAGGTCAACCAAATGTAGCTTCGTAAAAACGGATGTTACAGTGTGCCCTACAGTTACAGTATTTATGATATCCTCTATTAGCCAGGTATATCGAGGAATTCGTATACTTTTCGCGAACATATATCGCGATCGTGTCTTGCCAATCGTTTCAATGATCGATAATATACATCGAACAGGTAGTACACAATACACCATTGCGGTAGATCGTGGAAAAAACATGTGGATGGAGTCGACGTAGAAATATGAGGCCGAACTCGCTGTCTCTAAGTAGTGGCGAGTATAAGCTTCTGGCGTGCACAAAGGAGCGTCGCTCCGGCGTCCACGTACTTTTGCGTGCCGCGCGCCGGGAACGCGCGTCGGGAACGTCCGTGTAAAAGGCTCTATTGTCCCCTAAGACCTCCAGCCGGGACGTGACAGTACAACGCGGTACAAACCTAGTACAAACTGGTACAACCACGATTTTTTAATTTTTCGCAATTTTTTTCCCTGTAGTACGACTCGACACTTTGGTTATTTCCATTTTTCTCGGAAACCAAAAGCGTTAAGCAATTTTTACGAACGGTACAACGCGGTACAAACCTAGTACAAACTGGTACAACCACGAGTTTTTAATTTTTCGCAATTTTTTTTTCCCTGTAGTACGACTCGACACTTTGGTTATTTCCATTTTTCTCGGAAACCAAAAGAGTTAAGCAATTTTTGCGAACGGTACAACGCGGAAGAAGCCCAGTACAATGCAGTACAATCGCTAAAAATCGAAATTTCCAAAAATGGGGGGCTACCTTTTTTTTATTTTCTAATTTTCTCAAAAATGGTTTCAAATTTTTTAAAGCTCGGAACAGTACAAGGCGGTACAAACCTAGTACAAACTGGTATAACCACGGGTTTTTAATTTTTCGGAAATTTTTTTTCTCAGTAGTACGACTTGTTGTGCCCTGCGTGATGGCTCGCAAGGCTGGTATGGGATTTGGCGAAATCGTAGGTTCGGGAGTGAACAAAAGATAGGAATCTACTGGGTGAACTACACCAAGTTCGATTAAACTCAGAAACTAAGTCTTTATTCAAACTTTAACTAAACTAGACTGAGATATACAAGAGTTATAGTCGTGTTAACAGGTCGAGAGTCAGGTCTAGAATCTCCGATTAGCGATGTCGAATTGGTTTTTATATCCCTCCTGGGCGTGGTACGCGTTACCATGTCCGGTCGCGGCGATGCGTTCGTATATTGCTGATTTTGTAGATTCGGTCGCTAGCGGCTGTCTTAGCTTGGAAACGTCTCGAACGTTTCGTAACGTAATATAATATGTATAATATATAGCGGTATGTCTGACACCTGTGCTTGGGCGTTGCCTGGGCACAACAGACTCGACACTGTGGTTATTTCGATTTTTCTCGGAAACCAAAAGAGTTAAACAATTTCTACGAACGTTAGAATGTTCGGTACAACTAGTATCATGCAGTACAATCGCTAAAAATCGAAATTTCCAAAAATGGGGGGCTAGCTTCATATTTTATTTTTTGATTTTCTCGAAAAAGTTTTCGAATTTTTGAAAACTCGCTACGGTACAACGCGGTACAAACCTAGTACAAACTGGTACAATATCGAAAATTTAAGTTTTCAAAAAAAGGGGGCTAACTTCACACAGATAAAATATATTCATCAAAAACTAAACAACCAATGACTATCACAGACACCCTCAAATTTGCTTTCGAAAAAATCCAAATAGATATAGTTGGACCCTTACCTCTAACTAAGAGGGGGAACAAGTATTTATTGACGTTACAAGATAATCTCACAAAATATTCAGATGCAATTCCTTTACTCACCATTGATTCGGTATCCGTTGCAACTGCTCTCGCCGAGCAATTTATCAGTCGGTTCGGTTGTCCACGTATCATTCACATCGATCAAGGATCTAATTTCACCAGTCGGGTGATGAAACATTTCTGTAAAATTTTTAAAATACAAAGGATCACATTTACAGCCTTCCACCCACAGTCCTTGGGCTCTCTTGAACATGCCCATAGAATATTTGTCGAGTATTTAAAACATTATTGTACCAAGGTAGATTGGGATGAATGGATCAGATTCGGCATCTTTTCATACAACTCCTCGGTGCATGAGGCCACTGGATTCACACCCCATGAGCTCGTTTTTGGTACCAAGGCTATCATCCCTTCAGAATTTGCTAACGAAAAGGTTCCCCGAACGTTTGTCCAACACTTAGATGAATTGTTTACAAGAATTACGACAACTCAAGCTACGGCAGCGAAAAATCTCGAACAATCTAAGCAAAGGAGTAAGACATTGTTATATATGTGCTCAAATAACGCGCCATAGCGAGGCGCGAGCAGCGCGACGACGGAAGGCGACAGCGCTGTCGAGTGGTGATCAGTAAGGATTGACGAGTGAGAGTCAGTCACGTTGGATCCTTATACAAGCAATAAAGCTCCGTTATTATTCTGAATCTGTTTCCGCCTACTTGAATTTTCCCTCTTTCGGCACCTATACACCAACTGGCGACGAGGATGGGATAGACGTAATTTGGCCAAGTCAGATAAAAGAATTACTGGCACCCCAGTGGAAAGAAATTCGGCAGTACGGCAACCGGTAATCTAAAGGCACGGAGACCACGGGCCAGCATCATGGAGACCATCGTACTTGGAAATTTTACAATCGAGACTTTCGATCCGACCACGGCTAATTGGAAAGGGTGGATACAGCGTTTTGATTGAGTCGTAAAAATTTTCAAAGTAGCAGAGGAACAAAAGGTAGCGTATTTCCTACATTATATTGGTACGAAATCCTTCGAAACCTTGTGCGACAGACTGGCCCCGAGCGACCCGTATACCCAAGAGTACGAGCAATTAAAGACAAATCGGGGGGAATTTTACGCTCCGGCGCCGTTGGAAATAGCCGAGAATTTTAGATTCCATCAAAGAAAGCAACGCGAAAGGGAAACGGTGCAACAATTTGTGGCCGCATTACAGAATCTTAGTATTAATTGTAACCTTGGGAGTTATTTTCATACAGCACTACGGAACCAGTTAGTGTTTGGGTTATTAAGCAGACGCATTCAATCGCGGCTGTTGGAGACAAAAAATCTAATTTTCGAGAAGGCGGTGGAAACGGCAACGGCCATGGAATTGACGGACCACGACCTGACACAACTTCAGACGGAACCGGCTACAGTAGATTATATGGGTAAAAAAGAAGCGACCGCCAGTAATAAAGGTAAAGCGTGGTCGACGAGGAAGACGCCGGGACGGGAGCCGACGAAATCCGAAACCGAGGACAGGCGTCTCACAACACACGCGAATGTTGCTTCAAATACAAACACTGTATGTTTTAGGTGTGGTGGAAATCATTATGCGTCAAATTGTAAGCTGAACAGAAACATAGTATGTAATAACTGTGGGATCAAGGGTCATGTGCGAAAAGTCTGTATGAAAAAGAATTAAGAAGCAGTGAACGAATTGAATAATGTGAAACTGATACAAGGCGAACAGGCATTGTAGCGAGAGAAGTTTGTTGCGGAAACCTTCGTAAAGGGCAAGAAGGTGAACTTCGAGGTAGACAGCCGCGCCGCCGCACAGTGTTACGAGTATATGGGCGTTCGGGACAAAACTCATAACTTCTGAACTAATCAGTTTTCGTCCTATGTACCCTAATACTTTTCTAAAGAGAATATAAAAATGCATCGATTTGTGTCTAAAAAAATATACAGTTCCATTAAAAAAATTAAGCCGATCTTGATTTTTCAGTGAATAAAAAGTTTTTTTATTAATATTTACTTTTGGAATTTGTTGTCAACTGAATACTGACTAACTTTTGTTCGAAACATTTTTTTATCAAATTATTTTTAACTCGTGTATCGTGTTTGACTGCTATTTTAAAACTGAAGACAGCATCCAGGATGGAAAAGTCATGGTAAATATCGTATAAACAATTGGAAAAAGCATATCGGATGTGTAGATTCACATAAGGGTCTTATGCACGAGGAGACCTACAGACTACGCTAAGGGCCGGAGCGGTGACCGTCTTAATAATGATTTTGGCTATATTTCGATTTTGTGCAAATATGTGTAGCTGAAATTGACGTTAATATAAAGTTTAATGATCCCTGAATCAATATTCGAAAACATCACGGAGGTATTTTTTGGTGTTTTTTTTAAAAGTCCAATTGTAGTTGGTAAACATTTAACATAAAAAATTAGTACAAATTGTTAGTATTGTAAAAAACTGACTCGGCAGTTTTGAAGGTATGACAGTATTCAACACAACTTATAAACATCAAATGAAAAGCATAAATATTCTGTCAATGGCACGTGTTTGAAAAAATGTAACGAAATTTGTAATGAATTTCTAGTATCACTTTTGACAACAAATTAATAAATTCAGCAGAAGTTATGGGTAACATTGAAATCTACGTTCCTTTCTTAACATTTTAAGATACAAGAATTTGTGGATCAAACACTTCGGATTCTTGACTTTTGTCCATTACACGTAACACTGTGCGCCGTAACCATTGTAATCTGGGACTTCCTTAAGTCGTGTTTTCCAAACGCAAAGGTCAGAAAAACAAATCTAGAATTAGTTAGTTTTTGTAAAACTACGATTACAGTCATAGGATACGTACAAGTAGAGGGTTGGTACGGTAGCATTAAGAGAATATTACACATGTATGTTACCAATACAAACCGGGAACCCCTAATGGGTCGGGAATGGATTCGTCAACTCCGGATACGCCTACGGGATGCAGTACACTCTCTGTCGGTAAGCTCCGAAGAAGAATTAAAAGAGATCCTACGCGAGTACAATTCGAAATTAGATCCGACATCGACAAAAATTCATAACATACAAGCAAGGCTGACGGTGAAAGAAAATTCAGCACCGAGGTTCGTTAAAGCTCGGAAAGTTCCGTTTAACCTGTTGCCGTTAGTGGAACAGGAGATTGATAACTTACAAGGGGAGTCCACAGTGAGGTAGTCATCGATTTTGATGAGCCTTGGCACGATGAATCTATATCCAAAATAAGTAAATACGTGTCCGAGCGTTTCTGCCATTGGGCCTTAATAACAGAGATAATTGCATGTAAATTAACAAAACATTCCGTAGCGCCGATGAAAGCATAATAAGCCATAACCTCAGTTTAAGAATATGCCGTGGAGCGTTTGGTAAGACGTCGGCGTGGTGTTGTTGCGGTCGTGAGTTCGATTCCGCCTTGTGTGTCTGTATATTTTTTTCATACTTTATTTTTTTCACACTTTATTTTTTCCATACTGTATGAATAGTGAGAAAAAAGGTAACGGTAGTAACGTTCATTAATTCTTTTAAATGTATAAATACAATTATTTTTTTTTTAACGTGGGAAAATCTTCAAAAGACACCCCGGCACCTCCAGAGGGGAATTCCCCGAGGGCGTTACCTTTTTTCTCACTATTCATACAGTGTGGAAAAAATAAAGTGTGAAAAAAATTAAGTATGACAAAAATATACAGACACAGGCGGAATCGAACTCACGACCGCAACAACACCACGCCGACGTCTTACCGAACGCTCCACGGCATATTCTTAAACTGAAGTTATGGCTTTTATGTTTTCCATCGGCGCTATGGAATGTTTAATAATTTACATGCAATTATCTCTGTTATTAAGGCCCACTGGCAGAAACGCTCGGACACGTATTTACTTATTTTCGATATAGATTCATCGTGCCAAGGCTCATCAAAATCGATGACTACCTCACTGTGGACTCCCCTTGTTAGTGCACGCCGGCGTGTTAGAGAAGGTAAATGCATCATCATGAGCGACCCCAGTAGTACCCGTGTTAAAAGAAGACATGACCATACGTTTGTGCGGGGTTTTAACGTTACGTTGAATCAGTGCCTAGTCGTGGATCAGTACCCGTTACCCACGACAGACGAATTATGCAGCTCTTTAGCGGGAGGGGAAAAGTTCTCAAAAATAGACTTAAAGTAAGCATATTTGCAAATGGAGATACACAGACGATCCAGAGTTGTTGATATTGAATACACACCGAGGGTTATACCGAAGTACGCGTTTGTTATATGGGATCGCGTCCGCACCTGCCGTATGGCAACGGGAGATAGAAACCGTGTTGAAAGGCATACCGGGCGTATCGGTGTTTCTAGATGACATAGGGTCACGGGACCGGACGATAAGGTACATTTGCAGCGGCTTAGGGAAGTTCTTAAGCGACTGGGCGAATACAATATTCGAATAAAGACAAAAAAAAACGAATTCCTGAAAGACGGCATACGTTACTGCGGGTATTACATAGATAAGCACGGTATTCACAAAAAAAACAGAAGATGGAGGCCATCAAAAGGATGCCTCGCCCGACGAACATCACAGAACTACGCGCGTTCCTGGGGTTAATTAATTATTACGGGCGGTTCATACGCAACCTAAGCACCATATTAAACCCATTGCATACACTATTAGAAAAAGAAGAAGGTACAGAGGTTCCGTTTGATTGGTCTCCAGCTTGTGCAGCCGCATTCAAGGCGGCAAAGGAAGCGTTTATGAGCGAACAAATTCTTGCACACTACGATCATAAATTGCCGTTAGTTGTGGCGTGTGATGCCAGCCCGTATGGCGTGGGAGCGATACTCTCACAGAAGTATCCGGACGGGGGAGAGAGAGTAATACAGTATGCTTCGCAATCGCTTTCGCGCACCCAAAAGAAATATGCACAAATAGACAAAGAAGCTTACGCGATTATATTTGCAATAAAAAAATTTTATCAATACTTATACGGGAAACGGTTTACGCTATATACAGACCACCGTCCGCTAACGGTTTGACACTGTCCTCTGTTGACGTAACTTGTGTTTTGATGTGTCTCTGATTCCGTTGAATCCTTCGTTAGTTGCTTCTGAGTTAATAAGTGCTATTTTGCTCAAGTTCAGCCCTATTTGCTTGCCAGTCGTCTAGGCTGCATATAGTGCAAATTATTTAAGCCTGTGCCTTTAGCAGTGTCATAATTCTGCGACGGATTCTGCAATTTTAATCCTACTCGCAGTGCAACAAAGCCATCAGTCCTTTGAATCTTTCTCAAAGATTTCTGTTCTTGTGTCTCCTGGGTGATATCATGGCCCCTCCAACTAAGAAATGCAAGGGCTGCAGTACAACTGTAGTGCATCCTGTGACCTGTGCTGATTGTGGTATTATATCCCACGCTGGCGCATCGTGTATTGCCCGCTCGGGTCACCTTATTGATAACGGCAAACTTTTAAACTGTGGCCGTGTATCGCCTGGATCAGCTGTTGTTGTTGACGTCACGAAGTCTCCGTCGGCTAGTTCAACACCTTCCTATCCAACGATCGATGAGATAAGTGTTGTCATGAGCGCCCTGATGGATAAGAAATTTAATGAATTTCATGCAGAAATAGTTGCTAGTATAAGATCGGAGCTGGGTGAAATTCGAGCTACGATGAGTGATCTCTCCAATCGAGTCCGAATTCTTGAGGAGAACGCTTTGTCCACGGGTGATCGGTTGACATCCACTCCAGGGGGGATAGAAGAAATTATTGCGGAGACGAGTGATAGACAAGCTAGAGCGGGGAATGTCATCGTCCATGGTTTGCCTGAACTCCCCAATGCCGAGCCGAATACTGACTCCGATAGGATCAGGGAAATTTTAAACCAGATCCTGTCTATGGACTATACCCACGTAAGGGTGCGGAGTAGGGTGGAGTGAAAAAAACTTTTTTTCGATAATCAAATTCTAATAGTGCGGAAAAGTTGTCTACTTGGCCCAATAAAACGTGTAAAAAATTTCAGCTCGATCGGATAATTTCTTCTGTGTGCACCAAAGGCCTTAACTTTCAAAATTTTAGTACAAAACTTAAGAAAGTTGAACTTTCTTCAGCTGGTGGATTCTACCTATTTTTTTTACCCAGGACTATATTTGCTGCGTAAATGATGCAAAGAAACATCCGTGGCTGGTTTCGGAACGATAGGATTGGCCTGACGGCACTGTAAACTATCAAAAAATACAGCCCTTCGCTATACTTTCTAAAAGTCGTCTGAGTGGTCGTAGACTACAGTGACTGCCTGGGTTGAGTACTACTCCCACCTTCACGCATTCCCCCCACCATCCTTCCACGCGCCTGCCTCTGCGGCACGGTGAAATTACAGTACTACTTGCCGCGCCTTGTCAACAGACAAGGTTGATCTTGCGTCGATAGACCCCAGAGCTTAGCGCTGTCCGAGCGTTGTTCACACGCCCTTAAGTATGGCCCAATCAAAATTCTCTCTTCGCCAGACTTTTGTCTGTCCCCTTTTTGGCAATCCAAAAGATTTAGGGCTCACTCAACTCCCCACGTATGAGGACGTACTCAGATGCTGTGCTCATGAGAGACGTAGTTTGGGTATTGATTCGGGTGGAAACAGAGAACCGTCCTTTTCAATTATTGTTGAGAGGGTAGCGAACAAGGTTATCAGTCTTTATGGAAAGGCATCTATTCCTTCTGTTTCGTATACACGCGTCGTACAACTAATCACAGAGTACCATAAAAAATACAGAAAGGTCATAAAGTACACTTACAAGGCCGGCAAAAGCTCAGCCTTACAGAAAAAAATTGATTGTTTCAAAGCAACTGCCAACTATTTATTTGACATTGCCGCTTGCAAATGCCGTGATTTCCAGTCCTGTTCTTGTCCGAAGGATCGAAAGGTTCCTCAGAAGGAACAATCTTTTCTTCTTGACCAGCGAGGGGACCGAGTCGGTCGCATCGGAGGCGTTGACATTCCTGAAACAATAAAGCTTATAAACAGAGCTAACCGTCATAAGAAAATACAAAATATATATGCGGGGGTACCTACGTCAGAAGATGAACCTTGCTCTTCCACTAGTCGACAACCTTTACTATGTTTATCTGAATCTGAAATTTCAGAAAGCGAATCGAGTGATTTTGACGACCCTTACTTAGCACCATCAAAGCCTTCTCAAATGAGAGTGAATTTGAAAGAGACGGCACTTACTAGTCAAAGGTATGGTGTCAGTGATAGAGCGACAGCGATGATAGCTACTTCAGTGCTTAAAGATGTTGGTCTAGTATCTCCAGATGCCTCCGAACTAGTTACAGATCGAAGTAAAATAAGGCGGGAAAAGTATAAGATTCGGGAACAGGTGAAATTACAAGCGCAACAACATGCTACCCCACCTAGAGGACTGTACTTTGATGGTCGAAGAGACGACACACTCATTCAGGTCAAACAAGGAGCAAAGCTTTATCGACGCACTGTAAAAGAGGAGCACATTTCAATAATATCCGAACCTGGATCAAGGTACTTAGGACACGTAGTACCGAAATCAGGGAGTGCACGGGATATTTGCGATAGCATTTACGAATTGGTCTTGAAGGAAACAGATTTAAACGAGCTTGTAGTCGTAGGGTGTGATGGCACTGTTGTGAATACGGGAGCAAGAGGTGGTGTTATTAGGTGCCTTGAAAACAAGCTTGGTCGATCGCTTCATTGGATAATATGCCTTCTTCACTTTAACGAGCTTCCATTTCGGAGTTTCTTCGAGTTTATTGATGGAGGCACATCTGGGCCAAAGTCATTTGCTGGGCCTATAGGTGTTCGACTTAAAAACGTTGAAAGCTTCCCAGTTGTTTCCTATAATACCATTCAATGCTCCTTACCTGATGTGGGACCTGTAGATCTGAGTAAGGACCAGAAGTACTTGCTGGACATTTCTAAGGCAATTCAATCCGGTAGTTGCCCGCCTCACCTCAGCTGTCGTAACCCAGGTATCCTTAACCACGCTCGCTGGCTGACCTATGCAAATAGAATACTACGTTTATACATATCCACTGAAAAACCAACGATAGAGCTGAAAGATATTGTCACGTACATACTTAAGGTTTATGTCCCGATGTGGTTTGCGATAAGATGCAACAGCTCTATTAAAGACGGGCCGAAGCACCTTTTCAATACCATTCAACAGTCACGGTACTTACCAAAAAAGTACTTACGCGTGGTTGATGCCACAATTGCCCGTAATGTTTTCTTCGCATTCCCGGAAAATGTTCTCATCTCCATGATGACGGATGAAAGGCATGAAGTCCGTCTAGATGCGTTAAAAATTTTGCAAGCCCGAGAATTAGATGAAAGTGATGAACAAGTACTACCTCGTGCAGTTCCGGAAATCAACTTCTCCGCAGACGACTATTATAAAATAATCGATTGGTCCTCTGTCCGAATCACGTCACCTCCAATTTTGAACAAAGTAACTAATCAGGAGCTATCAGAAAAATTGTCGAGCAACAGCGTGTTTCTAGACTGGGAATTTCTTAAGTATCCCTGCCACACCACTGCAGTCGAACGCATGGTGAAACTCGTGACCGAAGCATCCTGTCAAGTGTGCGGTAGCGATGCAAGGGATGGTTTCATTCGGTGTACATTGTTATCCCGCCAGTCAATGCCAAAATTTGAAACGAAGAATCAGTTCTCGTTATAAAGTTTGCACACCAATAACAGCTATAACAAGCGCAGTTTCTCATTCCGACAAATAAAAATATGAAAAAACATTATAAAAAGCAATAAAATTATTTAAAAAAAAAAATATAAAATACTAAAAACAACACAAAAACAAGGAGCCCGTCGTACAGCTACCTCCACGTGGTGGGTTCTGGGTCGTATTTTCCGTTAGGAAAGTGAGCGAAGAGCTGTATTTGTTATAGTTTACAGTGCCGACAGGCCATTCCTATCGTTCCGAAACCAGCCACGGATGTTTCTTTGCATCATTTACGCAGCAAATATAGTCCTGGGTAAAAAAAAAGGTAGAATCCACCAGCTGAAGAAAGTTCAACTTTCTTAAGTTTTGTACTAAAATTTTGAAAGTTAAGGCCTTTGGTGCACACAGAAGAAATTATCCGATCGAGCTGAAATTTTTTACACGTTTTATTGGGCCAAGTAGACAACTTTTCCGCACTATTAGAATTTGATTATCGAAAAAAAGTTTTTTTCACTCCACCCTAGTGCGGAGGCTAGGCAAGCGTAAGGAGTCACCTTCAACAACATCATCATCCAGACCACTCTGCGTGGAACTCAAGTCTCCTGATGCTGTCAAGACAATACTAAAGAATAAGGCCCGGTACTCTGGGTCGTGCAAAATCACGGATGATAAGACTAGGATTCAGCGTCAGACATTCACTAACCTCAGAGCCAAATTACGTGAGCTTCAGGATGGAGGGGACACCAGCAAGACGATCCGATACATCCATGGCGTTCCGAACATCGTGCCGATTAGGAGAACCAGGGACCCTGTCTCAAAAAACCAATAACTTATCCCGAAGTTTATTATCAGAATGTTCGGGGGTTAAGAACAAAACTTTTTGATTTAAAATCTGCCATTCTGTGTTCTGCTACTCGGTATGACATCATTGTCTTCGTTGAAACCTGGCTGAATGCACCTATCTCGTCTTCGGAGCTAGGTCTGGACGACTTTAATATTTTTCGTGTCGATAGATCTCCCCTCACTAGTAGTTTCTCAAGAGGTGGCGGGGTTTTAGTAGCAATAAGGAACACACTGACCAGCTCGCGAATCATTCCTAATCGGTCTGACCTTGAACATGTCTTTGTACGCGTGCGTTTCCAAACAGGGTATCTAATTGTCGGTGCGTTATACCTCCCGCCGGCTTCGCAGCCGTTGCTTTATGAAAACCACGTGAGTTGTGTTGCAGAGATTCTTTACTCTTATAGTAACGATGGATTCTGCATATTGGGTGATTTTAATCTCCCCCATGCTGACTGGTCCGGTGTTCCCTATTCGCAGTGTTTCAAAAAACCCGGGACTTCTTCCCAAGAGTCAACTTCCATCGACCTCTTACAGGATGGTTATAATCTTTGTAATTTTGCACAGGTTAACACTATTGTAAATGCATTCGATAATATGCTTGATTTAATCTTTGTTAGCGACACCGATGTAGTTGTAAATAATGTGACTGAGTATATCATTTCTCCCGATCCGTATCATCCTCCGTTAAAAGTCTGTTTGCGGTATTTACTCCCATCTACAACCCACAGCCAAGATGGGATTGCATACAAGGACTTCAAAAATGGTGATTATCGTGGAGTGATAAATTACTTGAACGCCGTGGACTGGGACTCGGTGACTGGGGGGATACACCCGGATGCAGCCGTGGAACATCTTTATGCGCACCTTCATGCGGCAATCGACGCCTTTATTCCGGTTAAATTGTTTAAACGCTCGTCCTATCCACGTTGGTTTTCGTCGCGACTCAAGAAACTTATTTATGACAAAAAGATTGCTCATAAAGCCTACAAAACCTCCAACTCTCGTGTTGACTATTTGTATTTCTCTAATCTCCGTGCCCAGTGTAAGTTTCTAAGGAAAAAGGACTATAGTGCTTATGTCGACTCCGTTGAATGTAATGTACGTAACAATGTGAAAAGTTTTTGGAACTTTGTGAATGCCAAGCGTGGTAATCGTGGATTGCCTAGTAATATGCAATACGGGAGCTCCTCAGCATCATCATACTCTGCAATTGCCGATCTGTTTGCGACCTACTTTGGGTCCGTATATACACCTCCGACAGGACAGTCCCCAGCCTTGAGTACTTTCCATTCTTCTATTAATAGCCTCCACTTAGAGTCACTCTCTATCACTATTGGTGATATTTTCACCAAACTTAATGCCCTCGACATCAATAAGGGTCCGGGGGCTGATGGCATTCCTCCCTTGCTCCTCAAGCAATGTAGTTATATTCTTGCAAGGCCCCTTTGGAACATTTTTAATGCCTCGTTAACTAGTGGTGTCTTTCCCTCTGTGTGGAAAGCAAGCCTTGTAACCCCAGTATTTAAGGCTGGGGATCGTTCAGACGTTCGCAACTACCGCCCCATTACTAAACTTTCCGTGATCCCTAAAGTTTTTGAGGAGATTGTCACAGACTTGTTATCTTCGCAGCTCACAAGTTTCCTATGCGTTGAACAGGTCTTCCGAAACGGTCAACGGCAACGAATCTAGCCGTGTATCATAGTTACGTTTCTAGGGCCCTAGATGAGGGTCTGCAGGTCGACACTGTGTACACTGATTTCCAGAAAGCCTTTGATACTGTAGACCATTCTGTGCTGCTTCGTAAATTATCGTCTTGGGGGTTTTGTGGGTCCCTTGTAATTTGGGTTCAAAGCTATTTATCTGGGCGCGAGCAGATGGTTATGGTATCAAATTCTCTTTCTTCCTCAATAAGTGTCACCTCGGGTGTTCCTCAGGGCTCGCATCTCGGTCCCCTGTTGTTTTAACTTATTTATTAATAACCTTGTGGATATTCTTTCTAACACTAACTTTCTGCTGTATGCAGATGATTTGAAAATCTTCAGAATTATCCGCTGTGTCGGAGATTCGATAAATATGCAACGAGACCTGGATAGGCTGGAGCAATGGTGTTCAATGAATAACATGAAGCTCAATTCTGCGAAATGTGTGGTACTTAGGGCCACGCGTAGTAGGTTCTGCGAGAAGTACCCTTATAAGCTAAATGATGTCACCCTTAATGATGTCCCTGAGGTTATGGATCTAGGTGTCTGTATAACGCCGTGCTTTGACTTTAGACCACACTATGCACATTGTACTGGGAAGGCAATGCGGACCTTAGGAATTATCTCTCGTTTCTGTAGGGACTTTAAAAACAAGGAGTCATTAAGGCTGCTATATGTAGCCCTCGTTAGGCCCCATGTTGAATATGCCTCGGTCATCTGGAGCCCAAGGCACGCAAAGTATGTTAGTTCAATTGAATGGGTGCAGCACAAATTCTTAAGGTTCGCTTTGCGTATTCTTGGCAGCCCAATGGGCAGGGACGATCATGATTATCGACCGGGATTGAGAATGTTCAATATCGCCACTCTGGAGGGTCGTAGACATAGTGCGGATATGATCTTTCTGGTCAAGGTTATTAATGGTTACATTGATTGCCCTGATCTTCTTGGATTGATTTCCTTTAATGCCCCAGCTAGGCATATGCGGACAAGGCCGCTCTTCTTTCCGAGGACTCCAAAATATTATCACTATGCAGTAGACCCTATTAATAGAGCGATGATCGTAGCCAACGAAATCTTCTGCGGCGTTGACCCTTTTTTGGGGTCCCTAAATTCGATAAGGACGTCGGTACATAGGCTTATAGAGTAAATAATACCTGGGTGCAATTGGAGCTGTGTTGCCTGGCATGCCTAGTTTTGCCTCATATGCTTACTGTCTAATCCAATTACACACACAAAACTGTATAAATATAAGTGCTCGGACTCTGTAATTTTATTGTAATATAATTTGTATACTATGGGTTTTCCCGTATATTAATAATAATAATAATAACTCAAATTTTCGCACCGGGAAAAAGTCTACCGGTGCATAGTGCAATGCGGATGCAGCATTATGCGCTATTCTTACAAGGATTTCAATATGACATTAAGTACAAAAATATGAAATTAAACAGTAACGCAGACGGACTCTCACGTTTGCAAATTGAATCAGAACAAACACAAGAGGGGGACGAAATTGAAAATTTTGAAATAAATACAATTGAGGCCTTACCGGTAACCTTCCAAGATTTGATCGCGGAAACGGCGAAGGATACTGAATTACAGGAGCTATTACAAGGCTTACAGAAAGGTACAGAATTGAAGGCGAAACTTCGATTTAACATTCTGCAAACCGAGTTTAGCTGCAAAAAGGAGTTCTGTTACGCGACAATCGCGTAGTAGTACCACGAAAATTACGAGGCCAGGTTTTACGTGAATTACATAGTGAGCATCCCGGTATCGTAAAAATTAAATCAATAGCGCGCAGATATTGCTGGTGGCCGGGCATCGACCACGATTTAGAAACAATAATTAGAGAATGTGCGAACTGTAACGTAGTGCGTAACTACTCTAAAACGGTCACGGAAACAAGTTGGGAAGAGACAGAAAGACCGTTCCAACGAGTCCACGTTGATTTCGCGGGGCTCTTTAAGGGGCATTATTTTTTGTATTGGTGGATGCTTTCTCGAAGTGGCCGGTAGTGCACGTTACAAAAGACTTAACAAGCGATACCGTAATACAGAAATGTAAACAAATCTTTGCAGTGTTCGGAATTCCGGAAATGGTAGTTTCTGATAACGGACGACATTTTACAGCCCACAGTTTCGCACAATTTCTAAAGTCAAACGGAATAGTATTAGGATGTTGAATAAGTTCTCGCTGTTTTGCAACAGATGGCGTTACCAGAACTGCGTGCGTGTAGTTTAAGACGGTAACGCATCTATAAAGAAGTACTATAAGCAAGGTCCAAATTCAGCGTATGTCATTTCCGCCGAAGTTTAAACAACCTTTTTTTCATAGTGTTAAACATGTCGAATTTTGTGCCAAAAAAAGAATATTTGCGGGGAATTTTACTGCACTACTTTATTAAAAAAAATCTGCAGCTGAAGCACACAGAATTCTTGTTAGCACTTACGACGACCATGCTCTGTCGCAAACAACATGCAGAGATTGGTTTAGACGCTTTAAAAATAATGATTTTGATCTTGAAGATAAAGAACGCTCTGGCGCACCGCAAAAGTTTGAAGACGAAGAGTTGGAGGCACTGCTTGATGAAGACCCATGTCAGACGCTAACTGAACTTGCAGAATCATTAGGAGTTGATCACACAACAGTTTCAAAACGTTTGAAAGCGTTAGGAATGATTCAGAAGGAAGGACATTGGGAGCCGTACGCGTTGAAGCCGAGAGACGTCGAACGACGTCTTTTCACGTGTGAACAGCTACTTCAACAGCAGGAAAGGAAAGGTTTTTTGCATCGTATCGTGACTGGCGATGAAAATGGGTACATTACGATAACCCTAAACGTAAAAAATCGTGGGGTAAGCCCGGCCATGCAACAACATCGTCGGCAAAGCAGAATATCCATGGTTTCAAGCTTCTACTCTGCATTTGGTGGGATCAGTTGGGTGTACTTTATTATGAGCTACTCAAACCGAAGGAAACCATCACGGGAGATCGCTATCGACTACAATTGATGCGTTTGAGCCGAGCATTGAAGGAAAAACGGCCGCTATACGAACAGAGACACGACAAAGTGATTTTGCAGCATGACAACGCTCGGCCACATGTTGCAAAACCGGTGAAAACCTACTTGCAAACGCTTAAATGGGAAGTCCTACCCCAGCCGCCGTATTCACCAGACATTGCTCCTTCCGATTACCACCTGTTTCGATCGATGGCACATGGCCTGGCTGAGCAGCACTTCCATTCGTATGAAGATGCCATAAAATGGATCGACTTTTGGATAGCCTCAAAAGATGTTTCGTTTTTCCGACGTGGAATTCATATGCTGCCAGAAAGTTGGGAGAAAGTAGTGGCCAGCGATGGACAATACTTTCAATGACATGCTTCTTCCCAATTTTTTAAAATAAAGTATTAATTTAATAAAAAAAAACAGCGAGAACTTATTCAACATCCTAATACATAAAACGTCGGCACCTTTTCATCCGGCGACAAATGGACAAGCCGAAAGATTTATTCAAACACTTAAGCTTGCACTAAAAAAAAGGTTCAAGGATACCACTATAACTAATCCTTTTTAATTGATCCCCTAGGGGTTACAATCTCCCACATGCCTTCTCCATTACATCTTTTCCTTACACTATCTTATCATTACCTTATTCTAACTTAACCTAATCTTAAACTTAAAATATAAACTATAAACTATTCCCTAAACCCGCTCGCTCGCTCGCTCGCTCTCTCTCCTCCGCCTCCCGGACCTCCGCTTCCACTCGCTTCCCTTCTCACTCCCATTCCTCCACTCTCACCACCGACCCCCCCCCCCTCACACATCGCTCTTCTTTCCTCCAACCTCTTCATCCATTCCTCCCCCTCCCCCTCATCCCCTAACACCTCCCTCGCTACCTCTTGCCATCCCTTCTCAATCCCCCAGCCTGTGCACACCTCCCACACGTGCTCCCATGACTCGTCTTCCTGCCCACACATTCTACACAACCTTCCATCCTCTTCCTCCCAGTATCTCCCTCCTTTCATCTCGTTTCCAAGCCTAAACCTCACTACCCTCCTCCACCAATCCTCCCCCCACCCTTTCTTTAAATACCCTGGCACCCCCTTCCCTTTCACCCTCCCGTACCACTCATTATACCTCGCCTCTCTAATCCTCCTCCATCTCTCCTCCTCCTGCATCTTTCTCTCCCTCTCCACTAAATCCTCCCCCCTAATCCTCCCTCTATCTCTCACCCACTCGACCTCCTCCACGGTCCATCCTCTGTCCTTAAAATACTGTTCCCTTTCCTCCTCCCACCCCTGCAGAACCTTTCCCCTCCTCATCCTCCTCTTCATTTCCTCCCAGCACTCTCTTGCCAACTCACCCCCCTTCCCCTCCTCCAGCTTCCTCTCGTATCCCCATGCCCTCATTCCTGCCCCTCCCTTCATCAACCCCCTCTGCAATTCTTCCCTTACCATATACCCTGGGGTATTCCGTTCCACCCCCAACACCCACCTCATGTACCTCTCCTGAAGCCCTTCCACCTTTTCCCTACCTTTCCACCCCCACACCTCCACCCCATAACTGACCACCGCCCACACCAACTTATCAAAAAGCCACAGCCTTTTCCCCCAGTCCTTCCCAAATTTCCTTTTTCCAATCCCCCAAACTTGCCCCATCACCGCCGCCCCTTTTCTTACCCTTTCCTTGACATGTTCCTCCTGTCCCCCATTCCCCATTACAGTGTATCCCAGATACCTAAAGCTTTTTACCTCCTCCAACTCCTTTCCCTTCCACCTCCACACCACCTTGCTCCATCTGCCCCCCCCCCCCCCCTTCTACACCTCATCACTTTAGTCTTCCCCACGTTAACCTGCAGCCCCTTCCCCTCTACATACCTCTCTAATTTCCCCATCATCCCCTTCATCCCTTCCACATCCTCCGCAAGCACCGCCACATCGTCCGCGTAAGCTAGGGTATAAATTTTCCTCTCCCCCAGCTTCACCCCCCCCAGCCCCCCTCCCCAGCTCATCGTCCAAGTCCGCGATCAGTAACGTAAACAGGATACCACTATAAACAAGATAGAATTAATTGAAGCCCTACAGCAATTTTTATTACATTATCACACAACGGTACATCAATCGACGGGAATGTCGCCGGCGGAAAAGATGCTGAACCGAAAACTGCGTACACGGCTGGACTTACTCTTGCCTACGCGAGAGGAAGTCCCAGTTACCGAGCGTTGTGAAACACAGCGAGCACGAGAAGTGCAAGTAGGGGACAGAGTGCAGTGCCGAAATTATTATGGGAAGACGAAATGGTATTTCGGAAGGGTGGAACGTCTGGTCGGACAACTCCATTACATTATTCGCTTGGATGACGGCAAACGATGGACACGCCACATCGACCAAATGTTGAAAACGGGGGAGGTGCCCCTTCAACGGGAGACTGTGGAAAATGGCGACTACGCACCTCCGGAAGAACCAAGCACAAACGCGAATCCGGAACCGACCCGACCCGAACGGGATACTGAAAGCACAGAAACAAACTACAATACCCCACGTAGGTCGACACGCACACGAAACCTCCCCGAGCGGTATGGACAGTACGTTACTCATTATGTAAAATTAAGTTACCAAGTATGCTTAGAGTTAAGACTGAACCACAGTTACTTTCGTTTTTTTTTGTTATTATATACCTCCCGGTGCGACTACCGCGAGAAATAACTTCCTCTCCATTTCGTTTACTTGTACAAACAGATTATTATTTTTATGTGAGGAGGGGAAGAGGTGTTATATATGTGCTCAAATAACGCGCTATAGCGTGGCGCGAGCAGCGCGACGGCGGAAGCCGACAGCGCTGTCGAGTGGTGATCGGTAAGGATTGACGAGTGAGAGTCAGTCACGCTGGATCCATATACAAGCAATAAAGCTCTGTTATTGTTCTGAATCTGTTTCCGCCTACTTGAATTTTCCCTCTTTCGGCACGTATACAACAGACATATTATGATAAGAATATAAATCCTCGCCAGTTTAAAATAGGTGACGTCGTTTACCTGTTGAAAGAACCGAGAACATCAAAGTTTGATCCAAACTGGGTAGGGCCTTATCAAATTATTCGAATATATAATGATTTAACTGTAGAATTAGAATTACGACCCAACAAAGTCAAAATTGTACACGCGAACAAACTAAAATTAGCTTGTATTAGACTGGATTTGCCTTAATATAATGATATAATGTAAATAATGTAAATAATTGTAAGTTAAGTTAGTACAACTAAGTTAGTATGTACAGAGAAGTTAGGTTATTCTTTATCGCGTGCGTCATCCAGTGTCTGTAGCAGTCTATAGAAAAGTTGTTTCAAGGGAAACATCTTTTATGTAAGGGGGGAGGTGTTACGTACCGCGCAACCTCGAGTTGGTAACAATGTGTTTTCCACTATAGGAAAGACTTGGGGGCTTCTGCTAGGAGGTTGTCTGCCATGATAATTAGCCAGAGTTTAAATTCGACTTTTGCATAGCATGTATGGAAGCCGCTCGATGTATTAGGTTTTGTTCTCTTTCACCGTGGAAACGCAAAATAACGACGCTAATTACCAATCCAGCTGCACTAGCGATAACACGTTTATTTCTAAGCTCAGTTACAATAGCTACAATTCATATTTCCATCTTTAAGTTGTTGAGAATTATAATAAAACAGTTAAGATTTTAAGAATATCGAATAATGTACAACTGAAGTTCAATTTATTTAAACACGAACGCGCAACTCCGAGCAGAGCGGTTCTGCGCTTCACGGGTATCGACCCAGCTCCTATGACCATCGCCAAGCTGCAGGACCACGCAACAACGCAAACTCTACGTCGTAGAACACAACGTCTCGAATAAGAATGAGGAAAGGAGTCCTTTCAAAGGACGTCGAGGAGGACGCCTTCGAAAGGCTGCGTAGTACTTGAGACGCCATTCAGGTGGCGCATGTAGTTCGTTCTCAAACATGGCTGCCCCCTTTTTGGCTTCAGACGCTGTAGGAGGCGATACCGCATCAAGGAGTGGACAGTAATATAGGCGCCGTGCAGAAACATAGTTCATCCCGTTTTGAGTGTACGCTAGATAGTAACAGATGGACTGTAATCTTAATATATAATAAAAAAATTCTTTAAAACAATTTCGTTACTTTTTGCTATTCGTAAAACACACTTTTAAGAATAAGAACTTAATAAAATGAAGAGACCAATAGAAAAACATACAGAAATACATAATTAGTTATTACAAATAGTTACTGTAACAACTAATCATGTAGTTCCGTATGTTTTTCTATTGGTCTCTTCATTTTATTAAGTTTTTTAATTACGTAGAGCACATTATCTGAATAATATCTCCATCATCTGAACGGTCATGTATTATCTTATTTTGGGGTTCTGGGTATACGCTAGATGGCGTCACTGGCATCTATCCTGTGGGGAAATAAAAGGGGTGAAACCAGTGTCATCCCCCTTAACCGGCCCACTAACGGAATCTCCAAAAAGATGAGGTCCTCAATGGTCAAATCTTCAGATCAGTCTTTTTATTACAGGCCATAAGCCTCAAATACAGAACGGCTGACGTTAAACAAAAATTGAATCAGCTTGACCAAATGGATGGTCTTAGAAGACATCGGCAATGCCGAAGAGTACGCCAGCCTCAATCACTGCTAATAAGCGTGGTATAATTGGATCCGAATTACAAACGTCTTAGTTCGACAAACGCTTTGAACGAAGTGCGTAACAATATGGCGACGCTCGCCTTGCGCAGATGATCCCCACTCCCAAGCGGGTCGCGGAGAGGGGAATAGCGCGATCGCCACAATCCTTTTGCACAGTGTCCATGGGAAAGGGCCTGATAGCTATGAGCTACGCTCTGTTGCGCATGCCCGCGATGAGCGGTGACGTCAAACCAATCAACGCCAAGCTGGTAAACGAACCGTATCGACGCCAGCGCCAAGGGAAACGAAACGGCGTGAACGCGAAGCCGTGCTAGTGACGCCACGCTTTCGAGTCGTACTACTGTTAACCTTTATAAACCCCGCGAGACTTTCGTGAATTTTGCTATTTATTAGGTTTTCTTAGTGAGTTATTAAAGTTGAATCAGGTAAGACAAATATTTAATATTTTTACATTAGTATAATTTTAAATATGATCATTTCTTGAAATATTAAAGTAACTTTTTAACAAGAATATGTTAAACATTATGTTCATTACTTTCTTCTTAATGTCTTCTACTTAGGCATTAATGTCACCAGTGTTGCTGGACCCAGCCATGCAACTGTTACAAGCAGTGAATCAGAGACAGATTCAAGATATATCTTTAATTTAACGTTCTTTTTTACTTTCTTTTCCAATGATTATTTTATTGAAATTGCTTTTTAATAGTTTATGAATACTAATTAGTATTGTATGAACAGGCAGTACTAGCAGCTTCATCAGCCCCGCTTCAAAGAAAGCAAGGAAGCAATCATTTCCCGAGGACCCGGAGTTCAAATCCTGGCTTATAGAAACCGAGGATCCATACAATGCTCATTGTCGCAATCCACCGTTAGCCAGGCCGTTGCATCGCCGGCACAACCGTTATCTACCATCTACGGCCACACTCCACTCGCTCTCTACGTTACCCTCGGCCGATGTGATCAGAGACATAGTGAGTGAACTAATAGACTCAAAGCTCTCGGTTTTTCGGGACGAAATTCTTATGGGTATTAGAGCTGATCTGGCAAGTATGAAGTCCGACATTACTTCATTGTCTGAACGCGTCAAGGCTTTAAAGGACAAGCCCACCATCTCGTCGAATAAGTTGCCCACGTCGACAGATGACGTCATAGAAGAGCTGAAAGACAGGGAGATTAGGTCCAAGAATTTAATCATTTTTGGGGTGCCGGAGCCTCACGAATCCTCGCCTGAATTAAATAGATCGGTCGATTTGATTGCTGTCCGTGGGGTCTTGACCGAGATTTGCCTCCTTAACAACCAGGATCTTGCCACGCATCGCCTGGGCAAACAGGGTAAGACACACCCCTTTCTCGTGTCGAACGTAAGTTCCGTCAAATATTACTGCTAATTCAGATTCTCCCATTGCAAAATGTTTTTTTGTAACATGGGCAATTTCATTGAAAATTAAATCATCTCTGGATTTTGCATTTATTCCAAACTTACTTGGTAACATATCCTTCTCAAATGCAGTTACTATTTGGTGGAAATATTCTGACACTTGTTGTTCCCGTTCCAGACCAAATATACTTTGAATTATCGCATTCGAACTATCGCTTCTAAGTTTAAATAAAAATATAACTAGAGACTGCGTCACGGTTCGGAATTCAGTATTCCTCATACTAAGCAGCATGCTCTCCAATTTTTTAATAGTTTTCCACTTAAACCCAGTGAATGCGTACAGTTGTTCTTCACTTAAAGAAAAGTCAGCTATTTTATTAAATAACGATGAGTCCACATTTATTGACAGTTGTTCCAAAAATAAGGAAACATCTGACACTTCTATTGAGCTGGATGTGAAATGAATACGTAGCAACTGTAAATCGTGTGTGTAAAATCGTTTTTTAAATACATGTGTGCGGCAACACCGATTGCCTTTCGGAATATAAATTCTTTTCTGTGTAAATACTTGGAGGCGTGCTTCGAATGATATCACAATATGTTGACCGCGTGACTGGCACAAAGTGCAATAATTATGAGTCGAAGCAACTCTTTTGACAGGTAACTCTACGAAGGTGTCTGATGTCTGGCTACTATCCCTTGCATAGAAATCATCCCTTGCATCGTCATCCTTAAGGGGGTAGACACTAGAGCTGTTCGAGTACTCGGAAAAAGCGAGCCGAGCCTGACTCGGCTCGAAGAACCGAACCGAGCCGAGTACTCGAAAAAAGAATTGAACCGAGCAACTCTAATGGAACCGAGCAACTCGAATAGTAGCGAGCGGTTCGAAGAGAACCGAGAACTCGAATTTTTTCGAGCGGCTCGAAGTAAACCGAGCGGGCCAAAAGTACCGAAAATCCGGTGTGTCGAGTAGTTTAAAGCTTGAATGTTTCGAATAATTTATAATATGTTTATATACTGGATAATGGTTCGTAATTATTATTATTATTATTACTTTCGGTTCCCTCGGTACTTTCGATCCGCTCGGTTTACTTCGAGCCGTTCGAAAAAATTCGAGTTCTCGGTTCTATTCGAGTAGCTCAGTTCAATTCAAACTACTCGGTTCAATTCAAGCTACTCAGTTCTATTCGAGCCGCTCGCTTCTTTCGAGTACTCCGCTCGGCTCCTCGAAGTGACAGAAAATATAACCTATGTACAGGGTCATCGTTTAATCCTGCAACCCGCGCGCGGGCGAACTTGGAAAATGGCAACACCGCCTCACGGACGCATTCCACTACAACCATGCGCCGATACTTCCGCCATCTATGAACCAATTATGAAAGTGTAGGGTCTTTAGGTGCCAGTAGATGGTGCTTTTGGATTTCGCTAAAGAATATTAAATTCGACGTAGCAGACGGGTAAGGAAATGGAAGCCATTTTAAGAGTGCGACCGCGCCGATTCCGTTATCTACGTATGCAATGATCCAGAAGCGGTATTAGAACACGCTGGCGCATTAGTGGTCCGAGTTTATGAATTTTTGACATTTTCCGCATAGCTTTTGAACTACAAGAGATATCGGAATGCAATTTGCGGCATAAAATGGGGACAAATTATCACCTTCTAATGATGGAAAATTTGCCAAATTTTACGTTTACTTAGTTTTTCTTTTTTCAATTATGTAACCATAATTGTTGCGAAAAGCTTTTGCAAACTGTTTATTTAAATACTTTATATAATGCTCTTTTTAATATTCATGGCATCGATAAACAACAGGCTAGTTGTCCCTCATTATCATTACTTTCACAAATTGAGTAATTAAATTTTTATTTAATTAGTTCTGCAGCCTCAGAATCTAATGCTTTGGTTTCCTTTTTTGCGATTTTATCCGTAATGTAGTGCATGCACAGATTGGAAGTAGGGGGTAACTAATGAGATGTGTCGTTGTTTCTCTAGCATTCTTTGAATTTTTTATACAATTTTTGTGTCTGAATGTTTTAACCCTTTAGCTATTATACGCCACGCCTGTAGTGGCTTCCGTTTATGTCATCTTTTGGAATGGTACATAAAAATGCGCAGGCTGGATACGCATGATTATTATGTGATCCCCTCCTCGACGAAGTGACAGAAAACATAACCTACATGCTATACCAGATTTCATAAAGATACAGTTGCGACGTAATAATAATATTTTGGAGGGATGTTAAGTCATACAAAGTTCACAAATGTAGCGTTAAAGAACGAAATAGCCAATAAACATTTATTGTCATATAGCATAGAGGTTATATTTTCTGTCACTTCGAGGTACGGTTGCCACCCGTACTTTAAAATAATGTATCTTACGTTATTATAGGTAAATGTACTCTATACTTTTGAATAACAATAAAGTACGCGAAAATACTTTATTTCACAATTAATGATATTACTTGAAACGTAACGCAATATTATTATCTTCTATCTGTTCCTCCTGCCACTCCAGCATTTACTTAGAGAGTTTTCTCTGTCATGAATGTGAAGTAGCGGGATGAAAGAAACAAGGCCCCTCTGAATCTAATAAAAAACGAATTATTTATATATTTCAATATGAATATTGAGTGCAACGATGTCATTGAGATATTTCAAAATAATAAAAATTTACTCTGTAATGTTAAAAGCTAGAAAATATGTTTGGAAGAAATAAAAACTAATAAGATTAAAATGTACTTCTAATTTGTTGAGCGTACTTTGTTGTGTACTCCACAAAAGCAAATGTACGTTGCTTTTCTGTAAAAAAAAAAGGTGGCAAGCCTACTTCGAGGACAGAAAATCCGCTCCTCGAAGTGACAGAAAACATAACCTATATGCTATACCTGATTTCATAAAGATACCGTTGCGACGTAATAATATTTCGAAGGATCTTAAGTCATACAAAGTTCACAAATGTAGCGTAAAAGAACGAAATAGCCAATAAACATTTATTGCCATGTAGCGTATAGGTTATATTTTCTGTCACATCGAACAGGGGACCACATAATAATCACGCGCATCCAGCCTGCGCATTTTCACCAGACCAGGCGGCCGCATGGAAGGGTGCCTTTCCCACCCTGCAGTAATGGTAGTTGGAACCAGAGATGGATATAAAATTATTTTAAATAAAAAATTGGTTTCGAGTAAAAGGCAGAAATTTTTGGCATTATTCGAAATCAATTAAATATAAATAACCCGGAGTTATTTATTATTCGAAGCGCCGTAAATAATCTTTTCATTTGAGGGGAATTCGTCCGAAGCTTCGAATAATGTTCTCCCTTTCATTTAGATTTATATCCGAAAGTTCTTTAAAGCTGGGCGAGCCTCGAGCGCCTTTGATCGAAGTCGTCGGCTCCTCGAGCCGAGCCACATTGTATCGTTCATCCGTCTAATCTGTAGCGCGAGGTTGCTCGACGATGTGTCATCGATTATACAGAAACGGAATTTCTTTATTTTTCATCGTATCAAAATGAAAGTGAGAGTAATGGATTCCTTGCATTCTCCCGATTAAATTGACAAAACAATTTAAATCGGACTACTTTTAACGAAACGGGATTTCAATCCTGCAAACTAATTTTATGTGTAATATCGTTAATTGAGACAGTGAGAGCAAACAACGGACTAACCCACATTCTTTTCGAAATTGGGGTAGTAGCAATAACGTATTCCAACTTGGAACCATATTCTTGAGCCCGGTGTGCGCCACTATGGGCTTACTTACGTTAATATCATCTTTCGAAACGATACGCCACTATTGTGGCTTTCACACGCAGGTGGCGAAAAATCAAGCCAACCCTGTCGTGGTTGAAATTAGTGAAATTGAGAGGGGTACGAGACCAGTCGACACATTGTTTGCAAACCTCGTTACAGCGATCTGGGGTGCGAGAGGTAAACCAACCGGCCATAAAAGCGGAGCGCGCGGCTCGCTTACCTGTGTCGGGAAATTCCCAATACCTAGCTCTTTGCGACGTTACTTTGAAAGAGATCATCTTAAAATTCTCGAAGCATCACCGCTGTTCAGCGGTCGCTGGCAGCTCTGAACGCCGGGCCGGCGCGAGAAATGGCTTCGAGAAGTGTGCCTCCGTTTGAAAGTCGAACTTCGGTCACACTCGGGCCTCGTGGCGGGCAAACACCCGTTGCCTGGTTCATTCGCGCTCGGTGTTCGGCCACGTTCGGAACGCGTCGCGTGACCGATCGTGGGGGGACGTTCCAGCGCGAACGTCTTCAATAATAACATGAATAGAGGGTGGAAGTGGGAACTGATTCTTGCATAATTGTTTTGGGGAAAAAATTTAACATGTGAGTCACACGATTTGCCACATAGCCACCGTTTTTGTTCAAATGCTTTGTTCATGTCCTTGACATGTCTTTTTATGATTTTATCCTTAACGTAAATATGCGTAGATCGGACGTAAGGAGTAACTGAGAAAATGTGCCTTTGTTTGTAGCGGTCTTTGAATTTCTTTCTACAATTTTTGTGTCTGAATGTTTTAATCTTTTAGCTACGTAACGCCACGCCTACACCGGCTTCCGGTTCTGTAATTTTTTGGAACGATACGCCATTATTGTGGCTTTTACGCCTAGGTGGCGAAAAATCTCTTCGTACAGGGTTATAGCGCCGCGGTCAACCCTGTCGTGGCTAAAATTAGTGAAATTGAGAGGGGTACAGGACCAGTCGACACATTGTTTGCAAACATCGTTACAGTGATCTGGGGTGCGAGTGGTGAATCGGCCATAAAAGCGGAGCGCGCGGCTCGCTCACCTGTGCCGGGAAATTCCCAATACCTAGCTCTTTGCGACGTTACTTTGAAAGAGACGCGCGTTCGTAGAGTTTTTCACTCAACTGTCATTGAGATTTTCTGGGAGCAAAATTGTATTCCATATTCTTAAAAAATTCTAACATCTATTAATTAAAATGAGGCATAAATCCTTTGGTAACTGTAGATAAGGGGGGAGGCCTACCTACAGCGGGCGAAACAATGTGCTTCTTTGGGATTTTTTTCTAGAAAAACCGTTACACTTTTATTAATAACTATTAGTCAATTGTTAAGAGTACATCTACAGGACAGTTTAGTATTTTTTGCGTTAAAGAATATTAAAAGATTTGGGAGTTATAGGCGATGACCGGGATGTTTTTCTTTTTTTAAGCGTTTTGCGGTGACCATCGTAGCTCGTAGCAGAATAATAAAGTAATTCAAAGTAACGTCGCAAAGAGCTAGGTATTGGGAATTTCCCGACACAGGTAAGCGAGCCGCGCGCTCCGCTTTTATGGCCGGTTGGTTTACCTCTCGCACCCCAGATCGCTGTAACGAGGTTTGCAAACAATGTGTCGACTGGTCTCGTACCCCTCTCAATTTCACTAATTTCAACCACGACAGGGTTGGCTTGATTTTTCGCCACCTGCGTGTGAAAGCCACAATAGTGGCGTATCGTTTCGAAAGATGATATTAACGTAAGTAAGCCCATAGTGGCGCACACCGGGCTCAAGAATATGGTTCCAAGTTGGAATACGTTATTGCTACTACCCCAATTTCGAAAAGAATGTGGGTTAGTCCGTTGTTTGCTCTCACTGTCTCAATTAACGATATTACACATAAAATTAGTTTGCAGGATTGAAATCCCGTTTCGTTAAAAGTAGTCCGATTTAAATTGTTTTGTCAATTTAATCGGGAGAATGCAAGGAATCCATTACTCTCACTTTCATTTTGATACGATGAAAAATAAAGAAATTCCGTTTCTGTATAATCGATGACACATCGTCGAGCAACCTCGCGCTACAGATTAGACGGATGAACGATACAATGTGGCTCGGCTCGAGGAGCCGACGACTTCGATCAAAGGCGCTCGAGGCTCGCCCAGCTTTAAAGAACTTTCGGATATAAATCTAAATGAAAGGGAGAACATTATTCGAAGCTTCGGACGAATTCCCCTCAAATGAAAAGATTATTTACGGCGCTTCGAATAATAAATAACTCCGGGTTATTTATATTTAATTGATTTCGAATAATGCCAAAAATTTCTGCCTTTTACTCGAAACCAATTTTTTATTTAAAATAATTTTATATCCATCTCTGGTTCCAACTACCATTACTGCAGGGTGGGAAAGGCACCCTTCCATGCGGCCGCCTGGTCTGGTGAAAATGCGCAGGCTGGATGCGCGTGATTATTATGTGGTCCCCTGTTCGATGTGACAGAAAATATAACCTATACGCTACATGGCAATAAATGTTTATTGGCTATTTCGTTCTTTTACGCTACATTTGTGAACTTTGTATGACTTAAGATCCTTCGAAATATTATTACGTCGCAACGGTATCTTTATGAAATCAGGTATAGCATATAGGTTATGTTTTCTGTCACTTCGAGGAGCGGATTTTCTGTCCTCGAAGTAGGCTTGCCACCTTTTTTTTACAGAAAAGCAACGTACATTTGCTTTTGTGGAGTACACAACAAAGTACGCTCAACAAATTAGAAGTACATTTTAATCTTATTAGTTTTTATTTCTTCCAAACATATTTTCTAGCTTTTAACATTACAGAGTAAATTTTTATTATTTTGAAATATCTCAATGACATCGTTGCACTCAATATTCATATTGAAATATATAAATAATTCGTTTTTTATTAGATTCAGAGGGGCCTTGTTTCTTTCATCCCGCTACTTCACATTCATGACAGAGAAAACTCTCTAAGTAAATGCTGGAGTGGCAGGAGGAACAGATAGAAGATAATAATATTGCGTTACGTTTCAAGTAATATCATTAATTGTGAAATAAAGTATTTTCGCGTACTTTATTGTTATTCAAAAGTATAGAGTACATTTACCTATAATAACGTAAGATACATTATTTTAAAGTACGGGTGGCAACCGTACCTCGAAGTGACAGAAAATATAACCTCTATGCTATATGACAATAAATGTTTATTGGCTATTTCGTTCTTTAACGCTACATTTGTGAACTTTGTATGACTTAACATCCCTCCAAAATATTATTATTACGTCGCAACTGTATCTTTATGAAATCTGGTATAGCATGTAGGTTATGTTTTCTGTCACTTCGTCGAGGAGGGGATCACATAATAATCATGCGTATCCAGCCTGCGCATTTTTATGTACCATTCCAAAAGATGACATAAACGGAAGCCACTACAGGCGTGGCGTATAATAGCTAAAGGGTTAAAACATTCAGACACAAAAATTGTATAAAAAATTCAAAGAATGCTAGAGAAACAACGACACATCTCATTAGTTACCCCCTACTTCCAATCTGTGCATGCACTACATTACGGATAAAATCGCAAAAAAGGAAACCAAAGCATTAGATTCTGAGGCTGCAGAACTAATTAAATAAAAATTTAATTACTCAATTTGTGAAAGTAATGATAATGAGGGACAACTAGCCTGTTGTTTATCGATGCCATGAATATTAAAAAGAGCATTATATAAAGTATTTAAATAAACAGTTTGCAAAAGCTTTTCGCAACAATTATGGTTACATAATTGAAAAAAGAAAAACTAAGTAAACGTAAAATTTGGCAAATTTTCCATCATTAGAAGGTGATAATTTGTCCCCATTTTATGCCGCAAATTGCATTCCGATATCTCTTGTAGTTCAAAAGCTATGCGGAAAATGTCAAAAATTCATAAACTCGGACCACTAATGCGCCAGCGTGTTCTAATACCGCTTCTGGATCATTGCATACGTAGATAACGGAATCGGCGCGGTCGCACTCTTAAAATGGCTTCCATTTCCTTACCCGTCTGCTACGTCGAATTTAATATTCTTTAGCGAAATCCAAAAGCACCATCTACTGGCACCTAAAGACCCTACACTTTCATAATTGGTTCATAGATGGCGGATGTATCGGCGCATGGTTGTAGTGGAATGCGTCCGTGAGGCGGTGTTGCCATTTTCCAGGTTCGCCCGCGCGCGGGTTGCAGGATTAAACGATGACCCTGTATATGCTATATGACAACAAATGTTTAGTGGCTATTTCGTTCTTTTACGCTACATTTGTGAACTTTTTATCATCCTTCCAAAACATTATTATTACGTCGCAACAGTATCTTTAGGAAATCGGGTATAGCAATTAGGTTATATTTTCTGTCACTTCGAGGACAGAAAATCCGTTCGTGAAATCCGCTACTGAAAATGCGCAGGCTGGATGCGCGTGATTGTTATGTGTTTCCCTCCTTGAAGTGACAGAAAATATAACCTATATATATGCTATATGGCAATAAATGTTTAGCGCATATTTCGTTCAATTGCGTTACATTTTTGAACTTTTTATCATCCTTCCAAAACATTATTATTACGCCGCAACAGTATCTTTAGGAAATCGGGTATAGCGCATAGGAGGACAGAAAATCTGGTCCTCCATGAGACAGAAAATCCGCTCCTCGAAGTGGCAGAAAACATAACCTATACTCAATACCCGATTTCCTAAAGACACTGTTGCGGCGTAATAATAATGTTTCGGAAGGATGATAAAAAATTCACGAATGTAAAGCAAAAGAACGAAATAGACGCTAAACATTTATTTTCATATAGCATATACATAGGTTATATTTTCTGTCACTTTGAGGAGGGGGCCACATAATGATCACGTCCATCCAGCCTGCGCATTTTTTCTAGCCCGGTCGGCGTCATGGAAAGGGTACCTCCTCCACCTTGCATTTGTGGTAGATGGGTTTCTGGCATTCTCTCGATTAAATTGACAGAAAATAATTTAATTCAGACTATTTTTAACGAAACGGGCTTTCAATTCTGCAAACAATCTTTCACGTAATTTCTTTAATTATGGTCCGAATATCATTTTGGGGGCCAATTCGATCGAGAAAACATAAGGAATCGATTGACGTCACTTTCGCAAAGATCTGATTAAAAATTGCAGAACTTCACATTTGTCACTGCTTAGTGCGCAATATTGTATAGCCCCGCTGGTTTCGAGCACCGAAGCCCACGAAACTCAGCGAGACACATGTAATCATGTATTCATAAGAAACAATAAACCAAATCCATGGTAACACTCTTATCAAGGTGTAATGAGAAATATGAACATTTTCATATTCAGTACTGGATGACTCAAGTCGTCGTCGACCGAGGGTCTCTCGCTGGTGCGCTATTTCGCTCGCACTCGGTTTACGTCGTTCAGTTTCCTTGTCAAGCGGTTCAGGCGAGGGCGTTGATAAATGTGAATTTATATGGGAAACCAAAGTCGCGCCATTCGTGACACCCACTGGCGAACAGATATATGTATGTACGAGAAAAAGCAATGCAATTTCCCGATGTCTTGAAGCAACATTTCAGTAGGTAAATGCATGAAGCTCTGGGATCAGGAATTCCCAACCAAGTGATGCATATGTAAGAACTGGCGAAATTCAACAATAGTTCGTCGTCTAAATTTTATAATTGAAGTATTTATTTGACGTGAATATAAAGTTTGTCAGTAAAGTCGTTCTGGATAGAAGGCTGATTTTCCTTCGCCGTGGTTAGTCCCCTCTTGTCCTTCACGCTGACAATCATGCGATTCGCTGAGTTTCGTGGGTTTCGACGCTCGGAATCAGCGGGGCCATACAATGTTGCGCACTAAGCAGTGACAAATCTGCAGTTCTGCATTTCTAATCAGATCTTTGCGAAACGTCAATCGATGCCTCATGTTTTCTCGATCAAATTGACCCAAAAAATGATATTATTTGGGCCATAATTAAGGAAATTACGTGAAAATTTGTTTGCAGAATTGGAAGCCCGCTTTGTTAAAAATAGTCCGATTTAAATTATTTTCTGTCAATTTAATCGGGAGAATGCCAGGAAACCATTTGTGTCATTTTCAAATTGATACGATGAAAAATAAACAAATTCTGTTTCTATATAATCGATGACACATGACCGAACAGGGGCGAGATCTCGCGCGGCTCGGGCCACAAAGGTTCTCGTCGGTTATTCGAGCTTCTAAGATCGTATTCAGATATATTGGCCGGTGAGTTTCGTAACGCGTATTCTCCCACTATACCGCTTGCCTGCCTCGGCGCTCCTTTTCTCAACGTTTTCTGACTCGTTCTCACCTTCGCAGAACAAGAGTGAGCCAAAAGTGGTGGGGATAGCGCCAAGCTTCTGGCCTGACAGGCCAAACCAATCTGTCAGCGTAGAAATACACACATCAGAATAGGTGTGACTTAGCTCCGGAAAAATTCAGGAGCTTTATTGGCCAGAACATTAATTCTTTCTCCATAGCTTCATCTCGTATTGGTTTATGCATAGCTACGTAACCAACACAACTACTACGCTAACAATAACAATAAATAACAGCCACACGACTACGTTCAGACGGAGTCGAGCAGCATTCCCGTTACCCCACCATACCCTTCGATAGCCGAGGAACTGACAAATCCACGATCGTCAGATGGTGGTGTCTGATTTCTTCTTGATCGCTGTTCGCGAAAACGAATCGACCGGCCAATATATCTGAATAGGATTTTAGGATAAAGATAGAATGAAAGATGAAAAATTATTCGAAGCCCAAGATGAACGGTCTTCTAATAAACAATGGAAACTAATAAATACCCGAAGCTAAATAGAATTTTAGATTTAGGATATACACACCCTCCCCTAAGCCTCGTGTCGATCGGCCACTGGGGCCATTCGGAAGTATATTATTTTATTTAAATAATGTCCATCTCTGCATAGAACCGTAAAGAATTATAAAAAAATCGGGGTGTTAACTGTTGACCGATTTGGAGACTTTTCCTTGTTATATGTTATATACAATAGACGGATGAATAATAATAAGAGCAATAATTGCAAATAATTGCTGTAACTTCCACATTGTAAAAATATGATCAGTAAATCAATATTTCAAGTATTAGTAAAAAAGTTCCAATCTCTGCTTTTTATTTTAAATAATGTGGCCATATAATTATAACATAAATTCGAAAATGATTTCATGTGATGTATGTGTTACAATAAAAGCGTTAATTTAGTAAATGTACACAGTTCCCAGCAGTTTCTATCGTAGTCAATATATGCCTATAATGCATATAACCTAACCTAAAATCGTCCCAAAATGCATGCATTGACTGCATCATGCTTTTACTGTGGCTCGTGTGTCCAGCTAACACTTTAGTTTTGCTATGATTCCACGTTGGCAGTCCTCCCGAGTAGGCGTCATCTCGTATCCACTAGCTCAACTAAATTTGTCACGTGACTTGCTCTGTATTATCGCTAATATGGCGGAACTCGTATTTGGGAATGCGTTTCACGAGAATACGCTTTTCGTCCTTATATGAGCAGATTTTGAGCTGGGTGAGGTCTCATTCGAAAGAGGAAGGTTCAGTGCAGCGCGCTCTGGTCATCGTTTGAGTCACAAAACTCTTTTAGTGACCTAAAAATACTTGGATTCATGGGAATGTATTTTGTCGATTTTTGCTCTACTTTGAACACTCATATTATTAGATATCAACACAATCTCGTCGAACCATGACCAGAGCGCGCTGCACTGAACCTTCGTCTTTCGAGTAAGACCTCGCCCAGCCCAAAATTCGCTCATATAAGGACGAAAAGCGTATTCTACTAAACCCATGTTTCGGGCCAGATTGTGTCGGTATATAGCGCGCTGCATTACCCGTGTCTACCCCCTTAACAATTCGCTTCACTCTTCCCGAGATTTTTTTATATGTACGTTACATTTAATGCATTTGTCACTACTATTGTTATTCAACATTTTTCTAAATAGAAATGTAGTAATCTTATATATTTCTAGATAATATCCTTAATCTAAATAATTCTAACGAATCGAATAGTATCAAGTAATGAAATAAACTCTGGTCTTTTTTCGTGCCATTGTTAGAGCGCATGCACGTAACGATGAAGGTAGCTGCGAAACAACGCGCATGCTCTAAATTCGAATATTTCCCAGATATTAATATTTGTATGGAGCTTTACCTCGAATATGCATTAAAGTGAACATAATTCTCACGCATATCTCGTACAGTATATTTCTAATCTTAGAGACAAATGATTTACATATTCTCAAATAAGAGAATTATAGTGTGACATACAAATATTAATATCTGGGAAATATTCGAATTTAGCGCATGCGCGTTGTTCCGCAGCTACCTTCATCGTTACGCGCATGCGCTCTAACAATTGGCACGAAAAAAGACCAGAGTTTATTTAATTACTTGATACTATTCGATTCGTTAGAATTATTTAGATTAAGGATATTATCTAGAAATATATAAGATTA
This sequence comes from Andrena chrysosceles, assembly GCA_963855975.1. NCBI lineage: Eukaryota > Metazoa > Arthropoda > Insecta > Hymenoptera > Andrenidae > Andrena > Andrena chrysosceles. The sequence continues at coordinate 59,429,802 of OY979767.1, read as the reverse complement.
CTACATTACTATTTAAAAAAATGTTTAATAACGATAGTGAGAAATGCATTAAATGTAACGTTCATATAAATAATCTCGGGAAGAGAGAAGCGAATTGTTAAGGATGACGATGCAGTTAAATATCACGAACACTGTACCAACACTGTGACAGTTGGATCTGTACTTTGTAATAAATGCCGATTAATTATCTATAGAAATCAAAATTCGTGTGAGACTGATATGAATAGTGATATTGACAATATTACAATGGATCTAGACTTCTATGCAAGGGATAGTAGCCAGACATCAGACACCTTCGTAGAGTTACCTTTCAAAAGAGTTGCTTCGACTCATAATTATTGCACTTTATGCCAGTCACGCGGTCAACATATGGACCGTTTATTTTGAAGTGGTGTAAGTCCATTTTCTCTTGTTATTTTTTCTAGTTATACATAAAAAATTTACATTAAATTAAGCATGAATTACGTGATATATCATTTTTTTTCAAAAATGGAATTACACCACTTTCAAAATAAACGGCCCAATTATCGTGATACCATTCGAAGCACGCCTCCAAGTATTTACACAGAAAAGAATTTATATTCCGAAAGGCAATCGGTGTTGCCGCACACATGTATTTAAAAAACGATTTTACACAAACGATTTACAGTTGCTACGTATTCATTTCACATCCAGCTCAATAGAAGTGTCAGATGTTTCCTTATTTTTGGAACAACTGTCAATAAATGTGGACTCATCATTATTTAATAAAATAGCTGACTTTTCTTTAAGTGAAGAACAACTGTACGCATTCACTGGGTTTAAGTGGAAAACTATTAAAAAATTAGAGAGCATGCTGCTTAGTATGAGGAATACTGAATTCCGAACCGTGACACAGTCTCTAGTTATATTTTTATTTAAACTTAGAAGCGGTAGTTCGAATGCGATAATTCAAAGTATATTTGGTCTGGAACGGGAACAATGTCAGAATATTTCCACCAAATAGTAACTGCATTTGAGAAGGATATGTTACCAAGTAAGTTTGGAATAAATGCAAAATCCAGAGATGATTTAATTTTCAATGAAACTGCCTATGTTACAAAAAAACATTTTGCAATGGGAGAATCTGAATTAGCAGTAATATTTGACGGAACTTACGTTCGACACGAGAAAAGTAAAAATAAAGAATATCAGAGAAAGTCGTATTCCGGTCAGAAAAAAAATATGCACAACAAAAGGTTATGTAGTTGATACAGCAGGACCGTTCAACGGAAACATGAATGATGCGACAATATTGAAAACTCTATTAGAAGATTGCACCGGAATAAAAACACTTTTGCAACCGGGTGATTTTTGTATCGTCGACCGTGGATTTCGAGATGTTGTAAGTTATATGGAAAAACAGGGATATAATGTTTTGATGCCGGCATGTAAGGGGGAGCGAATGCAATTGACATCGGAAGAGGCAAATGCATCACGGTTCATTACAAAAATAAGATGGGTAGTAAAAGCGGTGCATGGTGCTATAGGTAAAAAATATCGCCTCTTGCACCATAAAATGGATAATAAACTCTTACCGACCCTTAAAACACTTGTTGCGAGGTTTGCTGGGGTGGAGATTCTCCTGTAGAATCTTGCTGCACTCCGCGGATATCCTCGAACGGATCGTTCCTCGGGCTCCGATAGGACGGGTGAAAATGCCGGGAACGGGATTCTCGGGTTGAGCCGAGAGGTAGTGGATCGTGCCGGTTAAAGAGTTGGAACTCATCGTAGTTATAACAAGTTTATTGCACTGACGCGACGAGCGATCACGGGCGTGATCGCGTACTGATCATTTACAAGTGACATCAATGATTGATTTGCCGTGGGTTTATATACAATGTTTTGGGTCACGGTTTGATGGCCGCGGGGGAAGCCCTAATGGTCTTCGCCCGTGGATCTGGGTCTCTGCAGCGTATGCGTTTCTTTCGATTGCGTGTACTGCTGAGTTTGCTGGCGTCCGTTACGCCAGGTGTTATTGGTTATGATTCGTGTCATAACACACTGTCGTATAGCTTCCTTTTTGCACAATACGTTCGGAAAAAGAGTAGAATCAGATCCAGAGCTCGCAGATTTAATTATCAGTTATATGAAAGTACGCCAAACACAAGATAATACTCTACATAAATTAATAAAAACTCAAAAATTAAGTCGTTGTAAGAAACCTTTTGCTGTAATGACTGCCGAATCTGTAATGGATTTTCCAGAATTGACTGAAAAGGATTTAAAAATACTATTTACAGGTACGTACTAGGTGCCGCAAGCAATATGTTACATCGCGGAACAATAAATATTTAAATACTGAATATTATTTACAGGCACATACCAATTATCACAGGCAGTGTGTTATCTTGCTGAACTCATGAATAATGAAGATTGTTTGACCGTGGAGTACTTAAAGGAAACCACTAACATTATAAGGATGAAGGTCCGCTCGCGACATATCAATCGCAAAACGTACAAATGTTATATCGAATATATACCAAATTCTATCAGCTACACAGCAATACAACGATATACGTGCGATTGTGCGAATGGCCACAGGACAGTGGGTTGCTGTTTGCACGTCGCTGCGATTAGTTATTATTTATCACACGGGCGTTTTTTTTATCCAAAATAGTTAAATCGTCCGAAATATTAACAAATATATTTGATGGAACTGACACAACGGCAGTTATTCACGCAAATAGCAACGAGAATGAATAAATAATAATCAATAATGATATCAACCTTTCTCGTTATTACCTATGATTTTCGAACTCCCACTGATTACTCTCACGGCACGCTTCACAAGTCGCTTCTTTGCCCGACACTATACATAAACTATAAATCCCAAACACTCTTCATTCACACTTCGATCTCCCCAACGAACCGCGATCGTTTCTTCTATTCGCATTTAAATGACACGTACGCAGGCTCGCGACAAATACTCTTTCTCGTCACAAAACCCCACATATTTATAATATAATGATCTTCTTTAAACTATTTAATTATGTTCCATCTCGACTATCTTCAGGTTTTTATATATAATAGCTCGATAATAGAGCATTATTCTCGACTTTTTTGGAGGTGGTCACTCAAAGGGTTGTTTCAAAAAACCACCCCTAAATAATTAATTATTTTTTTCTATGCTTAATAATAGAGTTAAAATTTTAAGGAAAATATATAAAGTACAGTTAGTATGTAGCTATTTGTCGTTTTTTTTCATTCAAATATCTTAAGTAATAACCGAGAAAAAAATAATAACGTTAAGGGTGTTTACCCCCGTGTTACCCTTAAACGGGGTGGGGGGGGGGGTAGCGATCTAAAACTTTACATAATGGTGTTTCAGGCAAGGAGCATTATTTAAAAAATAACAACTCCATGAATCGGCATGAGGGCAGTTTGCCCATGCTTATCCTGCTAGACCCTTTGATCAGTGATGCCAGATTGGGGACGGGAGCGCTCGAGAATTTCCCCCACCGCGCGCACACTACGCCGGAGTCCATGAGTTGGACTCTGAAGCGCCGAGCTCACGGCGCTTAGTGTGCGTGCGAGGTGGGGGAAATTCTTGAGCGCTCCCGTCCCGAATCTGGCATCACTGCCTTTGAGCGTCCGATGAATAGGCACAGCCAGATCAGCACCACGCCTAGTAGATGGCGCATAAACAGAGTGCATAGAAGAGTTACTGCATAGAATTTCACTCAAATAGATCGGTGTCACCGATTTCAAAGCCTTGTGTACGATGCAGCACAGGTGGAGGATCCACCGCTGTCTGACATTGAGCTAGCCGGAGCAAAAGAAAAACGGCGAAATATGATCAAACTTACGAAAATTATAGGAATAACGAAGACACGAATTCTGAATACGTTGAACTATAGACGAGAGACGAGTAGAGAGACAAGGGCCATACACGAAATCGACGTAATCAAACAGAGAAATAACAAGAGACTGACATAGCAAGAGCTTGGTGTGAGTAGATAGAATACGACGAGAAGGATACAGAAACCGTAGACGAGCAAAAGCAGAACGGCACAAAACGGCTACATGCTGGTCAAAACACCACTGAGGATCTAGAGTAACACCCAGGATTTTAACTGTAGGTTGCAGAGAAAGAGACGCAGAGCCCCAGGAAACAACAAAAGACGACAGCTGTTGTCGTAGAGCAGGAGAGCCCACAACTAATAAAGATGATTTAGCGGGATTTAACTGCAAACCGTGAGAGTCGGCCCAGACCGTGAGGCGTAGCAGGTCGGCAGCCATCTCACGTTTAGCAGAATCAGCCCCGCCAATATCAAAATCATGCACCAGCTGAGTATCATCCGCGTACATATAGACCCAGCAGTTGCGACAGACAGAGGGCAGATTCCTTACATAAAGGCTGAATAGCAGTGGCCCAAGAACTGAGCCTTGAAGTACACCACGTTTAATCGCGCGAATACATGAGACTAAGAATGAACTAATAATATAGGGCCCTAGGGGGCCATCTGGGCAGGGGTCTATTTTCTCGAGAAAATGAAGAGGTAGTTTACTAAAAGCGGGCCAGGTATAATAGTACGAAAAAATGTAGTGTTTGACTTTGGATACCTATACCTAATCATAATTTTTTTGGTCATGGAGCCCTGCCGGAACCTTCTATGCAGGGGCCTACACTGCATTCCACTTTAGAGTGGACTCGTTCCGCGCAGGGATATACTGTTGATTGGTAGGAAACCGGCAGGGAAGGTGCTACGACCGGGCGAAAGTTTCGAAATGCTTTGAATCGCTTTAACTATTATTCGAAATAAAAACTTCTTGAAAGTCTTGATAGGTCTTGAATAGGTGTTTGCGGATCGTCTCGTGTTTCGAGATTCGGAAACCCGAACTTCGGAATGAGTCGGAAAAATTCGAGAGTATCGAGATCTCGCCCCCCCCCCCCCCCCCCCGACGTTTTCCGACTCGTTCCGTAGTTTGGGTTGCTGAGCCTCAAAACACGAGACGATCCGCACTTTGAAGAAATTTTTGTTTCGAATAATAGTCGAAGCGATTTGAAGCTTTCGAAGCCATTCGAAGCGATTCGAAGCTTTCGAAGGCATTCGAAGCGATTCGTAACTTTCGCCCGGGATTCGAAGCGATTCGAAACTTCCACGTAAAACGCCACGCTTGAATTCCCCTTTTGAAATTGAGAGGGTGAAAGCCATAGCTTAGGTAACCCTGGTTTTGAAATTGAGGTAATAACCCTCGTATAATGTGTGCAGTTTCGATGTAACGCAGTCTTGAAATCTTCAGATTTTGATCTTTTCATTTTATATATTTTTTAAAATACATTGTACATACCTATGTGCGGCCGTGGCGTCGCCGCAGTCACTAGTGATTAACTAATGAGTAAGTGCTTATCTGATGCGTTCAAAATGACGATCGTAGCAGAACTCTTATCCCAAGTCTTAGATGGAGCGTAGCTACATACTCGCATTACCCGATTTATATAACGCGATATTTGTATGGAACGGAATATCCGCGTTATACTAGGGTTACCTGTATACGAAATCTAATACATGGGTGAATAAAAACATAATATATTGAATTTCTAGAAATTATAACAAATTTATTATATAACTGCGCTTCATGCGCTTAGAAAGCTGGGAATTAGAATTTGATACACCTGTCAATGCTGCAACTTAATTGCAACATTGTTCTTAGGTTTGCATTTTTTTGGCACACCTGTGTTTGTGCTTCAGTCCCCTTAATTCGTTTTAACCTCTTCATTCTTGCTGCTCCCTTACGCAGTTCTTGTTCTGTCGGTGAATGGAATATCCTCTCCGGTGACACAGATATATCTTTGTGTACAGACGACATCCTTACTTGGACTGATTCATCCAACAAAATAATGCATATTTTAATGTATTAAAGTAATGCATATCAATTGATATTTCATACATATACACTACACACAGCGGAGACTTACACATTCATTTTTTGGTGGAAATACAACTCTTAGCAAGTTTTCTAATGGTTCATCAAAGGAAATATTATCTATAGAACACTTTTCTACTCGATATTCCACTGCTGAGGCAGTGGAAATGTATTTTAGCTACAGGAGATGATGAGCTCTCTTCCTTTGATACTTCCGTGGGTTTTTCGGTGTTTTTTCCCCGTATCTCGTGGAGTTTGTACCTTTAATTATACAAAACCAACTTCAAAACATTTTACAAGACAAAAATTTAATAATGTAACTACTCATGATGTAATATTACATATCGCTCATTTGCTGTAACGACGTAACTCAAAATTCACGATTTTAGGGGAAACGGGTTTGAAAATTTTGTTAAACAATCGTTTTTTCTGAGCTAATAACTCAAAAACTGCAAGTTCTGAGTAGTGTCGTTATTGCAGCAAATGAGCGATGTGTAAGGTATAGCATGTGGTTTTAACCTTATGCACGATAAGGAGGTCATATTAAAATCCTCACTCTTAAAATCATCGAAACATACCATGCTGTATTTAGGTAAAGACGACGCATCTAACTCCAAACTATTTACCCATAATTGGCGTCTTATACCATTTTTTTGGAAACCTAACAAATTAATTATAAAAGGACTTATTTTCTCATACACGAATATTTTTGTGTGAAACTTTTATTTTCTTTATACTTACATATGAAAAGTTAGTTTCGTTGTTTCTTCCAACAAATCCTGTTTACAATTCTTTCTGGAAATTCTATTTCTGCAAGCATTTACAATACAGATAGGCATTCTTACTCAGGTACCACCACGCCTACTAACAATTCATAGTTCTATACACTTTTAATGCATCACATATAGTATTCTCACTATTTTATTCGGGACTTTGATACTACTTACGTAATTTTGAACTCGTATCAAACAATAATATATTGTAAAATAAAAACTGCAGCACAGTGGGTCCGGGCACTGATCTCTATTTAGTATTTCCACTGCCTTTACTAATTTACTGTTTCTCCTTTATATTTTTTTTTTATTTTTATCAGCAATCGCTTCTAAAGATTTCAGTCTCGGCTGTGGAAGATCTCGAGTTCTTCGTAACTTATTCACAATTCGTTTTAAAGAAGTGACTTGCTTCTTCAACCGAAAAATGTGCTGCTTATCAACATGCCTCTCTCGCTTAAACGCTCGTACTTGCTTTTTCTGCACAAGGATCTTTTTCCACATCGTTCCGGGAATTCTAGCATATCGATGATCATGGACGATAGGATGAATGCGATGTGTAGTAGTCGATGTATCTCCATTTCTGCGCGTACCAGTATTTGCCGCTTCGCTTGCTGAACTCGTAGAAGCTACTTCTTCCACCTGGCATTGCTTCTTACCTGCGCATGATATATTATTAGTTATTTGTACACTATTATTTGAATTGAATTTCATATTCACATAACTAATAAACGGGAAGTCAATGAGTTCTTTACTCCCACCATGATATTGGCACTATCAACACTTCTTTAAAGAATATAGAAAATTACATGTACACGTGTATAAGTTTTCTGCTTTAACAACCGAAAGCTTAACTAAATGTAATAAATATGTGTATATCTGATCGTTGTAAACATAACGTATTAAAAACATACAATTTTCGTATCAGATATGTCTGTGGTTTCGTCTATCAAAACAGGAAAGAATTTGCCGTATAATCTTTGTGTAGTTTCTGTAGTAATCGACATATTTATAAATTTTTCAACAATAGCTGCCATTTTAGTTCGTTCCAGAGACATGCGTGAGAGTAAATTTGGGTCCGGCGGTGCCTTCTGTAGCATTCTAATAAAATGGCAGTATGATTGAAACGATCTACCATGCTCTATTGCATCAATGCATATTGTCATTTCGGCCACCTTTACGTTGTCAGCCGAAGTCGTTTTAACTGTACTTGGTAGCGCGTCTTTTTGATGTACCATGTTCGTGATATTCACTTTGCTGTTTGCATGATTCTGTAGGCCACTTTGGTCGATTATAACATATTTGAAGCAAACTGTGCCCTTTGTTTTGTGCGGGTCATCAGCTTGTCGAAGCCAGGGTTTGAAATGTGGTGCCTGCAGCCAAGTTTGGCCAGATATTTGCCTCCTTACTTTCTTTGCAACGGGGACGATGAAGGTGGTAATGCTACCTATTCACAAAATAACATTTTTTATTCATACAACATTAAAAACCAATTTCAAGAAAATAATTATTGAGCAAAGAAAGTAAAAAAGAAAGTTAAAGATATATCTTACTTGAATCATTCATTGCACCTAAGCTACTAATATCTGCATTACCAGGTCTGGCAAAACTGGTAACAATGCTTCTGGTAGCTGCATTGCTAGGTAGAGAAATTGGCGCTGCTGCTTTCTGTTTTATGTTCATGATATGAAAATCAGTGATGGCGTGTTGTTGTAGGTCACATTTGCGCGCTCTTATAAATTTGGAGCAAACTGTACATTTTGCTTTGTGCGTATCCTCAGTTTCTTGTAGCCACAATCGAAACTGTGGGTCCTGTAGCCAAGCTTTGCGAAATGCTTGCTCCCTATGTAGTGTATTTGTTGTTTTTGGTTTTATTGCAATGGGAACGATGCCTATTCATAAAAAAATACTTATTATTCATAAACTATTAAAAACCAATTTCAATAAAATAATCATTGAAAAAAGAAAGTTAAATTAAAGATATATCTTACTTGAATCATTCTTTGTAACTGGTCTTCTAATAATTACAGCTGCACCGCTAGGTCGAGCAATGCTGACATTAGCGCCTATGTATCAAATATCCATTATTAGTACATTTCCAATATCGTAACAATACTACAAAATTTTAAAAGAATAAACCAAAAGAACAACATAATGTTTAGCGTATCCTTGTTAAAAAACATACTTTAATTTTTCAACAAATGATCGTTAAAAATACTAATTTTTATTCATACAATATTGAAAACCAATTTCAATCAAATAAGCATTGAAAAGAGAAATTAAAAATGAAAGTTAAATTAAAGATATATCTTACTTGAATCATTCTTTGTGACTGGATTAGTAATAACTACAGCTGCACTGCTAGGTCGAGCGATGCTGACATTAGGGCCTATGTATCAAATATCCATTATTAGTACATTTCCAATATCGTAACAATACATATTACAAAATTTTAAAAGAATAAACTAAAAGAAGAACATAATGGACATAATGTTTAGCATTATCCTTGTTAAAAAACATACTTTAATTTTTCAACAAATGATTGTTAAAAATACTAATTTTTATTCATACAATATTGAAAACCAATTTCAAGAAAATAATCATTGTTCAAAGAAATTAAAAAAGAAAGTTAAGTTAAAGATATATCTTACTTGTAGTATTCTCTGCATCTGAGCTACTAATAGCTGCATTGCTAGGTTTAGCATTACTGGTCTCAATGCTTGTAGTAGCTGCGTTGCTATATGCAGAAATTGATGCTCCTGCTTTCCGTTTCATATTGGTGATATGAGTTGCAGTGTTGGCATGTTGTTGTAGGTGACTTTTGCGTGCTCTTAACAATTTGAAGCAAACTGTACACTTTGCTTTATGTGGATCCTCAGTTTCTTGAAGCCACAATTGAAACTGTGAGTCCTTCAGCCAAGCTTTGCGAAATGCTTGCTTCAATGGATTCCTGTTTAATCTCTTTGCACTTTCTGGTATCTTTGCAGGGTGGCAGGTGTGCCTGCCAGCACTGCCTGTTCATAAAATACTAATTATTATTATTCAGAAACTGTTAAATAACAGTTTCAATAAAATAATTATCGAAAAAAAAGTAAAAAAGATAGTTTAATTAAAGATATATCTCACTTGAATCGTTCTCTGTATCTGAGCTACTAATAGCCGCATTGCTAGGTACAGAAATTAATGCTCCTGCTTTCTGTTGTACGTTCATGATATGAATGTTAGTTTCACCGTGTTTTTGTAGGTGACTTTTGCCCAAAGTAAAAAATTTTGAGCAAACTGAGCACTTAGCCTTGAACGGGTCATCAGCTTGTTGTAGCCAAGGTTTGAAATATGGCTTCTCCAGCCAAGCTTCTTGAAATGCTTGCTTATTTATTTTCTTTGGAGCAGGGACGACAAAGGTGCTATCACTGTCTATGAAAAAAATATGAATTATTATTCATAAACTAATAAACTAATAAAAAACATTTTCAAGAAAATAATCATCAAACAAAGAATGTATAAAAGAGAAAGTTAAATTAAAGATATATCTCACTTGAATCGTTCTCTGTATCTGAGCTACCTTTAGCTGCATTGCTAGGTACAGAAATTGATGATCCTGCTTTCTGTTGTACATTCATGATATGAATGTCAGTTTCAGCGTGATTTACTAGGTGACTTTTCTTTGCTCTTAACAATTTTGAGCAAACTGTGCACTTCGCTTTAAGCGGGTCATCAACTTGTTGTAGCCAAGGTTTGAAATATGGCTTCTCCAGCCAAGCTTGGCGAAATGTTTGCCTCTTTACTTTCTTTGCAGCATGGACTATTCATAAAATTCCATTTTTTATTCAGACAACATTGAAAACCAATTTCAAGAAGATATTCATTGATAAAAGAAACTATGTTCACTTTGTACTTGTATAATTTAAAAAACTGTTAAATTAAAGATATATCTTACTTAATGTATCTTCCATAGATGAGCTGGTACTGGCTTTGGTACATAGGTCTAGCAATGCTGACATCAACGTCTATGTATAAAATATAAAATATGCATAATGCAGTTTATGCAGGGATATACTCTGTTGACTGGTAGGTTGATTAGTCCTAACATTGTATAAATTTATATTTGTCTTACCTGATTTTCTTGTTCATTCTAGAACTTTAATAAAACAAAAAAACAATTCTAAAAAATGGCACAATTCACACACGTACTTATCGCGATTTTAAAGCGTGGCCTGCGTGGTGTGATGGCGTCCAATGGCGTCACTTGATCTGCTGCGCGTTTACGCCACTTGGCTTGGCTTGGCGCTGGCGTCGGCGAATTTTCCAGCATTGATTGTTGATTGGTTCGACGGTCGCGACGTCATCGCGCGCATGCGTAGACATGTGTAGCCCCATGATGTAAGGACATCAGGCAAAGAGGAGATATAATAATAGCGGATTCGGGAACCACGGGTGGGCACTTCCCATATATATCTGCTGGCAAAATTTAGTTAGGGGCACTTTTCGTCAGAGGCGCTAGGATCAATAAAGTTGAAAGAATTTGGTAACAGATGGCCCTGATGAGATTATTTTCTAGGGAACGGCGCCACCGGCGCACGCCGGCCGAGGAGTGGGAGAGAGGAGGTGTGAAGCCGCCTGCGTGCGGCGAAGGAACGCATTACCTTTTGTACCTGTGCTCAATTAAAAATATATCCGTTTATTCACCCGTGTGCGTTACATTCATTTTTCCCACGTTTGAGTTGACGATAAGGCAGCCGTGGGCCTGCCAAGGAGAAGTTCCCTTTGATTCCGCTAACGAGAGCCCCACATTGGTGACCCCGACGTGATCGTCGGAGAAAGAAAATCGTACGACGTGGGCCCACGTATCGCCATTGTTCTTCGCCGGCCACGTGCAGGTGACTACGGCGGCCGACGCCGCCTAAAGAAGAAAGGGCGCTGGAAGGCACGAGATATCTCGTCTTCCTTGGGTGGTAACGACATCAAGCTTGACCACGTCCAGGTACGCCCGGGAGGCGTATTACTTCCCCATCACACGGAACTTGAGGGCACGGCGAGGAGCCGGTCCCTCGTTCCGTGCTTCAGCAACGCACGTGCTGAGCTTTGGCGCAGCAAGCATCGACATCGGTGCTTAAGGACCTGGTGGCATCGCCGGCGTGGGTTGGCCAGAAGGCCACCCGCCGTACATCGTCCTGCAGGGGACCAAGCGAGATGTGACGACGTCAACGACGCAGGAAATTCCCGGGACAACACTCGACATCGTCGCGGGTCAACCCAGGAGGCCAGCCACCATCCCACAAGCAGGACAGAAGAACCAGCGAGCCAGACGAGAGGTCCTCACCGCCGACCGCTGCGTAGCGTAAGACAGGTACAAGCGGGGCGAACGCCGCCGTTATTACTTTTTCGCGTGTCCGCCATAACGGTTTCATCAATTGTCGCCATTTCCGTTGGCGCGCGTACGTCCTTGTCGACCGCCGCCATCTTTGTTTTCGCGTCCCGGTCGGGCAATTCGCGGAAGTACGTAATAGCGAGCCCGCATCATGGCTACAGGCGCGGAACGAACAGCCCAACCGGAGGCTGTGCTTGCGGAAGCACGGGCTTTGCTGGAGGGGTCGAGCCAGCCTCACATCGATTCTTACCGCGTCCCTAAAATACCGACATTTTTTCGCGGAGATCCTGAGCTCTGGTTCATGCAAGTAGAGTCGTCATTCTACAGCGCACGTATCACAGACGAAACAACAAAAGCGCACTACGTAATTGCCGCGCTAGACGTCGATGTAGTTACGTGTTGCCGCGATATAATGGCTGCCCCGGACGTTCCCAACTTATTTACGTTAGTAAAACAGAGAATTGTTTCCACGTACGCGCCGTCGGCTGAAAGCAAGCTCCGCCAGCTTGTAAAAGGACAGGTATTGACGGACGGAAACCGTCGCAAATCTTGCATCGTTTGCGAAACCTTAACGCGGACGGCCTCTGCGACGACACGTTACTTAAGCAGATCTTCCTCGATCACCTACCCGCGAACCTGAAAGCGATTTTGGCCTCGTCCGACAAGGTTGAGTTGAACGGGCTAGCCGAGTTGGCGGACAAAATTAGCGAGGCTACGAAAACGATACCGCAACAGATTGCCGCTACCTCGGTGCAAAATGCACCGCCGTGCGATTGCGCCGGTCAATTTAAGCGACTTACCGCGGAAATGGCAGCCCTCACCGCGCGTCTCAATCGGCTCGGGAAAGCCGCAACGTCGCGTGCGAGGTCTAAGAGTAGGGACAGCAGAAATCGCGGACGCTCTCAGAGTGGAGACCGCGCGGACGTATGCTGGACGCATAAGAAATTCGGCGCGAAAGCACGTTTTTGTAAGGGCACGCCCGAGGCGCCGTGCAATTGGCGAGAAGAACCGCTTCCGGAAAAATAGAACGGCTCTCTGTGATGGAGGCAAACACAGAGGGTCGCCAACTTTCAGCCCGCCTCCACGTATTCGATAGCGTGACCGCCGAAACCTTTTTAGTAGACACGGGCGCGGAGATCTCTTTGCTTCCCGTCCGCGACGAACAAAACGTTAAGCCAGGAGATCTCAAACTCTACGCGGCAAATAACACACAGATCACATTCGACACATTCGGCGAAAGATTTCGCACCCTTCATCTCGGCATTCGGCCAATAACTTGGAACTTTTGCGTGGCGGCAGTCCCATATCCAATTATAGGAGCTGATCTGCTAAAACGTTATGGCTTACTGGTCGATCTCAAGGGCAAAAGGCTCATAGACCCGCAAGTAAACTCGTTCACTCGTGGTGTAGTCAAACAGGTTTCGGCTTTATCAATGAGCACAATCGATCCGTCCACAAAATACGTGGAAATACTCCAAGAGTTTCCCGATGTCGTCGAGCTCGAGCAACCGCCGGTTACTAAGCAGAGTGACGTATTTCATCACATCGTAATGACCGGTCCACCTGTCGCGAGTCGCGCCAGACGTTTGTCACCGGATAAACTGAGAGCGGCAAAGGCCGAGTTTAAACGATTAGTAGAGCTTGGCATTTATAGACCGTCAGATAGTCCCTGGGCAAGCCCTATTCATCTAGTAATGAAAAAGGACGGCCAGTGGCGAGTCTGCGGTGACTACCGCGGTTTAAACGCAGTAACCGTGCCAGATAGATTTCCCATACCGCACCTCCACGACTGCGCCGCGATGCTCCATAATAAAAAAATCTTCTCGAAGCTCGATTTGTGTAAAGCTTACCACCAGTTGCCTATGGCCCCGGAAGACATCCCCAAGACGGCGGTCATAACACCGTTCGGGCTTTTTGAATACAATGTAATGACCTTCGGCCTGTCCAACGCAGCTCAGTTATTCCAACGTTATATTTTCCGCGCGCTGGGCGACCTCGAATTCGTGTTTGCTTACATAGACGACGTGCTTATCGCGTCCGCGAGCCCAGAAGAGCACGAAGCGCACTTGCGCGTGGTCTTGCAGCGGCTGAAAGACTTTAACCTCCGCTTGAATGTCGGGAAGTGTCAGTTCGGAAAAACGGAGCTGGAATTCCTCGGACACACCATTAACAGCGAGGGCTGTAGGCCAACCGCGGAGAAGATTCAAGCGATTACACAATTTCCTAAACCGCGAACAGTGGTGGAGCTGCGGCGTTTTCTCGGGCTTGTCAATTTTTATCGTCGAAGCGTCCCGCACGCGGCGAGCGCGCAAGCACCGTTACATATATACCTTCGCGAATCGCGAAAAAATGATACGAGGGAGATCGCGTGGACGCCGGAAACAGAGGAGGCATTCAACCAGATCAAAAAAGATCTGGCCAATGCAACCCTGCTCGCACACCCCTCGGAAGACGCGGAGACGCGCGTCGTATGCGACGCCTCGGACTTCGCCATGGGCGCAGTCCTCGAGCAGCGCTTGGGGGATTCTTGGAGGCCACTCGCGTTTTTTTTCTAAAAAATTCAGCCCCACGCAGGTTAAGTACAGCGCGTATGATCGGGAGCTAACAGCACTATACGAGGCTGTGAAATATTTCCGTCATATGCTGGAGGGCCGCGAATTCGGGATTGTGATCGACCATAAGCCGTTGATATACGCGTTCATGCAACGCCCGGAGAAGGCGTCGCCTCGCCAGTCACGGCAATTGTCATTTCTATCTCAATTCACTACCAAAATAGAGCACGTTCCGGGCGGCGACAACGTAGTTGCCGACCCGCTTTCCCGAATCGATTCCCTTCGCTTGCCGACAGAGATTGAACTCAACGAGCTCGCAGCTCAGCAGGAAAACGACGAGGAGCTAAAGAATATTAGCGAATTTCCGGAGTTCGCAGCGCGATTAAAAAAAATCCAATGGGGACCGACCCATACAACATTGCAATGCGAAATGACGGGCGAGGCGATACGACCTTACATTCCGAAAACTTTGCGTGAGCGCGTGTTTCACATGTTCCACGATGCGGCGCACCCGGGTGCAAAAGCCACCGATAGAATAGTGCGTCAACGTTATATGTGGCCGAACATGCACCGAGACATAGCTGCTTGGTGCAGAAACTGTCTAGACTGCCAGCAATCAAAGATTTCCCGGCACGTGAGCCTTGCTCCCGCGCAATTCGTCGCGCCTGATGGACGTTTCGCACACGTCCACATGGACATAGTCGGCCGTTATACGAATGTCAAGGGTTTAAATACTGCGTAACTTTTATAGATAGGTTTTCACGATGGCCGGAGGCCATTCCGGTAAAGGACATCGAGGCCAAAACGATCGCAAGGGCATTCTTCGACAATTGGGTCGCCCGTTACGGAACCCCGAGGGTTCTCACAACGGACCAGGGCACCCAATTCGAGTCGCAACTTTTTTCGGCGCTCCTTAATCTCATAGGTTGCGAGCGAATTCGTACCACCGCCTACCACCCGGCCGCGAACGGCATGATAGAGCGGTGGCACCGGGCCTTCAAAGCCGCGATTATGTGTCACGCCGAACGGGATTGGGTACAAGTGTTACCTACGGTAATGCTCGGGCTGCGCACGCACGTCCGTGCGGATACGAACGCGTCGCCTGCCGAATATTTGTACGGTGTCACATTGCGCGTCCCCGGCGAGTTTGTCCTCCCGGATGATTTTACCCCTGATCCGCAGATTTTCCTGGAGGAATTTCGCGAGCACATGCGGCGGGTGAAACCAGTGCCCGTAGAACATAAGCATAAAAAGCGTACCTTTTTCTTCAAAGATTTACACGCGTGCTCCCACGTTTTTCTGCGTGTTGGGGGCGTTAAGAAGTCTCTCGAGCGTCCATACACAGGCCCGCATAGGTTTCTCGAACGCGTGTCCGATCGAGTTTATAGGATAGACGTTAACGGATCTCCACGAGACGTCTCAACGGAGAACTTGAAGCCCGCGTACTTTCTGCCGGAAAGCTCCGGAGCTGCGACACCGGAGAACTCTCCGTCCACCGGTAATCCGCGTCCTGCGCTGAGAATGTACACGCGAAAAAGGGTCACATTCGCCCCGAGTGCCAAAAGCGTAGACTTAAGCAACAACGCCAAAGAATAGTCTTAAGCTTACAATTAGTCTGTAAAAGAACGCCTGAATTGTACAAGTGATTTAAAACTGCCCGCGTGTTCGTTGTCACTCGGGGGGGAGTATGTAGGGAACGGCGCCACCGGCGCACGCCGGCTGAGGAGTGGGAGAGAGGAGGTGTGAAGCCGCCTCCGTGCGGCGAAGGAACGCATTACCTTTTGTACCTGTGCTCAATTAAAGATATATTCGTTTATTCACCCGTGTGCGTTACATTCATTTTTCCCACGTTTGAGTTGACGATAAGGCAGCCGTGGGCCTGCCAAGGAGAAGTTCCCTTTGATTCCGCTAACGAGAGCCCCACAATTTTGTGGCGGGGGTGGTATTGCGCGGCCGTCCAGGAACTCTTGTGGCTTTAGGGAGTTTCAAAGGATTTAAATGATTTAGAACTACTATTTAAGAACAAGAAACAAGACGAGGATATTTTAAGATTGAACAGGATTGGATTGATTTATTGCGACACGTTTAAAGCGTTACAACGTCGGAAATCAAATGCGAGGAGAGGAAACAGGCTTCTTCTTACGTTTGTTCCTCTTTTCTTTATCAATACATTGTTTTTCGAGCGATAAGGAAGGAGGCGATGATAAATTTCTAATGTGAAAAAGTTCATCCTTAACTCTATCCTGCTTAAACTTCGCGCTTTAGGAGCATACGCTGAACGCCGCTAGAGCGAGGATCGTAACTCGCAACACCTCCCCTCTTACACGGAAAGACCTCAGCACCGTCCCCAACGGTGCTCGAAAAATGAGCACCGTCGGGAACGGTGCCGAGCACCGTAAAATTCGGTGCTGGGCCCATTCAATGCGGTGCTTAAAACCAAACGCATCAGAATCTGTGGTTGGTGCAAATATCGGTGCTGGGCACCGTTCACAACGGTGTTCCTGATGAACGCGCACTGAAATCATCGATGCATTGCTATCTTCCATCTTTGTTTTCCATAAGTATTCGCCATTCGTCGTTGTTTTCGATACGCGCATGGTACACGGGATAAGGTCTGCACCGTTGAGTTCGTGTATGAAAATTAATGGATCTATCTGACTGGCTTATTAATTAATAGTTCAATTAATAAACTAAGAATAAGCCACATTATAATCTGGCTAACAAACAGTTCCGAATATGCTTTTAACAAATGTGAATTTCAAATGCAAATGTAACCTATATTCATATCATTTTATTTAAACTTTGAATGTTATAATAATTTACGAGGTCTATCCATATACGCATATGCACGCATACACTTTCTTGAATACCCAGTATACCATGATGCATACCTAAGTACATTTATTAATCTTTAGTAATTATTTATATTTCTACTAGGTAAATAATGTAGTTGTTGTTGTTTTGAAATATATAAGGCAGTATGTTAATTAATTTATTACGTTTTTATTTACAACAAAATATTGTTATCTACAATCGATGTCTTGTAGCAATGAATGTGATTCCTTTTTTTTTGTAAATTGTGCATGGTGTTTTTACTGATATAGAGTCGTAACTAATTATTAGTTTCTTTTCCATATCTGCAACGACGCTGTATGCAAAGTAATGAGTATTAAATCCTATCACATAAAAAGGTATATACCTGAAGTAGATTTCATTATCTACTAGATAAATTTTATCAATTTCGCCAAAACCAGGACAATTTTCCCCAATAGTAGCTACTATGATAGTTTCAACTTTATATTTTATGTCATTTATTATAATGTTACTCAAGGTTTGTCTAACTTGTGAATCTTGAAAATGAATGTTAATTGAGTCATCATTTATTGCCGGGCCATAATTAATGTTATGGAACACCGTTGTGAACGGTGCCCAGCACCGATATTTGCACCAACCACAGATTTTGAATGCGTTTGGTTTTAAGCACCGCATTGAATGGGCCCAGCACCGGATTTTACGGTGCTCGGGACCGTTCCCGACGGTGCTCGGGACCGTTCTCGACGGTGCTCGGGACCGTTCCCGACGGTGCTCGGGACCGTTCCCGACGGTGCTCGGGACCGTTCCCGACGGTGCTCGGGACCGTTCCCGACGGTGCTCGCCACCGTTCCCGACGGTGCTCGCCACCGTTCCCGACGGTGCTCATTTTTCGAGCACCGTTGGGAACGGTGCTGAGGTCTTTCCGTGTACACTCAGCTCAAACGATTGTGGCCGTTCGAGATTCGATTGCATTCGAGCTTACCTGGGTCCGCTTTTTCACATCGCTAATATTCTACAGTATTTCATGAACATGGTGAGGGCACTGCCAAGTCACAGGATCCCGTCTAGAACACTTCTAACTCATGATGAAACACCACTGTGCCGGTATCTGCCTATGCTTGTCATAATTATATAAATCTGCGCGATCGGCTGTGTTCACGATGCTGTAGCGGCTCTGTTCACGATGACGTGTCGTTTGGTAGTATTGAAATGCGATGTAAATTCTAACTGTACTTTTCCCCGGATGCGTTCTGAGCCTATGCTAACATTCACCTCGTCGGTGTGGGAAACCAGCGGCCAGAACGCATCCGGGGTAAAGTACAGTTATCCGGGGTAAAGTAACTCGCATTTCAATACTACCAAACGACATGTCATAGCACTCTGGTGGACCGGCCCCTCCTGGCTGACCACTTCTTCCAGCTGGGAGAACGGGAAACAATTTGTCATTTAGAACTTGTCTCTGATTGCAGCACAGAAGCATTCCTCGCTGCTCTGAGGCGGTTCACGTCACGGCGAGGACTCTGCGCTGAGATTCAAAGTGACAGAGGAACCAACTTCGTGGGCGCCTCCCGTGCACTGCGGGATATGCTAGCTCACCTCAACTCCGGTCGTGATCTCATACACTCTACCCTGCTGCAGGACGGAATTGAGTGGCGCTTTAATCCTCCTGCTGCTCCACATTTCGGTGGCCTATGGGAGGCCGCCGTTAAATCAACAAAATACCATTTGCGTAGGGTAATAGGCGAACACCTTACCTTTGAGGAAATGTCCACGTTACTGCACCAGATTGAGGCTTGCCTGAACTCTCGCCCACTGCAGGCGATGAGCGACGACCCTGGGGACTTAGCTATTTTAACTCCAGGCCATTTTTTGATTGGCGACGCCTTGCTGAGCCTACCAGACCCGGTCATCGAAGACGTCCCAGCCAACCGACTATCCCGCTGGCACCTATTGCAACAAATGCGACTGCAATTTTGGAAGCGGTGGGCCACGGAATATCTACAGTCCCTCCAGAGTCGCAATAAGTGGACCCAACAACAGCAGCAACCTCGGGTCGGCGACTTGTGCCTCGTGAAGTCCGAGATGACGTCTCCCGCTCGTTGGCCACTCGCCCGGATCACCAAACTACACCCGGGAGCCCATGGGTTAACACGCGTCGTCACTCTTAAAACAGCTCTCTCGGAATTTACCCGACCCATTTGTAAACTTGTTTTCTTGCCTTTTGTTCAGGAACCGAATGCTACATTACCTGGTAACAACTCCACTGCACATTCGAACACACCCTCAAATTCCACCTGCGTTGCCTGATGCCTCCACATGAGCTGAGGGGCGCCACCGCCGCAAGATCTATCCCCGCCCTATCGACCGGCCTATCGATCTCCAAACAGACTTCAGATTCATCGGGTGATGAATGCCGGGGAGGAAATGTTGGAGAAAGAGGCAAAGTAACGTCATCTCTTAGAGATCTGCCTTAATTAGGCAGGTGGCCACGGCCTCCTCGCTCATGTGGAGCAAGGATCACGTCCCCTTCCATCGATCGCGGATCGAGCTTCTTCCTTCCAGGAATTCGACGGAGTTTTCCTGGAACTCGCTTTCTGCTTGTGACACGCTTACGAATAACACGCGAATAACTTACGCTTTGCACCTCGCCTGCTTGTGCTATCTAAAGCTCCGCCGCTGCTTAAGGCTTGCTTTCGCAACATTAATTGCTTTGCTTAGATCTAATTATATATATTAAATAAGGTGTTGAGTAAATATTAAGACTCGTGGTGTGAAAAATAGTTGTTTATTTAGTGTATGTGACCTTGTGTATAAAATTCGAACATAACTGTAAGCCGACTCTCTCTCTAATTAAAATTAATAGTTCTTCGTGCCTCCTAATCGTGCCCTCGCCTTGTGTGACTGCTTATTCCTTGCCTCTTCGCGCCTATCCGCAAAACTTGCAACATTTTTGAGACAGATACTTTAAGCGCGTTCTCGGATAAGCAGCTGATCGCGAGTACGGAAGCGCCTACGCGCCACCTCTCTGCTCAAGCATGTAGTATTACTTTTGAGGGCAGCACCGACCCTGACACCGAGCAGAGGGAGGCAAAATCGTGGCTGTGCCACTCACTACTCGAGCAGAGGGAGGCAAAATCGTGGCTGTGCCACCTTCCACTCGAGCAGAGGGTGGCATAGCAGCGCCGTGGTGCGACGAAGAGGAGGTTATGTGTCATGCGATTCTGATTGGTTGATTGTGGTAGGACTAAAAATTCATTGGCTCTGAGGGAATCGACCAATCAGAGTCGCATGACGCAACCTCGACCCATCATTGCCGTAAAACGTAAAACCAGGCATGACCAAGGGCTGTCTTTGTTCTTACGACTGGCATTGCACGTTGCGGCACGGCCAGGCACGCCGGCTCGTTATCGGTTCATTATTCAAGAGTTATTAAGTTTATATATGGTAAGTTATTTTGTAATAAGTAGACGCGAAAATATTTATATCAATCCGGAAATTGAGATACATCAATTTTTTAATGATAGAGGTACGCATTACAGAGTTTGATTTATATTTCTAAATTTATTATTCATTAGGAACTGTAACAGCATTTAACTGCCGTTGCCTATTTCATGTGTGGCGTATCTACTCCTACGATGTGTTTATCGGATAGAATAATGATTAAACTGGAAAAATACAATCAATGATAGGTATTCTTCCGTCGGTTTGCTTTTGTTCAAGTATCATAAATTTACCATTATCGCTGGCTAATGTTTTACTTAATCGATGAATTAACGCAGGTATAGAATGCAGAGCCTGGACCGGGCAGACTTATTCACTTCGCACATAGCTCAGTCACCTTATATTGCAATCTGGCTTTACTGTGGCAGAAAGGGGATTTTTCCTGGTTAGCAGTCGCAAAGAAGTCTCCTGTATCCTCGGTGGATATTTTTTACTTTGGAACTCGGGTAACTACAGCAGGAACAGAAGATGGACCTATCTTGTATTTACCATTGGTACGACGACGCGTTATTGACCATTGTTCAAAAGTTATTAAGTTTATATAAGGTATGTTATTTTATAATAAGTAGACACGAAAATATTTATATCAATCCGGAAATTGAGATATATCAATTTAATGTTAACAGATATTAGAGGGTTTGCCGCAGGTGGAAAAAAATGGAAAAGGTTCGAAGCATACTTCATAATTTATACCCCAAAAGGGACTCGAATGCAAAAATGTACAAGCAAAAGGTAATTGTAGCTTGTATATGATCTTCATTTCGGTTAATGTATTCAGAAATGTGAATGTAAAAATATTATTTCATTACAGATTACTACGCAAAAAGTGTCTTGCAAAAAACAGGGCCTGAAAAATAATACCGAGCAAGCATTTGGAAAAAGAGTAGAAGACGGAAGAATACCTATCATTGATAGTATTTTTCCAGTTTAATCATTATTCTATCCGATAAACACATCGTAGGAGTAGATACGCCACACATGAAATAGGCAACGGCAGTTAAATGCTGTTACAGTTCCTAATGAATAATAAATTTAGAAATATAAATCAAACTCTGTAATGCGTACCTCTATCATTAAAAAATTGACGTATCTCAATTTCCGGATTGATATAAATATTTTCGCGTCTACTTATTACAAAATAACTTACCTTATATAAACTTAATAACTCTTGAATAATAGACCGATAACGAGCCGGCGTGCCTGGCCGTGCCGCAACGTGCAATGCCAGTCGTAAGAACAAAGAGAGCCCTTGGTCATCCCTGGTTTTACGTTTTACGGCAATGATGGGTCGAGGTTGCGTCATGCGACTCTGATTGGTCGATTCCCTCAGAGCCAACGAATTTTTAGTCCTACCACAATCAACCAATCAGAATCGCATGACACATAACCTCCTCTTCGTCGGACCACGGCGCTGCTATGCCACCCTCTGCTCGAGTGGAAGGTGGCACAGCCACGATTTTGCCTCCCTCTGCTCGAGTAGTGAGTGGCACAGCCACGATTTTGCCTCCCTCTGCTCGGTGTCAGGGTCGGTGCTGCCCTCAAAAGTAATACTACATGCTTGAGCAGAGAGGTGGCGCGTAGGCGCTTCCGTAGTAGCGTAAATGGCGCCAAAAATAAATATCTAATGACTTTTATTACAATGAACCTAAAAAAATGATAATTTTGAGACTCTAAACGATAAATTTGTAATGTCCAATGTAAATAAATCAACGGATTTATAATGGAAGACACAAACAAATAGAGAGGGATGGTAGGATAATAAAGAATAGAATGGAAACGAATGTTATATTAGGTAGGTTATGTTAGGTAACCAGAATACTGAGATGTATAAAGTCTTGTGGTATTTTATTCCTAGCAGTCCTCATAGATTAAAATCTAAGACGCTCATTATTAGTGGAAATGTGTAGAGCAAAGAAATACGCATTTATTTCAAAATTTACTATCCGTTATTTTATGTTAACAACGGGAAAATAAATATAATATAACCGAAGCAATGTAGATTAAATTTTGTGACAGGACTGCGCGAATGTGTCTCATATTAAACATCATCCGTTTACTTCAGGCCACAGTGGTGTTTCATCATGAATTAGAAGTGTTCTAGACAGGAACCTGTGGCTTGACAGTGCCTTCACCATGTTCATGAAATACTGTAGAAAGTTAGCGATGGGAAAAAGCGGACCCTGGTAAGCTCGAATGCAATCGAATCTCGAACGGCCACAATCGTTTGAGCTGAGTGTACTGTTGCGCGATTTACTCAAGAGTTCCAAATGAAACGCAGGTTCGTGCCCGTGGAGCGCTAACGCACTCTGCTCGCGAAATAGTGCGGGAATTTTAAAAGTTTCGACAATGTAAAATTTGATTTATACGTATATTGTTACAGAAAAAACAAGACTGTTTTCTAGTCTGCTGACAAGATTGATATATCTTCGTACAACCGAACTCCTCGCTTGTCACCTCCGAGCGCCCTACTCCTCCAATTTCGGCGCGTTCTTCCGACTCCTTCCCTGGATCCTTTCGTCCAATCAAGGTGGTGTTGTCCCTCAAGCTTCGTTAGGGGGTTGTCCTTCAGCCATCTCTCCGTCCTTGGCCCTTCCTTCGCGCTTCCCTCCACTCTCGGCTGGTGGTCGAGGCACGCTTTCCGTTTACATACTTTTACATAGGCTGCGTACAGTACATACATTTCTGACAGGTAGGTAAGCGCAACCCTCGGGGTCAAGACGACTTCGCCGGCGCAAAGTTTATGGCTTTATGACTTTCAGTTTCTCCCGAGCCGAGTTTTTACCCTAACAGGACATCGGCAAATATAGAAAAAGGGAGGACAGAGTTTTAAGTGATTTTACGAGACGAGCAGCTGCCCGCTCGACGAAATTTGGCACGCAGATGTGAAAGGGAAAGTTAAGCTATTTATTATCCTCGCCTGGCCTAACTGTAGTTTTTAAAATTGCTGAATGCAATCCAAGGCTCTCGTGCGCCTTCTGAGTTCAAACATCCGCTGCTCGTTTCAAACCCGCATGCCTACAATAAATCTTTCTCTATAAAGGATTTTGAATTTCGCTCTCACATCAAACCTTGATATCCCTATGTCTTATGGCTAACTTCATTGAATACACGGATTCACACCAGCGGATATCGCAACAGCACAAATGAAAATTTCAATTCGCTTGAATTCTGTATCGATTAAAGCTATCGATATATCGATATGTGAGGGACGCTATTGTTTCGAGACATCGACTGTGGTCGACTGTTCGTCTTAAGGTAAATAGTACGCTGTCGATTTAGTCGGTTTAGTATTGTTTTATAGGCAGCATTAATTGTAAATATTTGTAGAATTTATGAATCAGCATTAGTATAGACAACGATTTCAAAATGAAAAAGTCTCCGTTAAGTACGCCAAGCAGCAGCAGAAGAAATGAAAGTTATAACTGGAAGTCACACGACCATAAAAATAGGACAGGTTATAATTACAATAAAAGTGATAGTTATCAGTGTATGTCACCAAATGGGGGTCAAACGAATTGTGGAAACGACTTTATTCCTTTAAACGTTAGTACACCAGTACTAGAACAAAAACGGTTCAGCGGTAATTGGCATGGTTCTGGGGGTGGTCGTTGTTATCGTAATTCAGGTGGTAGTGGATACAACCATCACAAAAACAATTATCATGCAACCCCAAAATCAAATTTCATTAATTCGTATTCTCCTTATAAACACTCTGGCAAAAAATCTTACGGCCAGAAGAAGGTAATTTTAAATAAATTTGTAGTAGGTTTAATCCTTTTATTGCCAGTCAAGTTAAGGTAGCGTTTTCTAAGACAATTAAGCCATTCTCATAGAAAATTAATGGTACAATTTTATTAAATCTACCTTTCTCAAATTAACACTTTACCTGTGGGTCGTATAATGTTCAATGTCATTGGTCAAATACGAATTATTAAGTTTTCAAATTTCCAAATTTCGATAATCATGCAGCGTTCGCGGAATGTGTTGTTACGTTACTCTAATTTTAATTGTTACGACTATTCTCTGACGTTGTTTAGCACGAGTTTCTGTCCTTGCAAATAACGATCTTGAGTAAATCTATCAGATATAAGGAAATAGTTTCAAATAATTTTGCTTCGAAAAGCATAACATTGCTGCATCTATCAATGGCAGCAATTGCAAAGTGCCAGCGAGTAAAGTGTTAATTTTTCTGAACAGTATTATTTTTTATTCTTTCATTAATAGTTTATTAGTTTGGTTTAGATATGTTTTTTATGATACTTATTTCAAATAAGGGTAGCACGTTCCACGACAGATTTTGTTTGTAATATCTAAGCCAGTTGATCGACCAGCTGGCATTAAAAGCGTTAATACTTTATGATTACGATCGCTAATGAGTATTATTCAATGCCATCGAATGTTTTTTTTCACAATTCAGGGTTACAGAAAGGATGTGCGTAAACGTATTAACATATCAAGTTACATAGACATGAAATCTTTTTTGGAAGATCCTTGGGCAGAATTGATAAAAAAATTAAATACATCGGAAGATACAAATGGGGAAAAGTCGTCCAAATGTGAACAGTCGCTCTCATCCCAATCTATTCGCGTGCATTCGAAAACAGATTTTGAAACTAAATCTGGAATAGATATCGATGATACTTGTTTTAGTCAAGAATCTGGAAACGATTCCTCTATACGTGTAAAATTAGGGTTGGATGATACAGATATTAGCGATGTTTCACGCACAGAAAGCTGGATAGATTTAAAACTTGACAGCGTGACATTTAATCGAGAATCAAAAAATGGAAGCTCTTATAGTAACGACGAGAGTGCATGCGAGGATGTTTACGAGGTCGATAATGTTCACTGTTCTTATGATGCAGAGACAGGCGCAATTCAAGACCTTATATAACAGTGACAAAGAACAAAATGTGCTGTTGAGAAAAAGAATTACTTTCTAATATGGTGCATTAACATATTAT
The DNA here is from genome assembly GCA_963855975.1 of Andrena chrysosceles. Classification (NCBI taxonomy): domain Eukaryota; kingdom Metazoa; phylum Arthropoda; class Insecta; order Hymenoptera; family Andrenidae; genus Andrena; species Andrena chrysosceles. Next base: position 59,403,944 of record OY979767.1, on the reverse strand, counting down.
ATATTGTATATATAGAGTCTGAATTGTACCTAGGTATTGTGAAAGCCATTAAACATTTAGGTCAGGTTTTTGGAGTAATATTCTAGCATATTGATAGAAGAAGTAACGAAGTTTTCAATAATGTGATTTTTTCTTTTCGAAGGTACCGTTAAGGAACTAGTTCTTGATCAGGCACTAGTTTTTGATCAGTTCATGAAATAAATCGTTCTTTTAAGTTTATGTCAATAAATAATTGTTTGAAATAATTACTAACATAAAAATTGATAATTCAAAAATATATATGTTGTCTGTAAAAGTAGTTAGTATGGTTAGTTCTTGTGAAAATAAATGTGTAAGGTAGCTCACTTGAAGGAAGTCTCTGTTGAACGCCATCTCTTACTGTGCGAAGTAAGACATAACCATCGATGTCACAGTCGATTTCTTTGCTGGTGTTGCGACATTAAAGGTTATTTTCATACATTTTACTTACAATAGTTTACTTTACAAAGTAGCGCAAAAATTTTAGTATTATATGTATTATTTTGCTTTAAAAGTCAGTGATCATTAATTAGTTCCAACTTTTTCTTGTAGAACTAATTTTTGATCACCTGAATAAAAAATAGGTTAGCACATTATAAAATTATAAAAAACTTAAGTTTAGATGGTATAGAAAGAAAAGGATGAAGAAAAAAAATTGAAGAAAAATTTAAGCAAAACCATACCATAAAATATTCAAAAGTCTTCTAGAAAAGTTAAAATAAATAACGTTTGACGAAAAATATATTTCATGATTATACATTGATTATTTATACAAAAAAATGTGTGATCAAATATTAGTTCCTTACCTAATAAGAAATTAATTCCCAAGTATTTTAGACGATCAAAAACTAGTTACTCATCTGATCAAAAAATTAGTTCCCATCTATTTTAGATGATCAAAAACTAGTTCCTAACCTGATCAAAAATTAGTTATCATGTATTTTAGATGATCAAAAACTAGTTCCTAGTCACCTTATTATGCCGTACATCATAAATAATTAAATTGTACTTATTTCCAACTTTTTAAAATTTTTCCTTAAAGTTTAAACATTAATTCATTTTTTAGTATAAAAAAAGTTTATGGTTTAAAGTTTTATTACGTTAAAAATAAATATTAAAGTGGGAAGCCCTCTAAACTGATCAAAAACTAGTTCCTTAACGGTAGCTCTAATGCGAAAGCATATCTAATATGCATGCAAATTACATGGTATTAAAATTATTTTTCAAATTATATTTTCACAACAAGGCTGTGAAAAGAGATGATTGTAGTTTATATAAAAAAAAATGTATATGTGCAATTCTTTAATATGTACTAAGAAAAGTATGTACTTCTAGATACGAGGGAACAGTAAACACCAATTTCTCACCACTAAATTAAGTATTGAAAATAAAGCTGAAATGCTATGATAATATGAATAAGATTCACAAGTTCAGTTTACATTTACTCAATCTGTCTCGTAATTGCATGAGACAAGCATCTCGAAATATTGTTGAATGCCAATTGTTAATTTTAGTCTCTCAGCCTATATGTCTATATATACTCCTTGTCACAACAGCATAAAGATATATAATGAATTATCAATGTGTATTAATATTGTGTCATGTGTATAGGTAAATGCGTTATTGCGAATATTAATATACAATTACATGATATTAATCAAGTGCAAGTATTCGTGACACTAATTTCAAATCTGAGTTAATTCTAGGAATAGCAATACCTATCTTTATATAGATGTCATTTCTGATTTAAATGAAAATTCTATATCTTCGTTAAAATTCTTCGAGTAATATTTGAAACTGGAATAATATAGAAAAATAGAGTATAGTTAATTTGTAGAACTAAAATAGCAGAGTAGCGTGGTACTAAATTTGTATAATTGTTATTCCAGAATTAATATAGGATGATTTGCTTTTTCTTTGGTTTTAGCGAGTAATGGTTTATAGAAAGTTATAAAAACGTCCCACATGTTCGATTAACATGCTAACTTAATGTACAAATGACGATCTGGTACAAAAATTTGTATAATTTAAGAAATTCAGATTTCTTTCTAAGTTACGATTTTATATAATCATGTAAGGTATATAATGAATGTTTCAAACAACAATTGTATGAGCAATCTGTATAAGAGAAATATTGTACATAAATATATGCAACTATGATATATATTCATTTGAATATTCTGGATATAAATATTTTTCGTTTTTTATATTTTTATTCCTGCTTTCTTTTAAAACAGACAAATAGGATTTATAAAAAATATCTGCTGAATAATTTATCGGATTCAAGCGTCGATCTTAACTATTTATTATGGACCTCATATGATCGAATGTTTATTTATTTATTTATTTATACGGGAAATTCCCATGGTGTTCAAGAAAGAAACAAAACTAGTCCCTGATAACCAGATGTCTGCGATCTGACGTCAGATTGGCAGCAGGGTCTGCCGTCTGCCGTGAGAGGGCAGAGCCTGACGTCAGATTGTAGGTTATGTCGGTACGGGGGCCACTGGTAGCGTGCCCCGTTGAAGGATTGCTATCTAACTTGAACAGGCCTACTCTGCTTTGTTATGTTGAAACCACTCGTGGTGAATAAATAACTCGAAGTCAGTAATAAAAAATGGCTTTAATGACCGTAACAGTTCAGGTACAAAATGAGCGACGTGTATGAGACGAATCGTGACGCCGTAATGACGTTCGGCACCTTCGTCGTCTCGAACTAGTTCCGGGCAGTGATGCCAGAACAGTGATGCCAGAACCGTGGGTTTGCGCCCACGGACCCTACCACCACTCCACGACCAAGCGTACCCCCTCTTAGCGCCTATATCGCACCACACAAGCATACCCGTCCCTCCATCCGTGTGCCGTACGCGCTGCCTGGCCGGCGCTCTCCGGCGAGAATTCGTTTTCCTGACATCGAAGCGCTTGTGTCGCAAGCAAAATGTCATGAGTTCAAATCCCGGTGCAGATATTCTACTTTTTTTCTTTATTTATTCTCTAATTTCTCTTCCTATATTCTCAGAAGACTAAAGACTTGAAAACTGTTAATTTATAAAAAATTTTCGAAGCTTGATTTGTTGCTAGAGATGCGATCCCCTTCTGGCTTGTACCGCACCACTACAAGCGTAACCTACCTTCTGTCCGTGTGCCGTGCTGCCTGGCCGGCGCTCTCCGCCAATAATTCATTTCACCGAAATCCTAGAGCTTGGGTCGCAAACAGAAAGTCCGAGGTTCAAATTCGGGTGCGAATATTCTACTTTTTTCATTAATTATTCTCTAACTTCTCTTTCTATATTTTCAGTAGAATAAAAACTTGAAAACTGTTAATTTACAAAGCATTTTCGCAGCTGGCTAATGTACGATGTTGGTCTTCCGCCTTTTTTCGTACATAAACAGAAATAATTCCTTGAAATGCTACTTACAAAATATGCTCCTTTCTAGGATAGACTCTTTAAAATTCACGTCACAATGAACAGTTACAGAATCGGTGATTTCCGTTTCAGGTAAGCGAGCCGCCCGCTCCGCTATTACGATCGGTTTACCACTCGCACCCCGGATTACTGTAATGAGGTTTGAAAACAATATCGACTGGTCTCGTACCCGTCGCAGGGATGTCATTTATACGTACAGAAGAGTTTTACTAACCCACTCTTGGCCAACGACACTCTTTTCGTGTTAATCAGATTTATACGTATCTGCTTATTTGCATCTTGATTATTTACGAAAATTGTGCCATTGCTCGATGGAAACCACGAGAAGGTGGTGGGCTTCTTCCATCAGGAGAGAATAAGGATAGGTCGAAATGGATAGAATGGATAGGATCGGTGTGAATGATGGACGTAGCGGTCGAAACCTCTACTCCACGGATATAAAGGTTCGGGAAAGTGAGATACGCGTAGAAGTTGTGATAGCACCACTACAATACTATTGTAACTGTTTCGTAAATTACTGTACAAGAAAGAGGTCGGTAAAATGTAATAAAGCTGTCGGAGCTATATGTTCCAACATGCATGGAGGGTGAGTTGTTTAAATTGTTGGGGATTAGACAAATTTTCGTACAAACGATCTCCCGACATAAGCGCGAGATGCCTATCGTCGACAGTCATGGTACGACTCGTCTCGTTTCTGGCCTGTAGTGATGTGCGCACCACACAGATGGAATTCATAAGTTCGCTACCCATTTTATTCCTCTTCTTGGTTTTTGCATCGGGCAAAATTGAGAAAAGCCTTTCGGCCTCGGCGTTAGAATGGGGCAAACATCTGATTATATCCAGCAAACGTCTGAGGGATGGAAAAACTAGAGCATTATGGGGTTTTTCCCAAAGTCGATCAGCCATAAACCAGGCTTTGCAGAACGAGCGCGATGTGGCCGCGCGTTGAGGATTAGGATGCCATGAGGAATATTGTTTTATTAGCTTTAGGGAAATAAACCGTGACACCCTTTCTCACTCTAAAGTGTAGCTTGCCAATTAGTGAACCAGATTGTATTTAAAGAGGGAAAAGTTTCTGACCTGATTAGTTGCAATAGAACATTCGAAGCGAACAGACATCAGCATTTTAGTGAAGTAGACAGTCGTTTTGTCAACTCGCGAGCTTTTGTGTGAAATTCGAATTCATTGCGCATTGAGATAAGTGGAGAAGTGTCCTGTGTTAGTAGTGCTGTGATTTTATTTGTAACTGTTTTCGTGATGGATTATGTACCCGCCAAGAGATACAAGAAAAGGTTCCAACATCATTGTTATGATGTTGACTCCTCATATAAGCTGTGGTTGCAAAACGTTGCTTCGGACGAGTCCAAATGCTTCTGCAAAGCCTGCAACAAAATCTTCGACTGTGGGCTTTCAGAAATAAGCAGGCACTCGTCCACACAAACGCATTTCAGAAACATTCAGAAAATGCTTCAGAGAGAAAATGTTGGGGATAATGTCTCAGGCGAAAGTTCTACACCTTCCCTTGATGATAAAATCAAAACCGCGGAGATTAAATTCGCGGCTTTCTTCGCCGAAAAGAATATCCCTCTTTCAATGGCACCTGATCTGCTTGCACTTATGCAGCATATAGGCAAGGAACCTGAAGTTTTGCAAGGTATGAAAGTTGGCCGCACCAAATGCGGTCAAATCATTACCAATGTTTTGTGCGTGCAGGAAACACAACGTATCATCGACAATGTTCGGCATTGTAAATTTTCAGTTTACGAGGATGAAACATCAGATTCGACGCACGATAAGTGGCTCTCATTGATGGTTAGATATGTTGAGCCATCTGATTTGTCCATTAGAGCAGAACTGTTGCAACTCATCCATTTGGATGCCAGCGATTGTTCAGCGGAAAAGATTTTCAAATCTTTTGAAAATCAATTGCTGAAAATGCAAATTCCGTTAAGTAACATCGCTGGTCTTAGTTGTGACAATGCTGCAGTCATGACGGGTAGGAATTCCTCTTTCAAGACAATGCTACTTAAGAAAAATCCTTCCTTACTTACGCTACCGTGCGTTTGTCATTCTGTAGCGTTGGTGGCAAGTGCTGCCTGCGCTACGATTCCAAAAGAATGTAACGAACTGCTTCGGGGTGTGTCAAAATTCATAAATAATAGCCCCAAACGTGCAACAATTTTCAGACAATTTCAGGAAAGTTACTATAACTCTCCTTTAATAGTTTTAAAATTATCGGATACTCGCTGGCTCGCGAGGCACCAGTGTGTTAGTAGATTTCTGCATATCTGGAAGGATTTGCAGAGATATTTTACCGAGGATGCATTAACTCAGATGTCAGGAGCTTCTCAAAATTTTTTGTCATTGCTTAACAGGCATGACATTAAAGGCTATTTCCATTTCCTTGAATTTGTTCTTAATGCATTAAACAAGTTTAATGCTCAATTTCAAAGACGGAGCACGATCATTCAGGAGTTACAGCCTCGTTCCAGTAACCTGCTTCGATTTTTCGTCGAAAAATTTTTAAAACCTCCTCTGGTAAAGCATTTTAATTATATTAGGAAAATAGATTTGTTCGCGAAACAAAATCAACTTCCCCTGGCTCAAGTTGATCTAGGCCCTCAGTGTGAGGAATTCCTAGAAGATGCGACGAGCAAGGGAATGACAGAAGTTGAAGTATCCTCCTTCCGCGAAAATTGCTTACAGTTTTATATTACTGTAAGCAATGAAATTAAGAATCGTCTTCCCCATGACGATATTTTACTCAAACAGTTGACGATTTTCAAATCAGACACTGCCCTGTTCCATTGCGACAGACAGGAGACGTTTAAAGACGTTTTAGCTATCGCTCATAGGCTCGGCAATTTCAATGCCGAAGAATTGCGAAAAGAATGGGAATTTTTACATTTCGGTGTTTCCCGAACCCAAAGGGATAGCTGGGGCAAAATGGTTTTTGACGACATGTGGATGAATATCTGAAAAGTACAAACTCCCGAAAATGCTCTGGTTTTTCCATCCCTCAGACGTTTGCTGGATATAATCAGATATTTGCCCCATTCTAACGCCGAGGCCGAAAGGCTTTTCTCAATTTTCTCAATGGGTAGCGAACTTATGAATTCCATCTGTGTGGTGCGCACATCACTACAGGCCAGAAACGAGACGAGTCGTACCATGACTGTCGGCGATAGGCATCTCGCGCTTATGTCGGGAGATCGTTTGTACGAAAATTTGTCTAATCCCCAACAATTTAAACAACTCACCCTCCATGCATGTTGGAACATATAGCTCCGACAGCTTTATTACATTTTACCGACCTCTTTCTTGTACAGTAATTTACGAAACAGTTACAATAGTATTGTAGTGGTGCTATCACAACTTCTACGCGTATCTCACTTTCCCGAACCTTTATATCCGTGGAGTAGAGGTTTCGACCGCTACGTCCATCATTCACACCGATCCTATCCATTCTATCCATTTCGACCTATCCTTATTCTCTCCTGATGGAAGAAGCCCACCACCTTCTCGTGGTTTCCATCGAGCAATGGCACAATTTTCGTAAATAATCAAGATGCAAATAAGCAGATACGTATAAATCTGATTAACACGAAAAGAGTGTCGTTGGCCAAGAGTGGGTTAGTAAAACTCTTCTGTACGTATAAATGACATCCCTGCGACGGGTACGAGACCAGTCGATATTGTTTTCAAACCTCATTACAGTAATCCGGGGTGCGAGTGGTAAACCGATCGTAATAGCGGAGCGGGCGGCTCGCTTACCTGAAACGGAAATCACCGATTCTGTAACTGTTCATTGTGACGTGAATTTTAAAGAGTCTATCCTAGAAAGGAGCATATTTTGTAAGTAGCATTTCAAGGAATTATTTCTGTTTATGTACGAAAAAAGGCGGAAGACCAACATCGTACATTAGCCAGCTGCGAAAATGCTTTGTAAATTAACAGTTTTCAAGTTTTTATTCTACTGAAAATATAGAAAGAGAAGTTAGAGAATAATTAATGAAAAAAGTAGAATATTCGCACCCCCGAATTTGAACCTCGGACTTTCTGTTTGCGACCCAAGCTCTAGGATTTCGGTGAAATGAATTATTGGCGGAGAGCGCCGGCCAGGCAGCACGGCACACGGACAGAAGGTAGGTTACGCTTGTAGTGGTGCGGTACAAGCCAGAAGGGGATCGCATCTCTAGCAACAAATCAAGCTTCGAAAATTTTTTATAAATTAACAGTTTTCAAGTCTTTAGTCTTCTGAGAATATAGGAAGAGAAATTAGAGAATAAATAAAGAAAAAAAGTAGAATATCTGCACCGGGATTTGAACTCATGACATATTGCTTGCGACACAAGCGCTTCGATGTCAGGAAAACGAATTCTCGCCGGAGAGCGCCGGCCAGGCAGCGCGTACGGCACACGGATGGAGGGACGGGTATGCTTGTGTGGTGCGATATAGGCGCTAAGAGGGGGTACGCTTGGTCGTGGAGTGGTGGTAGGGTCCGTGGGCGCAAACCCACGGTTCTGGCATCACTGTGCCAGAATCGTGGGACGTGGGACAGAACGCTTACCCCCACTATGACCTACCGTCGTCTCCCACTATGGCCTACCGTCGTCTCCCACTTTCTTCCCACCGCACTGCACACAAGCATATTTTTACTCCTGTCCGTGTGAGCTGCTTGTTGGGCTGCCGTGCACACGGACAAGGGTAGGGATATGCTTGTGTGCAGTGCGATGGAAAGAAAGTGGGGGACGACGGTAGGCCATAGTGGGAGACGATGGTAGGTCATAGTGGGGGTAAGCGTTCTGTCCCACGTCCCACGATTCTGGCATCACTGGTTCCGGGGACTTCCGTGGCGTCCGCAGCGCCAGTCCCTACAAGATCCGTAGTTGATCAGGACCCTGACTAGAGCACTAAAGAGGTGAGTATGCGCATCCGCCATTTTGGGTCCTCTCCAGAGAGAAAACAACATGCAGAGTCCGTTAAGACCGGCTAAAACATATTGAAATACGGTAGCTACGATAGATTCGGTAGTAAATTCCGCGTGAAAAATATTCATTAATTAATTGTTATTGTAATCAATATAAAATGTAGTAATGTATTTGTGTGTTTTAGGTATATTTTTCAAGGTATAAAGGAATTAAAATGCAGTGCTATTAATTGTAGCACGAGAACAGAAAAGAATGTTCGGCTGTTTAGGTTTCCAAAAGATAAACATGTGATCCAGGAGCAGATTTCCCCTACTTGGGAAGGCCTGCTTTAGAGTACAGAGAGAAATGAAAAATGACAAAAGATAAATAGTATAGTCTGAAGAACTTATACAGTAAACGCAACTACGCTGGTGACAATCATACTATGCAATAGATTTCAGAAAGTATTGAGATGTACGGAGAACACATCAATGTCAGTGAGATATTGGTTTGCCCCACTCATGGCCCTATTGAATGGATCGGCCATGTAATGGTGGTAAGCCGGTATCTTAAACTCGAAAAAAGGCCTGGGTCGTAATTGCTTCTGTGAAGCTAGAAAACATAGCGGATAATAACATAAAATACTAATTACCAAATTTGTATAATAAGGTGCGTACCCTGTACTGCACCGGCAAGTTCCTTCTAAAATGGCTTGGAGTATACACACTTCTCACCGACCAGTCGGCCACAAATACTTTCCTGACACCGGCTCTGTTTCGGCTTAGCCTATTAATATGGTACCGGTTGGTAAAGTGTTAAGTTAAACTTAAGTTGCAAGTACTTGAAAGTGTATATAATATGACATGCATTTTTAGATGAAGTATTAAGAGGGTGCAGTACAGGGTACACACCTTATTATACAAATTTGGTAATTAGTATTTTATGTTATTATCCACTATGTTTTCTAGCTTCGTCTAGCTACGTCGAGATGATTTGTCTGGATATTGTTGCTTAGAATCGCGTGGAATAAGTATTTTTCGTGCGTATGTACGACTTCAACCAGAATAGATACCACTTTGAGCAAACGGTATGTAGGTATGTAGATGTACCACGAGTACTAATGTGGTATAATGGGCTAAGCTCGGATTGGCTGCGCCCTACTGCCGAAACTCGTGATTGGTCAAGACACTACGTCCAGTTTGTGTTCGTTTTCGAGGTCTGAGGTGGCAATCACTGGCAGTGGCAATAAGTGCCGGCAAAATCGAAGAATATTCCACGCGATTCTGAGCAACAATATCCAGACAAATCATCTCGACGTATCGAGAAGGTAAACGTCATTATGGAATTGAATAATTTCCAATTATTTACGTCGCGGAAATCGAGATTTACATTATTATCTGCGAGATAGAAAAGTAGGGTTACGCGCGACGTGCGAATGTTTACCCAGATAGCACAGATACGTCTGAGCGACATCTTTCGGATGTCTGCGCCAGACGTTCCCATCGTCTGTGAGACGTCTTAAATGTCGCAGCTAGGTCTGGGTTTGGTCTTCTGCACCGCTGTTGTTACAGATTTGACGGACTCAAGACGTCTTTAAAAGTCGTTTCGAAGACCATCAAAGACGTCGAATGGACGGCTTCAAGACATTTTTAAAGCCGTTTCAAAGACGTTTAAAGACGTCTTTAAAGCCGTTTCAAATATGTTTAGAGACGTCTTTAAAGCCGTTTCAAAGACGCGTTTCAAATATGTTTAAAGACGTCTTTAAAGCCGTTTCAAAGACATTTAAAGACGTCTTTAAAGCCGTTTCAAATATGTTTAAAGATGTCTTTAAAGCCGTTTCAAATATGTTTAAAGACGTCTTTAAAGCCATTTCAAAGATGTTTAACGGACGCAATTCAGACGGTTGAAAAAGCGTTTAAAAGACGTTACTGAGACATCTTTATTAGGCTTAAATTGGGTAAGATACAGCTCTTAAAAAGACAAAATTTGGACGTGCTTCAGCCGTTATTATCAGGTCTAAATTAATTAGGTCAAATGCAGGTTTTTAAATTATGAAATATCTAAACGAAAAATGATTAGAAAACGTATTTAAAGCGTTTGTCGATATGGGAATTAGATTTAATACAAATCTAACGGAGGAAATGGTTTGGAAAATAAAATAAAGATTAATAAAATATGTATTTAACAGTTACTTTTATTCGTATTATTGTTACATATCATATTTAGTAAACGATCATCTACCGCATTATTATGTATGTTTACACAAGTATTAACGAGGAACTAATAACTATAAATATATATATATACTTATATAATACTTAAAAGTACAAATAAAGTATTACAAATGCAGACACGGATGGTTACGTTTTTGCCCTGTCAGACTATCTGCTCCCCAGATTTGTTTAGCAGGATATGATGTTGTATCGATTATATGCTGTTTTTGACATATTATGATGTGGAAGCGGGTGGTTTTCGAACGGAGTACACTGTCAGTTTTTGTATGCAATAATAATAAACTATATTAAACATAATAAATAGTACAAAAATATAATGCCTTATCACACAACATCACAGTAGCCTATTCTGTTAGAGCAGCGCCATCCGCTAATACATACATTCAGAATACAAGCATGCGCACAACACGCATAAAACAAACTAAATAGTAAACGTTTTTCATTGTACCTTAACATTTATAGACACATATTATGTATACATATTTGTCATCAGATTATTAATGCTTATGTAAGAATTATGAATACAGGATATATGTAGTTTGCATAAATATATGTAGTACACATTAGAATACACAGCCTATATACGAAGTATATATACAGAGAATATCGATATCCACTGTCAATCTTAGGGTCAGACCTGGTCTGTCCCGGACGATATCCTACAGTCTCCGTCTTTCCCGCGGGTTTTACCCACTGGGCGAGCGGACGAAAGACTTCACGGTCAGGGCCATTGGTGGAGACAACAGCCAAGGCACCAGAACGACCACCACTCCCCACTTCTACCTCTGCCGCCGAAACGACTCGAGCACGCGATCGTGACGCGCCGTCCGCGAACCGCCGCGACCACTCCGCGAACCGCCGTGTTAGCCGTAGGGTAAGGTCTAGGTTAAGCCGTACATCCTCTGTTAGCCAGCACGAACCTGGCCGGGTTCCCCTGTACATTAGAATAAGAATAAACGACCGTTACACAGTTCACCTTGTCTCGTTCTCTCGGTCACCCTTCCGTTTAGCTAACCTCGTCGAAGCGAGGTTACATTTGACGCCCAAACAGGGACATAGAGTCTTTGACGGAACGAATGACCAGGATGGGCTGGGTATACGGGCTACCGAAGGCCAAGCTCGTGGCGTGGGCCATAAAGCACGGGATAGACCACACGGGAGACCTCGACACCCTACGAGCTCGGGTAGCAGCCCACGTAAGGTCGACCGCCATGGAACAGGACAACCTCGATCTCCCCGAGGTCGCAATCAACATCGATCCACCGAGTGACGAAGAGGCTACTTCGGCACAAAAGGAGATACCCCTGATGAGTTTCTCCCCAGCGCCTCCAACGGGAAGAACCACCGCCTCCACCGACACCCACCATGTAATGGAACGGGTACGGCGGTGGGACGGCCATTACGACGGCGGTAAAGGGGCGGAGGATTTCCTTGACCAACTAGAAGACCTCCAGAATAGCTACGAGGTCACTCCGGACCAGATGCTACGCTGTCTCCCCGGGATATTAAAAGGCTCCGCACTGCAGTGGTTTCGGAACGAGAAAGCCGACCTCCCCACATGGGATGCATTTTTAGAGGCCTTCCGGCACACCTACCTGCCGAGGCGGAGGCACCACGAACTAGAAATGGCCATACATCAGCGACGCCAACGCCCGGGCGAAAATGTTCGAGACTACGCCACCGCCCTCCGGACGCTGATGCGGCGCCACGGCCAAATGTCCGCCGCCACCCAGCTGGATTGGTTATATTCTAACCTGCGAACGGAGTACCGCCACTACATCAAGCGGGCGGACTTCAGCTCGCTCTCCGGCCTCCTTGACTTAGCCGCCGACTACGAGGCGCTGCGCGAAGAGGAACCCAGCAGCGCCCCAGTCCAGCCAACCACTCCGAAACCTAGCCTCGCCGAGGTAGGTAGCCGGTATAACCGGGACCAGTGCTGCTGGAACTGCGGCCAGCGAGGTCATTTTCGCCGGGACTGCCGCCGCCCGGGGCGGCGATTCTGCAGCTGTTGCGCGACCGAAGGCCGGCTCAGCCGAGAATGCGACTGCACCCCAGTGACGGGAAACGCCAACAGGTCCGGCGGACAAGGCCCCGACCGGACCACGCAACTCCAACGGCCTTAACGACCCCAGCAACCGATAACCGCCCATATCTACCCGTAAATTTTTACGGCAGGGAGTTCCAGGCCCTACTAGACACGGGAGCCTCCCTCTCGTATATCAACCGAGAGGTAGCGGAATGGTGCCGACGAAACGGGGACCAAACCACCCCCACCGACCGATGGGTCCAAGTCGCCAACGGCGCCACCGCAGCGTTAGAAGGAGAAATGGCGGTACGAATGATCGTCGGAGACTGCGTCATGGCCATCACTTGCGGGGTCATCCCCAGCCTCACCCAGGACGTGATCCTGGGAATCGACGCCCTCCACGCTCTCGAACTAAAAGTGCAGGTCCGGGGCATGCTATGGAGCCCAACGGATGAGGCCGCCACCATCGAATCCACCTCCGGCCTCCAGGGATGCACCACGGAGCAAACGCAGCGCTTCGAGGCGTTCCTCGCCAGCGAGCTACAGCTCTTCGACCGACTACCAGGGCTGACACACATGGCGAAACATCGCCTCCGGTTGAAAGCCGGGACCGAGCCGGTAAAGCACCGATACACACCACGTAACCCCGCCATGCAGGCAATTATAGACGAGGAGGTGACCCGGATGCTCGCGGAAGGAATAATTGAGCCGTCGTCCAGTCCGTGGAGCTCTCCAGTCGTCATCGTCACAAAAAAAATGGGAAAAAAAGGTTCTGCATCGACTTCCGCCGAGTAAATGAAGTCACGGAAAAGGACGCGTACCCCCTGCCCCAGGTTCAGGCGACGCTGGAAAAATTGCGAGGCGCCCGTTATATCTCCACATTGGACCTGGTCAACGGATATTGGCAAGTGCCCCTGGAGTCAGACAGCCGTCCAATCACCGCTTTCACGGTACCGGGAAGGGGCCTGTTCTAATTCAAAGTCATGCCCTTCGGACTGCACTCTGCCCCGGCCACCATCCAACGCCTGTTGGATAGGGTCATCGGACTCCGACTAGAGCCCCGATCGTTCGCGTATTTTGACGATATCATCGTACTCGGAGCCACCTTCGAGGAACATCTCGAAAACTTGCGGGAGGTCCTCCAACGGCTACGAGCGGCAGGGCTCAAACTCAACAAGGACAAGTGCCAGTTCTGCCGCACCAAGCTGCAATACCTCGGGCATACGATAACGTGCGAAGGCGTGGCCACCGACCCCGATAAAGTACGAGCCATCGCCCAGATACCCCCACCGACCACAATAAAGGAGCTTCAACGGTTCCTAGGGATGATATCTTGGTACCGGCGATACATCTCCAGGTTCGCCGACCTAGCCGCACCGCTAACACGACTGCTGCAAAAGAAGCAGAAGTGGAACTGGGGCCCGGAAGAAGCAGCGGCGTTTGACGCTCTCCGTCAGCAATTGGCCGCCGCCCCTATCCTGACATGCCCAGACTTTAGCCAGCCCTTCACCCTCCAGACGGACGCCAGTAACGAGGGGCTCGGGGCCGTACTCACGCAGGAGGTGAATGGAGAAGAAAAGGTTATAGCGTACGCCAGCCGTACGCTCAACTCCGCGGAACGAAATTACTCCGTAACAGAGAAGGAATGCCTCGCGGTAGTATGGGGCATACGGAAAATGCGGCCATATTTAGAGGGATACCGATTCACCGTTCTTACCGACCATCAATCCCTCAAATGGTTACAATCGATGGACAACCCTTCCGGCCGCCTGGCCCGATGGGGCCTCGAGCTCCAGCAGTATGACTTTGTCATACAGTATCGCCGAGGGGAGTCCAACGTCGTTGCGGACGCCCTCTCCAGGCAAGCAGAGGACAACCCCTTCCCACCGGCAGAAGAGGTGGACAGTCTCGACTCACCCTCTGGATGCGCCTGGTACGACGGAATGAAGGAAGCGGCAGAAACCGAACCGCACCGATACCCGGAGTATCGAGTAGTAAGGGGACAGCTCTACCGACACATCCCCGGCACCCATGGCCACCGGTCCGAATCCGAGTGGAGAATGTGCGTCCCTCAACCACTCCGGGAAGCGGTGCTCCAGGAAACGCATAACGCCCCTACCGCAGGACACCTGGGGGTCAGCAAAACCGCGGCCCGTTTGACGCGGCAGTATTTCTGGCCAGGAATGATCTGCGACGCCAGCCGACACGTACGATGGTGCCAAAAATGCCTGGAATACAGGGCATTCCAGCAGGCACCCGCCGGGGGCATGCAAACCACACCGGCTGCTAACCCCTGGGACGTAGTGGCCATCGATCTAGTGGGACCCCTGCCACGGTCAACGAAAGGATTCACAATGTTGGCCGTGATGCAGGATAAATTCAGTAAGTGGGTCGAACTCCAACCACTACGACAGGCCACCGCTCCAGCCGTCACCAGGGCTTTTAAGGAGAGGGTGGTGCTCCGTTTCGGATGCCCCAGACGCTTTATCTCGGATAACGGAAAACAATTCGTGAGCCGAGACTTCACTTTGGATAAAAATAGGTATAAATAATACACAAACATTCACAACATTCTTTTAAAAACAAATCCCGATATTTATCATACTCATGCACCGTCGCACACGGCAGCGAGAAAAGACTAACGTTACTACACTCCGAGTCAAAATTAAAGGAACACTATATTTTCCTGCAAATTTTGGTAATTTTCAAATGGCTATATCTTTGCGAAAAATGTTCGCAGAAAATATTTAAAAAACTCATGTTAACGCTTGAAGTTTCTAATTTTCGAATCAAGCACTCAAATTTTTTTTCGTCCATTATGATACTGTTTTAAGAAGATGAAGCGCAGGAAACGAAGTTTCAGAAATTTTTGCCTAGTTTGAACATATACACGGATCAAAAAATTGAACATGACATTGAACTAATAAAAAAACGTGCACCAATCGTTTAAATGCTTCAAGAACAAGAAAAGGGGTTTGAAAAGACACATAACCTAAAAGAGGTGATCGATCAATTTTTCAGACTATATCACATGTTTGATCATCGAGGACATACGAAAAAAAATCTGATCAATCCGGCCTTTTGCACAGTGTTTAAGGGTAGTTTTAACTTGCAAAAAACGTGAACACTTAAATGATTCCACGATTTTCCTTCGCGTGGCATCATGTTTTCTAAAAAATGGTAAGTATGCCATTTTTGGGGTCATTTTAAAATGGTTTTAATACGAATAAAAAAAAACTTATTCAATTGACATCTAAAGGTTCTGAAATGAAACTTTCTTAGCTTTCAAAAACAATCATGCAAATTTGTCTACGATCATGAGTTCGCAAGTTATAGGTGTTCAAAGTGAAAAGTACCTTTTTTGCTTTGAACGCTGTTGCGAGGTTTGCTGGGGTGGAGATTCTCCTGTAGAATCTTGCTGCACTCCGCGGGTATCCTCGAACGGATCGTTCCTCGGGCTCCGATAGGACGGGTGAAAATGCCCGGAACGGGATTCTCGGGTCGAGCCGAGAGGTAGTGGATCGTGCCGGTTAAAGAGTTGGAACTCACCGTACTTATAACAAGTTTATTGCACTGACGCGACGAGCGGTCACGGGCGTGATCGCGTACTGATCTTTTACAAGTGACATCAATGATTGATTTGCCGTGGGTTTATATACAATGTTTTGGGTCACGGTTTGATGGCCGCGGGGGAAGGCCTAATGGTCTTCGCCCGTGGATCTGGGTCTCTGCAGCGTATGCGTTTCTTTCGATTGCGTGTACTGCTGAGTTTGCTGGCGTCCGTTACGCCAGGTGTTATTGGTTATGATTCGTGTTATAACATTTTTTTATCTCTGCTGTCTTGTTTATAAGATACTTGCAACAGGTACGCCGAGCTATCTGTATGTTCTGCTGCGCTCCAATTTGTCCATGCGCTCGAGTGACTATATGTCAACGAGACGCTGTCTTGATTTGTCTGTACCTCACCATCGCTCCTCTAAATTCACTGCGTCCTTCTCCTACATATCTTCTTATTATTATAACCACATCCCGTCTAATATACGTTCTCTGTCATCGTTTGCTGCATTTAAGCTGAGTGCTCGTTCTTTCATCCTCTCGCAGTTCCCTATGTAAATGGCTTTTTCTCTTGCTTTTTCTTATACTTTCCCTGTTCTTAGCTATTTTGTTTTATTTATTTAGTGTTAGTCTACTTGTTCTCTTTCTTTCTTCCATCTTTTTATGTATCAACAACTTTTTAGGTTAGGTTGTAAAGCAGCGGTTAATGCTGAACCTCGCCTACTCTCCATTGTAATTTTAATTGTAATGGTGCAATAAAGACATTTAATAATAATAATAATAATAATAACATCGCAAATAACTCGGGCAATAAAAATCATACAACAAAATAAAAAATCGTAAGTTAAGGAGAAATGTTTGCTCTATAAGAACTTTTCGTTGGATTTACGGGAAACAAATTTTTTTGCCCGTGCACGCGTTCAAGCTAGGTAAAAATTTCTGAAACTTCGTTTCCCGCGCTTCCGACGCCACCAGCACACGTGCCACTAATTATAAAACATTATGTGCCTACCCACTTCATACATTGCACAAATGAAAAATTCGCGCGCAAACCATACGCACTTATGCAAAATCGCACTATAGCTACATAACAAGTCCAGACATGTCTAAAATGAGAATAGCTCTTGCAGTTTTTGACAACAATGGAAGATTTTCGATCATATTTTAAAACATATGAAATAGTCGGTTAAAAAGACCCATGCGTGCCTGCTCCCGGGTGATGTGTTTCCATGCAAAGTTCCCCCATGCAAAGCTCTCCCGTGCGAGAGGATGCTGTGCGAGATGATTCTGTGCGAGGTGATTCTGTGCGAGCTGCTCTCCTGCAACGTTCTCCCGGTCGAGGTGCTGTGGTGCAAAGTGATGCCTTCAAAGATGATCAAGGATGATGCTCTGCAAGGCGGTCCCTGCAGCGTTCTCCCGGTCGAGGTGCTCCGATGCGAAATGATGCCTTCAAGGATGATGCTCTGCAAGGTGGTCCCAGCAGCGTTCTCCCGGTCGAGGTGCTCTGGTGCGAAGTGATGCCTTCAAGGATGATGCTCTGCAAGGTGGTCTCTGTAGCGTTCTCCCGGTGGAGGTGCTCTAGTGCGAAGTGATGCCTTCAAGGATGATGCTCTGCAAGGTGGTCCCTGCAGCGTTCTCCCGGTCGAGGTGCTCCGGTGCGAAGTGATGCCTTCAAGGATGATGCTCTGCAAGGTGGTCCCCTGCAACGTTCTCCCGGTCGAGGTGCTCTGGTGCGAAGTGATGCCTTCAAGGATGATGCTCTGCAAAGGTGGTCCCCTGCAACGGTCTCCCGGTTGGGGTGCTCTGGTGCGAAGTGATGCCTTCAGGGCTGATGCCGTGCGGGGATCTCTTGTGCGAGAGGATGCCATGGCGGATGATGCCGTGCGAGGTGCTCCTATCCTCGAAGTCATGTTAGAAGGAACTTATTTCGCGCATGTACAATGAGCTCATTGGCTCCGAGAGTGCGTTTGTTTGGGGATAGCCAATAGTAGCTTGTTTCGGCACCAATGAGCGCCAACATGCGCAAGAACCGATCTAAACTCGTCGGTCTGCAAGTTCCTTCTAACATGACTTCGAGTATAGATAAACTAAAGAAAATACAAAATAAGAATAAAGTGTAAATGTAATATAACTACTCGAATGTGAGCGTTCCTAGAGGAACGTTTACTATTTAGCAAAACAAGGTATCAAGTAGCATTAACATTATTTTCGGAAGTATTAAAAGAAAGTTGGGAGCTACTGCCAGGCGAAGGATGGATATCAATAGCCGGAGCGTGAAATGAACGTGTAGAATGTGAATCTAAATGAAGAGTACCAGTGCCAGGTGAAGCAAAATCATTAGTTGGAAACAAATCAAGTAACATTTGGAAATTAGTGGCTGGTGATATCGTGGCGTCTTCCTGAAGGGAGTTATCCAATGTTCTTTTAGCACGCATGTAATATTTGTTCAATGGAAATCTGTCAGACATTATTGCGACGGGGAAGAAGTAAAAATATGTGAAGACTGTACTTTAAAACAAAAAGAGTAGTTTTAGAAATATATAAATACGGAACTTACCTGTGAGTAGTAGAAAACACTGATGCACCAAAAAAATACACCAAAGTAATACTTGGAAATACCAAATAAAAGGAAGCTTCAAATCGCTTGTTCGTACGTGAACGGCGGATCGACGGTAACTGCCGTAACAGAGGTTGCTGTGGTTTGGAAGAAGGCACCCTTGTCATCCCCACTCCGTGGCCTCAACCCCGGTGGACACGCCTGGGTCAAAGAAGGGTGGGGAGTGGTCCGTCCCCGACTTGAGGCCCCCATACCAACCGCCGCAAAGTGGACTGAATATGCTTCAAGCGCGAAAAAAATATTATTATGTCTCTATTTCCACTATTCTAATGTGTCCATTTTCACAAAAAAAAATCATTAGAACTTGCTTACTTCCTTTTTATTTGTTTCCCCAAAATTCGATTCCAATCACTCTCTGATTACATGCATGATTCATTCTTATTTATCTAGCGTTTTATTCATAATTTTGCACGTTGCACACCTCTGCGTGCTTCACTTTCAACATATATTACTCATTATTATTATATTTTAACATTACTCAATTAGTGTAATTTAAAATTAAAAACATTCAATTTGCACAATTATTATTGCAAATAAAAAATTGAAGCAAAATAGTATATTTCTTCCGACTTGCACCTGCGTTTGTGCAAAAATATATCAATTTTTCCAAGGGGCGGATGCGGTCGGATATGATTAATTGAATCTTGTGAAATTGAATCTATCCAGAATTACGTGGTGTGCTTGAATTTACTTACAAATGCTAACATTTTTTATAATTTAGTAAAATACAAAAATGGTAACAAAAATCTTAATTTGGCAATAAATTATAAGTGTTTATATTTTTCATTACAAGAAAAAGACTAACTAAAACTATTCCAATGTAAAAAGCTGATCATTTTCGAAAAATGGCCATCTGGACTTGTAACATTCAATAGTCGTTTCTTATAGATTTTCGTACCCCGAAAACGAATCCGCAAACCGTTTGTCGCCATCACCCTCAGTTTTTGAGAAATTCGATTTTGAAAAATACTGCAAATTTTCAACTTTGAACATTTTTTGTATCGAAACGGTAATACTTATTCGGTTGTTCGTTGCGTCAAATTATTCTATGAACCTCCTCGAATAGAACAATATAAGTTATTATTGCATTATGAACATTTGAATGTGTTTAAACAACGATGAAAGGGAAAAGGACACATGAAATTCGCCAATTTCTGCAGATATTTTTCAATTTATTTCCAAAACTAAGGGTCTTGGCAAAACGCGCGATGCCGACAGTGGTACTCAACGGCGGCACGCGATCCACTGCCGCTCAGCGTAACACAATCATTTAACGCGCGTGACTACCACTGCCGGCACCGCGCGTTTTGTGAAACTATTTCGCTTCTGTATTGAAAACAAAACGTGACTTACCACTTCTGTTCATGTTTTCCAAGGAAAAATGTCTGCTGTATCGCGTGGGATGGCCACATTTTCTCTCAGACCCTTATATATATATATAGGGGCTTATATATATATATATATATATATATATATATATATCAACATGAAAGGACTCTTGAAGTCCCATTATTAAAAAGAGCGACGAGAAAAAAAAGATTATTGTATTTATTATACAATATATTACCTGTAATCTTAGATTATAATCAATAAATGATGAAATATGTAAGAAATGAAATGAGTGTCTACTTAAACGTCGATCCGTCCCAGAAAATCCGACCTTAACTGATAATACTTTTGTGCCACATCCACTTTTCTGCAAACATGTTTATGCACTCGCGTCTTTTGTTTCATATAAATATTCCCGAGGATGCAGCTTACGGTAGTTACATTTATGTCAGCAGCCCGTTAAGTACCATTCAATTGAAAAAAGTTAGTGATCATTGCTTGCAAGGCTTTTCTTTAAAATGAAGTCGATTAATGTTGCTAACGTAATAAACATGTTAGCCAATACGTTTAAAATTGCGAGTATAACGCAGACACCTATGAACTCGGTAGAAATGGAAGTGCTCAATGAAATTCGTGACATTATACAAAAATTTTAAAACATACATTCCCTACCATTAATTGAACATGATTATGTGCTCGATTTTGCCGATCCATCCGAACCACATGATGCACAAGTTATAGAGTACATTATGCCTGCAGAAGAAGAAGAAGAAGACAGTTTTGAACCTGCGGAATGTACTGTTGATGATGAAGGTGGAAAAGTTGACTTAAGTTATAAGAGAAAAGCAGTAACGTTTTGGAAAAGTGGAAAAAAGGCACGTCGATTGCTTACCAGTGTACAGAAAAATTATCGCGTGGTTAAATCTGTAACCTCGCTTCGAGGTTAACTACCGGAAGGGTGTCCGAGAGAACGAGACAGGGTGAACTGTGTAACGGTTGTTTATTCTTAATATTATTATACAATGTCGCCCGGCCAGGTCTGTGCTGGCTAACAGAGTATGTACGGCTTAACCTACGGCTTATTCTAGCGCGGCGGTTCGCGGAGAGGTCGCGGGGGTTCGCGGAGAAATCGCGGCGGAGTGCGGGTGGCGCGTCGCGGTCGCGTTCGCGGATTCGTGGCGTTTCGGCGGTAGAGGTAGGAGTGGGGGGTGGTGGTCGTTCTGGTGCCTTGGCTGTTGACTCCACCTATGGCCCTGACCGGGAAGTCTTGCGTCCGTTCGCCCAGTGGGTGCAACTCGCGGGAGAGACGGAGACTATAGGATGTCCTCCGGGACAGACTAAGTCTGACCCTAAGATTGACTGTGGATATCGACCTGCGTCTAGAGATCGGCGAACTCGCGTTTCTCTAGGAGCCGTGGAGGTGGGGGAAACCAAAAAGTCGCAACGATTCAGCTTGGGTTACAAGAGATCGTTGGGGGAGTTCTATCCTTTTGCTCGTATCGCTCCTGGCAGACTCTGCCTGACGGGCCCGTCGCGCCGGCTTATATGGAGCGCCGTGGTATCTTTGCGAGCGAGAATGTCGCACGGCGCGTGGCCATCTCGCGGCCGGGCTCGGTAGCGGCGGGCCGCGCCTGGCGCGCGTGGTGGGGGGAAGATTCGCGTCCCACCGTAATTAACTCGTTACAAATCTTCGTAGCAGCTATACAGGTGGGAGGCGAGTGTAGAGATAGGTGGAACAAATGCAGATAAATTTGCATTTATTGCGGAATATGTACTGCAAAAGTTTGAAGAAGCTTGTGACAGAAGATCTATTATTCATGACATGAATTTAAGTTTGTGGGCCTTGGAGGCAAAAATCCAGGTGGACCTACCCCAATTTGTGGCAAGTAAATGGTGGATTTGGAACTTTAAGACTGCGCATAGAATTGTGTCCCGCAAGATATCAACATTCAGGACGCAATTGTTGTATACATTATAGGTTATTGAATTTGTCTGGAAACGCACTATCAAGTGATCTCTAAAAAATGTAGTTCCATTTAAAAAACCGGACTTGACCATCGTATCTCTTAAGGGAGGTTTCTGCCTTGTTGGGCCAAAAAGTATTCGATTTTTCACCAATTTTTTATGCGAAAAGTATTAAATATAGAGTGTTGATATTTGGTATGTTGACTAAGCGGTCTTTATTCAACATAAAAATATTTTTTAAAGTTTGACAAAACATGGTAGTGGGAGTGGGAGGAGCCATGTATGTCGGTGCGCGGACGATGGCAGAAAGTCCTAAGCCCCGGACAGGCGATCTGAAGCGAAAAAATGAAACATATTTTTACTTTGTACAATATTGTGTATAAGTTGAACTAGAATTATCAAAAAATATTCAAACGTTTTTATTTAATGAACAAAAAACTGCAAAAATTTTTAGTAAAAAAAACAAACTTCACTTCGATCGCTCACTATTGTTTTATTTTCCAATTTTTCTTCTTGATTCTAGTTCAACTTATACACAATATTGTACAAAGTAAAAATATGTTTCATTTTTTCGCTTCAAATCACCTGTCCGGGACTTAGGACTTCAGCAAGCGAAGAATGCCATCGCCCGCGCACCGACATACATGGCTCCTCCCACTCCCACTACCATGTTTTGTCAAACTTTAAAGAATATTTTTATGTTCAATAAAGACCGCTTAGTCAACATACCAAATATCAACACTCTATATTTAATACTTTTCGCATAAAAAATTGGTGAAAAATCGAACACTTTTTGGCCCAACAAGGCAGAAACCTCCCTTAAAATAATAATCGAAGAAAAAATTCGTCTGCGCCAATTTTGCCCCCTCAAACCATGCAATTGCATGTAAACAATTCTTTTTATCTCCAATACGATAGGAAATATCCTGCTGTTTGCTATTCCCGCCGACACCTTGTATAATGAAATAGAGTATAAAATATACATATGTCGGCGAAGGCAACCACTTAATCAGCTACGCTACGATCTTAATACGCACGCGATTCACACAATATATTGTACAACCTTTTAATATTATTGCGCAACCTTTCAATATGATCCGCAGACGGTCAATAATATTGTGCAATATTGAATATTGCGCAATAATATTGAACGTCTACAGACCGCTTTACACATGTGTGTGTGGGGGTTGAACAATACAGTATCTTCATAAGTTGGTTGGTAATCTCTGCGATAAGGGCCCCTCAGAGTTGTTTCTTTCTGTAATAAAAAGATTTTTCATTATATCCATAGTTTTGTAAAAGGTATTTATAAGCACATATTGTAACCGAATAAAGGCTACATATTCTCCTATCTGTGCCTTTTAATAGGTACATAGTCGCATTGCTTTCGAACGTCGGGCGTTGCGGTCACGGTGCTGATTCCCAACGCTGTTGAAGTAAAAACAACATTAGGGTAATGATGGCGACGACTCGTGGATAATTATCTTGGGACTACACTGTGATCGGTATCATTGTTTTGCTATAAATATTGGTCAAAAGCCCCAGGTACAGTGGGTTTTCCCTATGCAGGTAGGGGAGAGGTGGGATGAAAGGGATATCGTAATTATCTGGAAGATAAAGGATCACACAGCTCATGGTGACAATATTTTTGTTTTACGAACATTTGTGTGCGGCAAGTCAGCGATATGTGAGTCTACAGGCAATATTCATATCAAATGAAAACAAAATGTTTAAAATATACGAGTACATAATGCACGCAGGATTGATTAATTTTGGGGGGTTGTTAGGAACGGCGTAGATTTTTCCCAAAACTCATGATCTGTCCGGGGATGTTTCGCGTTGCTTACATAAAGTAATAAAACAATATAGCAGCCGATATGCGGACGACTCGGCGAACGTTAAGCTATTAATTTTAAGTAGTTTATACTAGTATTGTACTCAAATACCCTTGGAAAGAAGTTTTCTTTGTTCCATATTGTCCACCCATAACGGAACTCTATCTTTCAATATCTTTTACAGCCGTGTACGCGTTTCGCTTTATAGCTTTCCTTGTTAAATATTTTCTATATAGCATTCGAATATTTTTGACACCTTAAGCCTTAGACAATAGGCAATGTTCCCGTCATCTGGTCGACAATCGGTCTTGTCCGCGCGGTAAGTGTACCACCGATGAACCGAATAACGGGGCTGTAACCCGCACCCGTCGGCAGATGCTCACGACTTCGACGCGGCCAAGTTAATCGTTGTCCTCGCATGTTTATTATTGTCACCAGCACGCATCACCCTACCAAAGAGTGTCTGATATTGAAATGAAATTTATTACAATCATTACTATTTGGAAACGTGGTTGCAACTAACTAACCGAATTATTCGGGTTATAGATCTCTGGTGTGGTCTTGCGTACCGAATCTGATGCGGGTTAAGGGGTTATTACGCCCAAAAATTCGATCTTTTTTTATTTTCTAATAGTTTGGGGTTTCGAAATTATGTCCCTACAATATTAAGGTGGAATTCGTAGAACTACCAGAGTTACAGGGGCTTAAGACCGCAGCGTGGCACGTAACCGTCCCTCGATCCTTGTATCTAAAGAGGCTATGACTGCCACCAGAGAAAAGAGAGCTGCCCAAAATGATTTTTTTGAAGCTGAGGAAGGTTTCCTGTACGGTATTGGTATACCAGATTAGGGATAAGTTACAGAAAATAGTCGTTATCTACCGTACCTTCAGTCGTATAGGTCGTAACTGCACGAAAAACTTTAAACGCGTTTTTCTCGAAACAATTTTTCTAGATCGGCCGCACATTTTTCTCAAAAACTACTGGACCGATTGAGCTAAAATTTGACGCACATTCAAAGTGAATGTGTACCTATAGTCTGAAACAGAATTATATCAATAGTTTTAATACAACCTCCCCCACACCTTGTTTTAATCAAATATAAATTTTTAAACAGCTGCGATGTCGGTAACAATGTCCGGACTTGGTTACATCTGCTTCGGGCGTTAACTACACTCATATAGATTAAAAAAATCTTTGGTACTTTCGTTTCAGATGACTAGAACGGCCGTAATTCGTGTGCCCGATGGGGCCGATGTTTGATGACATGACCTGCGCTTTGGCGTGTAACTTGTACAAATTTTAATATAATCCATTCCAAAAATTTGTGTTGATAGTTCAAACACTACTAAATATTCTGGTAGGGACGATAGCCAAAGGCATACAAACAAAGAATAACTTTTTACATTTTTTGTTTTTGCTCACTACAAAGAACACCAATCATGGTCACCGTGACCCCATATTTTTTTTTCAACATTACTTTAAAGCAGTCAACTGCGTTGGATTTTAACTTTTTTCTATTGACAAAATTTGTAAGGATAGTTCAAATATCAATAAGCATGTAACAATAAACTACATAATAATCAAATTTATGGGTTCTTTGTAAAAAAAATTCCGAAATAACGCAACGAAAATATATTTCGATACACGTGTACCTGTGAATTTCAGTTCACGGGTACACGGATACAACAATCCGTGAATTTCGACACACGTATAAACGTGTATTTCAATACCTGTATATTAAGAAGTACACGGATTAGAACACGGATATTTTTACTAGAGGAAGTGCAGCATATTTGGAATACTGTTGGTAATTTGGAATGCCGAAGTATCTAATAAACTACTAACGCTTTTTAATTTGTAACACCGTAGATTATAGGGGCTAATGACCTGTTCACTAATGACATTTGTGGATGAACCGCCATTTTTACATTTTCGACTTAATCTGCAGAGGAAGAAAACGTCAATCTGCCAAACTTTGTCAGCGCGTATTCAATCGTGCCAATCATGGTTAAAATATGTCAAAACTTTAGAGTTAAACACTTAATATACTCATTTGCATGTTCCTTCTATGGTTCAGTGCCAGTTTTGCGATAATTTCGAGAATATAAAGTGTGACATGAAATTTTAGTTTCAATGCCATCTTGCTAATTCGGAATACCGAAGGTGAAGGTAATTTGGAATATTCCAAACCTTAGCGATGCTTTTATTTCACGCGTAATGACTACCGCCGCGTCGGTTTCGTCTGTTACAATGACACAGGAAATTATATCTGTGATTAGGTACTGCAAGTAAATGTTAAGATTTTGAATTTATATTTACATAAAATTTTTCCTTCATTGTGATTTCTTAGCCTGATTGCGTCATAGAATAAACTAATTTTATTATCTACGTGTTTCGTTTAAGTTTATAAAGTGAAGGTACATTGGAATACCGGTATTCCAAATTACCTGCACCTTAATCAAATCGATACTGTTTGTCATTTTTCATTCAAACCAAAGTTTCAGTTACTTTTGATTTTTTATTATTACTGAGACCTATGAAATATGAAAGTTTATTAGTTTTCCTATGATATTATGCAGTTTTATTTGTTCCTATCCTCTGCCGTAATTTTTTATTCGTGTTAAAGAAACTGGTATTTCAAATATATTGCACTTCCTCTACACGTGTACCTTCAATACACGTTTTACGCCGAGATCTCTACAATCAATCCTTCGACTTCCGATAGCTATGTAGGAGACCCAACGTGGTCATCAGCTATCACCCGTCGCCAGATCTGTGGTCTCGCGTAAGGCCCGGTCTAGATCTGAACCGAACGCCACTTGAGTCGTTAGATGGAGTAAGACGAGTGATTTACTTGTCTTGCTCTATCTAACTACTCAAGTGGCGTTCGGTTCAGATCTGGACCGGGCCTAATACCGTCTATCAATACCGCACGCAGACTAAAGGTCTGCGCAAATTTAAGGGTGAGGTCGAGGTCGGATGATCCCATGCTATCTTGCGTTCAAGGATTTTATGACAGGGACTTAAGTTCTGCGCACACATATCAGTTCCGGGTCAGTACCGTTCCAGCGTGCCAGTGGTAAGAAGAAGGGACCCCCTACGCCCCTCTTCTTCTTATCACTGGCACGCTGGAACGGTACTGACCCGGAACTGATATGTGTGCGCAGAACTTAAGTCCCTGTCATAAAATCCTTGAACGCAAGATAGCATGGGATCATCCGACCTCGACCTCGCCCTTAAATTTGGTGACGCTTTCATATGTATATGTATAGATTTCTCTAACGTATAACAAGCGGGCGTTATCCGAATAAAGTTTTATTCGAGTAACCTTCGAATAACAATTACGAATACCTATGAACTAGTTATTGGAAAGTGACGAATAATTTTGTCGTGTGTTATCGGTACGTGTATGTATGTATGTTTGTTGAAACAGCGAAGCTGAAGGATCTGTCTGTCATTAGGCAAATCGGGGCCCTCGTCTGACGAGGGAGCTCCTTCCCAGTTGTAACACTGCCTATATAAAATGGGCCGTATGTACAGGTATGTACAATCATAAAACGATCAAATTAATATTCCCTTTTACCCCCTCGTATTACAGGATTGTAAAATTTCAGCAAAAGGTCGTGAGATCCCTCGGTACCCCTCGCGGATTCCTGCCGCCCGCACATATAGAAGTAATAAACAAATGACGCTTATTCCCTTGACCCTTCGTCGCCACACAGTTCTTTCGAATAACGGTTAAAAGATAAGCAATTAAATGAATTCATTCGATGAGAATGAAGAAATTGTCTTTAATCGAAGAGCGTTTCTCATCAGTAGCAACGTACCGTTTATTTCAAGTTTCATTCCAAGGCGAATAACTTCACTCTGCACTGCGTTCCTTCGTCTTTCGAATCAGTGTGACGCGTCAAGTACTACCTACATATCAATGCGCGTTACTTTTCGTAACGCGCGTCGATATGTGCTCACTGATGGAATGATTATTATTATTATTATAAACGGGAGAACCCTTTAGAATACAAAAGTTTGGACATAAATGTACATGAAGTATAAAATAGAAAATATACATATAAAAATATAAAAATGAAAAGATATATAAAAATAAAATAAAGATATATAAATACATATAAAGATACATAAAGATATATAAAATATAAAGAAACAAACATAACGTAACAGTCTACAAACAAGCTAACAACAAGACTAAACCAGTACTCAAAACAAATACAATTACGGAGGTGACAGACTCCTCAGAAGCAGAGCCCTAAAAGTAGTTAGGGAATCAACAAATAAGTCTATATTGGCAGAGCTGTGGTTCAACTCTCCCATAGCGCGATTGATGGGGTCCACCGAGTAGTAGTGATACTCGGGGACACGCGCCGCAAAAAGTGGTCTTGGACGGAGTGAGCGTTGCGGAGCGTTAAAGCAAATCCGTGCAACAAGTTCGTGGCAGTTAATCTGACCGTGAAAAACTTTATAAAGGAACAATAGGTCGGCATATACACGGCGGTCACTAAGAGTTAAGAGCCCCGTTTTATGTAAGGCAGGGCCGTAATCATGGTCACAGAATCGCATAGGGTTACCAGAGGCCCTCATGGCCAACCTCAGGAACTTGTGCTGAACCCGTTCAACCAAGCTAGTATATTGTTTATGCTTGGTGCTCCAAATCACCGACGCATATTCGACCTGAGACCTCACCAATGCGACATACAGCAATTTCATTGTCCTGATATGTTTGAAATGTTTCCCGAATCGGGCTATGAACCCAAGGGTCCTCATAGCTTTACTCGTAATATTACTATAATGTTTACGAAAATCAAGACGTGACGTGAACGTAACACCTAGGTCCAGGACTTCCGCAACCTCTGATAAAGTGGTACCATCTAAATTATATAAAGAGGGAATGTCGCTAACAGACCTGTGTGTCCTTAATAATACACATTTACCCGCATTTAACCGCATCCTATTAACGGTACACCACTGCTCAAATCTAACGAGATCCTCCTGCAAAAGATTCACATCGAGAGTACTGCTAATAGTGCGGAAAATCTTCAGGTCGTCCGCATACATAAGAAATTTACTATGCCAAAAAGCCCACTTAAGATCATTAATGAAGAGAAGGAACAGGAGAGGACCGAGGTGAGATCCCTGCGGGACGCCCGAGGTCACCTCGACAAGATCAGACAACTGGTCCTGCACCCTGACCACCTGCACACGGTCTTGAAGGTAGCTATCAATCCACGCAAGGAGCGGCCCATATATCCCGATAGAAGCTAATTTGTGATGCAGGATACAATGATCAACAGAGTCAAAGGCTTTCCGAAAGTCAGTATATACGGTATCGACCTGAAGACCCTCATTCAGTGCAGCCGAAATGAAGCAGTGGTATACCGCCAGGTTAGTTGTCGTCGACCGACCAGGAACAAATCCATGCTGTTCGTCGCATATAACATTAGTGAGATTAGGTGTTAAGTGCTCAGTTGTAAACTCTTCAAAGATTTTTGGCATGACAGATAGTTTACATATCGGCCTATAACTTCTAACATCCGAACGGTCGCCTGCCTTGAATACCGGGGTAACCAAGGTGGTCTTCCAAGCTGCAGGGAAGTTTCCGTTAGCTAATGAGGAGTTAAAAATATGCCAGAGGGGCCTTGCAAAGATGAAACGGCACTCCTTTAGAAACAAAGGCGGGACCCCATCGAAACCAGGGCTCTTTGACACTTCAAGTGAGTCGAGTTTAGAGTAGATTTGACCGAGAGAAATAGAGACCGAATGGATGTTGACATGAGAAGACGAAGCAGGATTCAAGGCAGGCACCGGTCCCGCACGAGGAGTGTAAACAGAGCCAAAAAACCTTGCGAACAGATTAGCTGCTTCCACGTTCGACGAGGCAGTCATGCGGTCCATATGGACCTTGCCTGGAATTCCATGCACACCGCGCTTAGTATTAACAAATTTCCAGAAGCTTAACACGTTATCACACACAGCACTCTCGACGCCATCAATATAGACCCGATGATCATGCGACAAGGAAAGCTTACATCTCGCACGGAGACTAGCAAAGTTGATGTAGTCACAAGATGACCCAGACCTCTTAAAGGCCTTATGCGCCCTTTTCTTCAGCCAGATCAGGGACCTTAAGCCCGGGGAAAACCATGGCGGGAACGCGGATCGGACAACAGACCTAACAGGAATAAAGGCTTCTATAGCCCTATTAATATGGCCATATAAACACTCTAGTGCGATTTCAGGATCAGCATAACCAGTCTCATTATCCCAATCCACTGTGTTGAGATATTCCAACACCCCAGGGTAATCACCACTCTTAAAGTCCCTGTACTCGAGGTTACCACGCATGTGGTCAGGGCCAGAAGCCAAATGATGAGGGACGAGCGACGAGCGACGAGGACCGTTGTCATTTAGGTACGAATAAATATTAAAAATGAGAATAAGAACAGGATTGCTAGAATTACAAACAACGTTTTTGAAGTTGCGTCTCGCCTTCAAGAACTTTCATCAAAATGTGATTTGATGTCGACCACGCATGAAACGAGGAGATACTTTTCATCGTTTGGCTGTTATCGAATTTATTTAAAAAGTACTAATATTTTTTTTTTAAAAAATAAATAGATTGTGTTTGTGAGAGTACCTGCAAGAATTTTCCTGCAATTCTTCTGGGTAGGTCCTGGGTAGGTCGGGCTATGTATAGCCAAGCTACACATCTGGCAAACAGTCTCGCGCAGGTCAGTCCTTTTTGTGCGTGGAAGCGGTTAGTTTTCTGTTGCCGGTGACTTTTCGCGTCCCTTTTTTCTGCGCGTTTTCAGCGTCGCTTGAGGACCTCGGTCCTCTTCGAAGACAGTAGATTGAGTAGGTATAAGTCGAAACGTTTTTGGGAAGGTGAATATGAAATTACCAATCGTAAAGAACGAATGAATTTTCGTTTCGCTCTGAAAAATTCCACAGGCTAATCGTCCCGCAATGCCTCACCGAATTTTAGGGCTTTGGACCCTCGAAGGGGTTGGAATAAATTAAGAACTTGAGAAATGTCCAGCATCAGATCTTTGCGAAAACGACGCGAATCGACTCCTTATGTTTCGCCGATGAAACTCACACCAAGAACGACGTAATTCGGAGCATAATGAAGGAAATTTCATGAAAAATCGAATTATACCATTTGAAGCTGTCTTCGTTAAAAATAGTCCGATTTGCATGAAATTTGGTACGACCTTCATCGGAAAAACATAAGGAATCCATCGGTGTCACTTCCATATCGATACGATGTAGAATAAAGAATGCAGTTTTTCTGAAACAGGTATAAATCCACGGCCGACCGCAGCGAATCGAGGTTGGCACCCCGCAGTCGAGGGTGAAATATTCATTACAGCGTATTAAGAAATTCTTATCTTCATAATATCGATATGGATGTGACGGCAATGGATTCCTGGCGTTCTCCCGATTAAAATCATACCAAATGTCATGCAAATCGGACTACTTTTACACAGCAATACAAATCACGAAAAGAACAGGCATTTCCATTTCGCATTCAAACGGGTCGAAGCCAGAATAAACGAAACAGAACCATCCCATTTAACCCTTTCCCTGTTCACTATGATAAGAGAGTGCGGTAATGTGGGAAATAGAACAGAGAACGCCCTCCGGGCTCCAAGGTCGCGACGGCCGAAATCGATGCATTTTCCAACGAGTCCCCTCGGACTGGATTCATAGTTGGACATTCCACGCGAAATCGGACACTTTTTGGAGTAACATTTCGGATGTGGCTCAATTTGGAATATGTTGTAGTCTTTAGGTATGTATAAACATATCTCGAAGGATTTTTTAAAATTTTGGAAACTGTCGATTTTACAGCTGTTTGAATGTAAGTGCTAACTTTTTATCAATAAATTATAACTAAGGAAGTGGGAAACGGATGGAGATGAGGTTTACGGTGATTTGTAGAGAAGACACTGAAGTTTTAAAGAAAAATTATTCCAGTTTAAAAAAAAAATTTTTGAATCTTTTTTGTGCAATTATTTTAAACAAGTGCAGTTTTTTTAACATGGGGCGCGATTTTAAAAATCTAAAAAAAATCAGAATATAGTTCTATCCTTCCCCTTCATGGTCTAATTGTCAAAAATATGGACATTTTAAAATTGGCTCTGTAAAAATTGCCGAAAGTTGACGCTGCGTCAAATCACACCGGCTCGACTGACTGAGCCGTTCGGTACTCGAAGCGGTCAAGCGGCTATATTTGCTATTCTTATACAGTATTCATGGCCCGCTGGTGCTCGCGACGAAGACAAGAGACAGCGAGAAGAAGGCGATCGGATCGATCGCCTGTCAAACTGTCATTCGAAAGTCAGCCACCATTACTAGCAGACGTCTCGATATTGTATTTCGCCTAACAGATTGTATTCGTTACCCGTTCTTGTACTATCCTTGTTACCCCCTTGTTAATGTTCTGTTATCGTTGCTGTTCAGTAAACTTGTATTATGCCCAATCAAAATCGTAACAATATACTATGACCTTCAAGACTACACATGGTTAGGACTGAAAGATGAAATTCAATCTACTAGATAGATAGTTCGATATATTTATTTCATTCCTAACCATGTATAGCCTTGAAGGTCATAGTATACCATATGGCTGAATTTGTCTTGACAGTCGCTTTCATATTGGATAATCAAATATATAGCATTCCATTTAAAAAATTGAGGGTCACCTTCGTTTCAAGGAAAATATTGCGAACACCATAAATTAAGATACCGTATTATGTTGTGTATAAAAAACAGTAAAAGTTTTCCTTCTTCAGTTGTTTACAAATATTTACCATATTAGAGAACACTGTATAAGAATAGCAGATATAGCCGCTTGGCTGCTGCGAGTACCGCACGGCTCGGCCAGTCGAGCCGGTGTGATTTGACGCAGCGTTACATTCAATTAATTTTCATTTGGCCAATTTTAAAGTGTCCACGATTTTTAAAACGTGTCCGTAAATAGGACAAACAGGACTATATCGTCCTATTTTTTTTTCAAATTTTAACAAAGGTGCCTTCAATTATGAAATTGCATTTGTTTACAAGAATTGCAAAATAAATGGTCAAAAATTTGTATTTTTTCAGTGAAATAATTTTTATTATGTACTCTTATATCTCCACTGTAAGCATCCAAACGATCATTTTTATCGGTTTGTTAGTTGAATAGTTACCATTTTTTGAAAAAAATAAACACTAAATTTCAAAGAGCTGTAACTTCAACAATTTTTGAAATTTTCAAAAATCCTTCGAGATATGTTTATACAGGGTGTCCCACGGTAGACTGGACAGTGCCGTAGCTCCTAAAGTATTGGAGATAAAAATTTTTAAAAAATAGGGAATTGCATGGTTCGAAGGGGCTAATAAATTAGCCCGAACGAATTTTTTTTCGATTATTATTTTAAAAAATACGATGGTCAAGTTCGGTTTTTCAAATGGAACTATTTTTTTTTTGAAGTCCTGAGTTGATAGTGCGTTCCAAGACAAATTCAATAAGCATCAATGTATACACTTAATTTTCACTGGTTTTTGAGATATTGCGCTTGCAAATTTACTGATTTTCACTGCAAGAAGCTCCTCTGGAATAGCAAGGACCGGGGACGGTCTTACTGGCGCCACGGGTGGCACTGCCTGTTGAAATAGATACCTACCTGCGAAAGGTCTACGCCAGGCCCAAAGGCTGGACAATTCTTTTCCGCCAGAAATGCTATTTAGGTAGGTACAGTGGTCCCCGGATTATTGACAAGCTTTTTTCCCCGGATCATCGGGAAAGAC
This sequence comes from Andrena chrysosceles, assembly GCA_963855975.1. NCBI lineage: Eukaryota > Metazoa > Arthropoda > Insecta > Hymenoptera > Andrenidae > Andrena > Andrena chrysosceles. The sequence goes on along the minus strand of OY979767.1, from coordinate 59,370,219 downwards.
CTACCCACCCCACAGTTTTGCTTCCTCGGTGCGAGCGAGGGCCTTCGGCCCCAGGTAGACCGCCCGTTGACTGCCGAGAGCAATAAAATCGATGGGCTAGGTAAAATACCCAGTAAAGAAAAATAAAATGTTCATGTTTTTGATAAAAGTTCATGAAAGTATTACCAATGGATTTTTTAGGATTTCCCAATGAAAATGAGTTCAAATATGGAGGAATTCGGTTCATTTTTAGTGAATGTCACTACATTACACACTATGTACATACATACATACAAACACAACAAGAATCTACGTTAATAATACCAAAAAAGTATGTATCTAATCGTTTTTAAAATGTATGATATTCCGATCTCTTTATTCCACTAACAAATAATATTAATGTTTTTACAGTATCAAATGTTATTCAATATCCAAGGAAAGACACATATGACGGACAATCTTCCAATCGAACCTGCAAATACTACAAGAATTGGCAAATACTTAGATAATTGTGAGTTAATCACCAGAAGCGTGCTTTTCCCTTAAACCGGGGAACTGGAATCTAATTGTGTTATCATAATAAAAAATTGACCGAATTGTTTCGTGTTTGGACTCATTTTCGTTGACATAAGCTCCCCAATCCATTGGTAGTACTCCCATCAAAGTGTAATCAGTAATATGAAAATTTTCATATTCAATACTGAATCTCAATTCGCCGTAGACCGAGGGTCTCCCACGGATGCGGTATTTCACTCACTCTCGGTTTACGTCGTTCATTCTCCTTGTCGAAAGGTTCGGGCGAGGGTCCTGACAAGGGTCAGTTTATTAGGCGCAAACTACTTCCCCTGCCCCGCTTTATGGAGAATCCCCAGACCCGAATCTTTCTCGATAATCCGGGGACCACTGTACATCTGCGGTATCGAGAAGCGCATCGTTACTTTTATTTCGCACTTGCTTCTAGACTCGGATAGCCGGTTCGTCTGGGAGGGATGCAAGTTGGATTGGTTAGGTTCGGAGGAGTGAAAGTTGCTAGACTAAATTTCAACTATAGGGAGCAGATTGTATCAGAACCAATCGAATTTGCATCCCTCACAAACGGCTGCTAGAGAGCAAGAGGCCCTCTTCACAGCAATACCTTCTCCCCAATGCCCACCTTCTTTCGCACGGAATACGTCAACGCATGGTTTTGTTTTGATATCGAAGCTCATGTTTATACTCGAGAGGACCACGCGTCGACAGCGGGCTACCCCTTTTCTTACCGTGTCTCTCCACGAGGAGTATTGCCGATGGATTGTAGAAGCGCAGATGTCTGGATGCCAGTTGTTGAATTCAGGAGACGATAGAAACACTTTATTACAAAACACACATGTACTATAATTAAAGTAAATCGTATTCCTCTCGGGCAGGAGTCGCCCGACGTTCGTCAAGAAGATGCGGCCTGGTACCCCGTGGCGAGGACAACCCTTCGCAGGGTCTCGCTCGATTTTTATGACTTTTACCGAAAAAAGGTACGAATTCTGGGCCGAACGTAACGAATTGAGGTCGAGCCCCCGCAGTCGAGGGTGAAATATTCATTACAACTTATTAAGAAATTCTTTTCTTCATCGTATCGAAAGGGAAGTGACGCCAATGGATTCCTTATGTTTTTCTGATGAAAATCATACCAAATATCATGCAAATCGGACTACTTTGACACAAGCTATTTGTATTCCCTATGTAAAAGTTGTCCGATTTACACGACATTTGGCATGATTTTCATCGGGAAACCACAAGGAATCCAACGGCGACACTTCCATATCCATACGATAAAGAATAAAGAATTATTTTATTTCCTAAACAAATACAGGGTAATTCTGGAGGTACGCCCGTCGCCTCGTGGCGAGGACAACACCCCGCAGTGCCCATCGAATTTTATGGCTTTCGACCCTCGAAGGGTTTGGAATATCATTAACCCCTCAAGCTGCAAGATTTTCTGTTCAGAACAGTTCCTAACTGCGGGATGAATGTCATTGGTTAAAACCTTGACCCCTGCTGTTAAGGTGTTACTACATAGCGGATCTGAAGAAGTATTGTCAAACTTGAGTGCTATTGGTCGACTCTGCTGGAAAAATAAATACTTGGGCGGGCACAAAATACATACCTCGTATCTGTCTATTCTTATGTAAAAGTAGTCCGATTTACATGACATTTGGTACGATTTTCATCAGAAAAACATAAGGCATCCATTAGTGTTATTTTTATATCGATACGCTGAAGAATAAAGAATTTCTTAATACGCTGTAATGAATATTTCACCCTCGACTGCGGGGTGTCGACCTCGAATCGCCGCGGTCGGCCGAGGATTCCTACCTGTTTCAGAAATAAAATAATTCTTTATTCTTTATCGTATCGATATGGAAGTGACACCGACGGATTCCTTATGTTTTTCCGACGAAGATTGTACTAAATTTCATGTTAATCGCACTATTTTTAACGAAGCTAGAAAGAAATTATACAAATGAATGTTAAACGGAATTTCCTTCATTATGCTCCGAATCACGTCATTCGTGGTGTTAATTTCATCGGCGAAATATAAGGAATCGATTGGCGCCGTTTTTGCAAAGATCTGATGATACCTGCGGAAATCCGGGACATTTTTCATATCTTAATGTATTCCAACCACTTCGAGGGTCGAAAGCCATAAAATTCGGTGAGGCACTGCGGGGGGGTTGCCTTCGCCACGGGATGCCAGACAGCACCTCTTTGAGTCCAGTGGCTCTAAGATCACTCTGTACATATCTCCTCCCCAAGGCCTACAGAAAGTATTTGGGAAGTGCACAACACGCCTCTAATTCGAGTGTCCAATAGACCGTGGTCCCAAGGCCTAATGCTGACGCCTCCGCTTCACGTCCCATGACGAGCAGTGCTCGTCATACCGTCGTTGAGGACCTTTTTCTCATGACGAGTCCTGCTCGTCATACCACACTGAGGGGTTAAGAACTGAGGAATGTTTAAGATTTCAAATGTTTGCTTCTTTTCTTCGTCGTATCGAAGGAGAAAGTGATGCCAATGGATTCCTGGCGTTTCGTCGATTAAAATCATAACAAATTTCATGTAAATCGGACAACTTTTACATAGGGAATACAAATAGCTTGTGTCAAAGTAGTCCGATTTGCATGATATTTAGTATGATTTTCATCAGAAAAACATAAGGAATCCATTGGCGTCACTTCCCTTTCGATACGATGAAGAAAAGTATTTCTTAATAAGTTGTAATGGATATTTGACCCTCGACTGCGGGGGCTCGACCTCAATTCGTTACGTTCGGCCCAGGATTCGTACCTTTTTCTGGAAAAAGCCATAAAAATCGGGCGAGACCCTGCGAAGGGTTGTCCTCGCCACGGGGTACCAGGCCGCATCTTCTTGACGGGCGTACCTCCATAATTACCCTGTATCTGTTTCAGAAATAAAATAATTCTTTATTCTTTATCGTATGGATATGAAAGTGTCGCCGTTGGATTCCTTGTGGTTTCCCGATGAAAATCATGCCAAATGTCGTGTAAATCGGACAACTTTTACATAGGGAATACAAATAGCTTGTGTCAAAGTAGTCCGATTTGCATGATATTTGGTATGATTTTCATCAGAAAAACATAAGGAATCCATTGGCGTCACTTCCCTTTCGATACGATGAAGAAAAGAATTTCTTAATAAGTTGTAATGGATATTTCACCCTCGACTGCGGGGGCTCGACCTCAATTCGTTACGTTCGGCCCAGGATTCGTACCTTTTTCCGGAAAAAGCCATAAAAATCGGGCGAGATCCTGCGAAGGGTTGTCCTCGCCACGGGGTACGAAGCCGCATCTTCTTGACGAACGTCGGGCGACTCCTGCCCGAGAGGCAGGACATGTGCAGAGTGAGGCAGGACATTGCAGAGTACATGTGTGTTTTGTAATAAAGTGTTTCTATCGTCTCCTAAATTCAACAACTGGCATCCAGACATCTGCGCTTCTACAACCCATCGGCAATACTCCTCGTGGAGAGACACGGTAAGAAAGGGGGTAGCCCGCTGTCGACGCGTGGTCCTCTCGAGTATAAACATGAGCTTCGATATCAAAACAAAACCATGCGTTGACGTATTCCGTGCGAAAGAAGGTGGGCATTGGGGAGAAGGTATTGCTGTGAAGAGGGCCTCTTGCTCTCTAGCAACCGTTTGTGAGGGATGCAAATCCGATTGGTTCTGATACAATCTGCTCCCTATTGTTGAAATTTAGTCTAGCTACTTTCACTCCTCCGAACCTAACCAATCCAACTTGCATCCCTCCCAGACGAACCGGCTATCCGAGCCTAGAAGCAAGTGCGAAATAAAAGTAACGATGCGCTTCTCGATACCGCAGATGTACCTACCTAAGTAGCATTTCTGACGGAAAAGAATTCTCGAGCCTTTGGGCCTAGCGTAGACCTTTCGCAGGTATGTATCTATTTCAACAGGCAGTGCCACCCGTGGCGCCAGTAAGACCGTCCCCGGTCCTTGCTATTCCAGAGGAGTTTCTTGCAGTGAAAATCAGTAAATTTGCAAGCGCAATATCTCAAAAACCAGTGGAAATAAAGTGTATACATTGATGCTTATTGAATTTGTCTTGGAACGCACTATCAACTCAGGACTTCAAAAAAAATAGTTCCATTTGAAAAACCGAACTTGACCATCGTATTTTTTAAAATAATAATCGGAAAAAAATTCGTTCGGGTTAATTTATTAGCCCCTTCGAACCATGCAATTCCCTATTTTTTTAAAATTTTTATCTCCAATACTTTAGGAGCTACGGCGCTGTCCAGTCTACCGTAGGACACCCTGTATATCCCTAAAGACTACAACATATCCAAGTTGCACCAAAGTCCGAAATATTACTCCGAAAAGTGTCTAAGTTCACGTGGAATGACCCTTGAGGATAGATTAGGGCGGGGGGCGCGCGTAAAGCATGGTAGGGAACCGATGTATGTGTTAAACTCGTTAATTCTAGTGTTAATGTGGGTGACGGGAAAGTGAATCCTTGCTTTACGCACCCCCACCCTTACCTAGCCCCAACCAATACTAATACCGTCGGCTGTGGAACACTTGACAGTTTTAGTGTAAAATAAAGTTTTTTATCTCGCAAATCAAAGCCTTGACCACATATGTCAAGGTCATTGCAATCGGAGAACCCTTCTCTAATGTAAATATTTACCCATACCCGTTTCAGAAAAAAATAATTATTTGTTCTTTATCGTATCGATATGAAAATGATGCCTTATGTTTTTCCGATGAAAATCATACCAAATTTCATGTAAATCGGACTATTTTTAACGAAATTGGCTTTAGGTTATGGAAATTAATTTCTCATGGAATTTCCTTCAGTATTTCCCGAATTATAAGGAATCAATTGGCGTCGTTTTCGCAAAGATCTGATGAGAAATGCGGAAGTCGAAGATTTCTCACTTCTTAGTAGGCATTCCACAACCTCTTCGAACTGCAGTCCTTGTGAAGATATATCAGTTCAAAGTTGAGGATCGAAATTTAACGCGCTACTTTAAAATTTATTTTCAGATTATCCAGTAGGGTAAAGAACACAGTTGTTGGCCACCTGACAGTGATTGGCCTTATTTTGAGAAATAAATGAATATAAAGAAATACCAATGTTATGCCTTTTTTTAATGAACATATTCATATTCCTTGTACTTTCTTGCTTCGGATGTAATCAATATTTCTCAACTCATTATATACTGTGATTATATATAAATGCAAATAGGATGACTCGGCTTTGAAGCTTGGAAATTATAGCGATTTAATAAAAAAACCGTAAAAGTGCAGTTGAAAGTTTGTGAATAGTTTAATGTATTTATGATATGTATATCTCTCATATTCGGTTTATATCGATAAATAAAAGTTGAAACTTTATAAAAGAATTATTTATTTGTTAAAATTATACATATATATATATTATGAAAAATACCGGGGGCCAACAACTGTCATATGAATAATGTTGCATGACAGTAATTGGCCGGGCGGCCTGTGACTTTTTTAACCATGTTAATGGTGAAACAGTAATTAGCCACCTTTTAAAAACAGAAATAAACACAACAAATACATACATAATCAAATATATCCATTTTTATTGTATAATTTTAATCTTATTTCTATCACCAAATCAGGTAACATTTTTCTTTTAGGTTACATTATGTATCCAATAGCGGCCAATCACTGTCGAACCGTTTGGACAATTACCGTCTTGACCATGCCAATAACTATATTTCTTCGTAGGAAACACATTTTTTGTATATTTTTATATATTCTTGATTTTTTTTTCTATAAACTCTATTTATTTTTAGATTATTAGGGGTTTTTCGTACTTATTTATATTGATTTCCATTTCAAATTTACTAAATTCGCATTTATAATTTATTATTTATGTGACACCATTATTTAAGTGGCCAACCATTGTACTCTTTACCCTATACCTATCAGAGTAAGTAGTATTATATATTACGATGTAGTATCACATGCACTATTTTTGTTTTAAATGCGGACTCTCTGAAAGCTGTTATAAATGAGTACTGACAACACATACATTCTTTGTCTATTGTTAAGCAAAAAGTTAATAATGCCAGGAGATGCCGCACCGTTCTTTTTTACAAATTGAAACTGAAGGTATGCATAATGAGGCGCCGTTGCAGAATTTTGCACCTTTTTTGTCATTTTGGCAAATATCAGCGTTTATGTACACACTGGCACGAGTATAGTTTCCGCTCAGTTCAGTCTTTACATATCCGCGAGTGTTACTATTTGTTTTAATATTTTAGAAGGGATCCCTTTCAGTTAATATACAATTCTAGTGATAATTTTTTATTTTCCAATCTTTTGATTTACATGCTTATTCAACGCGCAATGTGCTTACGGCTGATTCGTCTATCGGCTTTGTGATAATACACACAACTGTGAAAGATTCTAGAATTCTGTGGCATAATTTACAATAGATTGTCGATGTACCGCACCACGGTATAGGACATTTCCACTCGTTGGAATATTAACTACGCTGCTACCAGGTAAGGTCATAAAATGGAATTCAAGGAATCGCCAGCGTATGCTCCCTCGCGAGTAACGGAGATGCGAATGTGTCCTTAGGCCGGCGCCACACTTGCGGTTGGCCCGCGCGGTTCAATCGCCCGCGGTTGTACAGGCGGTCGAACCGCTTGAATTTCATGCGTTCACATATAGGCGGTTTGTCCGCGCGAATCTATGTCTGAAACAGCAGTTTTCTGGCAGTAGACCTTCGTCCGCGGTAGAGTAAGGAGCGAAAGAAAAATGTCTAGTGCAAATTCAATTAAATTAGTGTGTATTGCATATACACTAATTAAAAAGAGGCATCATAAACGACAATGGGTTCACCCTTTAAATATGAAACGTATAAGTATGGGCCAGTTTCATCTGTTATATAGTGAACTCCGATTACACCCAGACAGATTTTTCAATTATTATAGAATGTCGATGTCCAGTTTCGAAATTTTGGTGAATCTTATGCGAGGACATGGACAGAAGGTTGATTCGCGATTGTACGACCAGTCAGATCCAGAGTGTACGACTGTTGCAACCGCGCGGGAAAATATTCGCAAATGTGAACGCGCTCATTTGAAACAATGTATCACACTCCAGGCGGGTGAACCGCGCGGAGCGGTTCGACCGCTACACGTCGCGGTAAAAAAAAACGCCGCGCGGCTAAACCGCTCAAGTGTGACACCTTCCATAAGGTTCTGTTTGTTACGTGAGGCGCGGGCGAACCGCGCGGGCCAACCGCAAGTGTGGCGCCGGCCTTATGGTCGGAAAAAATCGGTACGTAGGTATACAGGTATCCGCGACCATGTTGTCAAATGATATATATATATGTAGAGGTGTAGTATTGGAAGTGAACAATATTGTTTCTAATGTACACATCTGAATTACTAATTTTACCTACTGCCGTGTACACAAGTAGACACCAAAACAGTAAAAAAAATCACGCATGTGGACAACATCAAATTACATTTTGATCAGAATTCGCGAAAGCGACGCGTCGTACCAAAATTTATTCAACATTGGCTGACCCAATTTGAAATTCTCATTTTGAATGCGTATTAAGAGATAAGAACGATCCTCGTCCTTCGTCATTCGCCACTGGGCAGGGCACTTGACGCCACTCTACTACTTACCTATGCATGTACTACGGATGAAACGCTCTTCGCATAAAAAAAGTATCTTTATTCGTTGGATAAATTCTCATCGAATAAATTTCTCTCAACGAATTTATCCCTTGCAAACAAATTTTTCCATTTTATTATTATTTAGATTGTTATTTAATTTTTTTATTAACATTTTTCCAAATACAAGAAAAGTTTGAAATGTGTACGAAGCTATGATATTTGTCTCCCAAATCCATATATGTAAAACGACCGCAACGGTTTTCAGGTATTTCTGCGAAACTGATGAAAAAAAATTTCCAACAAAAGTGAGTCAGTATTCAGTTGACAAGAATTTTCAAAAGTAAAAATTAATAAAAAACTTTTTATTCAATAAAAGTTCAAAATCACCTCATTTTTATTAATGGAACTGCATATGTTTTATACACCTATCGATGCCTCTTTCTATTCTCTTTAAAAAAAAGTATTAGGGCTGGAAGGATTAGTTTACCATTTAGGTGACGTGTTCCGTCGGTTCCCACAAAAGTGTAATTGTTCGGAATAGGGAAGAAAATAATAACGAAGGATGCTTTTTCAACTTTTTTATCTAAGCCTGTAATGAAAAATTAAAAATCCCGTTTGTAGATTTAAGTAAGTTGTATACATGCCGAGAAATTATCATCACTTTTATCTGCTTGTACTGCCCTACTTAGTTAAACTGTCCTATCTAGCATTTTTTCATTTTTTGAGATATGTTGAAATATTTGAAGTTCCACTCGTCTGTTACCTTTTAAGTAAAGTTAGAAGACTTCTACATGCTTCATGAACTTCTTTCCAAATGGTTAAAATATCCTATCTAAAACAATTAATTAATTGGTACGTTAATAATACATTACCTACGGGTATACCTATTACAAAAAATTATATTAGGCCGTTACGAAATAATAACAACATGTTTTAATCAAGGGAAATAAGGACGGTACAAAGTAAATGATAAAACTTCAGTTTTCTCGGTTGTTTCAAAATGCTAGATAGGACATTTTAACTAAAGAGGGCAGTGTAGCTCATAGCTATATACGCACATACGTATACATCATTCGAGAGTAGTTCTTGGTTTGAACGCTGGTGTGAGAAGAGGACGCTAAGATCAGTCACCTTCAATTTATGGGTCGGTAAAACAGTTTCGTTGGGCCGTCTAATTCATTGCAAGTTAAAACTTAAAAGTAAAAATTAAAAAACCACTGAAAATTGACAGCTCAGCCACATATATAGATATATATATATATATATATATATATATCTGTACACATATGTAATTTAAGATACAGTTCCTTTACACTGAATTATTAAAATAATTTTTTAAATTTTAATTAAATATTTATGTTGTAAATGGTTGTTTAATATTTATTTAAAAAAATAATTATAATTAAATTTGTTTTTTGTATACAACTAAATTAATATTTATATGGCTGCTGTTGTGACGTCCTGGCCCCACCACGGTATCGCGACTTTGTGTCGACGAACGCCACCAGAGGTCTCAAATCTTTCCCGCTAGTCCTAACTCTCAATATCATTCGTATATATACAAGTTCCAAATCAGATCCTCTGTGTCCCCGTGTGTGTCTAGGGCAGGGGCCGTCAGCTATAGCCCTACTGATGAGTCTGGCTGGCGGTCCCAAGACGAAACACACCTCTTCTTTTGCTCCTCGATCCTCCAACGCCGATCCACCCGCCCCGCATAGTTACTCCATGGTGGCGTTACCGGGGCGGCCTTAGGGTTTACGGTGCGTCGGGGGCGACGGGGCAAGAACTCCCTTCTCGTCCTGAACGTTCCGGCAATTCAGGACGTGACACTGTATATAAACTAATCTGCAAAAATGAACAAGGATGCGCATAAATGCAAAAAAGTATATACATGGTAACATTAAAAATAAAATACTTTTTACAACATCTAGAAATTAAGACACATTTTTCTAATTGTCGTTTCATTATATACCTGTGTCTGTAAAAATATGAATTATACTGGGTGATTAATATACCCTTCACAAATAAAGATATTGTAAAAATAGAACAATACTTCGACTACTATGTAACGGACACGTCTAAGAAATGTCTGTTCCAAGATGTCTTAACAGCGTCTGGTACAGACATGTTAAAGACACACGCTACAGACGTCTTAAGGGGGTAGACACGGGTAATGCAGCGCTCTGTATACCGACATAATCTGGCCCAAAACATGGGTTTGGGAAATTACGTTGTTTGTCCTTATATGAGCAGATTTTGGGCTGGACGAGGTCTCATTCGAAAGAGGAAGGTTCAATGCAGCTCGCTCTGGTCATGGCTCAACGTGATTGTGTTGATATCTGATAATATGAGTGTCCAAAGGAGAGAAAAAATCGACAAAATACACTCGCAGATTCCAAGTATTTGTAAGTCGCTAAAAGAGTTTTATGACTCAAACGATGACCAGAGCGGGCTGCATTAAAGCTTCCTCTTTCGAATGAGACCTCGCCCAGCCCAAAATCTGGTCATATAAGGACAAACAACGTAATTTCGTGACTGCATTCCCAAATACGAGTTTCGCCATATTGGCGATAATACAGAGCAAGTCACGTGACAAATTTAGTTCAGCTAGTGGATACGAGATGGCACCTATTCGGGAGGACTGCCAACGTGGAATCATGGCAAAACTGAAGCGTTAGCTGGATACATGTGCCACAGTAAAAGCGTGATGCAGTCAATGCATGCATTTTCGTACGATTGTAGGTTAGGTTATATGCATTTAAGGCATACATTGACTAGGAACTGTTACGAACTGTATACATTTACTAAATTAATGTTTTTACCGTTACACATACATCACTTGAAATCGCTGTCAAATTTATGTTATAGTAATTGAGGCAGTTAGAGCAACAACGGACTAACCCACATTAAAATTTTTTTTTCCTATTGTATATGATTAGTACCTACAGCCTATTGTAATACGTTATTGCTACTAACTCAATTTCGAAAAAAATGTGGGTTAGTCCGTTGTTACTCTCACTGCCGCAATTATATGGCAAAATACAAGAGATGGGCATTACTTAAATAACCCAAGCTAATTTTTATTTGAAGCACTATGATTGAATTAATGTAATCATGGGGAATTCAATGAAGGCTTGGATGCAATAAGGGGACTAGCGCTCCAAAATGGGAAAAATTATTGTCCAAACGCTAAGATATATTGGAAAATTAAATGTTGTTAAACTGTATCTTAAAAAATATAGTGTTGTAAAGCTCGTCACGACACGCATTTTTTCTATTTACAGTTTCTTTATCGAATCATTAGTATTCGAGATAAAAATTATGAACCAAACAAATGTCTTTGACCAAAGTCAATACCTTTTTAAACAAAAATTGCGATAACTTGAGTAGGTAATTATTATCGGATTGTTATGAGACTTGAAACATAAAACTCGGAAAACTCTAGCGAAGCCGTAAAATGTATGCACAAAACCCTAGTGTTAAACAAATATAATAATATTTAATTAAAAAGAAATACTGGACATAACCCATGTTTTTCAACGTTCGCTGTTAAAAAGTATCGAGGCAATTTTGAGGTACATATAACTTGCAGCGACAAAGTTTTTCCTTAATATACAAGGAACATTTTCTCCAATTTTCACACTGAATAATAAATAATTGTAGAAGATATAGCGATATATATAAATCTCGCGCAGCACCAACAGTCAAGGCGAGTGCTAAAACAGCTAAGTAGAGCATTATACGCGGCTGCTGACTGTTGGTGGCCCGCGAGATTTATATATATCGTCATATCTTCTACAATTATTTATTAATCAGTGTGAAAATTGGTGAAACTGTTCCTTGTATATTAAGGAAAAACTTTGTCGCTGCAAGTTATATGTACCTCAAAATTGCCTCGATACTTTTTAACAGCGAACGTTGAAAAACATGGGTTATGTCCAGTATTTTTTTTAATTAAATATTATTACATTTGTTTAACACTAGGGTTTTGTGCATACATTTTACGGCTTCGCTAGAGTTTTCCGAGTTTTATGTTTCAAGTCTCATAACAATCCGATAATAATTACTCAAGTTATCGCAATTTTTGTTTAAAAAGGTATTGACTTTGGTCAAAGACATTTGTTTGGTTTATAATTTTTATCTCGAATACTAATGATTCGATAAAGAAACTGTAAAAAGAAAAAATGTGTGCCGTGACGAGCTTTACAACACTATATTTTTTCAAATCCAGTTTAATAAAATTTAATTTTCCAATTTTTCTTAGCGTTTGGACAATACCTACTGTTTCGCATTTTCGAACGCTAGTCTCCTTATTGCATCCGAGTCTTGAATTTTAAAATTTCCGATTTTTCCACTTTTGATGTTTAGAAACTGTTTAATTTTCATCACTTGGTTTCAGTTTCAACTAAAGGAAGCCAACATTCCACCCGAATGTATATACCTTTTCTAGACATTTCGCGGGTAAATTATAACATAACTTTCTTATTCTACGTGAGAATGAATACACGAATTTCTGAGCATGAAGCTGCGTATCGACAGTGCGAGGCTGCCACGCGAGGCACGCCTCGCGGAGTGGAGAATCTGGAAACTACCTCGATCATGATCACTTTGCGAGGCAGACTCGTGCGACAGTCTCGCCCTACCTCCAGCATGATATTTGCGTCGCCCTAGCCATGCGATTTTTTATCTTGGGGCCGCGAAGCACCTTCCAGCACCTCGAAAAATCGACGGCTGATGAGTCGTAAAGTAATAATGATTGAGGTAGTCTCCAGACTCTCCACTCCGCGAGGTGTGCCACGCGAGGCAGCCTTGCAATGGCGATACGCAGCTTGAGAAACACGCGACACTCAAACAATCACAGCTCACACGATAGATTTTGCGCAAAAAATTACAACAATACTATGATAGTAATGACACTTTACCCGGAATATGTCTGAATACAGTCTTATTAGACCACTTTTAGAATAACCGGCACATATAGTGAAAAAGACAGGACTAGTAAGCGTGAAGGTACTTACGATCTTTACTGTTCGGCAGTCACTCGTTTTTCTGACGATCAAGCCTTTGCTAGCCTCAAGGGCCAGCGTTGCCAGAAAACAATCGCCGGCGCGGTTCACGCACACATTACCACTACTCCTGTAGGTGAACCTACTACACAACTTGCGACTCTTTCCTGAAATCGCTGGGCAGAACGCAAACTGTCTTTCTCACTCACTCAATATTTTGTATTTCACTTGCACCAAGGACCGAGCGACCCGTCTCGGCCCGCGTAAAGGTTCAACGTGCAAAGATGATACGTCAAAAGTATATGCATAGGATAATCAAAAATCCTTTCCTGTGCACATTTCTACACCAAAAAGTATTCCCGGAAGTACATACTCTATGTAAATGTATCAGCATACACCAATCCTAATGAGAAAGAGAGGAACAGAACGCATATATCCGTCCTTTTCCCACTATCTTTTGTTCTGCTTCTCAGCATCTGTAACTAATGCAGCGACAACGCTAGCGGATCAGTTTTCTGCCGTTTGCACTACAGTGAAGACGCAGAAAGCAATCGGGCTTTTATTTACTGCGCAGATACATATGGAATATTCATAATTTGTGAATTGTTCCATTCCTGCGTGGTTCGTTACTGTAGTGTTGATAAGTGTGTGTGACCATTCCATTGCCATGGAATAAAAGAAGGAAGCCGCAGATGCAAGGAACAATCGCTATTTGAAGGGTGCCGCAAAAGCGAAGCAGCCCAAATTATTTGCAAAGCGTTTGTCAAAAAATAAAAAGCGTCGAGAAATGTAAGGGCGGTATTCACAGTCGCGTCTTGAGCGAATGCTTGAGATCATCTTCTAGAAGACGATCTTGTTTGCCTGAAGACATCAGGTATTCATAGTCGTTGCTCAAGATGATCTGAAGCATTTGCTTGGAATAAGCGATTGCTTATATGACGTATCCATTTACTTTATAAAGCATTTACTCAAGCATTTGCTCATTCACGTTCGGAAACTTTCGGAATAATTCTGTTAGAACAACCAATGATGAAGGATATTCCGTTCGTTCCTTGGTGGACGACGGAGTAGGATACTCGAACGTGAGTGAGTGATGCGTATGACCGTCGAGGTTATATTATAGCGATGCCGGGGGACAGTTTATCGGAGAGTCTCCGGAATGGCGATGATAACCCCTCGCGGTGCTTTATAATGATTTCAGGAACAACGTAATTCGGAGCATAATCAAGGAAATTAGATGTAAAATTGATTTATATTGATTTATATAATGAACTAATATATAAACCCAACCACTAAACTGTAATGCGTGTGAGCGTCGAGGTTATATTATAGCAATGCCGGGGGAACAGTTTAGCAGAGAGTCTCCGGAATGGCGAGGATACCCCCCGTGGTGCCTCACGATGTCTTCCAGGACTTCGATACGATAGAATAAAGAATATTGTTTTTATGTAACAGGTATCAAGGGGGGCAATTTTGGGATGGTGGTAAAGAAAAATATATACCCTTCTCGCTTTTTAACGTTTTGTAGTACCAATTTAATTAAAAATTTAAAATCGAAATTGAAAAATATTCCCATTTTTAGCATAAACTTAACAAAGATCAATTTTGAAATTTCGCAATTTTTTCTCAAAAGTCCAGTTGCTCCAGGATCACCCTGTTACATGCGTGATGGCCCATATACCATGCGTAAGCATGCAAGTAGTTGCAATTGCAGGGCAATCGGCAGGCCACGATTATTTATTTTCGCCAGTCCTTCAATAATTCTCGGTAAAATACTATGTAATACAGAGTCCTTATTAAATCGAAATCGCCTTTTAAATTCATCTTCATCGTAATATTCAAATGGATTTTGCACGTCCCGAATATACCTTCTAACGACTGTATTGTCCGCTATATAATCATCTTCGTCAATATCGTTAATATCAATATTAATGTCGATATAGTCTACAAAATCCATTTTTCGCGTCCTTTATGCAGGTAATGGCGGAAGTATTTGATAGTTTAAACTTTCAACGCGTTGCCGGGGAATAGAATCTCTGGAGTGGAGGGGGACTATCACGTGACGGTACATGGGTGATGGAATCATCACGCACACATACGGCCACTGCCGTAGATGTTCCCCCTCTACTCCGGACATTCTTCTGGTGGAATCTCAAGACGGTCTCAAGACATGTAAAACGTCGTCTTGAAAATATAACCTCGTTTTACCGTCTATTTTGACACATGTGACGTCATACAAGGATTTACTTATTTGAAAAAGATTTTCCTCAAGCAAATGCTCAAGACACGACCTCAAGACGCAACTATGAATCTAGGCGGCATCTTAAGCAAATGCTTGAGATGGTCTTGATCTCAAGACGCGACTGTGAATACCGCCCTAAGTTATGTTTTACGGTACAGATTTGTATACAGTTACAGTTTGTGATGTAGTAGTAGCAGTACGGTATTTTGTTATATATAATACAGTATTATTCATATTCTTCAAATATGTATATCAACAGCTGTCTTTGGCTGTACTTCTGAATGGCCCCAGTGGCCGATCGTCACGAGGTTTGGGGAGAACGGTGGGGAGGGGGTGTGGACCCTAAATCTAAAATTGTTGCTTCGGGAATTTGTTAGTTTTCGAGATATTAATAAAAAAACTTTTAGTATGTCTGTTGATTTATTCCGACATAACGCATTCCACTTTCCACTTTGTCCTGGGTATTAGTATTGGTTGGGGCTAGATGAGTGCGGAGGGTGCGCGGCCGCTTACGGGCGCGTAAAGCATGGAAGCGAACCGATGTGAGTTTGGAGATTTGAACCAGCAATTTGCGAATGCGACCCATCCTACTATATAGGGTGTTATTCTACTGATAGTCAATATTCTGGGGGGTGATTCTAGAGGCCAAAATAAGATGAAAATATAGAATACAATTTTTTAATATCGCGCTTCGTTTTCGAGAAAATTGACTTTGAACTTCAGCTATATACGCGTGCTTTTCCGGCGCCTGAGGAGAACGCGGAGGTAAGGGGAACGCGTCCAGCAGTTCGTAAAACAGTTTGGGGGGACAGGAGGGTCGCCGGGTAGAGGTGCCTGCACGTACGTCCAAAAAAATTTTAAAAAATTAACAATAATTTTTTATTACTATTTTGGAAACTAATAAATACCCGAAGCTACAATTTCAGATTTAGGGTCCACACTCCCTTCCTATTCCTCCCTCCAAACCTCATCTCGATCGGCCACTGGGCCATTCGGAAGAATATCCGAAATTTTTATGTTATTATACATTGCGGTTAACCTTCAGGAGCCTCCGCTATTGCTTTGACGTTCGGCGGTTGGATCGCTTTATCTCACTCGATCTCGATGTGTTTCGTTCGCATTCTTCGTCACGCGATGCGACAACGAATGTGCCTAGTTCAGCCAATAACCAAAATACGTGTGCCCCGTTTTTAAAAGTGTGCCCAAATACCTAGGTGACTCGCGACCTATCGTGATAGCGCCGGATTGCATCGCCTGAGACAGTCTGCTAGGGATCTTCTTTCGGCCGGGCGATAGTATATTGCGTGACCTCAAAGTATGCACTTGTTGTATATCTCGTGACCTCAAAGAAAACAAATAGTATATGAAACTGGAAAAAACTAACAAGGGGAGTCCACAGTGAGGTAGACATCAATTTTGATGAGCCTTGGCACGATGGATCTATGTCGAAAATAAGTAAATACGTGTCCGAGCGTTTCTGCCATTGAGCCTTAATATCAGAGATAATTACATGTAAATTATTAAACATTTCATAGCGCCAGTGGAAAGCATAAAAGCCATAACCGCAATTTAAGAATATGTCGTGAAGCGTTCGGTATGACGTCGGCGTGGCGTGGTTGCGGTCGTGAGTTCGATTCCGCCTGTGTCTATATATTTTTTTTTCATACTTTATTTTTTAACACTTTACTTTTTTAGTGGGTAAAAATCCCACACTACCTTGGCGTTCTCAGGGGATTCCCCTCTGGAGGTGTCGTGGTGTCTTTTGAAAATTTCCCCACGTTTAAAAAAAAAGAAAAAAATTAATTGTATTTATACATTTAAAAGAATTAGTGAACGTTACTACCGTTACCTTTTTTTCTCACTATTCATACAGTGTGGAAAAAATAAAATGTGAAAAAATAAAGTATGAAAAAAATACATATAGACACAGGCGAAATCGAACTCACGACCGCAACAACGCCACGCCGACGTATTACCGAACGCTCCACGGCATATTCTTAAATTGCGGTTATGGCTTTTATGCTTTCCATTGGCGCTATGAAATGTTTAATAATTTACATGTAATTATCTCTGTAATTAAGGCCTAATAGCAGAAATGCTCGGACATGTATTTACTTATTTTCGACATAGATTCATCGTGCCAAGGTTCATCAAAATCGATGTATACCTCACTGTGGACTCCCCTTGTAAGCGTATTTTGGGTGTACCATTGAAAAACTTCTTTCGTACGCATATGTTTAAAATACAATTCGGGAATCTGGTTACAAACCGTACCTGATACATGTGTGTGTTTCCACAGCCTATGATTTGTATTAATAAATAAGTTACTCCAATTTATAAACAAAAAGATTAAAAAAAAATGCCCGCCCAAAGGAGATTTCTGAGCATCAGCGGACCTGATTAACATTTGAATCAAGGTGTGTTGCACCTTGTAGATCGAATTGTAAATGGAAATCTAAAACAAAATCGTGTAATGAATACTAGAAACATGCATCGGGTCATGTATATATATACACAACCGACATTTGTTTTTCTGCATTTTCTATTGCAATTATTACAAACGTCTAAATTTTTGATCTACAGATAAATTTCTGTTTTGCACGAATGAGATAGACATTCATATCGTTACGGAACCTATGAGCCTGCCAGACACACTATTTTTTAAAAGTTGGTACTAGCGGCGCCATCTGTTGGTGTCGTGTGAGAACTGAATTGGGCCCAAATTATTGCTTTAATATATATTTAAAATTGTACCCAAACTATGCCATTAATACATGATTACTTTGAGTCCTGTCCCCATAGTATACAAATGTCTCCAAAGCATGCACGCGCTCGACATTTTGTCCCCTAAGTAACCGTTTTGCATATATATATATATATATATATATATTATATACAAATATGGTCGAAATTCTAATTACTTTATATATATATATATATATATATATATATACGATATATATATATATATATATACGATATATATATATATATATATACGATATATATATATATATATATACGATATATATATATATATATACGATATATATATATATATATATATACGATATATATATATATATATATACGATATATATATATATATATATATATATACGATATATATATATATATATATATACGATATATATATATATATATATATATATACGATATATATATATATATATATATAAAGTAATTAGAATTTCGACCATATTTATAGAATAATTCCAATAAACGAGAGTGATGTCGGCGCACTAGTTCGGTCAATTAAAAATCAATAAAAGCTATTGTGCAATTTTAATCCTACTAATATAATAAATGCGGAAGTGTGTTTGGATGTTTGGATGTTTGTTACTCAATCACGTTGCAACTACGCAACGGATCTTTCTGAAATTTGGTATACATGGAGTCTAGGACCGGGAATAACACATAGTATATTTTTTATCCCGATTTTTTTAACCGATTTGGACCAAATATTGCGTTATTACCCTCTAAACCCTGTGGAACATATAGGCTACCATGAAATCTGGACATCACTCGCCTTTGCCCTTATTTCATCCCCTTAACACTCTGTGGCAATCAAAGTTTTACCCGGGCAACGGGTAATATTACTTTAAGCTAGTAGTTATTAATTCCAATGTTTCGGTCTTTGGTTGCGACCATTTTCAGGGAAAGTTAGAACAAAACACTGCGTTCGCCTTTATACAGATTAACACGCTTGCTGGAGACGTGCGATGTACGAGTCGGTTAGAACGTGACTCAATCATTGACCGAACTAAGGTCGGTATCATATATATTGGCCGGTGAGTTTCGCGAGGGGTATTCTCCCACCACACAGTTTACCTGCCTCGGTGCTCCTTTTCTCAACGTTTTCTGACTCGCTCTCGTTCCATCTCGCTCTCGCCTTCGCAAAACAAGAGTGAGCCAGAAGTGGTGGGGATAGTGCCAAGCTTCTGGGGTGTAGACCAAACCGAGCTGTCAGCGTAGAAATACACACATCAGAATAGGTGTGCGTTAGCGACGAAAAAATTCAGGAGCTTTATTGGTTAGAACATTGACACTTTCTCGATAGCTTCATCTCGTATTGGTCTATGCATAGCTTTGTAACGCACACAACTATTACGCTAAGAATAAATAACAGCCAAACAGCTAGGTTCAGGTGGAGCCGAGCAGCGTTCCCGTTACCCCACCATACCCTGCGAGGACCACGCAACTCCAACTGACAAATCCACGATCGTCAGATGGTGGTGGCTCTTTTCTCCTCGATCGCTGTTCCCGAAAACGAATTCACCGGCCAATATATTTGATACCGACCTTAGTGCGCCGACATCATTCTCGTTTATTGGAATTATTATTATATATACGTTAGTATATGTTTTATAAAAAATTTATATATGCAACAAAACTGAATTTGTGTTCCTAATGATAAAACTACTATTAAACATGATGTACCTGAAAAAATGTTTTAAGACATTTGGTTTGAAGTTTTATTTTTTTTTTTTTACTTTAACAGACTAAACTGCTCTATCTTGCTTTGTACAACACTTTCTACAGCTTTCTTTTGTTTCGATGCCCTCTGTACAGACTTTATTTATTATTATCTAAACTCGCACGCTTTGCATTCCTTCACAAGCATACAGATCACTCTTTCACGGAGCGGCGTCACTACGCTAGATACCTGAATTACTCGTAACATTCAATTTGCGTTACTTCGCACAAACCACTATGGAGATACAGTGGATTCCGCTTATTTGAGCCATCGGTTACTCGAGGTAGCCGTTTATTTAGGACAAAGTTCAAACAACAGAAATAGCCACGGTTTGTAACTGTACTTTGCTTAATTGAGACAGCTGCTTAATCGAACCAAAGGACGCTAGTCCCGATGTGTTCCAAATAATCAGAATTCACTGTATTAAAAATCAAAATTGATATATCGCCGGCATTAGCGTTACCCGATGTACACCACGAGGAGGTTGCTCGGTCGGATTTTGTACATCATGGTGGCTCTGAAAAGAGCCGATTTGTGTGTACGTGTGTATTCAGTTGAAAAGTCGAGCAATTAGGGCCTCACGGACAGCAAAGCCATTGACATTTCCTACATTTTGTGCTTCAACCACTGGTACATCTTCATTATCCTCATCATTGAAATCATCATCTTCTGGCAATACGTCATTGAAGATTAACGACATGTTGTGCAACACAGTACATGCCACAACAGTTGAGGTAGAGCAAATCAGTTTCGTCATTAATCCTCGCGATAAACATGGGAACCTTCGTTTCCAAACGCCAAAAGTACGTTCTACAATTATGCGCGTTCTGCTTTGGATATGATTATGTCTGCAATGGTACAACAGTCAATAAATATAATCCTTTTCCATACTGAAAACTTTAATAATTCTAAAAAAACAGAATACTTACGTCATTTGTTCGTCTGTTTGTGGATTTGGAAGTGGTGACATTAGAAAGCGTAAGCAGGGATACCCTCTATCACCAACAAGTATGCCATCCAGTTGTCGTTCCAAGTACCGCATATACAGTGCAGAGTTTTGAAATATGCGGCTGTCATGTGCGCTACCCGGCCACTCGGGTACTATGTCCAAAAATTCCATTCTTGGACCGACAACAGCCTGCAACAAAGATCATAATTTTAAAAATGAAACGAAACCTTGGAGATTAAAAAAGAAAGTGATATTCAATCATAGGCGATTAACCAAAATATTTTAATCATGAAATAAAAAAATTGATGAAAACCTACTTGCACATTGAGTGAAAAGTATCCTTTTCGATTCCTAAATACTTCTGCGATATTTTGGAATCTCGTGTTCACTAATCGCACGTGTGTGCAGTCGATAGCTCCATCGACACCGGGTAACCCGATAGCACCATTTCCTTTCCCAAGGTCAAGGAATAATCGTCGATTCTCCATGCGAGCGTCCACATCTCTCGGCGTTTTAATAAAATCCGAGATTAAACTTGCAAGTAAATTACTTACACGAAAAATAATCTTAGACACTGTTGGTTGGTAGATCTGCATGGAGTCACCTAGTAGTTGCTGCAAATAGATGTATTTTAAACAATTTTCCTCGTGCACACTCTTTATTATCAATATTTCGGACGTGAAAAATAGAATACATATTTCTAAATTACCTGAAAACTGGAAGTTGCAAAATACCGTAAGGTCGCGAGCAATTGAAATTGCGGTGGAATTGGCAAGCCACGATTATTTATTTTTGCAAGCCCTTCAATAATTTTCGGCAAAATACCGTGTAACATTTATTTACTTTGTATATATGTATATTTACTTTGTAAATATACATATATTATACTATTTACTAATAATAAATCGTGTTTATTATTTTATAATATTTGATACAACGCAGGGGAGTTAGAAACGCAAAGTACAGAATGGGCGAGGCTCAGCGTCGCTGTTATTCATGCCTGACCCGAATATTTCTTGTAAGCTAATAATATGAGCTCCTAAAAAAGGTAAAAACCCAGAAAGATAACCCAAAAAGAAGCCAGAAATAAAGATTTTAAAAATTATAGAAAAAATTGTAGCTCAAAATATTCTATCCTCTCAATGGCCCACCTTCTCTGACATCTGAATACGTCAGAGCGTGCTTGTTTTAATATTCCAACGCGTGTTTATATTCGAGAGATAAGGCATCACGCGCAGTCAGCGGACCACCCCTTTTCTTCCTGTGGCTCTCCGCGAGGCGTACTGGTCTTTCTGCAGAATAATTGCGTTTCCTAACCCATTGCCAAGGAAACATTCTTCGATCTAACATAAGAATATCTTCTTCTTTTGGTAATTGTGCGGACCTTAAAATTAATTTTTGTCACGGTCAATGTTCCGACCACACTTTTTATTCTTTTATACTGTAGCGAAACACGGTTTATTGCCTGCCGAGCGTAGAGGAATTAGCTTGTAGCAATTGGGGATTAATCCTAAAAACTGTTCCGCTGTTCTGCAAGTTACTTGGCAGATGTTTCCTGATTACTTTATATCGTGTAGGGGGCCGAAGGTCTAGTGGCATAAAGCTGTAGTAAACCGTGGCCCGCTAACAATCCGTTTAAGGCATCACTCATCACGCTACATCATGGAACTTCGCGCGTGTGTCGATAGGAACACTGCACTTTCCATGGCATATTTATCAAATTCTTGTAGTTTTATTGGAACTATTGACGCTAATTCATGACGAATTGACGTTATTTTCTTAAATAACGTCAAACTTATGTATTAACACTTTTAGTATCAATTTCCTTAATAATATTCGGCATTTTTAAATTGCAAAATACAGGATGTTGCATTTTTTCCCATTTTTTGGGATTTACCCCCACTGTGCGACATAGAATACACGTATTTAATCCATAACTGCAAAATATTCGCGAATGCTTTTTCCGCAGTAGCAAGGTCTAGATTATATTGATTAGAAAACAAACAAAAAGTTTGTCCAGGAGTTCCCGGAAGTGGAACTAAAAAAGGGATGATTGCTTACAATTTTTCAATTGGTTTCTTATGGAAAAAAACTGCATGTAACTAATTATTTGCTATTACTTAACAGAATCGACACTACTTATTTTGGGGCTCCAAAAATTGTTTTCTTTTATATCATCAAAAATTAAAAGACTCGATTTAAAATTCTGCACGAAAAATACATACAATCACAGACACGTGTTTGCACACAGATCAGAAGTAGGCGTCATGATATTTTAACCGTTTTTAGGTGCTCATATTAGTAGTCTACAGGTAACATAAAAACATATCTTTTCTTTTATAAATACATATCCTTTGAATTCTGACTTCTTTCCTTATTTCTTGGGATTCTGTCACACTGTGGGAATGGGTCGCAGTGCGATTGGTCGCTAGACTCCCTCCGGGAGGAGTGCCCAGCCTGCGACTACGTATAATGGGAAACAGACCCTCCTCGCATTGTGTTGCCTCTCGAGTAGCCTAGGCTGGTACTCAAACAGACTCGCGTCAGGCTCCTACGTCTGGCGCATACCCGACGATCGCAGTCGCATGTAGGAGAACAGATACATGCTTTCCCATTCCACCAGTATACTGCGATCAGTCGCTGTGACCAATCGCAGCGACCAATCGCGGGTAGGAGATCCCGCCTTTAGTCTGTCTTTGCCGAGATCAGACGCGAGTTTCTGCAGACTCGTAGCCATGAACTTGAACGAATCGACGAATCTAAACTTCAACGTTTTTCGCCAGTCCTTGCCAACGCCCCTGAGGTCCTCCACGGTCTTCGTAAACGAGATGTACCGTTCTTTCGTTATCGGAAGGAGGCTGATCTTCCCATTGAACGCGTCTGCCAACGCCTTGATAACGAAGTGCGCGTCGTGGCCGGACAGGTTGTGGAACACCACAGGTATCGTGCACGAACGTTGATAGCGCAAGTTGAACGATCTATGCGCCGCACCCCTGTACTCGCCCGTCGAATGACAATGATCGGGCACTTTTCTATCGTCCTCGCCTCGGTCGAAGGGTCCTCCGCACACGTGACACGCGGTAGCCGCGTCAAAACTCCGCTTCTGTTGTTGCGGTAACGGTATCATCGGTTTCTTAACGCACAACCACGCGTACGCGACGTTCGCGAATTCCCGCAGTTCCCGCACAAACCACTGTACACAGTCGGTGTCGCTGCGATACGCACGATATCCGCACAGAGTCTGGTCGTCGGAACAATGTACGTAGTATCCTACGTTATGCTCCATCGATGGCTGCTCCACTTCCTCCAGCAAACACTCAAAGTCCGCGTAAATAACGAACGGCACACGTTCCTTGCGTTCGTGATGTTGGAGCCGCAAAATTTTCCCCTCTTCCGACGGCAATTGCACCGCGCACTCGTTCAATCGCCGGCAATCCTCGGTGTGCCGCTGCAATCGCTCAGCCGAGGAGAAAACGTTGAGGCACCTGAAACGTATACGAGAAAGAAAACACTGTACACGCTTCTTCTTCTTCGTGTGTCACGTATAGCTTAAAATTTTTGTTTTTTTTTGTTATTCTTATTTGCTTACCTATCGCAAATGAACACATGATGCCCTTGTTTGCGGAGTTGTTTGGAAATCAAAAGGGAGAGACTGCGGATGCACGCGAAATGATACCGCTGCGGATCCTTCGGATCCTGTACCAGCAGCACGTTCGCGTGTCTCCCTTCCCGCTTGTTGCTGGACACGCGTAGAGGTACGCAGCCATCCTCGTCACCTCGAACTTCCGTACCTGATCCATGGACATGGGAAGTTGCACACCTTCCGTACGGAGCACCGTCGAATAATGTGGATACGACGCAATCCTATTCCCGTTCGTATCAGCAGGAAACAGACTGGCGACGATGGACCACAAAAAACACGTGTTGTCGTTGCACTGAACGTTTACCACCGCTTTTTTCGTTGCAACCACCCGCGGAAGCGGCACGTCACAACCGGCACGCAATGGATTATGCTGGTTTACGTATATCAGGAGATTCTGTACTGCTCGTAATGTCGAGCCACTCTCTCGCTCCTGAAACTCCTCCATCGCGACCAACGTCGGAGCTACCACTTGTTTCGCGTACCACTCGCGAACATTCGACGTCATAAAAAGTACGTGATTACGCGTCGCGAAACTCTTTACATCCGTCTCCTCCCGCAACATGAATTCCGCGTTTAGCACAGTGTTCACCGATACGCTGCGGTGCTTCGTGATAGCGTTCGTAACGCGCGAAATCACCGTTCGACGGGCATTCTGAAAGAATTTGCGTGGACCGACGGCCTCCACGTTTATCACCGCCCCGGTCGACAAACGCTTCTCGAACACGGTTTCAAGTTCCTCCCACACGACCTTGGGTGTCGACGTCACTCGTACAGCGTGTCCATGCCCTACTCGCGATAAACGTCCTCGCACTATCGCGCGCAATGTTTGGGTTCGCGCGAGCAACGACACCATCCGCTGCTGCTCCCACACCGGGCATGCGTTCGCCTCGTTGATAAGCGACCATGTAACGTATCGTCTGGTCGCAACTGTCCATCCAATCGCGGAATTCCGCGGTGGTTTTCAAATGTTCGGACATCCGAGACAGCATCAAACATGCGTTCTTGAACGTATCCATGTTCTTCTTATTTACGCGTACGCACTCACTTGAAATAAAAGATTCTTTCCGACGCGTTACCATTCGCGACTTTGTCCTGTCGAAGATGCGAGCTGCCTTAAATATACGAACATCCCTACCTTAAATCTCCCCACCCCCTTACACTTACATACAGGGGGATACCTAGAATCATACCTTAAGTCGTATCGCGCTTTTACTCATCATATTCTTTTCGAACACCGCCACTATCGCGGGTGCGATCTAGCCTTCGGGCGACGATAATTAGAAGCGCGCTGGTCCGCTTTGAATTTCGCTGTTCGAAGATAGCGCGCGCGCATCGCTGCTGCGCATTATCCTCGGATGCAGACCTTTCATCGTTACAGCTATATGTTTTTGGTACAGTGTTCGCGCGATAACAAACTATAAGATTTACCTTACATCTTCTACGCGTCGTCGTACCACCGTACGTTCTTTCTGACTTTCGACAACGAGAGAGAGAGAGAGAGAGAGAGAGCTGTTCAAAATATCGTACCTCTCTCACGCTCCGTGTTCAAACGTTGCCGCCGTCCGCTTTGTATTTCGCGGTCTCGAGATTGCGCGCGCCGATGCTGCTGCTGCTGCGTCTTCTTCTCGGATCACGCGATACGAAAATGACGGTTTCGACTTGCATTATCTTCTACGCGTCGTCGTACCACCGTATGTTTTTTCTGACCTTCGACAACGAGAGAGAGAGAGATGTTCAAAATATCGTACCTCTCTCACGCTCCGTGTTCAAACGTTGCCGCTGTCCGCTTTGAATTTCGCGGTCTCCAGATTGCGCGCGCCGATGCTGCTGCGCATTATTCTCGGAAAGTGACCTTCGGTATCCGTATGTTTTGACTATGGTCCTAGAGAGCGAGAGAGACAGACGTACAAAATATCGTGCCCTTCCGCGCATCGGAATACGCGATACGAAAATGCAGGTTTCGACTTGCATCTTCTACGCGTCGTAGTACCACCGTTTGTTTTGACTATGGTCCTAGAGAGGAACAGAGAGAGGGATATACGAAAATATCGTACCTCTCTCTCTCATACACCCGATTCAAGGGGTGCGATATGGCTTTGAGACGATAAGAGGGTTGCGGATCACTTCATACGACGCGTGACGTGTCACCGAGGTATCCCCTCCACCTGCTTTCAAGGCCCATTCCCCCTCCACTGATCCAGGGTCGCGGTCCCCACCTCCACGAGTCGCGGTCCCCCCACCCGCCTTCCCCTCGCCGCCGCTGTGGTTCCCCTCGCCCCGCTTCACCCCCTCGCCACGCGTTGATCCAGAATCGGCTTAGTATACCTACTAATGTTCCCCGAACAAGTTTACGAAACAAATTACATGGGAGAGCACCAGAAACCTCAGGGCGAGTCGGACGGAAGTGCGTCCTTGGGCGTGAGGTGGAAGAAAAGTTAGAGCAGTGGCTTTTGGAGACGAGTAAAATGGGATTCCCTGTCAATAAAGACTGTCTACTGCACTCAGTTAAGCAATTAGTGAGTAGGGAGAACATGCCTAATCCTTTCAAAAATGGCCTCCCTGGGCGGAAATGGTTTGATGCATTCCTCAGACGCCATCCCCGAATCACACACAAAAAAGCGGAACAGCTCTCTAAAGCTAGGGCTGTATTAACTGAAAATCGTATTCGATTGTGGTTTTCCGATGTAAGAATTCAATTAGACCATAAAGTAGAAATACTCCAAGATCCTCGACGAGTATTTAACATGGATGAAACAGCGGTATACCTTGCACCAAAAGGAGGTCTTGTCTTGGCGGAAAAGGGCAAATCAGTGTATGATGTAACTGGTAACGATAAAGAAAATATTACAACGTTATTCACGGTAAATGCTGCGGGAGAATTTGCCCCGCCATTAACAATTTATAAATATGAGCGTCTACCGCAGATCTGTATACAAACTGTTCCTACAGATTGGGGAATAGGGAAAACGGAAAATGGTTGGATGACGTGCGAAGCATTTTACGAGTATATCACCAACGTGTTTCACCCTTTTCTTCTAAAAAGTAATATCCCTTTACCAATCGTATTATTTTTGGACGGGCATGTTTCCCACCTGTCTATACACCTCAGCTCGTTCTGTAGGGAGATGCAGATTGAAATATGTTGCTTTCCGCCTCATGCAACGCATATTCTACAGCCCTTGGACGTTGCGCCATTTTTCCCCATAAAGCAAAAATGGAAAGGCCTCGTAAAAAATTGGCGCATACAAAATGAAGGCAGTGAAGTCCAAAAGTATCATCTACCATTGTTATTGTCACGTATTATTTGGCACGAAGATTTCACAAATACTCTGAAAAATGGTTTCAAGACATGCGGTTTGTATCCATTTGACGAGAATACCGTAAATTACACTAAATGCATCCAGGAGAAAAGACAACACGAAGTGCCAAATACAGAGTGCGAGGGACATGAAAATAATCCGCATAGCTTGACGCACCTCCAATACGTGGAAAGCAAAATCAATCCTGACGTACTAGAACGTTTTAAGGAAGCGAGAGCTACAAAACCAGTTTGGAAAACTGACGATAGTCACGAGGCACTTTATCATCTCTGGATTACAATTGTTGAAGACGAAACCGGAGGGGCAGGTTGCAATGCAAAAGCAGAAGGTCCTGATAAAACTGCATTTACATCTTCCAGGGTCCCACCGGTTATAGAGTACTCTGTTACAGATAACAATTGTATGGTTCTTCCATTCCCTGAGTTTGATATGCCCGGCATTCATACGTGTAAGTTCAGAAAAAGATGTCGAAGTTCTTTAACATTCTTAATTTGAGGGCAATGGAATAATTATTAATAATTGAAAAGTAACATAATTATAATCATGTTTATTTAATTTTCTCCTTTTGAATCGCTTACTTATTTTTGTCTGATTTTTTTATCTGCCGCAGATGAATATCCTTCCCAATCCATGTCCAATGGATTATGCAGCCCCAATAATCCCAAACAAAACTCCACTTATCACGAATTTTCTCCAGATAATCACTGTATAGTTATCGAAAATAATAACTTAAATAATAACAAATGTTTTACATTGAACGAGCAGAACTCTTCGCAGGATATTGTCGATGTTTCAGAGAAGGAAGCTGGCGAAAACAATGCTGAATCTCCAACAAATATTACGATTCGTGAAAAGTCATTCGATGATGTCTTCAACGAAATTCTTTTATGGCCCGAAAAGCAAATCATAAAGCGAAGGCGGAAAGCAGTTGAACATTTACCTGCTGTAATAACATCAAACAAATGGATGGAGATCATGTTGGCCGAAAAAAAGAAAAGGAGAACAAAGAAGAGGAGAGAAAGATTAATAAAGGAAAAAGACTAGCGAAAATAGAAGAAAATAAAAAGATTAAAGCCATAAAGTTAGAAGAAAGGAATAAGAAAAAAACAGAAAAAGCAAAACCTGTCGCTACCAAAAGAAAAAGTAAAAAGGATATTGGCAGTTAATATTATTTTTGTGCAGCAAGTATTGTAGTATTTGTTCAGTAATGAACATTTGTAATAAACTAAAAACTACAATTCTTACTGTGGGTCTTTCGTATTATCAATTCTATAAGTGGCCACAAATGGAAAGCCGGCTGGCCAAAAATGGTACTCTAGTGGCCACAAATGGTGTAAAACAGTCTGGCACGATAATATAATGATTTTTTAAATAATTATGTTTAAAACATTGTTCAACGTAGAATATTTCAATTATCTGTAGATTTTGGATTACACTGATATATTCTTTACTTTTGTGTACGTATTCTTTTGTAAGTTATGTATCTGTGAATGGTACGGAAATCCTTAAAGTGGCCACAAATGGTACATCTACCCTATTTCTTCATTCAACCAGTTTAAATTTTTTTGAATAAAGCGGTCATTTTTTCGATTACACATTTCCCATTTTTGGAAATATCGATTAAAAAAATTTGAATGTAGCGTTAAATTAATGGTCCCAATTTGTGATTCATTGTTTAACACTTGATTTTTTTTGCCAAAAAGTTAACAAAGTCTGATTGTCTTCAATTGTTTTTTACTATCGTGGAAAATATTGTGCAACTCTAACCTTTTTATTCGATTCATTATATATCTGTTTATAATGAATTTATTAATTTGTAGTATCACATAATAATATTCTATTAACTTAATCTATTACGTCAAACAGAAAAGAAGTACTTACCTATATGAAAATGATTTGTGACGGCAGATTAACTCACAATACACTAACAATATATAAACTTAACAATAACAATGAAAACAAAGAACACAATGATTATAACACTTATTCTACAAAACACGCTTTCGCTCCTGATACTTTTAACTTTTCCTCAACGTTCTCTATTAACTCGCTGTTGTCAAATGACTCGCGTTCGCTACATCCACTCTATATATATTTTCCACCAAAAATCTCTCTTCTTCTATTTAGTTTCTTCTCTCGCTCAATCACAGTATAACACCCATAGTATTTCTAGGTGCGAGGAATGATTATTGTCCCATAAAGATTACCGAACTTCGAGTGCGAATGACAAGTGTTTAGGTCGGGGCGGAAGATTTCAATGTGACTGTTTACACGAAGAAGATAAGGAGTTGAGAGTCAAGAGTCAAGAGTCAAAAGCATTTTCTAAAATAAGTACAAAATTTATATACGTTTAAGACAAAGACATAACATTCTTATTTATATTTCACGTCCACTATGCGTAAAGGCGATTACTATTTGAGGACCGATGTTGCGTATATACAACATTTATTGTGGTTAAACCCGATGATGTAGAGTCCTTAAAATTTAACGTGGGGCTTATTGTTAGTTAAACTCTTATTATTAATAATTGTCTATGAAAAAAATTCCCACAAACCAAAAAGTGCGGACCTGAAAGGGTTCGTTCACGGAGAGCGTAGATAGATGTAAAGAAGAGCGTCGCTTATCTTCAAGTTCGAATCTGCCGCGCCACCGACGAAGGCACTTACTGATGGCGCGGTAGAGCACGTGTTTGAGGAGAGGAGGAAGAACTAGGAAGAGAATTAGGAAGAAAACGTTAGAGAACGTTGTAACGAGTTATTGTCGGTAGGACGACGATCTTGCCCCCCACCGCGCACCCGACCGCGTCAACACGCACCGCGCTCTGCCAACGGTCTTGCCCCCCCCCACCACTCGTCCGCGGTTTCCAAGAACTGGCGCGAGAGGGTGACCCGCTAATTAACTCTCTCCCTACCGAAAATCCGCGGACGAGGACATATAAGCCGGGGGCATGGGCCTATTTGGCAGAGACCGCCTAGAGCGAGCGTACGAACAAGTACACCTCTCCCAGAGACCTCCTGTGCGATTCCACGTTCTTGTGTAGACACTCGTTCTTGCGAAAGACAAGCACCCGTGTTAAGCACCAGTTCTCGTGCGTCGACAGACTGAGTTTCTGCGTCTTTTTGAATACACCCCCTCCCCGGTTCCCAGAAGGACAGCGTGAGCCATCCTCTGGACGCAGGCCGTTATCCGCCATCGATCTCCCGATCGGATTTATCTCCGTTCTCGAGAGCGTCCTTACAGTCTCCGATTCACCCACGGGTTGTGCCCACGGCGTGACCGGACTAAAGACTCTCCGACCAGGGTCTAACGGCAGGGTTGGCCCGCCAAGACACCGAACGGTCAAGCTCTCTATCCCCTCCCCCTTCACCGCCTCGTCATCGACTCCGATACACGCCGCGATACACACCGACTCGTACTCCGACGGGTACGCCGCGATCCACACCGAACCGCGCGCCGTCGTACACACCGGGACCCGCCGCGTTAGTATAAGGCCTAGGTTAAGGGGGTAGACACGTCACGTGGTCTGGCCGATTCGGCAGGTCGGTATTACAGCAGGTTTTTTCTGCACTGAAATGGTATTACCCATAGATACGCCGCTGCCTGATGCACGCGAGAGGGAGCTGTTTGCTATTTCTGTATTCTATTCTGAATAAGGAAAGAAATTCTCAGCTGTTGCGTTGTACATACTTATAAAAATTTAAACGGAAAATTCATTGTACATTTCAATTACTTGAAATGTACTTATGTTACAATATTCTACGTTAGCAGTAAGGAATTATAAGTAAAAAGGAAAAATAGATGGGGAGATGTCCCCAGAAAATGAAGTTTGTTAGGTTAGACATTTTTTCATTAGCAAAACATTGAGACAGAACATGAAATACACTTATAACATTGCAGAAGCAGTTATGAACAAACATTATATATAAAATTGTGTTGGATGTTGAATTGGGCTAGTAAAAATGCGTCGGCTGGATGCGCGTGATTATTATGTGGTCCCCTCCTCGAAGTGACAGAAAATATAACCTATGTGTATGCTATATGACAACAAATGTTTAGTAGCTATTTCGTTCTTTTACGCTACATTTGTGAACTTTTTATCATCCTTCCAAAACATTATTATTACGTCGCAACAGTATCTTTAGGAAATTGGGTATAGCAATAAGGTTATATTTTCTGTCACTTCGAGGACAGAAAATCCGTTCATGAAATCCGCTACTGAAAATGCGCAGGCTGGATGCGCGTGATTGTTATGTGTTTCCCTCC
Source organism: Andrena chrysosceles (assembly GCA_963855975.1). Taxonomy (NCBI): domain Eukaryota; kingdom Metazoa; phylum Arthropoda; class Insecta; order Hymenoptera; family Andrenidae; genus Andrena; species Andrena chrysosceles. The sequence continues at coordinate 59,338,129 of OY979767.1, read as the reverse complement.
TTGACATGACAGAAAATATAACCTATATATATGCTATATGGCAATAAATGTTTAGCGTCTATTTCGTTCAATTGCGCTACATTTGTGAACTTTTTATCATCCTTCCAAAACATTATTAATACGCCACAACAGTATCTTTAGGAAATCGGGTATAGCGCATAGGTTATGTTTTCTGTCACTTTGTGGACAGAAAATCTGGTCCTCCAAGAGATAGAAAATCCGCTCCTTGAAGTGGCAGAAAACATAACCTATACTCAATACCCGATTTCCTAAAGACACTGTTGCGGCGTAATAATAATGTTTCGGAAGGATGATAAAAAATTCACGAATGTAAAGCAAAAGAACGAAATAGACGCTAAACATTTATTTTCATATAGCATATACATAGGTTATATTTTCTGTCACTTTGAGGAGGGGGCCACATAATAATCACGTCCATCCAGCCTGCGCATTTTCTCTAGCCCGGTCGGCGTCATGGAAAGGGTACCTCCTCCACCCTGCATTTGTGGTAGATGGGTTTCTGGCATTCTCCCGATTAAATTGACAGAAAATAATTTAAATCAGACTATTTTTAACGAAACGGACTTTCAATTCTGCAAACAATGTTTTCACGTAATTTCTTTAATTATGGTCCGAATATCATTTTGGGGGCCAGTTTGATCGAGAAAACATAAGGAATTGATTGACGTCACTTTCGCAAAGATCTGATTAAAAATTGCAGAACTTCAGATTTGTCATTGCTTAGTGCGCAACATTGTATAGTCCCGCTGGTTTCGAGCATCGAAGCCCACGAAACTCAGCGAGACACATGTAATCATGTGTTCATAAGAAAAAATAAACCGAATCCATCGGTGGTAACACTCTTATCAAGGTGTAATGAGAAATATGAACATTTTCATATTCAGTACTGGATGACTCAAGTCGCCGTCGACCGAGGGTCTCTCGCTGGTGCGCTATTTCGCTCGCACTCGGTTTACGTCGTTCAGTCTCCTTGTCAAGCGGTTCAGGCGAGGGCTCTGATAAATCTGAATTTATTATTTGGGAAACCAAAGTCGCGCCATTCGTGACACCCACTGGCGAACAGATATATCGTATGTACGAGAAGAAGCAATGCAATTTCCCGATGTCTTGAAGCAACATTTCAATAGGTAAATGCATGAAACTCTGGAATCAGAAATTCCCAACCAAGTGATGCATATGTAAGAACTGGCGAAATTCAACAATAGTTCGTCGTGTAAATTTTATAATTAAAGTATTTATTTGACGTGAATATAAAGTTTCTCAGTAAAGTCGTTCTGGATAGAAGGCTGATTTTCCTTCGCCGTGGTTAGTCCCCTCTTGTCCTTCACGCTGACAATCATGCGATTCGCTGAGTTTCGTGGGTTTCGACGCTCGGAACCAGCGGGGCCATACAATGTTGCGCACTAAGCAGTGACAAATCTGCAGTTCTGCATTTCTAATCAGATCTTTGCGAAACGTCAATCGATGCCTCATGTTTTCTCGATCAAATTGACCCAAAAAATGATATTATTTGGACCATAATTAAGGAAATTACGTGAAAATTTGTTTGCAGAATTGGAAGCCCGCTTTGTTAAAAATAGTCCGATTTAAATTATTTTCTGTCAATTTAATCGGGAGAATGCCAGGAAACCATTTGTGTCATTTTCAAATTGATACGATGAAAAATAAACAAATTCTGTTTCTATATAATCGATGACACATGACCGAACAGGGGCGAGATCTCGCGCGGCTCGGGCCACAAAGGTTCTCGTCGGTTATTCGAGCTTCTAAGATCGTATTCAGATATATTGGCCGGTGAGTTTCGTAACGCGTATTCTCCCACTATACCGCTTGCCTGCCTCGGCGTTCTTTTTCTCAACGTTTTCTGACTCGTTCTCACCTTCGCAAAACAAGAGTGAGCCAAAAGTGATGGGGATAGCGCCAAGCTTCTGGCCTGACAGGTCAAACCAATCTGTCAGCGTAGAAATACACACATCAGAATAGGTGTGACTTAGCTCCGAAAAAAATCAGGAGCTTTATTGGCCAGAACATTGATTCTTTCTCCATAGCTTCATCTCGTATTGGTCTATGCATAGCTTCGTAACAAACACAATTACTACGCTAACAATAAGAATAAATAACAGCCACACGACTACCTTCAGACGGAGTCGAGCAGCATTCCCGTTACCCCACCATACCCTTCGATAGCCGAGGAACTCCAACTGACAAATCCACGATCGTCAGATGGTGGTGGCTGATTTCTTCTTGATCGCTGTTCGCGAAAACGAATCGACCGGCCAATATATCTGAATAGGATTTTAGGATAAAGAGAGAATGAAAAATGAAAAATTATTCGAAGCCCAAGATGAACGGTCTTCTAATAATCAATGGAAACTAATAAATACCCGAAGCTAAATAGAATTTTAGATTTAGGGTATATATAATAATTGGAAATAATTGTTGTAACTTCCACATTGTGAAAATATGATCAGTATATCAATATTTCAAGTATTAGTAAAAAAGTTCCAATCTGTCCTTTTTATTTTAAGTAATGTGGCCATATAATTATAACATAAATTCGAAAGTGATTTCATATAACCTAACCTAGAATCGTCCGAAAATGCATGCATTGACCGCATCACGCTTTTCTCGTAACTCGTATATCCAGCTAACGCTTTACTTTTGCTATGATTCCACGTTGGCAGTCCTCCCGAGTAGGCGCCATCTCGTATCCACTAGCTCAACTAAATTTGTCACGTGACTTGCTCTGTATTATCGTCAATATGGCGGAATTCTGATTTGGGAATGCAATCACGCCCTGACGCTTTTTGTCCTTATATGAGCAGATTTTGGACTGGGTGAGGTCTCATTCGAAAGAGGAAGGTTCAATGCAGCCCGCTCTGGTCATCGTTTGAGTCACAAAACTCTTTTAGTGACCTACAAATACTTGGAATCTGCGAGTGTATTTTCTCCATTTTTCCTCTACTTTGGACACTCATATTATTACATATCAACACAATCTCTTTGAACCATGACCAGAGCGGGCTGCATTGAACCTTCATCTTTCGAATGAGACCTCACCCATCCCAAAATTTGCTCATATAAGGACAAAAAGCGTCAGGGCGTAAACCCATGTTTCGGGCCTAATTGTGTCGGTATACAGCGCGCTGCATTACCCGTGTCTACCCCCTTAAGCCGCTTACACACTGTGTGCCAGCATAGACCTGGCCGGGATATTCTGTACCTAGTTCCTAAGTCAAATAAACAGTCTTTCTCTACACTCCATCTGCACACGATCATTCGATCGGCAGCCCTGGACCTCCGCCCTGAGCTGGCGATACGGTACCTCCACCATCCCACCGGTAACCCCGCGTTCAACGGTTACAACGTAATTGAGAAAAGACTGATTACAAACATTAAGTTACCGGAAAAGAGCTTTACATGTTGTTTCTCCTATTTTACAGGTAAGAATTGAGAGAACAAATCGACTTGTACATATGTAAATAAAACTCCTATTTTACAGAGAAACGCAATTAAAGTTTTTTTCACATAACCTCAAAATTGGAATAACGAACATTATTACAAAACAACATTTTTGCAAATATTTCAAGAAAATGAACAAACTAAGATTTGATTTCAAGATGAGGGGGTCGACAGATGGGAAGTCAACAATATTATGCCTAACCTCAATAGGCACACCAGATGGTCGCACCTTTGGCATACCAGGTGAATACCAACCAACAAATTTGCACAAAGAATTGATAACATCACGAATATTTGCTAAAATAAAACAGACACTAACAAAGAGACACCAATATAGAAAAGTCTGGATTAGTTTAACAGAAGAGTAATCAAAAGTATTGTTTTGGAAACGGATAGTAGCGGGAGTTTTGAAGGCTCAGCTCCGCGCTATGAGAATGGCTTTGTCTCTCTGTTTCTTTATTCTATACTATTTTACATTATGCTTATGCTATTCTTATACTATGCTTATATTCTCCTTATACTATGCTTATATTCTCCTTATACTATTCTTATACTATGCTTATATTATCTTACACTATCTTATACTATTCTTATACTATGCTTATATTATCTTACACTATCTTATACTATTCTTATACTATGCTTATATTATCTTACACTATCTTATACTATTCTTAACGCTAGCTTATACTATTCCTATTGTACAGACACTTTTATAATAAACAGGAGCGCTCGCACGGTGGATTCGAGGCATCGGCAGCCGCGTGCCCCCCGCGTCCCGCGGGACCCCGGGTGGACCGGGTAGCTCGGCTCTCGCGGGCGCCGCGGGGGGAGAACGGTTGGCCCCCCCTCGTTACCACCGATTTTAGGCGAGCTCGTCATTGTCTCCGTAACGACGACACGGTAAATCTCGTTTACTCGAGTGCTCCGACAATTCATTTCGTGAACGTGCGTGCGTTATTTTCCCTCACTTCCTGCAACGTATTCGGAGTCGAACTCGTTTCGGTTTTAGAGGCCTTCTTTCCTTTTTCGAGAACCGGTAAATTTTAAACTTGGGCTCGGGGTAAATCTGCGCGTCGAAAAGTAGATTCCCGAACAAGAAAGTGTGGTCCTTCGAGCCGGATAATCCTCGATTTGCCTTTGAAGGCCTCTCATTATTATCTCCGTTCTTTCGAGAAGTGTTCCTTTCCGCACCCGTAAAAATCCGCGCTCTGTTCGTGTGTGAGTGTCCAGTTCGTATCACGTTGGCAAGTTCGAAGTTCCTCGGCGCTCGTAATCCTCTTCGAAAACGCGAACGTGCTTCGATCCCGACGGTAGTGCTGGAATTAAAAGAGCATTCATCAAACTGTGTGTTCGAGTGATTTTTTGAGTTATAAACGTTTTACATTTCAATCGCGTAACGCTTTCCGGTCTGCGAATTCGAATCGTTAACGGACTCGTTCGGGTAAACAAGCTCGTGCAAAAACGCTTCGCTCAAGATGTGCGACAAAGGCGGAACGTAACGATTTGAAATCCCAAACAGTGTTTCTCCGAAGAGTAAACAGTAGTTCTGCGTATCGAGATCACCTCTAATATGTATTCTCTGGAGGATCTACAGCGCTCTCAAAAGGAGGTGTCCGGACGTATTGATCGCTTCATGACTAATACAGCCAAGACGGGGAAAGAAAAGATGACCGGGAGTTTTTTTAGGAAACGGCAGGAACTGTTGGTAAGCTACTGGAACGAATTTCGGGACGGTCACCGAGTGATCGCGCGACGCTCCGACGCCGAAGGCTCGGACTATTTGGAGAGTGACTTTTACTCACGGGTTGAGGACTCCTACCTCTCCCAGGTCGTGGAGTTGGAGGACTTGATCCGACGCTCTGAGCCGACCACTCGTTCTGCTAGCGATCGGGAGGCTGGCCGCGATCCCGCGTCATATGGCGATCCGAACGTCTTGCTTCCGAGAGCCGCATTACCCACGTTTTCTGGAGATATGCTGGAATGGGAAGGATTTCGGGATTTGTTTCAATCCATGGTTGACGAGATTAAGGGAATCTCCAATGTACGCAGACTTCAATACCTGAAGTCGAGCCTCAAGGGCCAGGCCGCGAAGATGCTCCAGAATACGTCGATTTCCAGCTCAAATTATGAAGCCGCTTGGGCCGCGCTGGAACGTCGCTATGGCAATCGACGCCGCCTGTCAGAGGCTCACATGCGACGCCTCGTAACCTGCTCTCCGTCGGTCAAGGGGCAGCCGGGAGAGTTGAAACGGTTGCTCGACGAATTCAGCCAAGCCCGGGACGCTTTTAAATCTCTCGGGAAACCGGTCGACGCTTGGGACGAGTGGCTGGTATTCTTGCTGTCCGAACGCCTAGACCAGTCCACGCGGTTGAACTGGGAAGATTCCCTCCGAGATCCATGTGCGACGCCGCTCTTCAAGGAGTTGGAGACGTTTCTGGAAAACCGGGTCCACTCCCGGACGGCATCCAGCAATACGGATGTCAACCCTCCTCGGAAAGACGTCACAGCTGGAAAAGCAAAGGAGATTCAACGGGGTCGGACATCGCAATCGAAACTCACGATGGCCACCAATCTTTCGGAGCCGTCATCGAAAGACAAGGGGACCAAGAAGTTCCGCAACTGCTCAATGTGTTCAGGTAAACACCCGTTGGGGTCCTGCCATAAATATAAAAATTTGAGCGTCGCAGATCGCCTGACCTACGCCCAGAAGGAAGGACTCTGCCTGTCGTGTCTTTATTCTGGACATTCCCAAGCGGACTGCCCGTCGACCAACCGCTGTTGGGCCTGCGGCGGTAGTCACCACACGACCCTCCATGATCTCTACGGCTCTCAGCGGTCAGCCAAGGATGCGACCACCTCCGCCTCTGTTTCGTCGACGTTTGTTGCGTCCACGATTGCCCGTCAGGTCGTATTATTGGCGACCGCGCAGGTGACGCTGGAATCGTCCGAAGGCCGTTTGTTGCCCGTACGGGCACTCATCGATACCGCTGCGGAATCGTCCTTCGTCAGCGAATGGACGGTCCAGTCTCTGCGTCTTAGGAGGCGTCCGGTCCACTTGACGCTCACGGGTCACCAGGAGACTCCGATGGGGGTCGCGCGTCAGGAGGTCACAGTGAGGTTGCGGTCCCGTTTCGACAACGCATTCAGTGTGGACTTCGGAGCGCTGGTGTCGAAGAGACTGACCACGCCCACACCTTCGCGGCCCATTTCGGTCGACGTCTGGGACCACATTAAGGGTCTGCCTTTAGCCGACGCGGACTTTGGGACGCCGTCCCGCGTCGACGTCCTCTTGGGAGCCGACGTCTGCGCCAGGCTTTTCAGCGTGAGTCGCGAGGGACCACCTGGTACCCCAGCTGCTATACCTACCCCTTTGGGATGGGTCCTCCTTGGAGCGGTAGATCTCCGGGACTCCGGTACGGCACAGGGCTCGGCACGAGTTCTTCAGGTTCGTTGCGACACCGAATTGCAGGAACAGCTTCGACGTTTCTGGGACCTTGAGGAGATGCCGACGAACTCCACGCTGACCCCTGATGAACTGTCGTGCGAGGAGACGTTCAATCGGGAGCACCGAAGAGACGCGAGCGGCAGGTATCATGTCCGCTTACCCTTTCGTGACGTCCCGTCGCTGCCTGCAGGTCCTTCGCGGAGGGTGGCTCTCCGACTTCTACTCGGTGCCGAGCGCCGGCAACAAAAGGACGCAGAACTCAAGGCTCATTATCAGGATTTTCTTGCAGAATACCTCCGATTAGGGCACATGGAGGAAGCGACTTCACCCCTCGCCGATGAAGCGCAAGGATTTTACCTGCCTCATCACGCGGTGTGGAAGTCCGTCGGTGAGAAGAAGAAGATCCGGGTGGTTTTCAACGCCTCCTGCCCCTCCGCATTCGGTCGCTGGCTGAACGACGAACTGCTGCCGGGGCCGAAGCTGCAGTCAGAGCTCTGGATTGTCCTTTCCCGATGGCGTCTCTTCCGATTCGCATTCTCCACGGACATCGTGAAGATGTTCCGCCAGATAGGAGTCCGCGTCGAGGATCAGGACTGGCAACGGATTCTCTGGAGACCGGAACCCAGCGCCGAAGTCCGCGAGTACCGGCTCACCTCGGTTACCTACGGCACCGCGTCGGCCCCGTACCTCGCTTTGAGGGTACTTCGACAGTTAGCCGAGGATGAGAAGGACCGTTTCCCGCTGGGCTCGCAGGTAGTACGGGACCATTCCTATGTCGATGATGTCTTGGCTGGGGGACACACTCAGCAGCATTCCTGGGAAGTCCGCCAACAGTTGGAGGGAATCCTGCTGTCCGGAGGTTTCCCGTTGGATCGTTGGGCAAGTAACATTCCAAAATTTGGGAATGACACTGCTCGCGAAACTTCCTTATTTCAGGAGTCCGAAATTCACGGCGCGCTAGGACTCCAGTGGGACACCAGGACGGGCTCGCTGACGATGAAGGGCCCTCGTTGTCGGCCCTCGTTACCCCTGACCACTGGACGAAGAGGTCCGCTCTCTCGATGGTCGCCAGCCTGTTTGATCCTTTAGGGTGGATGGCGCCAGTGCTGATCCAAACGAGGATTCTGCTCCAGGACTTATGGCTGGCGGGGTTAGACTGGGACGATCCGATCCCTCCTGAGCTGGCTGCACGCTGGTCAACGTTCGTGGCCGAGGTGGACTTGCTCCCCGGGATGGTTGTGCCGCGCTGGGTCGGTTTTACCGGCATGGCCACCGTCGTGGAGGTCCATGGATTTGCCGAAGCTTCGGAACGGGCGTATTCGGCAGCCGTCTATCTTCGGGTGATCCAACCAGCTCAGTCGGCGAAGCTCAGTCTCCTTGCCGCCCGGACGAAGGTCGCGCCGACGAAGCTGCAGAGCATTCCACGACTGGAGCTCTGCGCGGCGCTCTTGCTGGCTCGTCTGCAGTCCACGCTGCAAAATTCATTGAGCTTAGGACAATTCTACGCTCATTCTTGGACGGACGCGTCTGTGGTTCTAACATGGATCCGAGCCCATCCGTCAAAATGGAAACCCTTCGTGGCGCACAGGGTAGCCGAAATTCAACGGCTGCTGCCAGACACGACCTGGAGGCATATCAGCACGACGGACAACCCAGCGGACCTTGCAACTAGAGGAATCACGTCGGCGGACCTGCGGACGTCGAGTCTCTGGTGGAACGGCCCGATCTGGTTGAACGACGTCTCAATAGAATGGCCGTCGCCTCCCCTTCCTTTGGATCACGGAATTATACCGGATCAACGATCGGGAGCTATTGTTGCCGTCCACCAAGTTGCGCCGCCGAACGAGTACATCTCTGGGTTTTCAAAGTGGTCCCGACTCGTCAGGGTGACGGCATATATTCTTCGATTCGCTCGAAATGCTCGAGAACCCGCCGAGAGATTGATGGGCCCACTCAGTGCGAGCGAGCACCATCGAGCCGAAACCACAATTTTTCGACTCAGTCAACTCGAGGGCTACCCTCTTGAGGCCGAGGCGCTTAGTCGAGGTAAGCCGTTGCGCGTCTCGTCATCACTAATAAGCCTCACTCCTTTTATAGATTCGGAGGGAGTGATGAGAGTCGGGGGTCGTATCCAGGACGCCCCGGTGCCGTACGCGCAACGTCAGCCAATCATTCTTTCACGCCACACGCATGTGGCCACATTAATAATCGAGGCAGCTCACCTGTGCACCCTTCACGGTGGTGTGGATCTGACAAGGATCCATGCTTCAGCGCTTCTGGATCCCACGCAGTCGCCCCCTCGTGAAAAGGTTGCTTCGCCGCTGTCTTCGATGCACCCGCTTCAAGGCCGCGACCGGCCAACAGCAGATGGGCAATCTTCCTGGCGTCCGTCTCCAGCCATCCAAACCGTTCGAGCACGCAGGCGTCGATTACGCTGGGCCAATTCTTGTCCGAACCTCGAGGGGTCGAAGGCAAAAGGCCTATAAAGGTTATATGGTCGTGTTTGTTTGTCTCTCTACAAAGGCCGTCCATGTGGACGCAGTAACGGATTTAACGTCCACTACCTTTATAGCGGCCTTCCAACGCTTCATTTCGCGGCGAGGTCGATGTGCTCAGTTGTGGAGCGATAATTCCACAACATTCCGCGGAGCGGACGCGGAACTGCGCCGTATGTTTCAGGCCCCCTCGGAGTTTCGTCGCACGGTTTCCCAAGACCTTGCAGCGAAAGGCACGGAATGGCGTTTCATCCCGCCTTATGCGCCTCACTTCGGTGGCCTTTGGGAGGACCGGTCAAATCGGCGAAATACCACATTAAGCGGACCATAGGGGATCAAAAATTAACTTACGAGGAGTTGAATACGCTCTTGTGCCAAGTCGAAGCCTGTCTCAATTCCCGTCCGCTTGTGCCGATCACCGAGGACGCCAAAGATTTGCTGCCCCTCACTCCGGGACACTTCCTGATTGGGGAGCCCGTTATGTCACTTGAAACCTCCACTGACGTCGATTTCGATGTTACGGGACTGAAACGTTGGAGGCTCGTTAATAACCTTCGTAATCATTTCTGGCGCAGGTGGCAACAGGAGTATCTTCACTTCCTTCAACAGCGGCCGAAGTGGAGGACTCGCGTCGAGAACTTGAGAGAAGGATCTTTAGTGCTCATTCGGAACGAGCTGTCCCCTCCGACGAAATGGCCGCTCGCCCGTGTCCTCAAGGTGCACACCGGACCGGACGGCCTCGTCCGCGTGGCGACGCTTCAAACCGCCACGAAAACTTGCACGAGACCACTCACCAAAATTATACCACTCCCGGTACAAACCACCGACGCCGAATCGAGCGATACGTCGCAGTAGCCGGTCACGACGTTTATTGTTCTTTGTTCGCGGTCGCGGTCGTTTACGGCGGGCTCTGTTTCTTTATTCTATACTATTTTACATTATGCTTATGCTATTCTTATACTATGCTTATATTCTCCTTATACTATTCTTATACTATGCTTATATTATCTTACACTATCTTATACTATTCTTAACGCTAGCTTATACTATTCCTATTGTACAGACACTTTTATAATAAACAGGAGCGCTCGCACGGTGGATTCGAGGCATCGGCAGCCGCGTGCCCCCCGCGTCCCGCGGGACCCCGGGTGGACCGGGTAGCTCGGCTCTCGCGGGCGCCGCGGGGGGAGAACGGTTGGCCCCCCCTCGTTACCACCGATTTTAGGCGAGCTCGTCATTGTCTCCGTAACGACGACACGGTAAATCTCGTTTACTCGAGTGCTCCGACAATTCATTTCGTGAACGTGCGTGCGTTATTTTCCCTCACTTCCTGCAACGTATTCGGAGTCGAACTCGTTTCGGTTTTAGAGGCCTTCTTTCCTTTTTCGAGAACCGGTAAATTTTAAACTTGGGCTCGGGGTAAATCTGCGCGTCGAAAAGTAGATTCCCGAACAAGCATACTTGGATGAAGAAGAAAATTTACAATTTGGAGATTATTACTTAGAAGATATCACAGAAAAAGCAATGGTCGAAACTACCCCAGACAGCACACGACATCTTATAGACGTCCATTTTAAGTCTGTTTTACGTCTGAACGTCTGAATGTCCTGATTCGTGACAAAGACATCTTTGAGACGTCGTACGGACGTGTGAAAGACGTCTTTAAGATGTCTTTAAGACATCCACAAGACGTCTTTAACATGCTCATAAGACGTCTTAAAGATGTTTGTCAAGAGACATCTTAAAGATGTCTGTCAAAAGACATCTTAAAGACGTCGGTAAAAAGCCATCCGAATGGCGTCCGTAAAAAGCAATCTTAAGGCAGGATCGGCGCAAGGATTTGCAAATTTTTGCACCATTTGTATGGAATATTAAACATATAGTAACGCAATTATCGTACATTTGTTTCGTCAATTTTTCTTTAATACAATTATATGACAGTGTGTGAAGTGAGTCTAGAGGTCGAATGATGATTAGGTTAGGTTGTAGAGCAGCACTTATGCTGAACCTCGCCTATTCACAATTATTGTTATATCGTAATTGTCATGGTCCAATAAAGACATTTAATAATAATATTCTGTAAAATATTTCGCTGTAATGCGTGTTTTTTATAAACAATTAGTACAATACATATGTAGCTAAAATTTGGAAGTGTTTATAAGGAAGTATGTTGGGTAGGTGCGAATAACGATTGCTTCATAAACGGAAAGTCTTAGGTTCGATTCCTCTCGTCACCGACATTTTTTTTTTCCGAACCTGGACCTTATAAAGACGTCTATAAGACATCTGAGAAAAGACATCTTAAAGATGTCTGTAAGACGTCTTAAAATCATCTTTAAGACGTCTTGATTCGTGACATAAGCCGTGCCGAAGACTTGTATAAGACGTGAAAACGGCGTTCACGGACGTCTGAAAGACGTCTGGAACGTCTGACTCCAGACGTCTTTAAGATGTCTTTAAGATGTCTGTGTGCTGTCTGGGTACACAGAACGCTACGGATGAAACAAAAAAAAATTATTGGAAAAAGTGTTCGAAGATAAACAGCAGAAATCAGAAATGCAGAACTTGGGGAAAATAGCAAAAGACTTTATGATTGAAAATTTTGACGGAAGAAGTGCAAACGCTTACCAATGGATACAAGACTTTGGGAAAGAGTGTGAACGCTGTATGGTAATAGAAGACAGGAAAATAATTGAAATTTTAAAATTCTTCCTTGAGAAAGCTGGTGCAGATTGGTATAGCTGTATGATTTTGAAATTCACAGAATGGGGAATTTGGAAAAAAAATTTTTGCGAAACTTTCGCAAATAAAGGATGGTCCCCGATTAGGTACGCTCTCGCTTTTAAATATCAAGGAGGTCCCCTGCTTGATAATGCTCTAAAAAAAAGAGAAACTGTTACTGGAGATAAGAAAATCAATGGATACTGAAACATTAGTAGACCTTATAGCAGTTGGACTACCAAACTACGTGTCGGACAAAATTGACAGAGGAATTTTGCATGGAACTGAAGATCTCTACAACGAGATTGGCAAATTAGAACACCTTGTTGACAGAATTAAAATGGAAAAAAAGGAAAATACGTTGATAGGAAGTTAAAGAAAGATGAAGAAAAGAGACTATGCCAAATCTGTGAAAAACGAAAAAAGGGGTAAACGTTATCATCCTGAATCAAATTGCTGGTTTAAGGAAAAAAATGAAAAAAATAAAAGGACGGAACCAATAAAAAATGCCAATAACTCTGAACTAGAAATAGAACTGAATGAGAAAAATCCAAAAAACTAGAAGTAACACCATTAATAATAATCGAGTTACTATTGAACGACACTTTAAGAGTTTCTGGAATTTATGACTCAGGCTCAAATGTGTCACTAATTAATGCAAAACTATTGAAAATAAAACAAGGAAAATCGGATAATATGCATTTGCATAATATAAGTTTACCATTTGGTAAACTTAAAAACTATTAATGGTGTAAAGGGGGAACCACGTGACGTGCGCGAGAGAAGAACGTGTGTATGCAGACAGGCGAAAGAAATAGACGAAAAGTGTGGCAAAAGTGCGCAGAAAATAACGAGGTCGGGTGAAAAACACGGGGAGAAGACAAGGTTCCGGTGGACAGTATAATCGACAGTTAATAAAGTGTCGAAGAGTGAAATAAAAGGTGAAGAAGAGAAGGTGTGAAACGAGTGCACGAAGTATAAGAGACGTGGCAAGGATAAGTGACATCTACGGGAGTGGAAAAAGTAAGAAGACAAAACGGAGACAGCAGTAGGTAAAGAAGAGCAGAGACTCCAATGGACCGAGCAGGCGAAGGCGGGGAAATGCAAACGGAAACGAGAAGAAGGGGAAGACCATCGTTGGCAGAACAGCTGGGAAGAAGCAGAGCGGGCAGCGAAGGCTCGATACTGGACACGTTCAAGAGGAAACGGGAGGGCGAGGAGGAGCAGGTGAGGTTAAGGGCCGAAAAGGAAATAGAGGAAGAATTCCTAAAAGCGAGGAAAATAGGGAGGTCGCCTCCGACGAAGAAAACTGAGGCAGTTATAGGAACTGCGGTAACGCCGGTCTGCCAGGAGACGGAACAGGACAGAGAAATGGATAAATTAGACAAATTGATAGAAGTAGTGATGGCAGTTAAGAATGGATTGGAGGAACTGAGAAAAGATAATAGAGAACTGAGGGACGAGTGGAAGAGGAGGGATGAGATATGGGAAAAGGAAAGAATGGAAATGAGAGGTAGGATAGAAGTACTGGAGGCCAAGAAGGATCAGGCAGAGAGGCTGACAGAAAGACTGGAGGGGCTAGAAAGGAAGGAAGAGGCTAGAGAAAAAAGAGAGAGAAGAAATAATATTACCCTAAGGGGAGAGGATTTACCGCGGAAAGAGACGCCGAAGGATACGGTGGAGTATGTGTTAAGGTGTAATGGTCTCCGGTTGGCGAGACGATTTTCGGTGGGACGGAGAAGGGATTGTGTTGCCGACTCAGTCGGTGTGTCCGGGTTCGGCGAATGAGTAAATAAGTCGTATTTAACGATAACAATGTTTATTAGTCAAACGTCTTAAATGTCGGTGGTATGATACAGCTCTCCCGAGCGGTGAGTCGCGCATCCGTTCTCGGTGGTCCGGTGAACACGGTTTCTATTGCGCGACGCTCGAGCGGTTCTATTATCGGCGCGTCGGTACACGGCGGCGGCGCTGTTTCGGCGAGCAGTTAGGGAAGTGGGATGCGGCTTTATTGAACGTTCTGCTCTGGATGGCCTTATGGGGCACGTCCGTCGAGAGTCGTATAAGATCGTATCAGAGTGCAATAGGGCTCTGGCCTAATAGGCGCGGAGACACCTCTCTGACCTAGGCAGGGCGCAAGATAAATCTCGGCCTATTTCGGAAGAGGCTGGTTATGGTACAGTGGTGACGATGGTCGACCACTGACACACCTCGTAGGAACTAAAAATGGGCGTCTTGTCGTACCGCTAGTTGCGTAGAGCTTCCAGCCCAAGAGCCCCTGATTCCGCTCGTCGCGACCTTTATATTTGGAAGCCGTATGTTTTCGCCAGCGAGATAAAACACGGGCCCCGTGGCCACTTAGCGGTCGTGGAGTGTACTGGACTTCGTCTTTTGCTATTATTTCGCGCGCTCGCTTTGTCCGCGCGAGGTGACTTCGTCCTTTGTTATTATTTCGCGCGCTTGCTTTGTCCGCGCGCGGTGACATCGTCACAAAGGCACGAATTGCAGGTAGAAGCAGAAATCGAGGAAGCCTACTGGGTAGGAAGGGGAGAGAAAAGAGGGCTACTGATAGCGAAGTTAAAAAGCTGGCAACAGAAAAGAGCAATAATGCTAAAGAAGAATACATTGAAAGATAAGAGGCTGTTTATTGACAATGATCTGACGAAAAAGGAAAGGGAGATACAAAAAAATATTAAAGATATCGCCAAAGCGGAAAGAGAGCAAGGGGCAAAGGTGAAAATTGGATACAGGAAAGTAAAAATCAACGATAAGACATTTATTTGGAAAGAGGATGGTGGGCTGAAGGAAGTAAATTTTTGGAGTCGGCAAAGTTCTGTTTAACCTCTAAATTATTGGAGGATCACAGAGCTTACAAGGACAACCAACGCACGACAAAAGGCAGTACCAACTGTTATGTTTTGGACAAGAACTGAACACGTGTAGAATATCTGTTCACTTATTAGTTTTATTATAACGAACTCTCTCTCTAAGACGTTCTCTTCATGCTACCATGTCGTTACACACTGCCCTCTCGAGGCCGGGGCGCTACCTGTTGACCAGGTGCGTTCACATATATTACACCAACACCCGTTCCCCGCGCACCTGCGTATGCAGATATGCGGGGAGAGGGGGTACACAGATTTGGGAAAGGAATAGATACATTTAAAATAGGCTACTGGAATGTAGCAGGTTTATTGAGCAAAGACAAACAGTTTTGGGATTTCTTACAAGAAGAATTTCTCGACGTAATAGGATTAGTAGAAACGTGGATTGAAGAGAAACAATGGGAAGGATTGAAAGATAAATTGCCACAAGAATTCTCATGGAAATGTAAATATGCCACTAGAGAGAGAAAAAAAGGGAGAGCGATAGGCGGAATTATCACAGGTGTAAGAAAGGGCATAGAAGAGGAGGAATCGAACGCAGGAACGGAACATATTCAAGAGCGAAGAATTAGGATACAAAATGAAAAATGGAGAGTAATAACAGTGTACAGCAGAGATATGAAGGAGACGAAAGAAGCGCTAGACCAGATAATACAGGAGAGGGAGGTGGAGAAATTGATAATCGGAGGAGATATCAATGCGAGAATTGGACAGGAAGGAGGCGACTTTAGAATAGAAGAAAAGCATGACGTAAGGAGATCAAAAGACAAAGTTAAAAACACGGAGGGAAAGGTGTTATTAGAGATGGTGGAGGAAAGAGGATGGAATATTCTGAAAGAGAATATGGAGGGAGATGAGAAAGGAGAGTACACATACACGGGTCCGAGAGGCAGCACGGTAATTGATTATATACTAACAAATGTCGAGGCGAAAGAAGATATCAAGAAATTCACAGTGGAAGATAGAGTTGAGTCAGATCATATGCCTCTGATAGCAGAACAATATAGGGGAAATAAAAAGAGAGAACGAGAGGGAAATCAGGGGGGGAGGTGGAGAGAGAGAAGAGTCTGGACAGAGAAAGGAAAGAGATAGTTTCAAATTGAATTAAACAAAATAAACTTTAATAGGACAGAGGTGAATGAAATGGTAGAAGAAATGGTAGGAAAAATAAATAATGCAGTACGGAAAGAAGAAGTAAAAATAAAGAAATGGAAATTGGGCAGCTTTAAGTGGTGGAATTCGAACTGTACAAAAAAGAAAAGAGAAGCCAGGAAAGCACTGAGGAACTGGAGAAGGGGCAAAGGAGACAAAGAAGACTATCAGAAGAAAAGAAGGGAGTACAAAAAAGTGTGTGAAGAAAGGAGAAGGGAATTACAAGAAAGTATAGAAAATGAGATAATGCAATTAATGGGAGAAAACCAAATATGGGAATATATAAATAAACAAAGAAATAAAAGAATAGATATTTCCAATAAAATAGATTTAAAAGAATGGAAGGATCATTTTAAAACATTGCTAGAAGGCGTCGACTGTAAAAAAGAAGTAGAGGAGTACGAAGAAATAGACAACACGGAAGGAGAAGAGGAAGAGGAAATAACAGAAGCAGAAGTAAAAGAACAAATCAGAAAACTAAAAAAAAAAGAAAGCAGCAGGGGAAGACAAAATAGAAAATGAAGCCTGGATTTACAGTAACGTGAAAATAGTAAAAAGGATCACAGAAATTTTCAATAAAGTGTGGAAGGGAGAAGGATTCCCGGAGAGATGGAAAGAAGGGGTGATTTCACCAATATTTAAAAAAGGAGATAGAGAAAAAGTAAACAACTACCGGGGGATAACGATCCTAATCACAGCGTACAAAATATATGCTATGGTCCTAGAAAAAAGATTAAAAGAGGAACTGGAAAAGAACCACATAATACCAGAAACGCAAGCAGGATTCAGGAGCGGTAGGTCGACAACAGATAACATTTTTATTCTGAACTATGTATCTAACAGAGAAATACAGAAAAAGGGGGGAAGCTGTATACGTTTTTCGCGGACCTAAGCGCTGCATTTGACAACGTGGATAGAGTAAAACTTCAGAACATAATGAAGAGAATGGAAATAAGTAAACGCTTGAGAATGAGAATCGGAGAAATTTACAAAGAAACAAGAAATACAATGAAAGTAAACGGAGAAATGTCATCCAAATTCTGGACAACAAAAGGGGTAAGACAGGGATGCCCACTGAGTCCAACGTTATTTACAATATATGTAGCGGACTTGGAGAAAACCATGAGGAAAAACCAAGCAGGAGGAGTTAGAGTAGGAAAAGAAAAAATCTGGACTCTAGCATATGCGGACGATATAGCGTTACTGGCAAATGAACCAAAGGATCTTAAGGACATGATACGAAGATTCGGAAAATACCTTGAAAGGAAAGGGTTACAACTGAACGCAGAGAAATCTAAGGTGTTGATTTTCCATAAAGGAAGAGGAAAGAAGAAGAGAGAAGAATGGGGCTGGCAGGGGCACAGTCTGGAAGAAGTAAAGGAGTTCAAATACTTGGGGTATAATTTTCAGAAAAACGGGGGCAGAGAGGTGCACATAAGGGAAGTTATAAAGAAAGCTAGAATAGCAATGGCGCAGATATGGGGAATAGGACAAAGAATGTTCAAGAACAATTTTGAGAGAAGAATGAGGATATTCAGAAGCATAGTGAAAAGTATCTTGCTGTACGCGTCAGAAATTTCGGGTTGGATGGAAGCAGAAAAGGTAGAGAAGATACAGGAGAAATACATAAGGTGGACTTTAGGTCTGGACTTTAATACACCAGCATATCTAATTTTGGAGGAAACAAAAACGGACAAAGTAAGGATAGAAGCGAGGAAAAGAGCAATAAAATATGAGGAGAAAGCGAAACGGCTGAACAAGAATAAAATAGTACAAGAATGCTGGAGGAAATGAGAGATGCATACTACAGGCAGAAAATGATGGATATCCAAGAAATGGAAATAGAAAGAAGGCGGGGAAGAGAGTTCGCTGAGGAACTAGCGCAAAGGGACAGGGCAGAGCAGGTTCAATGGCAATACGAGGAGAGAATACAAGGAGGCAGATACAACGCACATTACACAGAAATAAGGGATGACCAAAGAGCAAATTACCTAGCCGGAAACTACAGAGGCAGAGACCAAAGCATGATTGCTAGGTTCAGATGTGGAAACGAAGAGCGGGGGAGCAAGTACTGGAAGGAGGAAAAAGACACAGTATGCAGACTATGCAATGGGGCTAGAGAGACGCTGAGTCACATGCTACAAGACTGTAAGGAGCTGAAAAGAGAGAATTCAACGATCAGAGCGATTCTAAAGGGAGAAGAAGAAGGAGCGGAGTGGATGCGAATGGTTCTGGAAAAAAGGAGAAGAAAAGAAGAACAAGATGAAGGAAGAAAACAAATCGAAAGCGCATCCTTGAGTTAACAGTCCCAAAAACACTTACACATATAACACATGTAACCCCATTTTGAGGCCGAAAGGCAAAAAATAAACCTATTTACTACTATTAATGGTGTAAAGAAAACAAAAGGTATAGTAACCTTAAAAATAAAAAATTACATGTGTTCGCGAAAGAGATCGCGATGAGCGTGAGATGCCGGTTAGGTTATGTAAAGAACGCACAGTATTAATGAGCAATGTACAATTAGTTTATTTCACACTCGCGGAGTGAGTCACAACGTAAAAGCTGAGTGGGTGAGCCTGAGCAGATGCACGTTGTGCAGAGAATGTACAGTTCTTGTCTCGTTGAGACGAATCGCAAAACGACGCGCACGTGGCCGCGTAACAGACCACGATCCACAATCGATACCCGACGAGTCTGAGCACGAGATATTAAATTGAGCGGTGAGAAATTACGAGGTTGAGCACTAAG
The DNA here is from genome assembly GCA_963855975.1 of Andrena chrysosceles. Classification (NCBI taxonomy): domain Eukaryota; kingdom Metazoa; phylum Arthropoda; class Insecta; order Hymenoptera; family Andrenidae; genus Andrena; species Andrena chrysosceles. Next base: position 59,319,194 of record OY979767.1, on the reverse strand, counting down.
GTGAGCAAGTTTGTGAGAATTCACGAGTTACAATGAGCTAAACGTTCAGTGAAACCGACGCGTCCGAACTTGTACTCTGCGTGAACAAGAAGAGCAAGAGCAATATGGCCAATCGATTTCCGTTAGTCGTCTTCTCCAAAGTCTGGAGGATCGAGCGACGTGGGGAAATGCGATTGGCTGAGCGTTCTGTCGCTGACACCTGATTGGTCGATCGATTGTGGATCGGGCTTGTCGATCCGCTGTCCAGGAGGTGCTGCGATGAGTTGTGTGTGGCGGAGATCGGAACTACCGAATCTCAAACATGCTCCCGGCCTCAACAGCTGGAAGAAGATGTTGATGATGAATCTGTAACATTCAAAACAGCCAATTTTGCGATTGGCCTGGTTAAGACGGTAGTGGCGGTCTTGAGCGTCACCACCCTGGTCAGTCCATCCTTCCCTGAGTGAAGGGTGAGAACCCGAGCAAGTGGCCACTTGCTAGGGGGAAACCGCTCATCGGTGATGAGCACCAGAGAGCCGACCTTGATGGCGTTGGATGGATGATGCCACTTCGAGATTGAGAGCTGACGTTGCAGATAATGAGATGACCATTGAGTCCAGAATTGTTGAGTCTTCTGTTGGATGAATTGCCACCGCGCTAATGGTGAGATGGATGTGTGCTCCACAGAGGGTTCCGGTAGAGCTGAGAGCGGGTGGCCAATGAGGAAGTGAGCAGGAGTGAGCGTTGCGACGTCATCAGGATCGTCGCTGAGGGGCTCGAGAGGTCGTGAATTCAACAGGGCCTCAATCTGCGTGAGAAGTGTACTGAACTCTTCGTAGGTGAGTGCTGTTTCACTCACTGTTCGCCGAAGATGATGTTTCGTCGACTTCACCACAGCCTCCCATTTGCCTCCCATGTGTGGTGCGGCTGGAGGGTTGAAACACCAGCGAGTGTTGTCGTTGACCAACAGCTGAGCGAGAGTTTGGTGATCTTGAGAGCCCTGAGTGAACATCCTCTTGAGCGTGGCATCGGCTCCGATGAAGTTGGTGCCACAATCTGAGTAGAGTGAGTGAGGGATTCCTCTCCGTGAGATGAAACGCCTGTACGTTGCTATGAAACCATCTGTGGAGTAGTCGGTGACTAGCTCGAGATGAACAGCTGAGGTGGTGAGACAGACGAACACACAGATCCATCCCTTGTGAGTCTTGGCGCCTCGCCCTTTCCACGTCCTTAAGGTGACAGGACCAGCATAGACAAGTCCAGTGTTGGTGAATGGGCGTGTGGGTGTGACTCGTGAAAGAGGTAGTTGGCCCATCAGTTGATGGGCACGGATCCCCCTTTGCCGAGCACACACAACACACCGTAGAATGTGAGATTTCACTGGAGCTCGACCACCGATGATCCAGTAGGTCTGTCTGATTTGAGCGAGCGTGAGCTGAGTCCCTCCATGGAGAGTTTCTCGGTGAGCTTGATCTATAATCAGATCGGAAAGACGTGAGTGACGAGGCAAAATTGCAGGATGCTTACTTCCATATGCAATGTGAGCGTTGTTGAGTCGGCCCCCGACTCGGATCACTCCTTCTTGGTCGATAAAGGCCGTGAGCCTATTGAAGATGTGAGAAGATGGCAGCGTCGCGCCAGAGCTGAGCGTCCTTATTTCATGTGCGAAGTAAAAGGACTGCGTCGCTTTAATCCAGAAGATCCTGGCCCTCTCCAGATCCTCGGGCGACTGAACGATGAGTGGTAAGGAAATCGTTCACCTCCTTAAATGTGACAGAATTCTGAAACAAACTGAAGTGATACGAAAGAGTTTATTGAGAGATGAGTATTTGTAAATGAGGTCCCAGTTATATTCGAGTTTTCGAATGTTGAGCAAATTTGAGATTCCAGGACGAGCTTCCTGCATGCTTGGACTGTCCTTCAATGTAGGTTGAGAGGGCCATGAGTCACTGGGTTGAGTGAGCCAAGATGGTCCCGTCCACCAAAGCTCGTGGTGTTCAAGCTGATGTGTTGTTAGGCCTCGAGAGGCACAGTCAGCTGGATTCGCCGTTCCAGGAACGTGTCTCCAATGTGCGTGTGGAGTGAGCACTTGAATTTGGGAGACACGATTCCGTACGTAATCCTTCCAGCGTGAAGCATGTGATTTGATCCATGAGAGTGAGATTTGAGAGTCCGTCCACAGATGAGTTGTAGAGATGTTGAGTTGAAGAGTAGCTTGAACATACTTCGTGAGCTTTGCCAGCATTAAAGCTGCAGTGAGTTCGAGCCTTGGGATTGTGAGTTTCTTGAGTGGTGCTACCTTGGTTTTGGAGCACACTAGTGTCGACACTTTGTGAGCTGTGGACGGTGTGGACACGATAATGTAAATTACCGCTGCCATGGCGAGTTAAGAGGCATCAGAGAATCCATGTAATTCCACTGTCGAGTAGGAGAAGGTGTTGAACCACCTTGCTATTGAGAGTCTGGCCAGACTTGTTAGATCTTCTCTGATGGCGAGCCAGTGAGCAGTGACTTGGGAAGGCAGTGGGTCGTCCCAGTTCAGTTTGTGCAGCCACAATTCCTGCAAAAGTGCCTTTGCCCGAATGATGACTGGAGCTAAGAAGCCGAGTGGATCAAATATCTTTGCTACTTCAGAGAGAATGAGACGTTTAGTGAGCCTTGAGTCGCTGAGAGGTTTTGTCGAGAATGAGAAGTTGTCAGTGAGAGCGTTCCATTGTAATCCGAGGATTTTGGTATTGCAGTCGTCAAGTGCTATGTACGAGTTGCTAGCTCGCACGTCATGAGAAATTGATTCAAGCAATGGAGGGTAGGTTGATTGCCACTTGGCAAGTGGAAAACCTCCCGCCTTGCACAGGTCATTTAATTGTTAAGCAATTGTAATGAGTGTCTCACCTGCATCGGCGCCGCCGAATATGTCGTCGACGTATCTGGCATGAGAGATTGACGGTACTGCCAGGGGAAAACGATGTCCTTCGTCTTCGACCAACTGCAATAGTACTCTGACAGCGAGAAACGGCGCAGCCTTGGTTCCATAAGTGACCGTAGTGAGTTTGTAAGGCACCTCCTTTGAATCCTCGTCAATCCACAGTATCCTCTGGAGGTCCTGGTCGTCTTCGTAAACCTTGATTTGTCTGTACATTTTTGTCACGTCTGTGGCGAAAATGTACTTGTGCTGGCGAATCCACAGCAGCACATCCGAGATGTTGAGTAGAAGGTTCGCACCAGTATGCATGAGATCGTTGATCGAGTGCCCCGTTGTAGTCGAGCTTGAGCCATCGAAGACGACCCTCAACTTCGTGGTCTGACTGTCGAGCTTGAGCACTCCATGATGTGGAAGATAAAAAACAGAGTGAGTATTAGGTGAGAGTGAGGGAGCTCTTACCATATGATGGAGTGCCTCATATGCCTTCATGAACCCTTGGTAGAGATTGCGATATTCAGAATCTTTGTTGAGCTTGTTGAGTGTTCGCTTCAGACAGGCATGGGCTGTCTGGTAGGAATTGCCCAATAGACTTCGAGATGACTTGAGAGGGATGCGTACGATGTACCTTCCTGTAGAATCACGAGTGTGTGTCGCCCGAAAGTGATCCTCACATTCTTGTTCTTCAGGGGTGAGCTTTGAGGGCGTATCTGTCGGGAGCTCTTCTTGAATCCAGAATTTAGCCAATAGATCTTCTATTGTTTTGTCGCTGTACTGCATGACTGCAGCTGTGTGCGACGAGCTGAATTGAGACTGAGGTGTGTTAATTGGCCCAAGAACGAGCCACCCAAAGATTGAGCACTGGGCAATTGGCATTGATGGGTCACCCTTTATGAGGTTAGGTTTTATAACTTTTCCATATGAGTCTGCACCAATAATTAAGTCAATAGGCCTAGGTTTTAGAAAATCTGGATCAGCTAACCTTAACCTGGTGAGATGTGGCCAATCTTGACGTGGTGCTTCAACGGATGGTAGACTGGATGTGAGAGTTCGCAGAACGTGAGCTTGAGTGGAGACCGTGGAGGAGTCGTAGCTTGATCGTAGAGTGATTGACACGACGCCTCGAGTGTGAGTAGTTTTGTTGCCTCCAATGCCAATAATTGAGATGGATGAGTGGGTTCTTTGAAGTTTAAGTTGAGTGATGAGCTCCTCCTTGATGAAGGTGAGCTCTGAGCCAGAGTCGATGAGTAGCCTGACTGTCAGCGAGGCCACCGGTGAGATGAGCTGTGCGTTAGCTGTTGCTAACAGGGTGAGCGTGAGCGAGGTTGCGTGGCAACCAGTGGCTGGGTGAAACAGAGACGTTTGAGTTTGACCTGTTGTGCTTGAGCTTGGTGAGTTGGGTGAGAATGAGTTGACGACTGCACCGACGCTTCAGAAGTCAGTGTCATCTTCTGACTTCTTCCCTTCCGTTGGAGGGGCTTGTTGAGCAGAGCTGGGCTCGGTCGTTGACCTGGGCTGAGGTTGAGCTGAGCCTTGAGTAGTCGATGGCTGAGGAGGGTGCAGCATTGAGTGGTGCTTTGCCCCACAGGTCTTGCACCGGTGAGCCGATTTGCACACATCTGTGTTGTGTCGACCACAGCAATTTTTGCACAGTGATCGGGCGACGATGAAGTTGCGACGCTCGGTCACTGGCGTTTCCCTGAATTTAGGGCACATGACCACGAAGTGGTCGGCGTGGCACCAGTCGCAAGGATATTTCGTCGACTGGGCCTTGGACGACGTCTGGGGTTGAGATTTTGCCTGCGTCGCAGGATGAGCTGTAGCCCTCCTCTGAGATGAGCGAGCAGTGGAGGTTGAAGGGGTCGCTGGCTTCTTCGATGTGGCCTCCATCTGCTCTATGGCGCCACCTTTGGTTTCGACGAACGCCAGTAGGTCCTGATACCGAGGGCAATCAGGTGAGTTGGCCAGCGATGTCTCCCAGGCCTCTCGCGTGACCTTGTCCAAGCTATTGGTGAGAATATGCACGAGGAGGCAATTGTGCATCTCCTTGTCAGCACCCAGAGCGATGAGCGTCTCGTTGACCTCGTTTATGGTGGCAGCCAGGTCGTGGAGAGCAGGCGCTGACCGTGTTGAGATCGGCGAGATGGAGAGCAGCTTGTCAAGCTGCTCCTTGATGAGTAGCCGCTTGTTGGAGAATCGCTTCTCCAAGTATTCCCAAGCGGCTGGGAAGGATGAGCCTCGTAGAGGGAAGGCATTGACCCGCCTGGAGGGCTCGCCTGTCAGGCTCGCTCTCAGGTAGTACAGGCGGTCAATATCCCCGAGTCTTGAGTCCTTGATAATGAGTGAGGTGAATAACTCACTGAAAGCGGGCCACTCCACGAACTTGCCCCCAAATTTGGGGATGGCCAAATCTGGAATCCTGGCCGCTCTGCTGCTCATCTCCCCTGAGATTGTGTCGGTGTGAGTGGATGAGCTGGGTTGCGCTGAATTTGAGCGTTGAGAAATTATGTGTTTGAGTGCCCTTCTGAGTTGAGCCACGAGAGTCGTCTCACGACCCAGGAGATCTGAGGCGAAGTACTCGTGTGAGAGGCACTTGACGGGCCAAAATTCCTCAAGGTGAGCGTGCTCGGAGAGGAACGCTTTGTGCAGCTCTGTTATGCTGTCTAGCAGCGACTGCACCTCGCCGAGGGACGTCGTCTTTGAGTCCTTCGGAATTTCGTCCTGCAGGGCTTGTAATGCCTCAAATCGACTAACCTGCGATCTCGACTTGATGACGAGCGGAGCAGGTATCGTCGTTGGGGACGAGGATCTCGTCCTGCCAGCGCGTTGAGTTGGTGGCTCTGTGGGGACCTGGAGACTGACCTGGGCGACCTGCCCTTCTTGAGGGTTAGGTGACGGCGACCGGGACCGGGTCTCTGAGCTGGTCTTGGAGGAATCGTTGTCTCCTTCCATCTCGCGTTGCTGAGCTTGCGTTGCACTGGGGGTGAGCACTGAGTAATGAGGGTGAACTGTTCTGGGTGAGCACTACACAGAACTTCACACAATACTCCGGCTCGAAGGACCAGAATGTTCGCGAAAGAGATCGCGATGAGCGTGAGATGCCGGTTAGGTTATGTAAAGAACGCACAGTATTAATGAGCAATGTACAATTAGTTTATTTCACACTCGCGGAGTGAGTCACAACGTAAAAGCTGAGTGGGTGAGCCTGAGCAGATGCACGTTGTGCAGAGAATGTACAGTTCTTGTCTCGTTGAGACGAATCGCAAAACGACGCGCACGTGGCCGCGTAACAGACCACGATCCACAATCGATACACGACGAGTCTGAGCACGAGATATTAAATTGAGCGGTGAGAAATTACGAGATTGAGCACTAAGGTGAGCAATTTTGCGAGAATTCACGAGTTACAATGAGCTAAACGTTCAGTGAAACCGACGCGTCCGAACTTGTACTCTGCGTGAACAAGAAGAGCAAGAGCAATATGACCAATCGATTTCCGTTAGTCGTCTTCTCCAAAGTCTGGAGGATCGAGCGACGTGGGGAAATGCGATTGGCTGAGCGTTCTGTCGCTGACACCTGATTGGTCGATCGATTGCGGATCGGGCTTGTCGATCCGCTGTCCAGGAGGTGCTGCGATGAGTTGGGTGTGGCGGAGATCGAAACTACCGAATCTCAAACAACATGATTGAAAAAACTATGGATGTTTTTATTGTGGATAATGAGAATTTAAATTATGAGTTTCTAATCGGTCTGGATTGCATCAAGAAATTCAACTTAACCCAGACTGAAGATTTAAGGATCATACAATGTAACAATAAAGAAACAAACGAAAAGGCCTCGAATAAAGAGGACATCGAGAACGAAAATGTCAAGATTCCTGATATACTAGGTGACAAACAGAAAGAAAAAAATATTTAGACTCGGAAGAATTAAAACAAGAAGACAAAGACATGAAGAAATGGGAAGTAAACTTCAACGAATATATAAATACTAATGAATTTGAAATTTCAATAAACCATTTAAGTTTACATCAACAACTAGAAATTGAAAAATTGATAGATAAACACAGGTCAGTATTTGCTAAGGACAAATATGACGTCGGAACTGTAAAGACTTATGAGGCCCATATCGACTTAATGGTAGACAAATATTGTTACAAACGACCATACAGATGCACGATTGAAGATAGAAAAGAAATAGAAAATCAAAAAGCGAAGCTATTAGAAAAAAATCTAATCGAAGAATCGTACAGCCCGTTTGGGGCTCCAGTTACTCTGGCATATAAAAAAGAAGATGGAAGAAACTCAAGATTATGTATAGATTTCAGAGAACTGAATAAAATCGTAATCCCGCAATCACAACCATTCCCGCTGATTGAAGATTTGATGGTGAAAACAGTAAACAGCAAATATTTCACAACATTGGACATTAATTCAGCATTTTGGTCAATTCCTCTGAAAATTCAAGATAGACATAAAACTGCATTCATAACACAGGAGGGCCATTTCCAGTGGACTTGACTCCTATTCGGATTAAAAACAGCTCCAGCAATTTTCCAAAGAATACTGAGCAACATCATAAGAAAATACAAACTTTCTGATTTTGCAGTGAATTTTATAGATGACATCATAGTTTTTTCAAGAACTTTTGAGGAACATATAACACATTTATCAAAATTACTGGAGGCAATATTAACTGAAGGATTCAGGCTAAAATTCTCAAAATGCTCTTTTGCAAATAATCATGCAAATTACTTAGGTCACAGAATAGAAAATAATTCAGTCAAACCTCTGAAAGATTACTTAACTGCTGTCAAAAATTTTCCAGTTCCAGAAACAAAAAAAATATACGCCAATTTCTGGGAAAAATAAATTTTCATCATAAGTTTATACCACATATTGCAACCATTTTGGACCCACTACATAACCTATTGAGGAAAGAAATACAATACAACTGGTTAGAGGAGTGTCAAGAATCGTTCGATAAAATAAAATCACTAATGTGCTCAGAACCAGTTCTGAAAATTTTTGATCCAGGGGTCCCAATTGATATTTACACAGTTGCAAGTATTAAAGGAGTGGGAGCTGTGCTAAAACAAAAAGATGAAAATGGAGATAGTAAGCCAGTGGCTTATTTTTCAAAAAAATTAACTGAGGCCCAAAAGAAAAAGAAGCCGATATATCTGGAATGTTTGGCAATAAAAGAAGCCGTAAAATTTTGGCAACACTGGCTTATGGGAAAAGAATTCACAATATACTCAGACCATAAACCCTTGGAACACATGAACATAAAGGCCAGGACGGATGAAGAACTAGGGGATTTGACATACTACTTATCTCAATATGATTTAAAAATAAAATACCACCCAGGAAAACAAAACCAAGAGGCAGACTGCTTATGTAGAAATCCAGTCCTAGAACCCTACGAGGAGACAGATGATTTCTTAAAAGTAGTAAATTTAATTAATCTACAGGATATAATAAATGACCAGAATAAAAATCCAAATATACAACGTCACAAAAACAAACTGACAAAGAAAAATTAAATCTACTACAAAAAAACAAAAAGAAGAAAAAAAATTAAGCAAAGACCTAATAGAAAAGGTGCACAAAACTTACTGCCATATTGGAAGAACTCAAATGCTGAACAAAATAACAATATTTTATACAGGGGAAAATCTCATTGCAAACATAAAGAAAATCTGCGATAATTGTGAGATTTGTATAAAAAACAAATCAAGGAGAAAACCTAAATATGGTCTGATGTCACACTTGGGTCCAGCGACATATCCTTTTGAAATCGTATCTATTGATACCATTAGAGGTTTCGCCGGATCTCGTTCAACAAAAAAATATCTACATCTCTTGGTTGACCATTTTACGAGATATGCCTATATTTTAACATCAAGGAACCAAAACTCCAACGATTTTATAAAATTAACCAAGTAGGTGACACAGAGTCACAACATCAACATGATACTAACAGATCAATACCCTGGCATAAATTCGAAAGAATTTAAGGAATTTCTAAAAAAAGAAAGCATCAAAATGGTTTATACTGCGGTCGATGCACCGTTTTCAAATGGTCTCAATGAAAGATTAAGTCAAACTCTGATTAATAAAATACGATGCAAAATAAACGAAAGTGAGAAGAAAGTTGCATGGACAAACATCGCACAAAAGTGTGTAGAGACATATAATAAAACAGAACACACAATCACAAAATTCGCTCCAAAATATCTACTGGAAGGCGAAAATGTAAATATTCTACCACAGGAACTAAAATCAAAATGTGCAGATGAGGATCTGAAAAGAGATAGAAGACTAGCCTTGAAGAACACGATTAAATCCCACAACTATAATAAAAAAAATTTTGATCTGCGTCGGAAAGAATTAAAGTTAAATATAGGAGACCGAGTCTATGTAGAAAATGGAAATAAATTAAATAGGAAGAAACTAGATGAATTGAGAATTTTACCATATAAAATACTGAAGAGGATCTCCAACTCAATTTATGAAATAGACACCGGACACAGGAAAACAGAATCAAACCTCTTTCACATCACAAAACTAATTCCGGTGTTGGATGACCACTGAACAATTACGTTATTTACGAAACATAATTGTTCTTCTCCGAGAGGGGAGATGTAAAGAAAAGCGTCGCTTATCTTCAAGTTCGATTCTGCCGCGCCACCGACGAAGGCACTAACTGATGGTGCGGTAGAGCACGTGCTTGAGGAGAGGAGGAAGAACTAGGAAGAGAATTAGGAAGAAAACGTTAGAGGACGTAATTGAGAAAAGACTGGTTACAAACATTAAGTTACCAGAAAAGAGCTTTAAATGTTGTTTCTCCTATTTTACAGGCTGCCGTCTCAAGTTTGTTATGGTCCGAATCGATCGAAGCGTCCTCAGTAAACAGACGGACCCTAATGAAACTAGTCCGGTCGATAAAAAGAACATATACAGAGGTGACATCTCCAGGTACTCTGTGTAGACGAATTTTTTACGCATAGTTGCCACATTTTCTGTTCTATCTGTCTCTGCCGCGCTGTTGCCACAGTTCCTTCTATCGAGAAGCTCGAAGGAATACGGCACGAGAGCTGCGTCTAGCGTCAGAGCCTCGCTGAACGTAAAAGAGGATAGCAATAATAAAAGATAGAGAGGTTGGGTAGTGAAGTTAGGAAACATGTCAATGAAACAATACTAATTTGCGTATTAATAGTTTTTATTTATACGTAAAAGGATGTAAGATTTTGTATAATCAATGTGTAATTTCAAAGCATAGAATTTGAATAAGGTACATCACTGAAGTGTAACACGCCGATCGCAATGAAATCTATAAATGCTATAGTTCTTTTAAAAACATATGACGCTTTCTTTTTTATCTAACTATACATCAAATTATCTTTTTTATCAACAAGAATTGTCTGTTGTCTAAATACAAATTGAATAACGCAATCATTTTTTTTAAAACATCTATTTGGACAAAAGTATATTTCAATTTAATACTTTTGTACATGCTTTGCTTCGGAATTGTTATTCCACGATTGTAAAAATTTATCAACATAAACTAGAGATCAGTACTAACAATACGTATATTTTGGAACGTCTCATTAAACGATTTTATTCAGCTACGATCCCCTGTTTGTTTGTATGTTTGATTCAAATCTGGAAACTCAATTTTAATCCACTTCCAACTATCCAATTGTCTGAAACCTTTGCAGGGGTGCGTAGTTTGGATGACAATACAAAATTATGAAAAAACTCCAAGGGGGTGAAAAAATTACCCAGTCACCAATAAATTAGAACCCATAACCACAAATCCAATCAACTTAAAATCAACCACTCGTGTTCTTTACGAACTTTTAGCACTGTAGGGTTCAAGCAAATTGTTAAACTGCATATGTAGTGCATACAACAATAAAAGATATTTGAAAAGAAGTTTGAGCTATGAAATGTAAATCCACGAACACTAAAAACTAGAAAATAAAAAATTTATAATAAACGATTTTATTAAAAATGCATTGAACTAAAAAATAATTATTTTCTTATACTACAATTTCGATGGTGTATTTTCACTATAAATAAAATCGTAGAGCAGGATATCTCGCAATAAATTTATTTCGACACTATTTAAAGTTAAAAAACACCATCGAAATTGTAGTACAAGAATAGAAGTATTTTTTAGTTGTCAGTGCCTTTTTGACAAAATTGTTTAACAGAACATTTTTTTATATATTTTTTTGTCTCTAATCAAGTTACAGTCATCACAATAAATCAATCCAACTTCATTGGAGAATTGAAATTCGACATTCAAGCTTTCGCCCCCTTGAAATGGACAATTACAGATAAAAAAGTGTATATTTTTCCAAGAATACAGTATTGTCTCGTTAGCGGGTAGGTTTGGTGTACACGATGTGGACTTTTCGTTATCCCCATTAGGGAATCTGTTCTCGATACGGGCTAAACGCCGCACAGTGGGACGGATCGACATTTAAGTAGGCATTCACTTCATTTCTTACATATTTCATCATTTATTGATTATAATCTAAGATTACGGTTAATATATTGTATAATAAATACAATAATCATTTTTTTTCTCGTCGCTCTTTTTAATAATGGGACTTCAAGTGTCCCTTCATGTTGATTTCCATATATATACATCCATATATATGGATCGGGGCTTAGTAATAAATTATTTAGAACATCTTGATTTGTCTTTTTTCGGCTGCTCTTTTTGCGTATAATTCGCAGTGGTTTTTAAAATCATTATTTCGGGCGTTCTGGGCTTCCTCAGTTAAATATTCTAAAAAAATTTTATATTTCCATTTTTAGAAAATGATCAGCTTTTATACATTGGAATAGTTTTAGTTAGTCTGTTTGGGAATGAAGTTAGTTTCCCACGCCGCCACACTCATTTTCATGGCAGCACCTCGCGGACCGCGACACAGCGCCACTGATCTACCAGCAAGCCGCTCGCCAGCGCCTATCGATCGACCAATCATTGAAGATCGATAGGCCAATCAGCGCTCCGCATTGAAGATCTAGCGGAACGGAAAAGACGCGCAAGCGGAAGTCCGCCATTCTTGCACTCTCTTGTATCTCTTTGCCGGTAACGGTCACGTGAAATTGTGTTGCGCATTTTTGTATTTTACATTTGCTCAGCTCACGCTCAAACCAGTGTATTCTTGCAGAGAATAATCGCAACTCGTTGAACACTCAGCTCATTTGAACTCTCATCAGTCCTCAATTAATATAATTGCGCGGACGCCACGTGTGCACCACGCGGTAACTAACAGTTCTCATTTATTCTGCAACGCAGTGATAAGTATTATCACTGCGCCATTCGCTCACTGTTCACAGTGTTTTTTTAATAAACGTTGACGAAGTGTTCTCACTAAAACTGTGTACTTCAATTCATAACCTGTCTTAGATTCATCTCTTCGCATTCTCAACCCTCCCACGCGCTCAAACATTTTGTGGTCCTTCGAGCCGGAGCTAAGACAGGAAGTGAACTCAGTGTCGGTGTTATCGCTCTGTGTTGGTGATTGTGTGGAAGCTCCACCCACAACCTCTAAAAATGGCAAACCAAGAACCGCCAAAGTCCACGACTCGGTCGCAGACAACGTCGAGGCCGCCAACACCACACCATGCTGCACATTCCGGACTCAGGGCACGCCCAATCGCCACCTCAGACTGAGGCCTCGCAGTCGTCATCTCAGCCCCGCTGAAGTCTCAACGCAGTCGTCGACCAATCTGCTCAGCTCACCCCGGACCACTCAGCTCACACGCCCTCAGCAAGCAGCCATCTCACACTCCTTGCAACTGCACAGGCGCATCTCATCTCACCAACGTCAACTCATCTGGTTCGTATACTCATAGATTCAGGATCAGAGCTCACCTTCGTCAAAGAGGAGCTCCTCACTCAGCTCGATCTACAGCGATCCCGGTCGTCCATCTCAATCATTGGTATTGGAGGGAAGAAGTCTACGCAGACAAGAGGTGTCATTTCACTAACGCTACGTTCCATTCATCGACCGTTATCAATTTCCCTTCAAGCCCATGTTCTCAGATCAGTGTCTTCAAGGGTACCCTCAGCCGAGGTGCCCAATCAAGATTGGCCACATCTTGCTGGGCTCACGTTGGCAGATCCTGACTTTTTAAAACCACGACCTGTCGACATTATCATCGGAGCAGACACCTATGGACAGATCATAAAGCCCAACGTAATCAAGGGCTCTCCATCCATGCCGATCGCTCAACTGTCAATCTTTGGGTGGCTCATACTTGGACCAGTGGCTTTTTCCAACGCTCTTACCCAGTCATCGTATCACACATCACTTATACAAGAGGGCGAGCCGTCCATAAGTGATTTATTGGAGAAGTTCTGGATTCAAGAGGAGCTTCCGAGTGACACTCCATCTCAACTCAACTCTGAAGAGCAAGAGTGCGAAGATCACTTTCGAGCAACACACACAAGAGATGCTACAGGGCGATACATCTTTCGCATCCCTCTCAAGTCATCATCGAGTTTGCTGGGTAATTCATACAACGCAGCGTATGAAGCATATGTTTGAAGCGTACACTCACCAAGCTCAACAGGAACGATGAGTATCGTAAACTCTATCAAGAATTCATGTCAGAATACGAACATCTCAACCATATGGTAAGAGCACCATCAATTTCATCTCACAATAATTCAATCTTTTACCTTCCTCATCATGGAGTGCTCAAGCCCGACAGCAAGACCACCAAGCTGAGGGTTGTCTTCAACGGATCGTGTGCAACGTCATCTGGGTATTCCCTCAACGATCTCATGCACACAGGACGTAACCTTCTGCTCAATATTTCAGACGTGCTGCTGTGGATTCGGCAGCACAGGTTCATCTTTGCCACAGACATCACAAAGATGTATCGACAAATCCGAATTCATGAAGACGATCAAGATCTCCAACGCATACTGTGGGTGGACGAGGAAGGGGAAGAAATCTCATTCAAGCTCACGACTGTCACTTACGGCACCAAGGCTGCACCGTTTCTGGCTGTCCGAGCATTGTTACAACTGGCGGAGGACGAAGGGAACCGCTTCCCATTGGCTGTACCATCTATCACTCGTGCACGATATGTCGACGACATCTTTGGCGGCGCTGACACAGGTGAGCAACTCATGAAAATTGCACAACATCTTAAAGGCCTGTGTCACGCGGGAGGTTTTCCACTCGCCAAATGGCATTCAACTCATCCTGCACTACTAGAAGAAATATCCTCCACCTCAAGAGCTCAAAATTCAACCATCTCACTCGACGACTGCCATACTAAAATTCTGGGGTTGCAATGGAACAGTTTCCAGGACAACTTCACCTTCTCATCGAAACCTCTCAGTTCATTTTCTATCCCAACGAAACGCATCATTCTGTCGGAAGTTTCTCAAATTTTTGACCCACTTGATTTCCTATCACCAGTTATAATTCGAGCAAAAATGATTCTGCAAGAGTTGTGGCTGCACAAACTTCATTGGGACGATCCACTGCCACCTCAAGTTACATCTCATTGGTATTCCATCAGAGAAGATCTCACAAGTCTGGCCAGACTCTCAATTCCAAGGTGGTTCAACACCTACTCCAATTCAGTCGTGGAACTCCACGGCTTCTCTGATGCCTCTCAGCTCGCCATGGCAGCGGTAGTGTACATTACCGTGATTTCACCGTCCACAAATCTCAAAGTGTCGACACTGGTGTGCTCCAAAACTAAGGTAGCACCCCTCAAGAAACTCACAATCCCGAGACTCGAGCTCACAGCAGCATTGATGCTGGCAAAGCTTGCCAAGTATGTTCAAGCAACTCTTCAGCTCAACATTGCATCTACTCATCTGTGGACGGACTCTCAAGTGGCACTTACATGGATCAACTCTCACGCCTCCCGCTGGAAGGAGTACGTCAGGAATCGTGTCACCCAAATTCAAGAACTCTCATCGCACGCACATTGGAGACACGTTCCAGGAGCTTCGAATCCAGCTGATTGCGCTTCTCGAGGCCTCACGACATCTCAGCTTGAACATCATCAGCTATGGTGGACGGGACCACCATGGCTTTCTCAACCCAGTGACTCATGGCCATCACAACCACTGCAGCAGGACGACTCGAGTGCACTAGAGGCTCGTCCAGGATCATCGACCTTTCTCAACATTCAAGAAATTAAATATCACTGGGACATCATATACAAATTCTCCTCTCTCAACAAACTGATTCGCATTACTTCAGCTTGTTTCAGATTCATCTCAAGGTTAAGAAAATTGCCTGTTTCATTGCCACTCATCTCACACACTCCAACAGATTTGGAAACGGCTCGCATGTTTTGGATAAAGATGACTCAGGCAATCTACTTCAACCACGAATTCAAGGTCATCAGCTCAAGATCAACATTGCCCTCATCTCACGCCTTCAGTCGACTCACTGCATTCATCGATGAACAAGGAGTCATAAGAGTCGGAGGCAGACTTCGTAACGCTCATATGGATTATGAAAGTAAACACCCTGCAATATTACCTCGCAGCTCACGTCTGTCCAATTTGATTATAGACCACTCACACAAGCAAACTCTACATGGAGGCACTCAGCTCACTCTCGCTCACATCAGACAGAACTACTGGATCATCGGAGGACGAGCTCCAGTGAAGTCTCATATACTGCGGTGTGTGGTGTGTGCTCGACAAAGGGGGATCCGTGCCCATCAGCTGATGGGCCAACTACCTCTTTCTAGAGTCACACCCTCACAGCCATTCACCAACACTGGAATTGACTACGCTGGTCCGATCACTCTTAAAACTTGGAAGGGGCGAGGAGCAAAAACACAAAAGGGTTGGATCTGTGTTTTTGTGTGCATGACAACGTCAGCTGTTCACCTCGAGCTGGTGACAGACTATTCAACAGAAGGGTTCATCGCAACGTACAGACGGTTCTCATCAAGACGAGGAATTCCACACACCATTTATTCTGATTGTGGAACTAACTTCGTTGGAGCAGATGCAAATCTCAAGAGCATGTTCACTCAGGGCTCACAGCATCACCAAAAATTGGCATCTCTGTTCGTCAACGACAACACAACATGGTGTTTCAACCCACCAGCAGCACCTCACATGGGTGGAAAATGGGAAGCTGTAGTAAAGTCCATCAAATATCATCTACGACGGACTGTTCACGAGACTGTCCTTACATATGAGGAATTCAACACTCTTCTCACGCAGATTGAAGCCATGCTCAACTCACGACCTCTCGAGCCTCTCAGTGATGACCCTGAGACCTTGCAACGCTGACTCCAGCTCATTTTCTCATCGGCAAACCGTTAACAACCTTGCCTGAACCGTCAGTGGAACACTCTTCTCTTTCGCCATCAGCAAGATGGCAACTCATCCAGAAGAAGATGCAGCAGTTCTGGTCTCAATGGTCAGCTCACTACCTTCAACGTCAACAGTCCATCTCCAAATGGCATCATCCCTCCAATGACATCAAGGTCGGGTCATTGGTACTCATCACAGACGAAAGGTTTCCTCCGAGCAAGTGGCCACTTGCTCGGGTCCTCACTCTGCATCCTGGGAAGGATGGTCTCACCAGGGTCGTGACCGTCAAGACCGCAACTACCACATTAACGAGGCCAATCGCAAAGTTGGCAATTTTGACTGTTTCAGGTTAACATCATCAACCCTGTTGCTGATGGCGGGAGGAATGTTTGGGAATGAAGTTAGTTTCCCACGCCGCCACACTCATTTTCATGGCAGCACCTCGCGGACCGCGACACAGCGCCACTGATCTACCAGCAAGCCGCTCGCCAGCGCCTATCGATCGACCAATCATTGAAGATCGCGCTCCGCATTGAAGATCTAGCGGAACGGAAAAGACGCGCAAGCGGAAGTCCGCCATTCTTGCACTCTCTTGTATCTCTTTGCCGGTAACGGTCACGTGAAATTGTGTTGCGCATTTTTGTATTTTACATTTGCTCAGCTCACGCTCAAACCAGTGTATTCTTGCAGAGAATAATCGCAACTCGTTGAACACTCAGCTCATTTGAACTCTCATCAGTCCTCAATTAATATAATTGCGCGGACGCCACGTGTGCACCACGCGGTAACTAACAGTTCTCATTTATTCTGCAACGCAGTGATAAGTATTATCACTGCGCCATTCGCTCACTGTTCACAGTGTTTTTTAATAAATTTTGACGAAGTGTTCTCACTAAAACTGTGTACTTCAATTCATAACCTGTCTTAGATTCATCTCTTCGCATTCTCAACCCTCCCACGCGCTCAAACATAGTCTTTTTCTTGTAATGAAAAATATAAACGCTTATATTCTGTTGCCAAATTAAGATTTTTTGTTACCATTTTCGTATTTTTCTAAATTAAAAGAATTGTTCGTATTTGTCCGTAAATTCAAGCACACCTCATAATTCTGGATAGATTCAATTTCACAAAATTCAATTACTCATATCCGACCACATCCGACCCTTTGAAAAATTGATATTTTTTTGCACAAACGCAGGTGCAAGTCAGGAGAAATATACTATTTTGCTCCCATTATTTATTTGATTGTTTTTAACTTTAAATTACACTAATTGAGTAATGTTCAAATATAATAATAATGAGTAATATATGTTGGAAGTGAGGCACGCAGGGGTGTGCAACGTGCAAAAGTATGAATGAAACGCTAGATAAATAAGAATGAATCATGTATGTAATCAGAGAGTGATTGGAGTAAATGAATAAATCGACTTATACCACTTTAAGAAATAACGGCTCATATATACGCGTAGAACTAGAAAATGTAATTTTTATGGTACTGTTTCAGATGAAGAAGGAGCTTAAAAAATTAAAATACCACCGGGGTGATGGAGGACGCCGAGGAGGCCGCCGTGGAGGCCACCGTGGAGGCCGCGGCGGCAACCCCATTATCATTAATAATTTTTAATATATTTAATTTTCAATTTAAAATAATAAATATATACAGTACATTATAAGTACAGTATTGTCTCCGTGTGTGCCCGGTGGTCGGGACTGGCGTGGGCACTCAGAATGCGCAGATCCCTAATTCCGAGTGTGCGTTTCTCACTTGTTTCAGGCCGAAGGAGTGAGCGAGATGGACCGGTTTTCTTGCGCGCGGGCGTGCGGGCACTCAGATGGAATCGTGACTGCCCAACGCATGCGCGCGACGGTCAGATAGCCAGGCACGGCACAAGTCTTTTTTGCGCCCTAGACAAACTTTTCAAATTACGCCCTATATTATAATACATTTATTTCAGATTATTAATAACCTTACTTTGAATTTTTATTCGTAGTTTAATCCACTTATAGTACAACTTGTAATATTTAATTCTAAAGTTTATTTTCAGCAATAGCAGCAATGAAAATACATACCATTTTGCACCTGTTGTCGACTTTCTGCCCTAGGCAGACGTCCAATTTTGCTTATAGCTTATAGAAAACTGAAATTCTTATATTTTCTATTTTATATACATATTTATAACACCATTGTTGAATTTTCTAAATGAAAGGAAGGTCAACCTCGACGTCCTTCGTATAGTTAAAATTTTCACTAAAATATTAATAGATACATCATTATTGTACGAATATCTACGTAATATCGGAAATGTACATATGAATTAACGTATTTACATTATTGTAAGGCATTACATATATATTATTTGCCTTGATAATTACATTAATGTGTGGGTATAATACGTTCGTCCGTAATAGACACCTAGTTCCATTTATCTGATAATGATAGATTCTTCTGGGCCAATTTGCATCCTCCTCGAATGATTTTGTTACAGGGGAACACTAGATAACAAACAATAACAGAGATGGATTATGTACTTCATCCGCACTTAATACTCTACCAGATGGTACATTTGTTAAATGAAATGATGGTTGTTTTTCGTACCAATGTTCAGATTCATCCATTCCTTCCATAGTTAACCGCGTTATTCATCTCGTTCTGTCCAGCCCCTGATCTCAAATCTCCCCGAAGAATTGCCTCATGCTGTAAACAATTTATGTAGTATTAATCCTTACTGCCAATAGTAAAACAGACCGTCATACAAGCTTAAGAAATTTAACTTATCTTTTTTTCGAGATTGGTGACCAGCCGTTTCTTTGCAGATCCTTTCACGTTGACGCTGTCTCTTTCCAGTCGACTGGTGCGATATTGAAGCGCCGTAACTTCCCAGCTATCATCCCTTCCATGTTCCACCGCGTTGTTCATCTCGTTCTTTCCAGCCCCTGATCTCAAATCTCCCCGAAGAATTGCCTCATGCTGTAAACAATTTATGTAGTATTAATCCTTACTGCCAATAGTAAAACAGACCGTCATACAAGCTTAAGAAATTTAACTTATCTTTTTTTCGAGATTGGTGACCAGCCGTTTCTTTGCAGATCCTTTCACGTTGACGCTGTCCCTTTTCACTTGACTGGTGCGATATTGAAGCGCCGCACAGTGGGGCAAAGTGACGAAGTTTGTTTCAAAATCAAAGAACTTTTGATAGAAATGAGATAGAGAGATGATTTTTTTTTTAAATTACAGCTGAAATATTGCAGATTAAGGGAAAATTAAAGAGATTGTGGTACGAACGTTTTTTAACTTTGAAAATCTGTGTTAAACTCGAAATCGTTTTTTCTCAAAATCCTGAGGGAGTAGACAAATTTTGCGAACGGATTTGAAATCAGCGCGACAAAATCTATAGGAAATGAGGTATAACATGTCAAGAAAAAATTCTAACCGAACATGGTATTGGATAAAACATAATTTTATCTTAAAATTTCAAGTTTAACACAGATTTTCAAAAGTAAAAAACGTTCGTACCATAATTTCATTAATTTTCCCTTATTCTGCAATCTTTCAGATTTAATTTAAAAAAAAACATCGCTCTATCTCATTTCTATGAAAAGTTCTATGATTTTGAAACAAACTTCGGCACTTTGCCCCACTGTGCGCCGTATCTTGCCCGTGGCCTGTAAATGTTGAACCCTTGTAGCCCTGGTTTCAGTTCGAATCCTGTAAAAATATGAAATTTTTTCATTTAGTCAGCAATAACATACTTGAGAGCATCATGTAAATGAAACAAAAATTTATTTCACAGCTTACCTTCGGTGATTTCATTTCTGTTTATTTCGCAGGAAATGCTTTCGTAAATTTTCGATCGTTTCTTTGATGAACTGTGGTTCGTTTTGGGTGTTTATTTCTAACTCATCAAATAGTTTCTGCAAATGCCTTATTCGCCTATCTTCCAATGAAACCTCTTCATGCAAGCTTTCCTGTCCGATATCTTCTTCTTGTTCTGTTGTTACTACCGACTCTTCTTTTTCTGTTTCTGCTACCGGCTCTTCTTCTTCCCCTTCTGCTACCAGTTTTTCCACCCCTTCCACTTCTTCCTCCTCTTCTTTTTCTTCTTTTCCTTCTAAAGGTTCTTCTTGCTGTGTTCCGTTCTGTTCATCAATGATTTCTTCTATTTCTCTGGCGGATAAAGTCTCTGCTTCCTCGCATGTTGCTAAATATTCTGTAACTATTTGTTCTGTGGGTTCTGCTTCTATTATAGCGCCAATCATTGCTTCCAGTTGAGCTTCTAACGGATCAGTAGGCTCCTCCTCCGTGACTGGTGTGCCCGGAGGGATGTTCCGCATAATTTTGTTCCAGGCATTCGCAACATTTATGGTTTCTACATCTTCCCAAGCTTCGTGGACGAAGTTTATACAATCCATTAAATTGTACTTCCGGTGAAATTCCTGCATTCCACCGGGGTAGTCGAGGATTCGCCGTAACATTTTGTGACGGAACGATCTTTTCATTTTTGCGATAATGCCTTGATCCATGGGCTGTATAATGGAAGTGGTATTAGGGGGCAAGAATATAATCTCGAAATTATCCGTCTTGGATTTGGAGGGTCCTACCTGATGTCCCTCAAAGTTGTCCAACAAGAGAAGAATTTTACCACTTCCCCCACTGTCTAATTGCCGTTTCCTCACGGCGGGCTTAAAATGGTTTTCATACCAATCTTCGAATACTTTTCGGTCTACCCAGCCGCTTATCTGCGATTTAAATATCACTGGTAACTTATTTCTTACGCGCTTCAGTGCCCTTGGATTTTTAAATTTATATACGAAGAGGGGGGTCAGCTTGTGGGTTCCTGCTGCGTTAGCGCACAAGCCCACGCTTACACGGTCTTTCTTCACCTTCTTTCCTGAGATCCTTGCTTCTTTGCCGTGGACCGAAGTTTTCATGGGTAGAGTCTTCCACGCCAGACCAGTTTCGTCCATATTATATATATTTTCCAATTGGATGTCCTCTTCTCGTATTTTTCGTATAAAGGATACTGTAAATTCTTCAGCAGCCGCCACATCGGCACTTCCTTTTTCACCGTAAATATTAATTAGGCGGATGTCGTGACGTTTCTTGAATTTCGTCACCCATCCCCTACTAGCCTTAAATCCTGTTGTTCCTGCAAATTGTGTCGCAATTTCCATCGCCTTCTCCTGGAGCAACAGGTCGCTGATTGTGTCCCCTAACTCTCTTCGTTCTAAAAACCACGTACCAATACGTTTATCCAATTCATAGTATTTCAGTTTCCGCACTTTCTTCATTCTTCGGATGTGGACACTCTTGCTGTCAAGTCGGTGTAACGCCAATTTATTTCGCCGAATGCGACGAACGGTCGAAGGGTCAACACAATATGTCATTGCAAGTGCATTAACCGATTCACCATTTTCAAGTTTCTGCACTATATCCAGCTTCTGTTGTATTGAAAGCGCGGTACGTTTTATTCCACTATTGCACGCCATTTCTTTCACTACACCTTTAAACACTTCCACAACACTTTTCAAACACCTTCACTACACTCTTCAAACACCTTCACTACACTCTCAAAACACTTTTAGATTTCTTGAAAAAGTCGTCGCGATCACCTTATGTACATACTCGACAGAAGTCAATCGCGAACTAGCGGTCATCGGGACGCGCGATCGCGAGCATTTAGAATAAAAGGGGGAATCGGATTGTTACGGGAAAATAAATGCCGCCGTCGCGAGGACTGTTGCCAAGCGTTTGGCGCCTTTTTATTATATATCGACGTTTCTTAAAAATAAACATTTAAATGAATTACTACAAATTGTACTATAACTGTAAACTGCGAAGACTGGTTGGGAGTAAAGATCACCAATAATCTCAAATAAATGTACAGTACTGTATGTGCTCGCTGGTCGGGGGAAGCGAGATAAAACGATTTACGTGCGCGTCCGCGTGTTCCCGTAAGTGCCTGCGATCAGCCCATACGCTCATCACGCTAACAAAGGATGGAGTGTCACGGCCTCGAAAGACGGAGCGAGACAAAACATCAACGCGTCGTCTACTTTGTACCGTCCTCGCTCGCTTTCAGCGGATCTCGCTTCCCCCCGACCAGCGAGCACATACAATACTGTACATTTATTTGAGATTATTAATGATCTTTACTCCCAAACAGTCTTCGCAGTTTACAGTTATAGTACAATTTGTAGTAATTCATTTAAATGTTTATTTTTAAGAAACGTCGATATATAATAAAAAGGCGCCAAACGCTTGGCAACAGTCCTCGCGACGGCGGCATTTATTTTCCCGTAACAATCCGATTCCCCCTTTTATTCTAAATGCTCGCGATCGCGCGTCCCGATGACCGCTAGTTCGCGATTGACTTCTGTCGAGTATGGACATAAGGTGATCGCGACGACTTTTTCAAGAAATCTAAAAGTGTTTTGAGAGTGTAGTGAAGGTGTTTGAAGAGTGTAGTGAAGGTGTTTGAAAAGTGTTGTGGAAGTGTTTAAAGGTGTAGTGAAAGAAATGGCGTGCAATAGTGGAATAAAACGTACCGCGCTTTCAATACAACAGAAGCTGGATGTAGTGCAGAAACTTGAAAATGGTGAATCGGTTAATGCACTTGCAATGACATATTGTGTTGACCCTTCGACCGTTCGTCGCATTCGGCGAAATAAATTGGCGTTACACCGACTTGACAGCAAGAGTGTCCACATCCGAAGAATGAAGAAAGTGCGGAATCTGAAATACTATGAATTTGATAAACGTATTGGTACGCGGTTTTTAGAACGAAGAGAGTTAGGGGACACAATCAGCGACCTGTTGCTGCAGGAGAAGGCGATGGAAATTGCGACACAATTTGCAGGAACAACAGGATTTAAGGCTAGTAGGGGATGGGTGACGAAATTCGAGAAACGTCACGACATCCGCCTAATTAATATTTACGGTGAAAAAGGAAGTGCCGATGTGGCGGCTGCTGAAGAATTTACAGTATCCTTTATACGAAAAATACAAGAAGAGGACATCCAATTGGAAAATATATATAATATGGACGAAACTGGTCTGGCGTGGAAGACTCTACCCATGAAAACTTCGGTCCACGGCAAAGAAGCAAGGATCTCAGGAAAGAAGGTGAAGAAAGACCGTGTAAGCGTGGGCTTGTGCGCTAACGCAGCAGGAACCCACAAGCTGACCCCCCTCTTCGTATATAAATTTAAAAATCCAAGGGCACTGAAGCGCGTAAGAAATAAGTTACCAGTGATATTTAAATCGCAGAAAAGCGGCTGGGTAGACCGAAAAGTATTCGAAGATTGGTATGAAAACCATTTTAAGCCCGCCGTGAGGAAACGGCAATTAG
Source organism: Andrena chrysosceles (assembly GCA_963855975.1). Classification (NCBI taxonomy): domain Eukaryota; kingdom Metazoa; phylum Arthropoda; class Insecta; order Hymenoptera; family Andrenidae; genus Andrena; species Andrena chrysosceles. The sequence continues at coordinate 59,295,611 of OY979767.1, read as the reverse complement.
ACAGTGGGGGAAGTGGTAAAATTCTTCTCTTGTTGGACAACTTTGAGGGACATCAGGTAGGACCCTCCAAATCCAAGACGGATAATTTCGAGATTATATTCTTGCCCCCTAATACCACTTCCATTATACAGCCCATGGATCAAGGCATTATCGCAAAAATGAAAAGATCGTTCCGTCACAAAATGTTACGGCGAATCCTCGACTACCCCGGTGGAATGCAGGAATTTCACCGGAAGTACAATTTAATGGATTGTATAAACTTCGTCCACAAAGCTTGGGAAGATGTAGAAACCATAAATGTTGCGAATGCCTGGAACAAAATTATGCGGAACATCCCTCCGGGCACACCAGTCACGGAGGAGGAGCCTACTGATCCGTTAGATGCTCAACTGCAAGCAATGATTGGCGCTATAATAGAAGCAGAAGCCACAGAAGAAATAGTTATAGAATATTTAGAAACATGCGAGGAAACAGAGACTTTATCCGTCAGGGAAATAGAAGAAATCATTGATGAACAGAACGGAACTCAGCAAGAAGAACCTTTAGAAGGAGAAGAAGAAAAAGAAGAGGAGGAAGAAGTGGAAGGGGTGGAAAAACTGGTAGCAGAAGGGGAAGAAGAAGAGCCGGTAGCAGAAACAGAAAAAGAAGAGCCGGTAGTAACAACAGAACAAGAAGATGTCGGACAGGAAAGCTTGCATGAAGAGGTATCATCGGAAGATAGGCGAATAAGGTATTTGCTGGAACTGCTTGACGATTTGCAAATGCACGCCCAAGACGAATCAGACTTTATCAAAGATACGATCGGAAGTTTACAAAATCATTTCCTGCAAAATAAACAGAAATGAAATCACCGAAGGTAAGCTTTGAAATAAATTTTTGTTTCATTTACATGATGCTCTCAAGTATGTTATTGCTGACTAAATGAAAAAATTTCATATTTTTACAGGATTCGAACTGAAACCAGGGCTACAAGGGTTCAACATTTACAGGCCACGGGGAAGATACGGCGCACAGTGGGGCAAAGTGCCGAAGTTTGTTTCAAAATCATAGAACTTTTGATAGAAATGAGATAGAGCGATGATTTTTTTTTAAATTAAATCTGAAAGATTGCAGAATATGGGAAAATTAATTATGGTACGAACGTTTTTTACTTTTGAAAATCTGTGTTAAACTTGAAATTTTACGATAAAATTATGTTTTATCCAATACCATGTTCGGTTAGAATTTTTTCTTGACATGTTATACATCATTTCCTACAGATTTTGTCGCGCTGATTTCAAATCCGTTCGCAAAATTTGTCTACTCCCTCAGGATTTTGAGAAAAAACGATTTCGAGTTTAACACAGATTTTCAAAGTTAAAAAACGTTCGTACCACAATCTCTTTAATTTTCCCTTAAACTGCAATATTTCAGCTGTAATTTAAAAAAAAAATCATCTCTCTAACTCATTTCTATCAAAAGTTCTTTGATTTTGAAACAAACTTCGTCACTTTGCCCCACTGTGCGGCGCTTCAATATCGCACCAGTCAAGTGAAAAGGGACAGCGTCAACGTGAAAGGATCTGCAAAGAAACGGCTGGTCACCAATCTCGAAAAAAAGATAAGTTAAATTTCTTAAGCTTGTATGACGGTTGGTTTAATATTAGCAGTAAGGATTAATACTACATAAATTGTTTACAGCATGAGGCAATTCTTCGGGGTGATTTGAGATCAGGTGCTGGACAGAACGAGATGAATAACGCGGTTAACTATGGAAGGAATGGATGAATCTGAACATTGGTACGAAAAACAACCATCATTTCATTTAACAAATGTACCATCTGGTAGAGTATTAAGTGCGGATGAAGTACATAATCCATCTCTGTTATTGTTTGTTATCTAGTGTTCCCCTGTAACAAAATCATTCGAGGAGGATGCAAATTGGCCCAGAAGAATCTATCATTATCAGATAAATGGAACTAGGTGTCTATTACGGACGAACGTATTATACCCACACATTAATGTAATTATCAAGGCAAATAATATATATGTAATGCCTTACAATAATGTAAATACGTTAATTCATATGTACATTTCCGATACTACGTAGATATTCGTACAATAATGATGTATCTATTAATATTTTAGTGAAAATTTTAACTATACGAAGGACGTCGAGGTTGACCTTCCTTTCATTTAGAAAATTCAACAATGGTGTTATAAATATGTATATAAAATAGAAAATATAAGAATTTCAGTTTTCAAAAGCACATATAAAAATTTATTTAGTCTAAGACGCGTTATATATGTAGTTTTTGACTATGTACATACTGTTCGCTGCCTGTAAGCTTGGCTCGTCCCTATAAGCAAAATTGGACGTCTGCCTAGGGCAGAAAGTCGACAACAGGTGCAAAATGGTATGTATTTTCATTGCTGCTATTGCTGAAAATAAACTTTAGAATTAAATATTACAAGTTGTACTATAAGTGGATTAAACTACGAATAAAAATTCAAAGTAAGGTTATTAATAATCTCAAATAAATGTATTATAATATAGGGCGTAATTTGAAAAGTTTGTCTAGGGCGCAAAAAAGACTTGAGCCGGGCCTGCGTCAAGTTTTTGCGTTGCGGTTTCGTGCTTCCGTATGTGCCTGCGACCATCGCGCACGCCCGTCGCGCACGCAAAGGACGGAGTGTCACGGCGCCCGAAAGACGGAGGGAGACAAAACATGAACGCTGTCGTCTGTCTCGTACTGTCCTCGCTCGCTTTTAGGGGCTCTCGCTCGCTCTCGTTCCATCTCGCTCTCGCCTTCGCCGGACAAGAGTGAGACAGAAGTGGTGGGGATAGCGACAGGCCTATATCGTGTACACCAATTCGGGTACATATGGAGACAATACTGTACTCAATGATTGTTTATTTTTTTGTTTTAATAGAATGTAAAACTTTCACATTTTCTATCGTATTGGCATGAACGTTTCAGTAACATACTGCTTAGATTTTCCAGATGAAAATGAATTTAAACACGATATTTCGGATTATTTTTAGCTTTATTAGATTTGAAATGTTACGCATTTATATTTAATTATCTAGTACAGTTCTAGAAATAATCCGATTCACACCGTATTTGAATTCATTTTAATGTGGAAAATCTCAGCAGTGTGTTACTGAATATTGAAAACGTGACGTTTTACATTTTATCAACACTGTATGCCTCTCTAACCGAGATTACAAGCCGCCGCCGAACAGCCCAAGGCCTCGCTGGTCGGGACGGACGCGGCGTTGAATTCGTATCGCGAACAGAACCCTAATTCCCAGTGTTCGTTTCTCGCTTCTTTCTGGCAGAAGGGGGGAGCGAGATGGAACGCTTTGCCTGCGCCGGGAACGCAAAGGACAGAGTGTCAGGCGTCCGAAAGACGGAGCGAGACAAAACATCAACGCATCGTCTCTCTCGTACCGTCCTCGCTCGCTTTCAGTGGCTCTCGCTCGCTCTCGTTCCATCTCGCTCTCGCCTTCGCCGGACAGGAGTGAAACAGAAGTGGTGGAAATAGCGAAAAATCCACATAGTGTACCCCAAACCGAACCCGTAACAAGACAATACTGTAGTATCTTTTATTTGAGTTTATCCAGATATTATCTTTGCCCATTTCTGTTCTCTAGCAGCTTCGCCGTGATTCATTCAAGCCTTCCTTACGAGAAAATAGTAATAGAGGAAATGCGGCAACAGCGCGATATACCTCTCGATACGTCTCGGCAACTATGTCTTTCCTATATTTATCGGCTAGCTTGGACTTCTACCGGTTCTGATGGTAAATGGCGCGAAAATACCATCAGCGCTGGGGCGGAGAATCCTTGAAGCTTCATTCTGTCATTTCTCGAGTCTGTCTCAGTACACGATTCATAAATTCATTATTATTTCAACGTATGATGCTTATTAGCGTTCAAACGCACCAGACCACCCTGCACGAATGTCTACCGGAGGCAACTATACCCGCAAAAACCTTCTTCTTGCCGATTCCAGGACGAAAGTCGGTTGAAACGGTTTGTTTACTACATCGCGTATAGGTAGGATCGGCGAAATCATTATGCAAGTCATGTGCTGCATAAGAGCGCCAGCAGAATGGGACGCTAAAAAACTGTATCGCACGCTTAATAATAAAGGAATCCAACTCCCACATAATCGAAATGTACACCCCGTAAATAGAAAACAGGTGCAAAAATTTGGGGGCACCAAAAATTTTCTTGCATATGGGCGCCAGCTAACCTCGCGTCGGCCCTGCGTATACGTCACGCTGGTGCTACGTGCTGCGGTACACCACTAGCGCCACCAACGGAGAAGCCTTGAAGCCTCATTCTGTCAGTTTTCGATTCATAAATTCATTATTAACTCAACGTATGGTGGTTATTAGCGTTCAAACGCACCAGACCACCCTGCACTGATGTCTGCTAGAGGCAACTGTACCCGCAAAAACTTCCTTCTGGCCGATTCCAGGACGAAAGTCGGTTGAAACGGATTGTTTACTATACGCGTATACGTACACGCTTTTCTTAGCTTGTGTGAGCGTACGCACACATTCAAGGCCCGCTCAGACGGCAGCCTTAAGACAACAAATCGACTTGTCCGAGTTTCGTGTTGTTCATATGTGCACCGATTGTTATTTCGCTGAGGAGCTAAATACTGGATATTTTTTGTGATTTTGCTAAAGCCGTGGCAAGTGTTGCATATAGGCTAACTGATTTTTCCGTTAATTGGTGTTTACATCATGCGTGTATATATGTACCGCTGGGATCACAATACAATACACCAGTGGGATCACAATACAATACATATCACCAAACTTGCATGATGAGCGCCAATAAAAAGGTTATTTGTAAGGGGTGCTCTACTATGGTTGCCAATCCTGTAGTGTGCAACACTTGCGGTATAGCTTCGCACCCAGGAAATAACTGTCTGCTGCGCTGTGCTCATCCATGGAGCACCCGCAGGCTATTGGACTGTAAAGAGCAGGCTTGAGAAGGGACTGATTCCCCATCATCAGCGACCAACGTCATGAGTAATGAAGACCTCCTCGACAAAATCAAGAACTTGCTTGACGTTAAATTCTCTAAACTGGAAAATGAGCTACAGGTCTTTCAATCGAATCTTGAGGTTGTAAATAATGCACTTGCTGAGATTACGAATAGAGTCTCTAAACTTGAAAACGTCGCAACCAATGGAGATGAGAGTATTATTGAGGAAATAAATGATAGGAATAGGCGAGCTAACAATCTTATTCTTTTTAACATGGAAGAAACTGATTTTCTCTCACACAATAATGCCGTAGGGTCCATCATCCGGAAAGTCCTAGCTGATGAAGCCCTGGATGGTGAAGTACAGTACACGCTTAAGAGGCTGGGGCACAGGAATCCCAATAAATCGCGGCCACTGCGCGTTACTTTTAATTCACCGAATATACCGAGAAAGATTTTGATGAACAAAAATAAATTTGATAGCCCAGTCAGGATTTCTCAGGATCACACTGTTAGGCAACGTAATCATTTGAATAACCTACGGGATGAATTACGCAGTATGAATGATAACAGTAAGACGATTAGATATGTCAATGGGACACCTAAGATAGTTAACAAGAGTAGTGGTCCAAAAAACTCAGAAAGAACCTAACATTATACTATCAGAATGTCCGAGGGCTTCGCACCAAACTCAACGATTTAAGCCAGTCCATTACACATTCCAGTACATCGTATGACGTTATATGTTTGGTTGAGACTTGGCTGGATGAGCGTATTTTAAGCAGTGAACTGGGCCTTGACGAGTATACAATTTTTCGTTGCGACCGGTCAAGATTCACTAGTATACATAATAGAGGCGGAGGAGTCCTGGTTGCAGTTAAGAGCACACTGCGGAGCTCGAAAATCTCAATAACGTATAGAAACATCGAACAAATATTTGTAGCTGTTTACAACGGCAGGAACATCGCTGTATTAGGAGCGGTTTACTTACCACCCCAGTCTCCGAGTGCACTATATGATGAACATTGCAATACTATCATGGAAGTTTTGAATCTACATCCGGGCTGTGAGGTCTGTATCTGTGGCGACTACAATCTTCCTCACATCGATTGGATCAATCTTCACTCTGCGCTCTCCTTTTCATCGCGGCCTGATGCTTCATCTAACGAGTTATCATCTGCAGATTATTTATTACAGACTCTTAATTATCATAATTGTTATCAGATGAACACCATATGTAACACCGGCGGCAACACTCTCGATATGTTTTTCTCAAACAAGAATGCCATCTGTACTCGATCGGTTGAGGAATTAGTCCCATGTGATAAATATCACCCCCCGTTACATATAGTTATTCGATCCTCAGGTATGTGTCACACTACACGTGATAATTATGAATATTATAATTTTAGAAGTGGTAACTATCGTAGAATTTGTAATTATCTGAATGAGATACGATGGGATGATATTCTTAAGATCCCTGATCTTGATGAAGCCGTTGATATTTAGTACAGTCATCTATACTTTGCAATCGATCATTTCATTCCAAAGGTTACCGCTAGACGATCATCGTATCCCAGATGGTTCTCACCGCACCTAATCAAACTTATTATCGAGAAAAACCGCGCGTACCGAACATTTAAAAGAACATACTCCCTCTCAGATTACTTACGCTTCTCGAAGCTGCGAACGGACTGTAAAAATATGTCAAAGCAATGTTACCGAAGCTACACTCACAACGTAGAATCGACTTTGCAATACAACATTAAATCCTTCTGGGGTTTTGTTAACACCAAGCGCAAATCACCTGGGATACCGCTCGTAACTTTTAATAATATACAGAGATCCACGGGTGATCTCTCTACAGCAAATATGTTTGCATCTTATTTTGGATCGGTTTACGTCCCAAGTTCTGCCGCGTTTCCCATATCTGATAATGGATATAATGCCTGTATCGCTGACCTTCACATTAATATTATTGACATTTTCAATAGGCTTAACTCTTTAGATGTGAACAAATCCCCTGGTACGGACGGCATTCCTCCAATATTTTTCAAATCATGCTGCTTTATATTGTCGCGTCCTCTGTGAATTATTTTTAATAGTTCTTTAAAGGCCGGTTATTTTCCTGCTTGTTGGAAAGTCAACCTAATTACACCCATTCTGAAATCTGGGAGCGCGACTGAAGTCAGTAATTATAGGCCCATTTGCATTAGCAACGTTATACCTAAAGTGTTTGAAGACATTATGACTGAAAGATTGGGGCACTTTTTTTCTCATATCATCTGTGATCAACAACACGGTTTCATGACTGGTCGTTCCACGGTTACCAATTTGGCTGTTTATTGCAACTTTGTCTCGACCTGCCTTGACTCCTCAATGCAGGTGGACACTATCTTTACCGATTTCAGCAAAGCCTTTGATACGGTATCCCACTCTATTTTACTTGCGAAGCTATCGGCCTTAGGCTGTAAAGGTAATGTACTATCGTGGCTGGAAAGCTACCTATCAGATCGTCATCAAATCGTGAAAATTCGGAGCACATGGTCTTCGCCAATCGAAGCTACCTCGGGTGTACCGCAGGGCTCTCACCTTGGGCCCCTGCTTTTTAATATTCTTGTCAACGATCTGGTCGATGTCTTCAAGCATAGTGGGTTCCTCCTATATGCGGATGATCTTAAAGTATTTAACAAGATATCCTGTTATGAGGACGCTCTTAATTTGCAAACAGACATAAAAAATTTTGAGGATTGGTGCTATAGGAATAGGATGAGTCCAAACCTCGCCAAATGTTATGTCATGAGGTCATCGCGTGGCATAAACCCAATTGTTCACCCATACAGACTTTGCAAAATTGAGTTAGCGGCAACCAACGAAATAAAGGATCTGGGAGTTCACTTATCTCCAACATTAGACTTCTCTAAGCGTTATAGGGTCACTGCTAACTCAGCTATAAGGACACTTGGGTTTGTCTTACGTTCCTCATCTGATTTCCAGAATGTTCATTCTTTTAGATTATTATATACCACTATAGTGAGACCCATACTGGAATATGCGTCCGTAATATGGTCCCCCTTGCAGTTGAAATATGTTTCGCTGTTAGAAGGAGTTCAGCACAAATTCCTTAGGTTCGCCGCTTATAAGCTGGGACGCCCAATGTCACGTGACAATCACAACTATGACCAATTTCTTGCGTCCCTAAATCTATCTACATTATCGGACCGTAGGCGAATTGCTGATCTGTGTTGCTTATTCAAAATTGTCAATGGTAACATCAGCTGTCCTTCATTTTTGCGTGATATTTCCCTACATGCACCATCCAGAAACCTAAGAGGAAGAACATCATTTTACTGTTCAAGCACCAAATCTAAGTTTGGTGCTCGAAATCCTGTAAATCGGATCGTCAGCATTGCCAACTCATACCCACATTACATCAATTTTTTTGGCGGGTCTTTGCAAACTTTCAAGTGCAATCTACGCAAAATTGTCACTGATTAAGTTACGTCCATTACTAAGTCTTTTGTTTCTTTTTCTCTATCTTTTTTACGACTTGATTTGTTTTTGTTTTGTTTCCTCTTGTACGTATGCCATTGTTTTTCTTTTTCTTTATTGAACAAATTGGGCGTGTCCCGTAATAAATAAATAAATAAATAAATAAATAAATAAAAATAAGCAGTGGTTCGCATACCTCGCGACATTGATTAAATGTAAGCGGCGGGGGTGCGTCTTGACAATGCATCTAGCATTCTGGTGAAACCTCGTCGAGCGCATTTCCGACCGTCGATACGTCGCATCAATGTAAAGGAGTGATCTGAGTGCGAGAATGCGTGAGGACGAGAGTACCCTGTTTGGCGCCGGTAGCGCAACAGTATGAAGTATAAAAGGATGAAGGTGAGAACACCTAATGACATCATGGTCCGTGGATAGTAATTTCTTTTCCTTAACTTAAATTCTATTTCGAGCCAGAGATTCATAAATTTTAGTGAATGGACTCATCTTTCCACGTTAAATGTGTTTTAACTTCATCGTTTTCTCAATTTTATAGATCTGTGTTTTATATTCATTAAATATTTTCGTTTAACTATTACGTTACGCTATAAAAACAGTTGCGACGAGATCAACCTTCAGCTAGATCTCAAATCTATTTTGTGTTTGCTTATTATTAATTACCGCTATTGTATTAATCGTATATATAGTGAGTGAGTGTGATTTCTTTCTTTCCCGGGCACGGAAAGGTGTTCCATTGAGTATTGTTCAAAGACAAACAGCCAAAATTTATACGCTTTAAAAAGTATCCCGATAAAGTGGGCGAGTTGCGCATTCTATCTTTAAATATTGTAATTCGGAGTTGATCGGCAAGCGTCGTCTCACGTAAAGAGATTAATTTCATGTATTTTATTCGATCATTGTGCATGCAGAGGTAACGGAGAGTCAATATTGGTATAACCAGTATTTTGTGATTTTCCCTTGGCTTCCCTGCCGCTCTAGCTCAATTAGTAAAAGAATAAAAGGAAAATTATTCACATTTGAACCTTACATCGGAGCAAAAGTTAGTTACTGTTAAATGTATAGGACGAGATCTTTGATTCCCGATACCAAACAAAATTCTCTAAATTATTAACTAATAATTTGTACTGTAACGCGCGTAATATTCTTCCGATTAGACCGACTAGATACTAATTACTCGGACTCTACGTTTACCACGTAACCGCGTTACACAGCTATGATTCACGGCGCGACCTGCCTGCTCATGTGGAGCGTCGATCGCCGACCCCTCCCATCGATCGACTATCGATGGAGGGGGTACGCAAACTCGCTTCCCGGAAATCTAAGTAATTTTCCTAGCTCTCTTCTCTTGGAGATTCCGCCGCTTACGTGTCTTTTGCTTTCCTCGCTTGCTTTCTGTTCGTCTGTACGGCAGACCGCTTCAGCTTCTAAATCCTCGCTAACGCTTAAATTGTACTCTAGCTTAATTCTAACATATTAATTGCTGTGCGTGCTTAATTAAAATAGAGACGTTTAATTGGCTGCTTAAAATATTTATAGTTCGTAATTGTGTACATAGTGGACATTAAACCTTAGATTATGCACAAAGTTCAACCGAAGAGTCCGTTAATATCTCCCGATTAAACCCGGCGCGACTCCGAAGCTTAATTTTAAACAGATGAGTTGCTCACCTGTGTCCGCGCCGCCAAAGATGTCGTCAACATATCGTGCATGAGTGATTGATGGTACAGCCAATGGGAAGCGATGCCCTTCGTCCTCCGTCAGCTGTAGTAGAGCTCGGACAGTCAGAAACAGTGCAGCCTTGGTACCGTATGCGACCGTCGTGAGTTTGAATGCTATCTCTTCTCCTTCCTCGTCCACCCACAGAATACGTTGTAGGTCTTGATCATCTTCATGGACTCGAATTTGCCGGTAGGGGAAATATGGGTAAAACCGGGACGCTAAGGATAAAATCTTATAACTTTGACATTATTAACGAAAAAAAGAAATTGAAATTAGAATTCATTAGAATAAACTCTTTATTAAATAATAGTATATACTCATTTTTTTAATACAATAACAAATACAAAAAAATTACGATTTAAAATATGGTCCTTTTTTACGGTTTTACCCCATGGCCTGGGTAAAACCGGGTACCAAAGTAAAAACTGACCCTAGCACCTATAACAACGGAATTCGTCCAATTCTTTAGCCCCCCAACCAGTGCAGCCTTCGTGGGCTCACTTATAACAAACTGTACACTGCACCCAACCCTCATTCAATTTGGATGAAGCATAGGATTGTTGGACATAAATGCTAATGTCTTCACCGTCTTCAATACCACTGTTATCATTATCCTTCCGTATTTTGTTTCATTTTGTGGTTTCCTTTCTCTTTAGTTGTAGTCCTTTCTTAAGATTTAGTTTAATGTTGATAACTTCTTATTTTTCGGGTACCCGGTTTTACCCCGTACGGTTTTGCCCCAGCATACAATTTTGTAAATATTACGAATTATCAACAATACCAGGGCGAAGTACAAACAAACTGTCTTAATTATTTACACTTTAATATGCAACAATTAACATAATTCGCACACAAAAATTCTTACCTGAACATTGTCAAAAGTGTCGAAGTTTCTTAACTATCGAAAATTAGATCAGAGCCTTCAAAAACACACAAGTCGGTATAACTTTAGTAAGGATGCTTGTAACACAATCATCTTTTGTTGATGGAACAATGCACATCGTGACAATATGTGGCTGCAACGACGCGGGAAAATTTAAGGCCGTTTTAAAAATAATACCCAGGTACCCGGCGACACCTCTCGTCTGCGTAGACTTCTTCCCTCCAATGCCAATGATTGAGATGGATGAGTGAGTGCGTTTGAGATTGAATTTAGTGAGGAGCTCCTCCTTGACGAAGGTGAGCTCTGATCCAGAGTCGATGAGCATCCGAACCTGATGAGTGGACGCAGTTGAGATGAGCTGGGCTTGAGCAGTAGCTAAGAGTGTGAATTGGCTGCGGAATGAGTGAGGCTGAGATGAGTGTGCACGAGTGAGCTGAGTGGATGAGTGTGCAGGTGAGTGGACGACTGCCCCGAGACTTCACTGGAGCTGAGTTGATGTTGATGGTGAGTTTTCATCTTGAGGTTGAGTGGTCTTCTGTGGCTGCACGTGAAGCATTGTATGGTGTTGGATGCCACACTGCTTGCACCTATGAGGTGATTTGCAGTTTGCAGACGAGTGACGCCCACAGCAATTTTAGCATAACATATTGTTAGCTACAATTTTTCTGCGCTCCTGCACTGTCATGCCCCTGAATTTAGGGCACACAATGATGAAGTGATCTGCACCACTATGAAATTCTTTTGAGTGGCCGATGATTTTAACGCCTGATTTGAAGAGGCTCGCTGAGCAGTCGACTTGATGGAGGCCTTTGTCGATGAACTGGTGGAAGCACCTTGGGTGGACAGATTTTGCGACCTCTCCAACGCTGTCACCTTGTTTGTGACGAACTCTCTCACCTGCATGAATGTGGGATACTCCTTTTTGGATCCAAGGGTGGTTTCCCAAGCCTCCCTTGTGCTCTTATCCAACTGGCGAATCACGTGATGAGCTAAGATGCAGTCCCCCAGAGTTTGAGTGATTCCAAGTGAGTTAAGTGATGTGTGGGCTGCGTCCACCGTTGTGATCAGTTGCTTGAGTGCGGCTGCATTCTTATTCACAACCGGTTTGGTTGAGAACAGTTTATCCAATTGAGTTTGGATCAACAACCTCTTATTTGAGTAAGCTTCCTTAAGAAGCTCCCAGGCGGGCTGGAAGGATGTTCCTTTCAGAGGTAGAGCCTCTACCTTCTGAGCTGGCTCGCCTGACAGGCTGATATTGGAGCTTCTCAATATCTGTGAGTGCTTTGCTGGAACCGATGAGTGCAGTGAAGAGCTCACTGTAAGCGGGCCACTTGATGTACTCACCAGTAAAGGTGGGTATTGCCAGCTCAGGGAGCTTCCCTTGTTATGACACGAATCATAACCAATAACACCTGGCGTAACGGACGCCAGCAAACTCAGCAGTACACGCAATCGAAAGAAACGCATACGCTGCAGAGACCCAGATCCACGGGCGAAGACCATTAGGCCTTCCCCCGCGGCCACCAAACCGTGACCCAAAACATTGTATATAAACCCACGGCAAATCAATCAATGATGTCACTTGTAAAAGATCAGTACGCGATCACGCCCGTGATCGCTCGTCGCGTCAGTGCAATAAACTTGTTATAACTACAGTGAGTTCCAACTCTTTAACCGGCACGATCCACTACCTCTCGGCTCGACCCGAGAATCCCGTTCCCGGCATTTTCACCCGTCCTATCGGAGCCCGAGGAACGATCCGTTCGAGGATACCCGCGGAGTGCAGCAAGATTCTACAGGAGAATCTCCACCCCAGCAAACCTCGCAACAAAATTGGTGGCAGCGGTGGGATCCAGCCAAACGTAGGAAACAAGTGAGCCTGAACGCCGGTGACCATCAGAAGTTACCACAAGTAACATCAACAAGGACTCGATCGACAACTAAGTACCATCAATTTCCAAAAGAGGACGCCAAGCGACAAAGTTTACCGCACAACAGATCGACAGTCCAGCAGCGGCAATAACGATGACGATGCGACTCCTGCTACACGTGCTGTAAGTGGGACATTTCATATTAAGAAATTCAAGCATCGCGCCGCGGGAATTTTTTTTTCATGCAACGAGCAACCTCGTTAAGCAGCAATCTCGAGCGTAATTTAGGCCTCAGAGAAAGGCAAGATAGGGCACAACCCAGAGCTGAGCAACTAGATACCCGAAGTAGGGCACGTAGCGTACCCTCGATCGCAGTCAACGACGAGGCATACGAAGCAGCGATCGACGCGATCTTAGAAATCGACGAAGACGCAGTAGCCAGCCGGAATCAAGTAATAGGGCATGATAGCTCAATAGCCGAGATATTGCAAAATTCATTAGGGTCAGACGGGAATATAGTCTGGGAACGACTTTTCCCTTTTGAGGATTTAGATCCAAGCCTACTTCCTCCCTTAAGACAGCACAACTCTGACGAGACGTGCTCAGAACCAAACGGATTTACTAATACCACATACGACAGCGAAGTTTTCGAAACCTCAGCAGTCATGATAATACATAGTCCGAAAGGGAAAAATACCGAAGGAAATTCAGGGGAAGAAAACGCGAATCAAGAATTCTCTCGTACAGGAGGAGAAACTTCGAGACGGGAGTCTAGGGGAGAAGAATTAATTTCGGAAAATGCAGATTCTGATGATAGACAAGCTAGGATGGAACAAACATTAACTCTACTTCAAGAAACCGTACAGCAAAATTGGTCGCTTATGCAAACGCTAGCCGAAAGGATGACTGACCTAGAGGTAGCTAATAGAACAAGGATAAGAGCGCAAACTAATAGTGAACGCGACCGAATGGTAGATGAAGAAATAGATAGGATGCGATCGTCAATGAACGGTTCCCTGCAAGAGGACAGGAACAGGACCACGGTACACTTTGAGGCCCCCATAGACGAAGAGGGCATACCAAGACGATCCAGCATTTTTGTACCACCTACATACGGGATAGATGAAGCGCCTGACATGCCAACAGGATTAGAGGACAACAAGGTCCTCAACGCTTTAAAACTTATACCCAAATTCAACGGGAATCCCAAGGAATTAATATCATTCCTGGAAACCTGCAAATACATAGTAAAAGGATTCAGGATACCTGAATACAGGGCATAAATAGTACGAGGAATAAAAGCAACTAGGATTACAGGTACAGCCCAAATCGAAGTAAAGAATCGTCAAATACAGACATTCGATGACCTGGAAAATGTGCTGAATTCGCTGTATAAACCAGTACGTACGACCGCAGCTGTGCAAATGGAGCTTTTGCAATGCAGACAAGGAATGCAGGAGGATGCCCACACGTACGGGAACCGATTGTCCCTATTGCTCAACGAATTAATTGAGACCGGACTAAATGAAAAGGATTCACTGGTAAAGAAGACAGCGGCCATCGAGATATTCAAGAGGCAGGCACACTGCATATTCCAGGAAGGGCTCCGTGATGACCAAAAAATTTTGGTAAAATCACGAAGATCAGCTGATCTACCAGAGGCCATATCAATAGCCATAGAAGAGGAACGGTCAATTAAGAAGCGGCCCGCAACGAACGGGACAAACCGCAACCCAAATTACAAGGGTCAAACAGGACAGAAATACTGTCACAATTGTAAGAGGTCGGGACATTCCACTGGGGAGTGCTGGAAGAGCACAGGAAATGGACCACGACGATATGGTACGGAACCCGGAGACAGAAGAAATCCCAATGAGGGCAACACAAACTCCGCAAGAAGGGGAACCACCGATACCAACTACGAGAATCGTCAGTCGGACTACAACGATAGATCACGCACACAGGGGCGACGACCCTACAATGCTTACGCAGCAAGAGCACAGACAGGAGGACCACGAACTCTCCCTACGGCAACGAACTCCAATAATGCTGATACAAGTCAGAAATCGATCAGAATAGCGAAAAGGGAACCACAAGAAGCTGAAAAACCTAATTTTGTTTCAGACGAGGTACAAGTGTAAATACAGGAAGTCAAAAATCAGGAAGTAAGAATGCTAGTGGATACAGGAGCCGAAGTATCCGTAATAAACAAAGCATGCGTCAAGGACGGCATAGCATGGAAGGAAAGCGAGGTGCAACTGGTAGCCTTATCAGGAGGGACCATAAAGACATTAGGGGAAATAGAAGCTACCTTCCCGGTTGGGGAACAAAAAATTAAACACCCCCTATATATAATAGAGGACGGTACGCTAACGGACCACCAAGGAATTTTAGGCATAGATTTCTTAAAGAAGCACGAAGCAGGAATACAATACAAAACGCGAGAAATCACAATTAAAGGGAAACACTGGAAAACTCTCCAGAAAAAGAATGTAGTAACGGTCCCCCCGCGTACACAAACGCTAGTAGAAGTAGAAGTAGATAGCAACAAGGAAGGAATAATAGAGAAACAGGATTTAGGAGATGGAGTATTCTTAGGCGAATGCCTAGTAAAGCCAAAACGAGGGAAAAGTATAGTTTGTGTGGTAAATCTATCAAATAAAGCACGTACAGTGAAATTGCCATACATACAGCTGACCAAGATACAGAGCGACTCGACGGCCGAAGTACATTCCGCTGCCGCAGCATTTCGCGCAACAGTAAGTAAAGAACCGCTGACGACACGCGTTAACCGTGTCCTGGAATTAATGAAACTTAGCCATTTGAATAAAGAAGAAAGAATCAGCATGGAAGAAATAGGAAGGGAATTTTGCGATAATTTTCACCTAGCAGGGGATCTATTAGGAACTACGAACGCGACCACGCATCGAGTACCGTTGAAGGAAGGAACAACCCCCTGCAATATTAAACCGTATAGGTTACCCGAAATACATAAACGAGAAGTAAGAGAACAGGTACGGCAGATGTTGGAAGATGGAATAGTGCGAACCAGCTCCAGTCCATGGAACGCACCCCTATTAGTAGTACCTAAAAAAGGGGATACCGAAGGGAAAGCCAGGTTTCGAGTAGTCGTAGACTTTAGGAAGCTAAACGAAGTCACAATCGGCGACTCATACCCTCTGCCAAATATTACGGAAATATTTGACCAGTTAGGGAAGGCACAATATTTCACTACGCTTGATCTCGCGTCTGGGTATCATCAGATACCCATGGACGACAGAGACAAGGAGAAAACCGCGTTCTCTACGCCACAAGGACATTTCGAGTTTAATCGAATGCCTTTCGGGCTAAGAAACACGCCAGCAACCTTTCAGAGATTGATGAACACCATCCTTATGGGACTACAAGGAATAGACTGTTTTGTCTACCTGGACGACCTGGTGGTGTTTGGCACTAACCTAAAGGAACACAACATGCGACTGCGAAAGGTAATGAAGAAATTACGAGAATACAACCTAAAATTACAGCCAGAAAAATGTTCATTTCTGTGCAAAGAAGTGGGATTCCTGGGACATATAATAACGCCTGAAGGAATAAAACCGGATCCCGAAAAAACCAAGGCAGTAGAACAGTACCCCGTGCCGACTAAACTGAAGGAAGTACAATCCTTCCTAGGACTAGCAGGATACTATAGAAGGTTCATTCCGGAGTATTCGAAAATAGCAAGACCGTTATCAAAACTAACGAGCGATAAAACAGAATTTATCTGGACAACTGAGCAGCAGTACGCGTTCGAAACATTAAAAAATTGCCTAACTACAGCACCTGTATTAGCTTACCCAGATTTCTCAAGGGAATTCATAATCACAACAGATGCGTCGGACATAGCCATAGGCGCGATACTATCACAGGGAGTGATAGGAGAGGACAGACCAATAGCATATGCAAGCAGAGTATTAAACAAAGCGGAAAAAAACTATAGCACAACAGAAAAGGAGCTACTCGCCATTGTATGGGCGACAAAACAATTTCGACCATACGTATATGGTACACATTTTAAGGTAGTGACAGACCACAAAGCGTTGGTTTGGTTATTTAGGGTGCAAGACCCAGGGTCAAGATTGATCCGCTGGCGCATACAGCTAGCAGAGCACGATTATGAAATCATTCACAAGGCAGGCAAGGCTAACACAAACGCAGACGCACTCAGTAGAAATATAAATATTATGCGAAACGAGCAAAGAAATAGCGGTGAAACAGACATTATAGAAGTAGAAGAAGAAAAGGACAGGCAACAAATACTATATGAGTACCACCTGGCACCATTAGGAGGGCACCAGGGCATCCAGCGAACGGCACAAAGGATCAAGCAAAAATACAAATGGAAAGGAATGGACAAGGACATAGAAGAATACATTCAGAAGTGCACATGGTGCCAGAAGAATAAAATATGTAGACGAAATAAAGCACCAATGGTAATATCTGATACGCCTACTCGACCATTCGAGAAATGCGCACTGGATATAGTGGGACCCCTTACAATAACTAAGCTAGGGAACAAGTATATCCTAACATTTCAGGATCATTTAACCAAATTTAGTAAAGCGTTACCTCTTCCCAACCAAGAAGCACGGACCATCGCAGAAGCATTTGTAACCCGGATAATCTGTGAGCACGGAATACCGGACAAGATTCTGACAGATCAAGGGTCGAACTTTGTAGGTGAGGTGTTTAAAAACACCTGCAAGCTATTAAAAATAACAAAAATACAAACAACCGCGTATCACCCAGAATCGAACGGAGCACTTGAAAGATCTCATAGAACGTTAGTCGAATACTTAAGGCACTATATAGATGGGGACCAAGCTAACTGGGACGCGTGGCTACCGTACGCAATCTTCGCGTATAATACTACCCCACATACAGCAACGGGCTACACCCCGCATGAACTAGTCTACGGACAGCAAGCGGAACTACCAACAGCCCTAAGACTTGCGCCTAATCCTACATATAACTATGATGACTACGCGCAAGAAGCTAAGGAAAGACTACGAGCAGCAAACGAGACGGCCCGCGAGAATTTGAAGGATGCAAAAATACGGTCAAAGATAACGTATGATAAGAAGACTAAAGAAATACAATTCAACGAAGGAGACAAAGTACTGCTATATGACGAGTCCGTGAGACGGGGAAGATCGAAGAAATTAGACTCTAAATGGGAAGGACCCTATGTAATAATCGAGAAAAAATCTAAAGTCAATGTAGTAATTAAAAAAGGAAGGAAAACGTTGACGGTTCACACAAACAGAATAAAACATTTTATTGAATAAAAGGACCTTACATGCCAAGAGGAAAAAGAAACAAAGGAGAATAAACGGGTAGACACATAGTTAGGTAAAAATAAATGTATTCAAAAAAAGGGCAGACAGTATAAATAAAAAAAAAATTACAAAAGAATGCCCATAAGGTCAAACTGGCCCCAGTCTTCTTCCTGTAACAGACACAAAAGACAAACAAAAAATGAGAAGAAAAATAAAAAGGAAATATTCACGGAAATAGATGTACTTACTTCCTCCTCAGGAAGCTGGAGGGAGAACAATCTTCGCAAGCCAATAGGGTCAAATGCTAAACGCCACTCTGGGAAATCAATCTCCCATAAATCCAAAATAGCAAGGCGGGCCAGGGAGCGTACCAGCCGAACATGCTGCATTTGATGGATATTAATATACCCACGAATATGTCGGCGAGCCCACCACTAAAGAAGAAAAGGAATAGGAATTAACTACCAGAACGCAACAAAATTGTTGTCAAAAAACGTCAAAAAGAACGCATACATAAACACGGAAAACAGGAGTAAAAATACTTACTTCTAGTAAACCCTCGGGATACATGATATATAGCTGTTTCTTTTGTTCACTCGTAACACAACAAATTAGCAATAAAAAAAAAATCGCGGGGCGATGCAATATATACTCGCGCGCGAAAAGAAAATTGGAGGGGATAGAGCCAAACTTCCATGTTGCAGGTTCATCGGACTACAATGTCTGAATTCGCAAACGGCGCCCACTACCGATGAATTGCCATACACAATAGAGCCGATGAAGCATAACGCGGGAATCCACTTTACCCACATCGGTGAGCTACACACGGTTACCGATAATTGGAAGATCGTCACACGATTGGACACGGAACCATTAACACGGAGGTACGAGCAACTCGAACCCTATATCAAGGGGATAAAAATACTATGTAGCCAAAGATCCTACACACCGGAAAGGTCCGAAGTATGTAAGAATCACCTAAACCTTTTGACGGACGAATGGAAAAATTGAGTAATCGTATCCAACACATATACGAAATACCGACCTACACGCAAAACAAGCGCAGAGGATTAATAAACGGGATTGGATCAATATCCAAAACGCTATTTGGTACAATGGATGCAAGCGACGCAAAAGAAATCAGCGCTCATTTCGCGGGAATAGATAATAAGCAAGATACGCTACAAAACGCCATGAAAAAACAAATACAATTAACAAACACAACATTAGCCCACTTACAAAAAGTGGAAATAGCAATCCAGCGGAATGAAGACCTATTAAACGAGCAGATGAAGAGACTACAAATACGGAACGCAGCAGACATGGCAGAGCAAGACAGAAGAACTACGTTAAATGAACATTTCACGACATTGAACTCCTTATTAGTCGACCTGACGGAAGACGTGAACGACGTAACCCAATACTGTAGTCAGCTTAAAAGCGGGACCATCGACCCCAGCGTACTATCAAGAGGGGAGGTCGCCAGACTACTACAAACGGCTGTGCAACAGTTACCAAACGGACTGACGTTTCCGATAGCACCAACATCAGAGAACGCCCACGTGATCGAAGAAATATCGTCAATAGTAGCCTACTATGACAAGCGGACACTCATCACGGTAATCAAGGTGCCACTAATCTCAACACAGATGTACAGCGTCATGGAGGTGACACCAGTACCCGTACATGTACGTGACAACATCTATGCACTACTCGTGATCCACTCGTCAACGATGATCATCGACACGGAGAACAACCAGTACATCATCGCAGACACACAGGAGCTTAAAAAATGTAAGAAATTTTTAAATCAATATTATTGCGAACAACCAATGGTCGTACACAGGTTAACAGACACACTGGAGTGCGAAGTTAACCTATGGCTGAAACCAGCCGATAAATTCCCCGCGAACTGCGAAACAAAATATATAACCGCGAATAACACTCTCTGGATTAGTACGCCACAACCGGCAACGTGGATATATGCGACACATGAACCAGACGCGCTTACTATCCAATGCGAGGGTAGTAAAACATTCAGAACCACGATAACGCAATCAGGGATCATTACACTAAAAAATAATTGTAAAATCAGTAGTAAAGAAGTAATACTGCGAAATCAAAAAACAGTATACGAACAAGATTATGTGATAAAAACTGCACCACTGTACAAACTTAACACAAAATTAACGGGATTAGTCAACACAGCGAAACCACTAACCCAAGTACAACTAGATAGGATAATAAAGGATCCTTCAGAATTTTCACAACTATACAAACAACTCGACCAAATCGATAGCAACTTATCCGTAGAATCAAGTAATACTAACATACCGATATGGCACATAATATACCCTAGTGCCACCACAATACTAATAATAACCATAATAATATTCGCAACCATAATATACCTTGTGCTTCGCCGAAAGAAAACAACAAGAAGCGAAACAAATGCTACACATATAGCTCCGGCAGCCGAATTAAACACTCAGCCTGGGCACTAGATTAAAAAACGATTGTAACAAAAAAAAATGTAATCGGGAAAACAAATGTAAACTAAAGGCCACCCTTCTTATAAGGGGGGGAGGATGTTATGACACGAATCATAACCAATAACACCTGGCGTAACGGACGCCAGCAAACTCAGCAGTACACGCAATCGAAAGAAACGCATACGCTGCAGAGACCCAGATCCACGGGCGAAGACCATTAGGCCTTCCCCCGCGGCCACCAAACCGTGACCCAAAACATTGTATATAAACCCACGGCAAATCAATCAATGATGTCACTTGTAAAAGATCAGTACGCGATCACGCCCGTGATCGCTCGTCGCGTCAGTGCAATAAACTTGTTATAACTACGGTGAGTTCCAACTCTTTAACCGGCACGATCCACTACCTCTCGGCTCGACCCGAGAATCCCGTTCCCGGCATTTTCACCCGTCCTATCGGAGCCCGAGGAACGATCCGTTCGAGGATACCCGCGGAGTGCAGCAAGATTCTACAGGAGAATCTCCACCCCAGCAAACCTCGCAACACCCTGTTGCATTCGCTGACTTTGCTGATGCTGGTGTTGATTGGGGCTCGAATGACGCCAGTTCCTGCTTCAGCTTGCTAATCTGCAGCCGAATTTCGAAGCACAGCTCTGTCTCTTTAAACAGGATCTTGTTGTTATAGTATTCATCATCTCGATGAGATCTGGGCCATGCAGCTTCGAAATAGGCGTGCTCCTTTTGAAACGCCTTATTCAAGTCCTCCAAGTGCGATGAGTAGACCTTTAACTCCTCCAAAGTGACGTTAGGAGCACAAGTGGGAAGCCGGCTCTTTAAAGCTGTCAGCGATTCGAACCGGGTGAGTTGTGTTTCTGCCCTGGACAGAATCTCGGACGGAATACCTGAAGGAGACGAGGCTCTCGTCTCCCTTCTATCCACGGCAGTGCTGTTCTCTGGAGGATCCTGAGGAAACGTGAGTGTGATTGGTGGATTTGGTGAGTTGATCCTTGGTGAGGTCTGGGATTTCGATTTTGACGGTTCGTCACCAGCCATGATTCACGGTGAGATCACGTGGGAATGAGTGTTCACTGAATTTGATTGTTCACCTCACCCCATACAGCACACTTCGTTGTGACAAAGTTGCAGGATGGTTGCAGTAACCTTGCGATGTTGCATGGTTGCAGCGCAATGTCGATGTATGGTTGCCGCGACGTTGCCGTGCAACATTGCACGGGGCGGACATAGAATTGTTTCTGCATAGTTGCTGCATAGTTGCGTTGCAATAATGCACTGCAACTTTGCCGCAACTATGTCGCAACTTTGCCACAACTTTGCGGCGTTAGCAAATTTTAAAACCTAATATCTCCAAAACCGGCTGAAATAAAGTGTATACATTATACTTTATTGAATTCGTCTTAAAACGCACTATCAAGTGATCTGTTAAAAAAAAGAGTTCCGTAGTAAATTTGCCCCCTCCAACCATGTAATTTCATGTAAACAATTTCTTTTATATCTCCAATGCGTTAGGAAATATCCAGGTGATTACTGTTCCCGCGGACATCCTGTATAATGAACTAAAATATAAAATATATGTCGAAGAAGGCAACCATTTAATCAGTTCCAAGCATAAGTCAGAATCTACTTTACTGGTGGCACGTACCAAGCTGATGTTTCCGTGAAGGCGAGCACGGCGCACAGTGCTTTTGGAACGACAATATATGGGAGTCGTAGTACTCATGTAGTATAAAAGTTTTTAACGTACGGAGTAATTAATATATATACCATCTACAGTACTCTACATCCAAGAAAGTTCCGTGGCCACAATGGTAGCGCGTCAGATTGTCGTGCGGGCGGTCCGGAGTTCAAATCTGTCGTAACCGATAATTTTTTTTATTTTCTTTAACAGTTTTTCATTGCCTCAAAGTTGCCGTGCAAAGTTGCCTCAAAGTTGCTGTGCAACTTTGCAGCAGGCGGACATAGAATTATTGCTGCATAGTTGCGGCAACGTTGCGTGAATCGTTGCAATCTTGCACCGCAACTATACTGCAACTATGCTGCAACGAGAGTGTGCTGTATGGGACTGCACTGCCTGTCTAAGATCCGGCTCGAAGGACCAAAAAATGTTTGAGAATGAGTTGAGCTTGAAAGGAATGAGAGGAGTCTTAGACAGGTTATGAAATTACACTTGCAAAAAGGAACTATCACATTTCTAAACATTCCCCAATATCAACAAAGGCATGCACGAAAAGTTAGGGAAAAAGAGTTCCCTGAAATATTAAGTATTAGGAACATCTAGGAAGCAAAGGAATGTTTTATTTTGTAAAAATAAGAAAACTCGCACTAATTGAAATGTAATAAGAGTATAAATAATATATAAAGTATGGATATTAGGCTTAAGTACAATGTAACACAGATAAAAGTAAGGATGTAGATTTTAGGACCAAACAACCTTCTTTGTAATAGGCTGTGAGCCCGTAGTACAAATAAACATTATTATTATTAATTTCCCTTATTATTATTATTATTATTAATTTCCCTTATTATTATTATTTTTCCTTAATGAATACGTGAAAGTTGTAAAAAAATTTATGTAGAACCAAATGTCCAAAAATGCTACAATTGTATTAAATATATGTGCTACACACAAAAATAAAGATTTGTTGAGTTAATATAAACAAATAAAACACTTGGATTATTGCTCCGTTTCTGATATTTAGATGACTTACATTACTATATACATTAATATAAACATTTAACCCTCCGTGGTCACACGGGGTGTATTGTACACCAGCCAAGTTTCGAATTCAAATATCGCGCCTTTACGAATTCGAAATGTGACTTAGTGCGCCATCTACCGTTAGTTGAGAGACCTAACTACACCATTCAACGCTTTAGAAAATTCGGCATCGCGTTTGAATATTTCTAACAACCGTTTGAAAAATAGTGGGGTGTAGCGAACCCCAGCGTGACCAAAGTGTGATTCGGTGCAAAAATTTTGAAGTTTTTTTTTTAGTTCTTTGGACTCAGCAGATTTTATTAAATGTAAGTAAAAGTTTCTATACCCTGTGATTTTTTTAAAGGATTTATTCAGTGATATATATTACGTGTTATGTGCAGATGCCATATAATTTACGGAGTCGGATGCGCAAAATTTTATTGAATGAAGATGAAAGAAACGATGAATGCTTTGGTGGCAGAGAATCCGAAGATGAATTGGATTGTATTTCGGAAGATTCTGATAGTGAATTTGATCTATCAAACGATGATAGTGAAATACACAATGCGTGCTTGGCAAGTCGTCTAAATAGATCGCGTGGTCGTGGTCGACCAACAGCAAAGCTAAGAGGGAAAAATGGATTCCAATGGCCAACGAGAATGCCTACAAGAAGATTGTAGGCGCGAATTGTCAAGAGATTGAAGAATTTTGGGAGCTTCTTCTGAATAATGAAATATTCAATATTATTATTCAAAATACGAATGACAAAATAGAAGAGGAGTGCTAAAATATTCTAAATGACAAGCAAAAACTTCAAACTTATCATCACCAAACAAATCATAACGAGATGAAAGCTTTTATTGCTCTACTATATTATGCTGGATTATGGAAATCGAGTCATGTACAAACACATGAGCTTTGGAGTAAAGAAAGTGGAGTAACATTTTATAGAAGCAGTATGTCCAGAGCAAGATATATGTTTTTGTCTACATGCCTCCGCTTCGATAATAAAAAAGGTCGAAATAAAGAGGACCGATTCGCGCCTATTCGAGAACCTTGGGACATATTCATGAGGAATTGCAGTCGTCATTATAAGGCCAGTTCACAATGTACAGTTGATGAACAACTGCTTTCATTTCGAGGACATTGCATATTTAGAATGTATATGAAAGCTAAGCCTGATAAATATGGACTGAAAATTGTATGGGACTGAACATTTTATTTGGTATTTGGCATTCCATACTTGGGTAAATCAATGGTCTCACATCAAAACGAGCTAATCCCAGAATATTTCTTTCGGGAAATTACCACTCCAATTCACGGAACGAATCGGACACATGTGACAACTGGTTCACGTCAATCCCGCTGATACAGCGCATGCTAGAGCCTACCTACAACCTTACTATCACTGGCACAATCCGCAAAAATAAGCGAGAGATACCTGCGGAAATGAAAGTTGCTTGTAAAGAGCCGCCAAGTACAAAGTTTTGCATCACGCCGAATATGACGCTTGTGTCTCACACGCCGAAAAAAAATAAAATTGTTCTCCTCGTATCATCTTATATGCATACAGATGCAGTTCGCAATAGTAAACCGAACATTATTTTACATTATAATGATACGAAAGGTGGTACCGACTGTTTTGATAAGCTATGCCATTCATACAGGGTCATCCGTTAAAACTGCAACCTACGCGCGCGCGAACAGACGAATTGGCAACACCGCCTCACGGACGGATTCCACTACAACCATGCACCGGCCCGGCGTTCGGAGGGTCACCAATCACTGCTGGGTAGCAGTGATGCCCGAGCTTCGAAAATTTTAGGATGGTCTCTTTCAAATTAACGTCACTCGGAGCTATTTGAAATTTCCCGGCCGGTGTTGAAGAATTGGGGGCCTTTTTCGTATAACTTTTGAACTATGAAAGATATCCGAATGCAAATTGCGCCGAAAAATGAGGAAAAATTATTCCCTCTTGATGATTTAAAATATTTTACATTTACTTAATTTTCTTTTATCAATTTTTTTAACCATAATTGTTGTGGAAAGCTTTTGCAAACTGTTTATTTAATACTGTATTTAATGCTCTTTTTAAAATTCATGATGTTGATAAACAATAGGCTAGTTGTTTCTATGTCATTACTTTTATAAATTGGGAAATTAAATTTTTATTCAATTATGTGTTAGTTCTGCAGACCTCAGATTTTATTGTTCTGGTTTTCTTTTTTATAATTTTATCCTTATATGCAGTGTATGCATAGATCGGACGTAAGGAGTAACTAATGGGACGTGTCTTTGATTGTAGCGCTGTTTGAATTTTTTTTCTAGAATTTTTGTGTCTGAATGTTTAACCTATTAGCTACTCAACGCCACGCCTATACCAGCTTCCTTTAATGTCATTTTTTGGAACAATGCGTCATTATTGTGGCTTTTACACGCAGGTGGCGAAAAATCTCTCCGTACAAGGGTATAGCGCCGCGGTCAACCCTGTCGTAGCTAAAATTTTTTAAATTAAGACTGGTACGCGACCAGTTAACATTGTTTTCAAACCGCATTATACAGTAATCCGGGGTGCGAGTGGTAAACCGATCATAAAAGCGGAGCACGCGGCTCGCTTACCTGGACCGGGAAATTCCGCACAGCTCTTTGCGGCGTTAATTTGAAAGAGACCATCCTAAAATTTTCGAAGCTCGGGCATCACTGTTACCCAGCGGTCGCTGGTAACCCTCCGAACGCTGGGCCAGTGCATGGTTGTAGTGGAATGCGTCCGTGAGGCCGTATTGCCATTTTCGTCTGTTCGCGCGCGCGTAGGTTGCAGTTTTAACGGATGACCCTGTATAGTGTGAGTCGACCTACGAGCAGGTGGCCACTGAGAATATTTTTCGGCATGTTAGACCAAGCTGCAGTAAATGCTAGAATTTTATGTAATTTGAAACACCTAAATAATGAGGGACGCACACCCTTGACAGCAAAAGAAAGCTTGAAGAGAATTATTCGCCACCTTGTAACACCACACTTGCAGGAGAGGTATCAAATGTCAAGCATAAGAATAAACATTAAAAAGAATATTGCTGACATTCTAGGCATCGACGCCAAATCTCCAACAAATAATAACCGCGAACGTCTTACTTGGCCACTTAGATGTGGCCTATGTAATAGGCACAGCGATAAAGAAACGCGACAAGTGTGCCAGTCATGCGGACGGTCTATGTGTGATACGCACAGAATGTACGTATGCGTTGAATGCGGCATTGAAGATTAAGCATTTTTATATTAGATATAAGACCTTTTTTTGTTTTGGACATAGTATTAATACAATACACAGTAAAACCCTGCCAAAGATGTTTTTTATTTTATTTTTAGCAAATAAATAACCATACGTATATGCCAATTTTCGATTTCATTTCTGCTGAACATAGAACACTTCTTATCTCAGAATAAATATCTTTTTTGCACCGCCCAGCACTAAACTAATTTTTTTCCTGAAGTATATGTCTTTGCCAATATTCCTGTAAATTTTCAGAACTTACTATTGAAATTTAAAAATTTGGTGAATTTTAACAAAAAAATCGCTTTTTTCCACAACTATTTCTTTAAATATAAATTTCATCTTGTCGAAACGTACATTTCTAGAAATCTAATCTAGACGATTAGAGCATAATTGTATGAGTATTACGAATGTACAATTATCACTGAAAAGTTAAAAGATTCAAAAATTCGAAAATGGTAACTAAAAAATGACGCTGGGGTACAATGAACCCCGTGTGACCAACGTGTGATTATAAGGAGGTGTAACCACGAAGGGTTAAAAGATAAAGGGGAAACCGAAAGGCCGGTAGAGGGAGACTGTGTAGCCGGGAGGCCGGTGGGTAGTGAGCAGCAGTGGTGGGTAAAGACACGAATTTTCGATTTTATACACGACACGTGTCGTAAATGTAGTAAATGTCGTGAATGTGTCATAAATGTCGTATATCTAGAATGAAAATAACTAACCTATAAAACATTTTTCGTATAGGTTATGAAGAAGTGACAATTTATTAATAATTATAATTGTGATTAAAACAGTTAAATTAAATTAAATTACACTGACGAAAAATGGATATTGATAGGTTAGTAAAAGAGAAATGCATTGGGAAACCAAGAATTTCGATACGCCAACTAGTGACAGAAAATTGAATTACTGAGTGTATGTCGAAATCCGTCGAAGTCAATATGATTATCAGTGTTTAAATAGACATGTTGTGAAAAACGAGTGTTTTTAAATTTCTTTGAACACTAAATTTTCACTTATTCGATTAATAAATACTTATTCGGAATGTTTGGTGGAACCGGATCTACTTTCAATAGTTTGCCAACTTACCATCAGAGGGCTGAAATCTAAGCCACGTCTCCACTAAGTTTCCCAATATAGAATAATAAATATAATTTGTTTAAATTAAAAATTATGTTAATAAAAAGACTATTTTTATTTTAGGAAAAGAAGCTATCAATTAAAATTACAGCACCTTACTGTTCATTTTGTCCAATGGAATTGTATAATTGTTCATATTATACATTTAAATGTGTTGTATTTAATGTTATTCTCGATGGAACTACATAGTCCTTATTTAGTGCATGCACAAAAGCTTTAAAGTAGCTTAATTCCACCACACTGAAAGGGATATTGCACCAAAAAAAGAAATTTGATAACAATTTATCAATTTCATTTTTTCTGAAACAGATATTTTTATGTACGTAATTTTCAATTCAAATAAATTTGATTTATTATCGTACATTTATTTCTAATTACTTTATCTTTTACGATTCATTTTTTACTAGTTTTATCTTAACAATTACAAAACAATAATTAAGAGTATTAAGACCAAAACCACGCTTTGGAATACTTTTTTGGGCTTATGAATGCGGCGATTATACGTAGTTTTCGACATTATCGACGTATTCTACAGTATTCTATAGTATTCGCATGCAAACAACAAGCGAGTCAGAAAGAACTATACTTTTCCAAGACTTTAATTGTTGAAAGCTTAAAGTAATGAATATTTCTATTTACGTCATTTGCGACAAGTGACACGTATAAAATGGGCTTAAAACGACATATTATACATACATTTGCAACACGTCGTAAATGCATTTACGACGCGGCGTAAAATACCGACTGAGCACTGCTCACCAGTGGTGGGTAAAGACACGAATTTTCGATTTTATACACGACACGTGTCGTAAATGTCGTGAATGTGTCATAAATGTCGTATATCTAGAATGAAAATAACTAACCTCTAAAACATTTTTCGTATAGGTTATTGTTTGAGATTCGGTAGTTCCGATCTCCGTCACACCCAACTCATCGCAGCACCTCCTGGACAGCGGATCGACAAGCCCGATCCACAATCGATCGACCAATCAGGTGTCAGCGACAGAACGCTCAGCCAATCGCATTTCCCCACGTCGCTCGATCCTCCAGACTTTGGAGAAGGCGACTAACGGAAATCGATTGGCCATATTGCTCTTGCTCTTCTTGTTCACGCAGAGTACAAGTTCAGACGCGTCGGTTTCACTGAACGTTTAGCTCATTGTAACTCGTGAATTCTCGCAAAATTGCTCACCTTAGTGCTCAATCTCGTAATTTCTCACCGCTCAATTTAATATCTCGTGCTCAGACTCGTCGTGTATCGATTGTGGATCGTGGTCTGTTACGCGGCCACGTGCGCGTCGTTTTGCGATTCGTCTCAACGAGACAAGAACTGTACATTCTCTGCACAACGTGCATCTGCTCAGGCTCACCCACGCAGCTTTTACATTGTGATTCACTCCGCGAGTGTGAAATAAACTAATTGTACATTGCTCATTAATACTGTGCGTTCTTCACATAACCTCACCGGCATCTCACGCTCATCGCGAATTCTCTCGCGAACATTCTGGTCCTTCGAGCCGGAGTGTTGTGTGAAGTTCTGTGCAGTGCTCACCCAGAACAGTTCACCCTCATTACTCAGTGCTCACCCCCAGTGCAACGCAAGCTCAGCAACGCGAGATGGAAGGAGACAACGATTCCTCCAAGACCAGCTCAGAGACCCGGTCCCGGTCGTCGTCACCTAACCATCAAGGAGGGCAGGTCGCCCAGGTCAGTCTCCAGGTCCCCACAGAGCCACCGACTCAACACGCTGGCAGGACGAGATCCTCGTCCCCATCAACGGTACCGGCTCCACTCATTATAAAGGCGAGATCGCAGGTCAGTCGGTTTGAGGCTTTACAAGCGTTGCGAAATGAAATTCCCACGGATCCAGAGTCGACGTCCCTCGGCGAGGTGCAGTCGCTGCTGGACAGCATCGCAGAGTTACACAAAGCGTTCCTAACCGAGCACGCACACATGGAGGAATTCTGGCCAGTGAAGTGCCTTACGCACCAGTACTTCGCCTCAGATATCCTGGGTCGTGAGACGACTCTCGTGGCTCAACTCAAAAGGGCACTCAAACATATCATTTCTCAACGCTCAAATTCAGCTCAACTCAGCTCATCCACTCACACCGACACAATCTCAGGGGAGATGAGCAGCAGAGCGGCCAAGATTCCAGATTTAGCCATCCCCAAATTTGGGGGCAAGTTCGTGGAGTGGCCCGCTTTCAGTGAGTTATTCACCTCGGTCATTATTAAGGACTCACGACTCGGGGATATTGACCGCCTGTACTACCTGAGAGCGAGCCTGACAGGCGAGCCCTCCAGGCGGGTCAATGCCTTCCCTCTGCGAGGCTCATCCTTCCCAGCCGCTTGGGAATATTTGGAGAAGCGATTCTCCAACAAGCGGCTACTCATCAAGGAGCAGCTTGACAAGCTGCTCTCCATCTCGCCGATCTCAACCCGGTCAGCGCCTGCTCTCCACGACCTGGCTGCCACCATAAACGAGGTCAACGAGACGCTCATCGCTCTGGGTGCTGACAAGGAGATGCACAATTGCCTCCTAGTGCACATTCTCACCAATAGCTTGGACAAGGTCACGCGAGAGGCCTGGGAGACATCGCTGGCCAACTCACCGGATTGCCCTCGGTATCAGGACCTACTGGCGTTCGTCGAAACCAAAGGTGGCGCCTCAGAGCAGATGGAGGCCACATCGAAGAAGCTAGCGACCCCTTCAACCTCCACTGCTCGCTCATCTCAGAGGAGGTCTACCGCTCACCCTGCGACGCAGACAAAAAAACAGGCTCAACCGGCGTCAAAAGCTCAGACGTCGCAATATCCACGCGACTGGTGCCACGGCGACCACTTCATGGTCATGTGCCCTAAGTTTAGGGAATCGCCAGTGACCGAGCGCCGAACTTCATCGTCGCTCGATCACTCTGCAAGAACTGCTGTGATCGACACGACACAGATGTGTGCAGTTCGGCGCACCGGTGCAAGATTTGTGGGGCCAAGCACCATTCGATGCTGCACCCTTCTCAACCTGCGGTTGCTCAAGGCTCACCTCAAGCTAAGCCCAGCTCTGCTCAACAAGCCCCTCCAACGGAAGGGAAGAAGTCAGAAGATGACACTGATTTCTGAAGCGTTGGTGCAGTCGTCAACTCACTCTCACCCAAATCACCAAGCTCAAGCACAACCGGTCACACTCATACGTCTCTATCTCACCCAGCCACTGGTTGCCACGCAACCTCGCTCACGCTCACCCTGTTAGCAACAGCTAACGCACAGCTCATCTCACCTGTAGCCTCGCTGCCAGTCAGGCTACTCATCGACTCAGGCTCAGAGCTCACCTTCATCAAGGAGGAGCTCATCACTCAACTTAACCTTCAAAGAACCCACTCATCCATCTCAATTATTGGCATTGGAGGCAACAAAATTACTCACACTCGAGGCGTCGTGTCAATCACTCTACGATCAAGCTACGACTCCTCCACGGTCTCCACTCAAGCTCACGTTCTGCGAACTCTCACATCCAGTCTACCATCCGTTGAAGCACCACGTCAAGATTGGCCACATCTCACCAGGTTAAGCTCGTCGCACACAGCTGCAGTCATGCAGCACAGCGACAAAACAATACAAGATCTATTGGCTAAATTCTGGATTCAAGAAGAGCTCCCGACAGATACGCCCTCAAAGCTCACCCCTGAAGAACAAGAATGTGAGGATCACTTTCGGGCGACACACACTCGTGATTCTACAGGAAGGTACATCGTACGCATCCCTCTCAAGACATCTCGAAGTCTATTGGGCAATTCCTACCAGACAGCTCATGCCTGTCTGAAGCGAACACTCAACAAGCTCAACAGAGATTCTGAATATCGCAATCTCTACCAAGGGTTCATGAAGGAATATGAAGCACTCCATCATATGGTAAGAGCTCCCTCACTCTCACCTAATACTCACTCTGTTTTTTATCTTCCACATCATGGAGTGCTCAAGCTCGACAGTCAGACCACGAAGTTGAGGGTCGTCTTCATGTCTCAAGTCCGACTACAACGGGGCACTCGATCAACGATCTCATGCACACTGGCGCGAACCTTCTACTCAACATCACGGATGTGCTGCTGTGGATTCGCCAGCACAAGTACATTTTCGCCACAGACGTGACAAAAATGTACAGACAAATCAAGGTTTACGAAGACGACCAGGACCTCCAGAGGATACTGTGGATTGACGAGGATTCAAAGGAGGTGCCCTACAAACTCACTACGCTCACTTATGGAACCAAGGCTGCGCCGTTTCTCGCTGTCAGAGTACTACTGCAGTTGGTCGAAGACGAAGGACATCGTTTTCCCCTGGCAGTACCGTCAATCACTCATGCCAGATACGTCGACGACATATTCGGCGGCGCCGATACAGGTGAGACACTCATTACAATTGCTCAACAATTAAATGACCTGTGCAAGGCGGGAGGTTTTCCACTTGCCAAGTGGCAATCAACCTACCCTCCATTGCTTGAATCAATTTCTCATGACGTGCGAGCTAGCAACTCGTACATAGCACTTGACGACTGCAATACCAAAATTCTCGGATTACAATGGAACGCTCTCACTGACAACTTCTCATTCTCGACAAAACCTCTCAGCGATTCAAGGCTCACTAAACGTCTCATTCTCTCTGAAGTAGCAAAGATATTTGATCCACTCGGCTTCTTAGCTCCAGTCATCATTCGGACAAAAGCACTTTTGCAGGAATTGTGGCTGCACAAACTGAACTGGGACGACCCACTGCCTTCCCAAGTCACTGCTCACTGGCTCACCATCAGAGAAGATCTAACAAGTCTGGCCAGACTCTCAATACCAAGGTGGTTCAACACCTTCTCCTACTCGACAGTGGAATTACATGGATTCTCTGATGCCTCTCAACTCGCCATGGCAGCGGTAATTTACATTATCGTGTCCACACCGTCCACAGCTTACAAAGTGTCGACACTAGTGTGCTCCAAAACCAAGGTAGCACCACTCAAGAAACTCACAATCCCAAGGCTCGAACTCACTGCAGCTTTAATGCTGGCAAAGCTCACGAAGTATGTTCAAGCTACTCTTCAACTCAACATCTCTACAACTCATCTGTGGACGGACTCTCAAATCTCACTCTCATGGATCAAATCACATGCTTCACGCTGGAAGGATTATGTACGGAATCGTGTCTCCCAAATTCAAGAGCTCACCCCACACGCACATTGGAGACACGTTCCTGGAACGGCGAATCCAGCTGACTGTGCCTCTCGAGGCCTAACAACACATCAGCTTGAACACCATGAGCTTTGGTGGACGGGACCATCTTGGCTCACTCAACCCAGTGACTCATGGCCCTCTCAACCTACATTGAAGGACAGTCCAAGCATGCAGGAAGCTCGTCCTGGAATCTCAAATCTGCTCAACATTCGAAAACTCGAATATCACTGGGACCTCATTTACAAACACTCATCTCTCAACAAACTCTTTCATATCACTTCAGTTTGTTTCAGAATTCTGTCACATTTAAGGAGGTCAACGATTTCCTTACCACTCATCGTTCAGTCGCCCGAGGATCTGGAGAGGGCCAGGATCTTCTGGATTAGAGCGATGCAGTCCCTTTACTTCGCACACGAAATAAGGACGCTCAGCTCTGGCGCGACGCTGCCATCTTCTCACACCTTCAACAGGCTCACGGCCTTTATCGACCAAGAAGGAGTGATCCGAGTAGGGGGCCGACTCAACAACGCTCACATTGCATATGGAAGTAAGCATCCTGCAATTTTGCCTCGTCACTCACGTCTGTCCGATCTGATTATAGATCAAGCTCACCGAGAAACTCTCCATGGAGGGACTCAGCTCACGCTCGCTCAAATCAGACAGACCTACTGGATCATCGGTGGTCCAGCTCCAGTGAAATCTCACATTCTACGGTGTGTTGTGTGTGCTCGGCAATGGGGGATCCGTGCCCATCAACTGATGGGCCAACTACCTCTTTCACGAGTCACACCCACACGCCCATTCACCAACACTGGACTGGACTATGCTGGTCCTGTCACCTTAAGAACGTGGAAAGGGCGAGGCGCCAAGACTCACAAGGGATGGATCTGTGTGTTCGTCTGTCTCACCACCTCAGCTGTTCATCTCGAACTAGTCACCGACTACTCCACAGATGGTTTCATAGCAACGTACAGGCGTTTCATCTCACGGAGAGGAATCCCTCACTCACTCTACTCAGATTGTGGCACCAACTTCATCGGAGCCGATGCCACGCTCAAGAGGATGTTCACTCAGGGCTCTCAAGATCACCAAACTCTCGCTCAGCTGTTGGTCAACGACAACACTCGCTGGTGTTTCAACCCTCCAGCCGCACCACACATGGGAGGCAAATGGGAGGCTGTGGTGAAGTCGACGAAACATCATCTTCGGCGAACAGTGAGTGAAACAGCACTCACCTACGAAGAGTTCAGCACACTTCTCACGCAGATTGAGGCCCTGTTGAATTCACGACCTCTCGAGCCCCTCAGCGACGATCCTGATGACGTCGCAACGCTCACTCCTGCTCACTTTCTCATTGGCCACCCGCTCTCAGCTCTACCGGAACCCTCTGTGGAGCACACATCCATCTCACCATCAGCGCGGTGGCAACTCATCCAACAGAAGACTCAACAATTCTGGACTCAATGGTCATCTCATTATCTGCAACGTCAGCTCTCAATCTCGAAGTGGCATCATCCATCCAACGCCATCAAGGTTGGCTCTCTGGTGCTCATCACCGATGAGCGGTTTCCCCCTAGCAAGTGGCCACTTGCTCGGGTTCTCACCCTTCACTCAGGGAAGGATGGACTGACCAGGGTGGTGACGCTCAAGACCGCCACTACCATCTTAACCAGGCCAATCGCAAAATTGGCTGTTTTGAATGTTACAGATTCATCATCAACATCTTCTTCCAGCTGTTGAGGCCGGGAGCATGTTTGAGATTCGGTAGTTCCGATCTCCGTCACACCCAACTCATCGCAGCACCTCCTGGACAGCGGATCGACAAGCCTGATCCACAATCGATCGACCAATCAGGTGTCAGCGACAGAACGCTCAGCCAATCGTATTTCCCCACGTCGCTCGATCCTCCAGACTTTGGAGAAGGCGACTAACGGAAATCGATTGGCCATATTGCTCTTGCTCATCTTGTTCACGCAGAGTACAAGTTCAGACGCGTTGGTTTCACTGAACGTTTAGCTCATTGTAACTCGTGAATTCTCGCAAAATTGCTCACCTTAGTGCTCAACCTCGTAATTTCTCACCGCTCAATTTAATATCTCGTGCTCAGACTTGTCGTGTATCGATTGTGGATCGTGGTCTGTTACGCGGCCACGTGCGCGTCGTTTTGCGATTCGTCTCAACGAGACAAGAACTGTACATTCTCTGCACAACGTGCATCTGCTCAGGCTCACCCACTCAGCTTTTACGTTGTGACTCACTCCGCGAGTGTGAAATAAACTAATTGTACATTGCTCATTAATACTGTGCGTTCTTCACATAACCTCACCGGCATCTCACGCTCTTCGCGAATTCTCTCGCGAACAGTTATGAAGAAGTGACAATTTTGTTACGAGCCGGGGCTGCGGCAACGCGAAAGGCCGGCGAGAAGGGTATTTCCCAAGGAATACGGTTTATGAATTTGTTAGTTAGGTGCGCGAACGAACCTGATGTGAAATCAGGGAGCCGCTAGGATTATTGACGGCGAGGACGAACCTGATGCGAAATCAGGGAGCCTCTAGGAATGGAGTCACACGCGGACGAACCTGATGCGAAATCAGGGAGCCGCAGGAGGGTGAAACGTCGTGAACGAACCCGATGCGAAATCGGGGAGTCACTAGGATGAAGTTCACAGACGAACCTGGTGCGAAACCAGGGAGCTGTTAGGAGGTTGGATTATTCACAGACGAACCTGGTAAGAAACCAGGGAGCTGTTTGGAAGTTGGTAGACTTACAGACGAACCTGATGCGAAATCAGGGAGCTGTAGGATACGGACGAACCTGATGCGAAATCAGGGAGCCGTAGGAAGGGTGAGTTTTCGTGGACGAACCCGATGCGAAATCGGGGAGCCACTGGGTTGGAGAAGATGGCTTGTTTTGGTAAAGGGTTGCGAAAGAACCTGATGCGAAATCAGGGAGTCGCGGGAAATGTTAGTAATGCCTCATAACTCTTAATTAATATTTTATACAACTCGAGCGGTAAAGTTGTATTCGTGGGTGAGTGCTACTAATATTATAAGGATCGCTGGGTAAAATATGGATTTAACGTAATCGACTCGATTTACACGTGAACACCATAAGTATATTCAATAATTAGTTATTGTACAAATGTAAGTGTCGCGAGTAATAATTAAATAAAATGTATATGTTACCACTAATTGGACGGTGTTGACGCACTGGCGATGCGGGGCGTACGAGTGGCTATTTCAAAGTGCCAAATAGAATATAAACCGAACTCGCGGATACTATGAGGTTAACTTTGATTCCGACGGAGACTTTAGCCCGATCTTGCTGGATATAACCGACTCTGTACGTGCGTGAAACGACGTGACTCTATAGCTTTGAACCAACGAGGGATGAAACCAAAGGGTTTATATAGTCCCGAAAATGAGTGGGGGTTCGTTAGAAGTTTCCATATAAGGAGATCTTTCGGAGTTGTCGTCGTGTCACTCCCGTTCCCATGGTCGTGATCCAGATGGTCGAGATCATGAGTCGTATGTGATAAACAAAAAGGATTTTAGGGCGTTTTCCCTTCGTAGACGCGAGCTCGAAAAACAGTTGAGAGCGGCGTACGGGAAAATTCCACATACGTAACAATTTATTAATAATTATAATTGTGATTAAAAAAGTTAAATTAAATTAAGTTACACTGACAAAAAATGGATATTGATAGGTTAGTAGACGAGAAATGCATTGGGAAACCAAGAATTTCGATATTAATTTCGGTATTAATAATTATTCACTTCGCGTATTAGCGTGGTGTTTTTGATT
This sequence comes from Andrena chrysosceles, assembly GCA_963855975.1. Taxonomy (NCBI): domain Eukaryota; kingdom Metazoa; phylum Arthropoda; class Insecta; order Hymenoptera; family Andrenidae; genus Andrena; species Andrena chrysosceles. Next base: position 59,258,681 of record OY979767.1, on the reverse strand, counting down.
TTATTTAATTTAGAATAATTTAAAGAGCCGCATATGGAACTCGGCTCAGGGCCTCCGAAAACGATAAAACGGCACTGCGAGATACCCTGTATAAAATAAATGTTAAATTAGTGTTAATATTCGTAGTGTATATGTAACATAAAAATAGTAATAGATTGGTATCAACATTAAAGAATAACGTTTCTTCACAACTGTTTCAAGAACCGAAATCGGTATCATAACTGTTTTCAACCCCTTGTTAATATGTAAGTGAGCATTTTTAAACAAAACATCCACCGTTAATAATGTATTTAAAAGATTTATTTGTGTCTACTGATAAGTGCCGTGAATGTGTCACATATTTCGATTTTAAACAAGGCGATTACCCGAGTATTATTAACCACTTAAATGCTATTGACTGGGACTCCGAGTGTTTTGGTATTAACCCTGATCTTGCAGTAGATCGTCTATACTCTCATCTTAATGATGTTATTGAGGCCTTTGTCCCTGTGAAGACCTTTAGGCCATCGCGTTATCCTCGATGGTTTTCGCCTCGGTTGAAAGCTCTTATTCGGGACAAGAAGCGTACGCACAAGGCGTACAAAACTACTAACTCTCGAAGTGACTATTTGGCATTCTCTTGTATTCGATCGCAGTGCAAATTACTAATTAAGACTGATTATCGGACCTATGTTGATAATACTGAGAATTCTTTGCACGATAATGTGCGGAGTTTCTGGAGCTTTGTGAATGCCAAACGAGGTAACCAGGGACTGCCTACCTCTATGTGCTACGATGACTCTACTGTTGCGTCGGGGTTGGCAATCGCTGATCTTTTTGCGACTTACTTCGGATCTGTATATACTTCTCCGATTGGGCAGTCATCGGCCTTGAACAGGGACCATATCTCCGATAAGAATATTATTCTGAATGATCTTACTATATCTATTGGGGATATTTATACTAAGCTTAGCGGTCTTGATATGTATAAGTGCCCGGGTGCTGATGGCATTCCCCCTCTGTTTCTTAAACGGTGCTGCTTTATTCTGGCAAGGCCTCTTTGGACCATTTTTAACACCTTACTTACTACTGGAGTTTTTCCCAAGATGTGGAAGTCCAGTCTTGTTACTCCCGTCTTCAAGGCCGATGATCGTTCTGATGTTCGTAATTATCGTCCTATCTGCAAGCTATCTATCATGTCCAAGGTATTTGAGGAGCTAGTCACTGGATTATTGTCCTCTCAGTTATCCAATGTCTTATGTGTGCAGCAGCATGGTTTCGTCCCAAAACGTTCAACTGTTACTAATCTTGCGGTGTATCAAAGTTTTGTGTCCAATGCCCTTGACGATGGCCTGCAGGTGGACACGGTTTATACGGATTTTCAGAAGGCCTTCGATACTGTTGACCACTCGATCCTGCTTCGAAAACTCCCTTTTTGGGGGTTCGGGGGGTCCCTTTTAACCTGGGTTGAAAGTTATTTAACTGGGCGTGAGCAGTTGGTCAAAGTATCCAATTGTCTTTCATCTCCGGTTAGTGTCACCTCTGGTGTTCCTCAGGGGTCGCATCTTGGCCCCTTACTGTTCAACTTATTTATAGATGATATTGCCGAAATTCTCTCTAATATCAATTTCCTCCTGTATGCTGATGACTTGAAGTTGTTTAGAATTATTGAGCGAGTCGGTGATGCTCGTAGTATGCAGGAGGATTTGGTGAGATTGGAGCGGTGGTGTGGGACGAACGAGATGCGGCTGCACACTGAGAAGTGTGTTGTGCTTAGCGCCTCTCGCTCGAGGTCACCTGTCAAATACGCCTACTATCTACAAGGCGTGGCGCTTAGGGAAGTTGACGAGGTTACTGACCTTGGAGTCTGCTTAGCACCTTGCCTTGACTTCAGGCCTCATTATTCGCGCTGTATAACTAAGGCCATGAGAATGGTTGGTTTTATCTCTAGGTTTGCCAGGCATTTTAAGAACATGGATACCCTGAGGCTATTGTACGTTGCCCTAGTCAGGCCACATGTCGAATATGCCTCGACCATCTGGAGCCCTAGGCATTTGAAATATATAAAATTGATTGAAAGTGTGCAGCACAGATTCTTGAGATCCGCCTTACGTATTCTGGGAAATCCTATGGACAGATGTGATCACGACTTTCGCCAGGCACTTTTGTCATTTGGGTTAGCTACTCTGGATGACCGTAGGCATATTGCGGACATGATATTTCTTTATAAGATTATTAATGGCATCATTAGCTGTCCTTATTTGCTGTCCCTAGTTAAGTTTAATGCTCCAGCGAGGAGTCTGCGGTCAAGGCCCCTCTTTGCCACTAGTATGCCTAAATATCGGTTTTATGCGTGTGATCCTGTTAACAGGGCGATGTGTATTGCGAATCAATATTACAGTAGTTCGGACCCCTTACTTGACTCCCTATCATCGTTTAGGAAGTTACTTCATAGAGTTGATCATAACCTGAATGGCATATTCTAGTTTATCTTTATTAGTTTGTTTATTTTGATTGTGATGCTTACTATGTATTATGTATTAGTCTCTACTTATTTTGGGCTCAGTCTCTCTATTTATGTCACCCCTGATAACCACATCTGGGGCGCAGAGCCTGACGTCAGATCCGTAGTCATCTATGTCCGCATTAGGATACGTTCTGAGGTACAGAGCCTGACATCAGGACCCTGACGTCAGATGGGCAGCAGATTCGCATCAGATCCTGCCGTTCGCCTGACACGTATAACAGCGCCATCTGAGGGCCAGAATTACCAAACTATTCCCTACGCGTGACGCCACACGGCTGTCCCTACCCTTACATAACCATCAAGCAAATTCTACAGTTTATTAAATAATTAATGCTACTTATTTCAAAAAGTATTTATTCTTTTTTTATTAATATACATGATCGGTGATTACAATTGTTACAAAATAATATACGTAACGCATATAAATCCAAAGAGGGACTTTCAACATTTAAGTTTACAAATCCACGTCCCGTAGCCACTGGTACCTAGTAGGGGCGATATCAGAAAATTTCATTCAATATTTTCAACTTCTTTTTTGTGTAAAAGCATCATGTTTCCTGTTGTGTTAGCGCTGAAAACAAACACAATATTAGTATAAAATTAAACGTAACGTATGAATAAACAGGATACATGCGATACTTACTTCAGCTTCATCTCCGCACAGTACACACCCTAGGCGATCATGCAAGCTCCTGTGAACATTAACATTTATAAGAAAACATATGTTAAATTATTATCTACTAAACAAGACGCTACCCAGATAGCACACCTCGTCTTAGAGACGTCTGGTTCATGTCCATGTTAGGTCAGAAAGTCTGAACGGCCAAAGTCGTAACATGGCTGTTGTGAAGCGGTCTGTCCGGTGTTTCTGAAGCGCCCTCTAGACGTCTGTCAATGGTCTGATAGACGTCGTAGCAGGCGTATAGCAAACGTCTTAAAGACATTTGCTACAGACGCCTGTATGAGGTCTGTAGCAGGTGTATGTAAGACGTCTGTAGCGTGTGTCTTTAAAACGTATGTAGCGTGTGTCTTTAAGACGTATATAGCAGGTGTGTTTAAGGGGGTAGACACGTCACGTGACCTGGCCGATTCGGCAGGTCGGTATTACAGCAGGTTTTTTCTACACAGAAATGGTAATACCGATAGATCGACGATTGCCCGGTAAACGTGAGAGGGAGCTGTTTGCTATTTCCGTATTCTATTCTGAAAAAGGAAAGAAATTCTTAGCTGTTGCATTGTACTCGTAAAAATTTAAACAAAAAGTCTGCTGGTACTGCAAACGTAGAATTTCATTGTACATTTTAATTACTTGAAATGTGCTTATGCTACAATATTCTACGTTGGCAGTAAGGAATTGTGAGTGAAAAGGAAAAATACACGAGGACATGTCCCCAGAAAATGAAGTTTGTTAGGATAGACATTTTTTAATTAGCAAAACACTGAAACAGAACATGAAATACACATCGTATGCAGAAAATAGTTATGAACAAACATATATACAATTGCGTTTGATGTTGAATCCAACGCGTGATTATTATGTGGTCCCCTCCTCGAAGTGACAGAAAATATAACCTATGTATATGCTACATGACAATAAATGTTTAGCGGCTATTTCGTTCTATTACGCTACATGTGTGAAATTTCATCATTCTTCCGAAACATTATTATTACACCGCAACAATATCTTTAGGAAATCGGGTATAGCATATAGGTTATATTTTCTGTCACTTCGAGGACAGAAAATCCGCTCCTCCAAGTGACAGAAAATTCGCTCCTCCTAGCCCGGTCGGCGTCATGGAATGGGTATCTCCTCCATCCTGCATTTGTGGTAGTTGTAACGCTATTCCTGAGCTCAGTGTATATATGTACACTCTGGTTTGATCTGCAAAAATAAATAAATTTAATAAAAATTACTTTTTGTGTTTATACGACTTGAATGTAAAACTGATACTTACACTTCCTGAAGAATCCATTATTTTTGTTTGCTATTTCCCATAAATATTTTCTTGCAATGGCACTAACCCCTTTCGATTAACGTTAGTTTTCATAGAACCTGCAATAAAAAGTTAGAACGAGTTGTAATTGATCTGAATGCAGTAAAAATGTAAATGTATGTATGTTATTTACTTATCTTTATGCTTGCGGAGAAGACTGCCTTCCTTTCCTCGCTTCATAGAGCATGATTTTCACCTTTGATATTGGTTAGTGGAAATATCTAAAACAAATTCATATATATGAGAGAAATATTCTCGATGATTTCCAATTAATTCAATTATTTGCATAACAAAAGTATGTGTCATACTTACGCTTTTACACGTGTCATTTCCACTTGATATGAAATAATACAGGAACTTATAATTAGGAGAGTGTGAAAAGGCCCACCACCACCCCCGTCATAGACGGTCCTATTCACTCTCCGTATGTATTTTCTACATATTTTCTTACTTACATTTTGGAAGTTTTGGAACATTGCTCTTTATATGCGCTGAATGCACTCAACAGTGCAATAGTCACTTTTGACTGCAATTGCTTATTCGACAGCGCTTCATATGCGCTGAATGCACTCGCCGGTGCAATAGTCACTTTTGATTGCAATTGCTTATTCGACAGCTCTTCATATGCGCTGAATGCACTCGCCGGTGCAATAGTCACTTTTGATTGCAATTGCTTATTCAACAGCTCTTCATATGTGCTGAATGCACTCGCCGGTGCAATATTCACTTTTGACTGCAATTGCTTATTCGACAGCTCTTCATATGCGCTGAATGCACTCGCCGGTGCTATCGCGATGTCGTCATCCATCATTTTATGTACTTTTTTGTGTACTCGTATCTGCTGCTACTGTTTTTACGTACGCAGGTTCTCTAATCGGCTGTTGTCGATTGTATCTACTATCTATAATTTCTGGCAACATGCAGTCCTCATGGAACTTCTTCAGTTTTTCCTCCATCTCTGTTGCCCAGAATCGATCATCTCTCGATACTGTTGTAACCTTCATTCCTTTTGGCGTCCATAAACAAAAATAAGCCCGTTGCCTTTTCGTTATGTGCAATTGTCCTTGCACTTGATAATAGTAGTGATGATTTTTATTCATTTTATCACCCTGGAAAATACGCCGTATTGCAGGAAGGTTCTTTATTGCTTCAGCAGGCGATAAATCCTTCGCCGATTCAGGACACTTTACTTCGACGATTTTATCAAGGTCCACGAGGCCGTCAGGAGTTGCACCTAAGTGAGGCACAGTGGCATCGATAAAGAGGCCACACGGTAGAATACGGATTCCTAATTCTTCTTCCATTTGTCTCAAGGCGTTTGCCTCATTTTCCCTTCCGTATTCGAGTGAACGTAAATTTTGGAGTTGCGGGTACATTATACTCTTCACAGTATTTGCCCGTGGTGTAGTCTTTCGTAATCGGCATACCTTGCCGAAATTGGATGCAGTTAATAATTTCTTTCTATAACTGGTCCATTTTTCGCTATTTGCCTGATCACGAGTTTCCACTTCGATCTCGCCTCGCATCCTTTGCCACTCATGGAGTATAGCGTTGTGCCTTTTACACTCGGAAGAGTATACTGTCTCTTCCATATCTGGTTTTTCTGCGTTGGGGCCGTAATCCTGATCGCACGATTGTTTTTTATTTCGGAAGGAGGATGCTTTCGCTTCTTTTTTATATTCCCTTGCTTTTTCTGCTGCATGCTTCCGACGTTCTTCCAGCTTTCTTACCATGGTTGATGGCTCTTTATTCATTGCCGTACTCAATCTGCTAAACGTCTCTTTTGTATTATATTGGACGACTGCAGCGGAGACTCTACCCTGATACGAGCCCCCTCGTACAAAGTTTATCCTTTTGCCTCCGATGAATTTAGCAATGATGTTATTAAAACTTTCAACAGCATTGTTATTTACACCCTGCAGCAAATTGTCAGCTTTAAGGAAAAGTTGCTGCATCGCTTCTCGATACTTTGATAAATACCAGCGTTTATCAGTCGTGGAACGTAGTCTTTTCTGTTGGGATCAGAGTATTTATTACAGAAGTATGCTAACTTCTGACATTCCTTGTGTTAAGGAATATCTTCTTGTAGACACTGCTATCACCATCGGCAACTAATATAGTGTACATTAGGCCGTGCATATCTACGCTGCAATTGAAGCCTTCAACAACAGCAACACTCTCCATGCCAGTTGAACTCTGATTACGACCCCAGTTCTTGAAGCAACGATGCTCGCGCGGTTCTTCCTTCTTCGTAGATGCTACTTGGCAAGTCATACAGAATTTATTCTTCACGCTGATGTACAACACTTTCTTCGTGTGGTATCCCACGATGGCTCCTACGCCAGAAAGAGAATTATAATCTCCTCCGCGGTATGACCTTTTCATCCAGCTGTCATCTACGACAACTGGGATAAACGGTAAATTACATTCTGGATGTACGTGGCCTCTTGCTATAGCTAATGCTTTTTCCTCTTTTCCAGCATCTTCTATTTCGCGTTGTGCGGCCACTCCGAAGCCATCGATTAGCTCAATCTGACACTTCTCGTATATCCTTTTCGTCATACAGGACACGTTCACGGCCGTCAGTATTTCCTGCAGTTGATTGTATCCGCCGCCCGTCGTCATTGTTGCGGCATATGTGCTCTATGTATTTGCACATTGTGCACTCTACATAATACACATTTTCTAATCCATACCGTTGACATCTAACTATTTCGAAATGGTCGATGCCACAGCCTATAGTCGAATGTTTTCCAAGATTTTTTGTCTGTTCGAAAACATACGGAAAATCAACGAAGTCTATTCCTTCTGAAATTTGATTTTTCGGCTGTTCTGGTTCTGCATTCTCCACCAGCCAGTGTTGAGTACGCAAATGCTCGTACGTATTTGCCGAACCGTTTACGTAAAAATATATGAATGGATTCACGTTGATGCGGAAAGGTACAACCAAATAACGTTGACTGAGTCACACAAAATACAACTAACTATATTGGGAATAATTCAAAGTACAAGATAACTGGTGTTGCTCGTCTGAGCGATCGTGTGGAAGTAACCAGAGCGTCACCCGCTTACCCTCAAGAAGGCACGGAAGCGGAAACGCCTACGCTGCTAGCGCCGAAAAACTGACGCTTAAAGTGACCATTTGATTGGTTGTCTAATAACCGCGAAAATCGCGCGGGAAACACTGCGCACCGACAGGAAAGGACGCTTGGGTTTTTCCCAAAGTTGCGACTAGCCGCTCGCCACTCACCCCTCTCGCCGTGCTTTACGACCCTTGCTCCCAGGTCTACGAAGCCGTCATCTGGTCAACAATCGGCCAGTGCCGTTACAAAAAGGCCTGTCCATGACTATATACAGGGTGTAGAAAATGATGTGTACACTCACGCCTCACTCACGCTTCAACATGCCGCCAGCCTTGAACGGTTACGTTTAACAAAGAATAACATATTATACTATGAAATATAAACATTAAAGGACGACGCACTAAATTTTAAACAAACATAACGAAATTTTACATAACATCATGATATAACAGAATAAGGTTTACAGACTTGTCACGTCAAGATGAGTATACAATGCGTGGGTGTATATAAAAAATAACTTAGAAATCACTTAAATCTAAATATATAGACTAGTGGTGACATAAGAAAAAGAAAAAAAAATGCAACAAACAATATGTCCATATGAGTAATCACAAAATCATACTATATCGCCAGAATAAGCGAAGTATTAAATCTGTACAATAATCAAACACTCAGGTCAGAACTTTCAATAGGCAACGGTGAAAGTCGTTTTACGCTGCGCTTGTACGTTCCCTGGCTGTTCGGACCGTAACCACCCGAATGATGCCGTCTTCTCCTGGATGGATGTCCACAATTCGTCCCATTTTCCAGTGAAGCGGTGGTGTGTTGTCTTCTCTGACAACGACTAGAGCTCCTTTCTTTATGTGTGCAGCATCCCCAAGATGCCATTTCTTGCGAGTATGAAGTATCTGTAAATACTCTTTATGCCAGCGACACCAAAAATGTTGCTTCACTTGCTGAATGTGTTGCCAGAAAGATAGTCTATTGCTCTTCACGTCCAACAAATTATGCTCAGGTAAATTATACAACGAATCACCGATCAGGAAATGACCCGGTGTCAAAGCGACCAAATCATTAGGATCAGAGGAAAGTGGAATTAACGGACGGGAGTTCAGGATAGCTTCAATTTCAATTATTAGCGTGTTAAATTGCTCATAAGTAAACAGCTCGTCACCCACCGTCTTGTACAAATGATTTTTAAATGCCTTAACTGCGGCCTCCCATAAACCACCAAAATGTGGTGAACGCGGCGGGGAAAAGTGCCATTCTACGCTTTCGTTACATAAAAAATGTTGGAATTTGTCCTTGTATTCATCGGACGATAGAAAAGCTTGCAACTCTATTATTTCGTTTTTTGCGCCCACAAAATTGGTACCATTATCAGTGTATATTTTTTGCGATTTTCCTCTCCTGGCAAAGAAACGCCTTAAAGCAGCCAAACATGATTCTGCAGTTAAATCAGTGACCAACTCTAAATGAACAGCCTTGCTAGCAAAGCAAACAAACACTGCCACATACGCCTTTACCTTAGAACGATTGCGAACTTTCTTTTCCTTGAGATAAAAAGGACCGCAATAATCAATGCCAGAGCTTTGGAAAGGTCGAGTCTGTGTTATCCGGTCTACCGGTAAATTTCCCATTATATACTCTGGTGCCCTGGGACTCATCTTGCAACAACGTATACAACTACGTACAACCCGCTTTGTCGTGTTCTTGCCATCAATCGGCCAATAAGCTTGACGAACTGCATTTAACGTTGCCTGAGTACCCGAATGCCAATTCTTTAAATGTGCATGTCTCACTATCAAATTTGTGATGTGATGCGACCGCGGTAACAAAACTGGATGCTTCTGGGCATAACTTAACGGTGCGTGTTTTAATCGCCCACCGACCCTCAGCAAAGTATCGTTATCTAAGAACGGAGTTAAATTTAAAATCTTACTCCCCTTAGGAAGCGCGGTTCCTTTTTTCAAACAAGAAATCTCTTTATCGAAAACCTCTGCCTGCATTTCCCGCAGAATTATAGTGTGAGCCCTATTAATCTCTTGTGGTGTTAACTCACCCGTATTCCGCGTGTCATGTTTGATATTATGGTAAAACCGCAAAATATACGCCACAACTCTATTTAAAAAGGTAATTGACGAATATCTAGATAACAAATCATTAGACACGTTAGTTGCAACCAATGATACTATAAGCCGTTTCTCCGGAACATTATCTAATACAATCCTACTGACTGGCCACTCCTTCTCGTCCTGACCTAGCCAATGAGGACCTTCTAACCAAACACTGTTGGTTAAAAATTGCGAAGGTAGTTGTCCTCGCGAAACATAATCTGCAGGATTATCAAATCTGGCGACGTGAAACCAAGATTGAGAATCAGTTTCATCTTGCAATTTACTAACCCGATTTGCGAAAAACGTTTTTAACAGATGTGGTGCTGTTCTGATCCATTGTAATGCAACGCTCGAATCTGACCAAAACCTGACCATATTAAAATTGACCGTAGGCAATGCCTTTATAACCTCTTTATATAGTTTTGACAACAATCTAGCCGCACAAAGTTCAAGCCGTGGTAATGATATGATTTTTACCGGAGCGACTCGTGATTTTGCACACAAAAGCCTAACGCTATGTTTGAATTGACTCGTGGAGCTTCTGATATATATACAAGCGCCGTATGCGCTCTCGCTGGCATCACAAAAACCGTGGAGCTGCAGTTGTGTAGTCCGTTCAATAATTACTCTTCGCGGAGCAGAAAAATTGTTTAAACAATGTAATTCGCTTCTAAATTCAAGCCACGATTGCTGAAGATTCGGTGGAATAATTTCATCCCAGTCTACATTGGCTTTCCAAAGCTGTTGCATCATGATTTTTGCCTTGATAATGACTGGCCCGAGTAAACCGAACGGATCAAACAATTGAGCAACCTGCGATAAAATTGCTCGCTTTGTAAAAAGTTGTGAACCCGTAAAAGGTTTAATTGAATAAAAAACATCATCTGTTGATGAATTCCAGAAAACCCCTAATGTCTTCTTCACCATTGTGACATCTAAACACAAAGCCTTTTGAGTGTTCTGAACGTGCAAATCTTCCACTAACTTAACGTCATTCGACGCCCATTGTCTGAGATGAAACCCCCCCAGTTGTGCTAAAGCGATCAATTCGTTTCTTAATTTAAATGCTTCCTCGATACTAGGAGCTCCCGTAAGCAAATCATCCACATAGAAATCCCGTTCGAAAATTTGTGCTGCAGCTGGAAATTTACTAGCTTCGTCTATTGCAAGCTGTTTCAAGCATCTAACCGCGAGAAATGGAGCTGATGTTGTACCGTATGTGACGGTATTTAATTTAAACGTTTTTACATGTTCCGCTACTGAATCGCGCCACAAAATCTTTTGAAAAATAGTGTCTTCCGGGCGCACTAGAATTTGCCTGTACATCTTTTCGATATCTGCCGTTAATACCACCATGTGAAACCGAAATCTTAATAAAATCGACCACAAACTATCCTGAATGGTTGGACCAGTTAACAACGCATCGTTAAGAGAGATCCCCGTGGAACTCTTAGCCGAGGCGTCAAACACCACTCTCACCTTCGTGGTGGCACTCGATTCCTTCACTACAGCGTGATGCGGAAGGTAATATCCGGACTGGTCTTCATCTTGCATGACCTCGCTCATGTGCCCTAACGTCACGTATTCTTGCAAAAATTCTTTATATTGCTCCAGAAGAGTTGGATTTTTCTCCAGTCTGCGCTCTAAGGCATAAAATCGTTTGAGAGCACCGATTCGCGATTCACCAATATGAACCTCCTGTCCATTGAACGGTAGACTAACAATATAGCGACCTGCTGCATTTCGCGATGTGTGATCAGCAAAGTGCCTCTCACACTCCAACTCTTCCGAGGATAAAACTTGTTCCGAAGATATTTCTTCAACCTCCCAAAATTGCCTTAAGCTTCGTTCTAATGACGTGACTAAATAACAAGTTTTAATCGGTTCTACCTGTGAAAAGCGACGTTGCCAGTCACTGGATCCTGTCACCAACCAACCTAACTGCGATTTTTGCAATATGACTGATCCCCCGCATAATTTGATCTGACCGGAACGTAATAACCCGTAAAATAAGTTATTTCCTAATAATGCGTCGATCTTTCCTGACTTATAGAGGTCCGGATCCGCTAATTTTAATCTCTTTGGAATGTTAAACATACTGCGATCAACATCAACAGACGGCAGAAGTCCAGTAATTGTCGGAATGACGACAAATGTAACCTGCGATTCAAATTTCTCATGTCGCGATCTAATAATTGTTCGGACAAAGTGTTTCGCCTGTGTTTTAAACCGATTTAATCCGTAAAACGATAAATCAATATCATGCCTCACTAACTGAAGCAAATCCGCAAACCTATCCGTCATTATATGTGCCTGAGAACCACTATCAAGAAGTACGCGGCAAAACTGCTCTTTATTGTCCTGATTCAAAACCTTTATGAGGGCTGTCCCGAGCAAAACTTCTCCATCCAACGTCACGGTCAACGTGGATTTTGCTTCTATTGCCGAAGCTTGGCCGCCAGTAGAACTTTGAGACGGTTCATTCGCGTTCGAAGTGGCATTACGCGACTCGACTGGAAAATGTAAAAGCGTATGATGTCTGCGATCACATTTTTTGCAGTTACCAAATCTGCAAGTGGTAGCGAAATGATTGCTCCCTAAACAATTTGTACACAACTTGGCCTTCTTAGCGGCATCCAAACGTTCTCGCACAGAAAGCTTCAAAAAACTTGAACACGTGTACACCAAATGATTTGCCTTGCATATGGCACATGAAACTTCTTTATTTGTCGCTACATAAACTTGCCCGCGCTTCGTAACCTTTGGTCGAGGATTCTTGTCTTGATTCTGGTTTACTGCATGCGAATCACCTTCATCGTCATCGCCACGCGATCGTTTTTCAAGAAATGCGACTAACTGTTTAAAATCTGGCATTTGTTCATTTTCTAACGTACGATCCCAGGCCCGACGAGTATTTTTATCTAACTTTCGGGTCACAATAAATACTAAAAATGTATCCCAGTGTTGCACTGGTTATTCCAATCACCTAAGCGCACCCACGTGCATTTGAATTAATTCGGCAAACTCTCTTAGAGTTGTAGGAGAATCGTGCACTAACTCTGGCACATCCAGCAGCGCCTTCAAATGAGCATGCACGATCTGCCGAGGTTTGTTGCAACGCTCCTGCAACAGGCCCCAGGCCACCAAATAATTTCGCTCCGAAGCATTAAGAGGTGTAATAACCGACGCGACACTTCCACGCAAGGCATTTTTTAATAAATGGAATTTTTGGACAGCAGGCACCTCATCGTTATCGTGCACTACCGACTGAAACGTGTCGCGAAAGCTATGCCATTCCACGGGATTACCATCGAAAGGTTTTATCTCTATCTTAGGTAAAAGCGCAGTGGCTTGTTTGACAAATATTGTGCTCGGAGAATCTGTGCCTCGCATTGGAGCAACAGCTCTTTCTGCATTTCGCAGAGATTGTATACGCGCACTGATTAAATCTGCTACCGCATAGTATTGCTGCTCAAAGTGAATCCGCTCCTCCGATTGATCAGGAACTGAATCATCTGCCTCAATCGCGAGTTGCACCAATGAAAATGCATCGTAAAATTGTTCTAATTTAGACCTACGCGTCTCTAATGCGTCAATGGAAAGATCCTCCGTGTCGCGAATGGACGAATATAGGCGTGTGATTTGGCCCTTGATGGTGCCACGCTGTTTCTTATTCACTTTTAACACAGACTCTGAATCCGTAGCCATATTGAATGAAATTGACGCGTTAAAATGGGATTAGATATGAAGGACAGTGATTCGCTGTACTCACCAAGCAATAATTTGCAATCCCGGATGAAAGCTGACTTTGCCAAACGATCCTCAGAAATGAAATGCTGCAGATGTTGCCACTGTTCCGTCGGAAACTTGGTGTCCGAACGGCCGCTTCGTGGTCCTGCTGAATTCTTCTCCAATTGTTCGATGTAGAATCCTCTGTTATGACCAGTAATCCGCCTTCCTTCAAAACCGCGGTCTGAAGCCCGGTGAATGGAAGTCCGGAGTGTTGCACTCCGCAAACGTTGAAGTCCAAAATGATACTCCAAAACAAATATCCGGCTCGAAGGACCAAATGTTGAGTACGCAAATGCTCGTACGTATTTGCCGAACCGTTTACGTAAAAATATATGAATGGATTCACGTTGATGCGGAAAGGTACAACCAAATAACGTTGACTGAGTCACACAAAATACAACTAACTATATTGGGAATAATTCAAAGTACAAGATAACTGGTGTTGCTCGTCTGAGCGATCGTGTGGAAGTAACCAGAGCGTCACCCGCTTACCCTCAAGAAGGCACGGAAGCGGAAACGCCTACGCTGCTAGCGCCGAAAAACTGACGCTTAAAGTGACCATTTGATTGGTTGTCTAATAACCGCGAAAATCGCGCGGGAAACACTGCGCACCGACAGGAAAGGACGCTTGGGTTTTTCCCAAAGTTGCGACTAGCCGCTCGCCACTCACCCCTCTCGCCGTGCTTTACGACCCTTGCTCCCAGGTCTACGAAGCCGTCATCTGGTCAACAATCGACCAGTGCCGTTACAAAAAGGCCTGTCCATGACTATATACAGGGTGTAGAAAATGATGTGTACACTCACGCCTCACTCACGCTTCAACAGCCAGTAATCGGCATCATTTCCAACATCTTCATCCATTTCTTCGTTGATGTCTGTGTTGAAATCTATTTCTTGTAGAATTTCTTCTTCGTCCGACACGAAATGCACTTGTTCTATAATATCCTCTTCGTCCGCATTGAAATGTACTTCTTCTTCAATATCTTCTGCGTCCGTATCTATAATTCCTTCAAAATTTCCTACGTCTTCTTCGTGTATTCTGTCCGTAGGAAAATCACCCGCAGCGGATGTGCTTGGATGTGCTTCGTAGGAGATACCTGCTTCCGCCATGGTGCCCTGACCTACCGTGAGGCACGCTGCTGTTTTCAATCGTTGCCTGCATGTAAAGAGTCAATAATCAATAACACGGTGTACATACATAGAAGTAATAAAAACATATATTATAAAAGAAAAGCAGGCACACTAAAAGAAAATATAGTACAGTAAAGTTCAATGTAAGCGAAAGCCTCGGAACGAAGTAAGTTTAACCCTTCATTGACTCTCTGGGTGTGAATCACCGGACATTCCACGCGCAATCGGACACTTTTTGGAGTAACATTTCGGATGTGGCTCAAATTTGAATATGTTGTAGTCTTTAGGGATGTATAAACATATGTAGAAGTATTTTTGAAAATTTTGAAAAATGTAGATTTTACAGTTGTTTGAAGTTAAGTGCTAACTTTTTTCAATAAATTCTAACTATGGAAATAGTAAACGGATGGAGATGAGCTTTACGGGGATTTGTAGAGAAGACATTGAAGTTTTAAGAAAAAATTGTTTCAATTTGTAAAAAAAAAATTTTAACCATTTCTGTGCAATTATTATAAACAAATGCAGTTTTTTAACATCAGGCGCGATTTTAAAAATCTGAAAAAAACAAAATATAGTTCTATCCTTTCCCTTCATGGTCTAATTATAAAAAATATGGACATTTTAAAATTGGCCTTGTAAAAATTGCCGAAAGTTGACGCTGCGTCAAATCACACCGGCTCGACTGGCTAACAAGGGAACTGCACAGGTTTTGTAATCGGTTCTGGAATGAGACTGGGTGGACATTGTAGTACACACCTATTGTTACAAAACCGTAAAGGGTTTTTGTACAGTGGGCCTTTGTTTTCGAGAAATTTGAGTTCAAAGTTTTGCGGGAATGCTAGTATTTCAGTTGCGCAAACATTGTTACCAAGCAATGGTCGTAGGTGCGATAATAAGGTGTTTGGGGTGCTGGAGGTCTTCGGTTCGATTCCTGGTGCGCGCTCCGTTTTTTTTCTATTTCTTTTTCTTACCGTAGTAATGCAATGGCTGCACCTAAAATTATTTTGCGTTGTAATGGCTGCGTCAAATAATTTTTATTTTGTTTCAATAATGATGTTAAAAATATATATTATTACAATAATACTGCACACAAAGTACAAATATAATACAAGTGCAGATACAATATAAATATAATAAAATGGTGGGGATAGTCACCGGGCGTACTACGCATGGTAAAAACGGTACAGTAACGACGAATTACTGTATACGACTATCCCTACGGTCAGATATGACCTGAGCTCTAATTGCCGTTAAAGTCTATTCGACAGTCTGCAGCCTCGACGTCTTCGGCATATTTTTGAAATATATAAAAGCACTTGCTTGCACTTGTAGACGTAGTAAATTTAATACATCATCGATAATAATAATATTAATATTGTTACACTGATATCATTTGTAATTTGCGGTTTTATTATATTTATATTATATCTGCACATGTATTATATTTGTACCTTGTGAGCAGTATTATTGTAATAATATATAATATATTATTAATATCATTATTGGAACAAAATAAAAATTGTTTGACGCAGCCATTACAATGCAAAATAATTTTAGATGCAGCCATTGCATTACTACGGTAAGAAAAAGAAATAGAAAAAAAACGGAGCGCGCACCAGGAATCGGAACGGAAGACCTCCAGCACCCCAAACACCTTATTATCGCACCTACGACCATTGCTTGGTAACAATGTTTGCGAAACTGAAATACTAGCATCGCGCAAAACTTTGAACTCAAATTTCTCGAAAACGAAGGCTCACTGTACAAAAACCCGTTACGGTTTTGTAACAATAGGTGTGTACTACAATGTCCACCCAGTCTCATTCCAGAACCGATTACAAAACCTGTGCAGTTCCCTTGTCAGCCAGTCGAGCCGGTGTGATTTGACGCAGCGTCAACTTTCGGCAATTTTTACAAGGCCAATTTTAAAATGTCCATATTTTTGACAATTAGACCATGAAGGGGAAGGATAGAACTATATTTTGTTTTTTTCAGATTTTTAAAATCGCGCCTGATGTTAAAAAACTGCATTTGTTTATAATAATTGCACAGAAATGGTTCAAATTTTTTTTTTAAAATTAAAATAATTTTTTCTCAAAACTTCAATGTCTTCTCTACAAATCCCCGTAAAGCTCATCTCCATCCGTTCACTACTTCCATAGTTATAATTTATTGAAAAAAGTTAGCTTCAAACAGCTGTAAAATCTACATTTTTCAAAATTTTCAAAAATACTTCTACATATGTTTATACATCCCTAAAGACTACAACATATTCAAATTTGAGCCAGATCCGAAATGTTACTCCAAAAAGTGTCCGATTGCGCGTGGAATGTCCCACCCATAAGCTGATTTTGACGCTCTGAACCTTTTATATGCAAAATATATACCTTTTTTCCAATGCCGACTTACAAACAATTTTTTCTATGAAAATATTATATCCGAACATCAACTCTGTAGATTTTTAGCTTCTAATATTGAAATTTGTAAAAGTTACAATTTTTTTAAGATTTTCTTCGTTTTTTCTCGACATGTGGTAATCTAGAATTATTTTACAAAAGCTGTGATAAAATTTCAATCAAAAAAATTATTGGAATACATTCTAGAGACCTTGAAATTGACCCATGATTTTTTTCATAATGATTGGATTCTTTGGATGTGAATGGCAGTCGTTCAAAAATTGCTCTGTGTGTGAGCCACCCAGGTATGTCAAAGTTGATCGTATAAGAGGTGTGTCAACGAAGGGTTAAAAATACCCGTGTGCGTGTAAGACAATACTAACGCAATCAAAATTTAAAATTAAAACTTGTAGTGTGTTTGTATAGAAATTAACACTAACGATACATAGGACGGTATTCACAGTCGCGTCTTGAGCGAATGCTTGAGATCATCTTCTAGAAGACGATCTTGTTTGCCTGAAGACATCAGGTATTCACAGTCGTTGCTCAAGATGATCTTAAGTATTTGCTTGGAATAAGCGATTTCTTATATGACGTATCCATTTACTTTATAAAGCATTTACTCAAGCATTTGCTCATTTACGTTCGGAAACTTTCGGAATAATTCTGTTAGAACAACCAATGATGAAGGATATTCCGTTCGTTCCTTGGTGGACGACGGATTAGGATACTCGAACGTGAGTGAGTGATGCGTATGATCGTCGAGGTTATATTATAGCGATGCCGGGTGGACAGTTTATCGGAGAGTCTCCGGAATGACGAGGATAACCCTCGCGGTGCTTTATAATGATTTCAGGAACAACGTAATTCGGAGCATAATCAAGGAAATTAGATGTAAAATTGATTTATATTGATTTATATAATGAACTAATATATAAACCCAACCACTAAACTGTAATGCGTGTGAGCGTCGAGGTTATATTATAGCAATGCCGGGGGAACAGTTTAGCAGAGAGTCTCCAGCATTCTGGATACCCTTCAGCGAGGATACCTTCAAATTAGGGATACCCTCAAATGAGGGAAACCTTCAACGAGGATACCCCCCGTGGTGCCTCACGATGACTTCCAGGACTTCGATACGATAGAATAAAGAATGTTGTTTTTATGTAACAGGTATCAAGGGGGCAATTTTGGGATGGTGGTAAAGAAAAATATATACCCTTCTCGCTTTTTAACGTTTTGTAGTACCAATTTAATTAAAAATTTAAAACCGAAATTTAAAAATAATTCCATTTTTAGTATAAACTTAACAAAGATCAATTTTGAAATTTCGCAATTTTTTCTCAAAAGTCCAGTTGCTCCAGGATCACCCTGTTATATGCGGGATGGCCCATATACCATGCGTAATCATGCAAGTAGTTGCAATTGTGGGGCAATCGGCAGGCCACGATTATTTATTTTCGCCAGTCCTTCAATAATTCTCGGTAAAATACCATGTAATACAGAGTCCTTATTAAATCGAAATCGCCTTTTAAATTCATCTTCATCGTAATATTCAAATGGATTTTGCACGTCCCGAATATACCTTCTAACGACTCTATTGTCCGCTATATAATCATCTTCGTCAATATCGCTAATATCAATATTAATGTTGATATAGTCTACAAAATCCATTTTTCGCGTCCTTTATGCAGGTAATGGCGGAAGTATTTGATAGTTTATACTTTCAACGCGTTGCCGGGGAATAGAATCTTTGGAGTGGAGGGGGACTATCACGTGACGGTACATGGGTGATGGAATCATCACGCACACATACGGCCACTGCCGTAGATGTTCCCCCTCTACTGCGGACATTCTTCTGGTGGAATCTCAAGACGGTCTCAAGACATGTAAAACGTCGTCTTGAAAATATAACATCGCTTTACCGTCTATTTTGACACATGTGACGTCATACAAGGATTTACTTATTTGAACAAGATTTTCCTCAAGCAAATGCTCAAGACGCAACTATGAATCTAGGCGGCATCTTAAGCAAATGCTTGAGATGGTCTTGATCTCAAGACGCGACTGTGAATACCGCCCATAGTCACAATTTTGAACCCTAATCGAGATTTTACTGTAGATCCTACATTTTTAGAAGTTTGTCGACAGTCTCGAACGTAGGAAAAGAGAGCGAGTGGAAAAAGGACTGTCGCTTGTCTCCATCTTTTTCATTCGCTATCCTTCTCTGCGGCCGAAACTTATTACCACTAAATATGTATTATCCAAATTATACCGTGTCTGGTGTAACTAATGATTACAGAAACATCACAAATGTTCCGATGCTTTATTTATGAAAATAGTATTATTATTGCATTACTGTGAACATCATTATAATATATCTTGGTGATACGAAGAGGAACGTAACGTGATACAAATGTTCCTCTTAGACAACGTGATTTCCTCGCTACGCAAACCAAAGGAAATGCACATTTGGCCAGTTTTCTTTTCACACGCACACATATGCACAACCGTCTCCGCTACTCGCAAGCAAAGGCAGCCACAGGCAGATATGCTGCGCTGCGATACGCGGCTGTATGTGTGCAGGCACACGTGCACTTGACCGCGTGTGAAAAGAATACTTTTCGCATTTCAATCCTGGGTCATCGCGAAATCGGACACTTCGGAGTACCATTTGGGATTTTTGTGAAACTTGCATATGTTGTAGTCTTAAGTGATATATAAACGTATTTCAAAGGATTTTTCCAAATTTTCAAGATTGTGGAAATTGACTCGTCTTCATTCAATTATAACTGTTGAACTAAGAGAAAGGTAAGAATGAGCTCTTGTGTGCTTACACTGCGGAAGTAAGAGTACCAATAAAAATTATGTCACTTAAAAAAAAATCAATTTTAGACCATTTATTCTGCAATTGTTTTAAACAAATGCAATTTTATACTAGCAGGGCGCCATTTAAAAATTTGAAAAAAATTGAGGATAGAGCCCTGCTTCTGCTCTTTGCAGACATGTTTTCAGAAACGTGGACACTTTACAATTGGTCGCATGAAAATTAATTGAATGTGACGCTTTGAAGGCCACGCAAGATTAGGAATGCAAGACATACCTAGATAGTTCAATATTGTAGCACGCACGGTTCAGCCAGTCCAGCCGGTGCTGGGCGACGCAGCGTCACATTCAATTAATTTTCTTGCGACCAATTTTGAAGTGTCCGTATTTCTGAAAACGGGTCCGTAATGAGGACAAATTGGACTATACCCTCAGTTTTTTCAAATTTTTAAATAGTGCCCGGTATTAAAACATGGCATTTGTTTAGAACAATTGCAAAATAAATGGTCAAAAATTTATTTCCTTTAAGTGAAATAATTTTTATTAGGTACTCTTACTTCCCCAATGGAAGCACCCAAAAGCTCATTCTTATCTGTCTCTTAGTTCAACAGTTATAATTTAATGACAGAAAGGCAATTTCCACAATTTTGAAATTTTTTAAAAATCCTTTGAAATACATTTATAAATCGTTAAAGACTACAATATATCCAAGTTTCACGATAATCCCAAGTATAATTGAAACGGGACAGCATTGTATGTCACACACTGGACCACATATCTAATAAATTAGAACCTGAAGAAATAAAAATATTGGTAAAGAAACATTTTGTCCTTTTATGCTTTCAGACATTAGTTTCCGAGATATTAATAAAAAACTTTTAGTATTTCTGTTGACCCATCCCGACATAACGCATTCCACTTTCCAACTTGTTCTGCATATTAGTACTGGATGGGGTTAGATCAACGCGGGGGACGCGCCCCCCACTTGCGGTCACGTAAATCGGGGTAGCGAGCCCATGTGAGTTTGCAGATTTGAACCAGAAACACTATTATACAGAATGAATGAACCTGGTAAGGGGGGGGGGGGCAGAATGGATCCCCGTACAGCGACCTGTAGACGTTATTATTGTGCAATATTGAATATTCAATGTTATTGAATATTATTGAATATCCAAAATTGCACAATAATATCGAGCGTCTACAGGCTGTTTTACGACTACATGTGGGCAGTTCAAAAAAATAATTTGTAATAAAGTTAACAATGGGGCCATTCGGAATTATATCCCAATTATCATTATCATATTTGTAACGTTGTATGTCTTAAAATTCAACGAGGGACTGCAGGGTGGTATTTCGCTTTATGGAACGTTGTAAAATAACGAAGAAACGAAGCGTCCCACGCGTCCGATAAACACGTGTCGTGTGTCTTTCGGGAAGTAAACCCTTACTTCACCGTGCCGGTGACAGAAATCAGACCCACTCCATTGATTGAAACATTTTCTGCAAGCAGTTTTTCAAACTGTTCACAATTGTGTAAGGAACTCATAACGCTCAATGCGAGAATATTGAAACATTTTGGAAATTAAACAGACACACCACTGACTGTTGTTTGGAGTAAAAGTTCAATGTATTTCGATATTGATATATATATCTATATAGCTAGCCAGCTTTGTGGCGAAAACTACTGCTCGTATACACAAAAAAGAAAATAATAAAAAGCTTTTCACACGTGGCGAGAAAACCGGTACACTTACACGTCGTCGTCGCAAAGACACCGGTACAACGGACTGAGAGCACCGGAAGCACACAGAGACGCACACACGCCAGACACTAGCGCCACCATACAGTGCCAGAACACCCAAGCTCCTCGTACACACGCGGGGCATTCAAAAAACCAAAACTAAAACATTCATTCGCACAGCACGGACTATATACCACAAAACAGTACAATATGTTTCAACACTCCCACTTATATAGTTCCGTTTCGCATACCAATCTTATGTACTAAATATTTCAAAGGCTGTTTTGACAGAGGCTTTGTCAACATATCTGCCAACTGTTGCTTAGTCTCTATATATTCTACATCAATTTCACCCTTCTCGAAATTGTCACGAACAGAATGAAAACGGATATCAATATGTCTAGTTTTCCTGTGGAATTCTGGATTCCTTGTGAGCTTGATCGCAGACTGATTATCCACGTACATCCGAACACACTCACGCTTAAAACCTAGTTCACCCATCATCTGTCGCAACCAGATCGCATCTCTTGTTCCCATACTTAGCGCAATATATTCGGCCTCTGTTGTGGACAGGGCGACCACACTCTGTTTATGACTTGACCATAGAATAGCACCCCCGTTTAAAGTAAAAATGACCCCAGTTATTGACTTCCGGGTATCCAAACATCCGGCAAAATCCGCATCTGTATACCCCTTCAGATCATACTCACTCCCACTGTTTCCATAAACAATCCCGACATTAACTGTACCTTTCAAATATCGAAAAATCCGTTTCACCGCTTGCCAGTGCCCCGGCCCATAATTTATTTGAAATTGACTAGCCTGATTAACCGCATAGTCTATGTCCGGTCGGCTAACCCGTGCGGCAAACAGCAGCGACCCAATTGCTTCGCGATATGGCACTGTCTTCATCCACTGTTTTTCATCCTCCGCTTCAGACCGTTTCAGTTGAGTCAGGTGTAGCCCAGGTTGAGCCGGGACTTCAACTGGAGTCGCATCGTCCATTCTAAATTTTTCAATCATTCTTTTAATATATTTACTTTGTCCGATTTTTATAATACGTTTCTGACGATCGCGTTCAATTTCCATGCCGATAAAACATTTAGTATCTCCTATGGTGATCGCAAACCCTTGTTCAAGCTTCCTCAGTACCTCAGCAATAGCACTCTTCGAGGTTGACATCAGCAGTCCATCATCTACATAAAGAGCCAAAAACACGGTTGCCCCATACATCTTCCCTGAGAATACACAACGATCAGCCTGATTTTGACGGAAATTTAACTTTGTCAAAAATTCCACGAACTTCGCATTCCAACAGCGAGGGGATTGTTTCAATCCGTATAAGCTTTTACGAAGTCTACAAACCGCATCAGATTTCGATGAATCCTCAAAACCTCGTGGTTGCTCCATATAAATAACCTCCTCTAACTCGCCGTACAGAAAAGCTGTTTTCACGTCAAATTGCGCGATTTCTAAATCCCTCACTGCCGCGATCGCCAATAACACTCGTATAGACTCGTAACTTACCACCGGTGCGAACGTTTCAGAATAATCTATTCCCTCCCGCTGCGCAAAACCCTTAGCCACAAGTCTTGCTTTAAACCGTTCTGTATTCGATTTGGTACCCGACTTTTTACTGTATACCCACTTGCAACCAATTATTTTATGTTTATCAGGGGGCTTTTCCAGGATCCATGTTTTATTCTGGTTTAAAGCATTCATCTCCTCACACATAGCTTGTTGCCATTTATCAGCTTCGGCACCAGCTACCGCATCTTCGTACGTCAACGGTAACGAATCCACGACAAACGCATAACCGGCCTCACTATAACGATCCGGACTCCGCAAATTTCTTCTGTCCCGCAATGTTCTTCCTTCAGGTGCATGGTTCGGCCTCTGCTCATTTTCCTCTTCAGGTTGATCTTCAAGTTGATCTTCAGGTTGATCCTCAAGTTGATCGTCATCGGCTTGTTGTGATGGTTCTGTTTCCTCTTCTTCCTCCAGAAAATTGTAGTTTCCGAAATCCAATCGTCCTTCAGCATCCTCTCTGGGTCCCTCAGAAGTTTCCTCTGACCTTTCAGATGATTCATTAAAAACAACATCACAACTGACGTGTATTTTATGCCTCACAGCGTCGCATAGTCGATAGTTTGCAGATTCACCTTCGTACCCCACGAGAATCATTCTTTCCCCTTTCGGATCAAATTTCTTCCTACTACCCTTCGGTACCTGCTTGTAGGCATCACATCCAAAAATACGCATATGATCCATTTTTGGTTTTCTGCCGAACCATTTTTCATATGCTGTAATACCATCCACCTGTTTTGATAATGTTCTGTTTAACACATACGCAGCCGTCTTGACTGCTTCGGCCCACAGTATCCTTGGAACATTCTTTGCTATCAGCATTGATCTAGCACTTTCAACGAGTGTACGCATTTCGCGTTCCGCCCGCCCATTTTGCTGCGGAACATACGGTGTCGATGTTTCGTGGACGATCCCCTTCTCCTTTAGAAAATCACAGAAATCCTTTGATAAATACTCAGTCCCGTTATCCGTACGTAGAATCTTCATACTGTTTCCCGTTTGCTTAGACAACAGGATCTCATACTCTTTAAACTTTCCGAACACTTCCGACTTGTTACGTAACATATATACAGTCCGGAAACCAGTGACGTCATCCTTGAATACGAGAAAGTATCTTGATCCCCGTGGAGACTCCACACTCATGGGACCGCATAAATCAGAGTGAATCATTTCGCCGGGCTCCCTGATTCTCTCCCGCGTACTAGGAAAATGTGGTTTCCTACTTTGCTTGCCCAAAACACACGCTTCACAAAAGAAATTGTCCTCTTTGCAGTTTATCTTTAAACCATCCACTACACCCTTTTCCGCAGTTTCTTTTATGGCTCTAGTGTTGATGTGACCCAACCTTTCATGCCACAGTTTAAGCTGGTTCTGAACCGCTAAGTTACACTCAATTTCTCTCTTTACGTTGAAACACATGCGAAACAGATGACCGCATCGAATTCCTTCTGCTGATAAAATTCCACCACTTTCTCGAACTTCACAACGATCTTTATATGTGTGAAATGAGAATCCTCTATCCGATATCGCGCCAACAGAGAAACGATTCCTCTTTAAATCCGGAACTAATAGCACTTCTCTTAACTGTCGATCAAACATTTTGTTTTTTACACATGCTACAATGTCTATCGTGCCTACACCGACAACAGGAAGCACCCTATCCCCGGCCACTTTCACAAATTTCACCGTTTTCACAGGTCCAAGCTCCCGGAAAAAATCACGTCGACACGTCATGTGCATACTCGCACCCGAGTCTGCCAACCACACCGAATCTTCTGTGTCCGTAGTTTCCGAAACGAATGCCGAGATGTCGCACAAGTACGCCGTCACGGGCCCGTCACTCGGCCCCTTTTCGGTGTTCTTCACATCAGCGAGCCGCTTCTTACACTCCTTGTACCAATGGCCAATTTCATGACAATAGTTACAGGAACTATTCTTCTTCCTTTCTTCGAGTTTCTTGGCATTCGACTTCTTTTTCTTCACCTGTTGAGCGTTAGATTCTGCTTTCGATTTATTGCTGGATTTCACCTGCATAGCCTTCACCTGCAGAGCAAGTGACGATGCTTCTTCTTCAGTTGCTGTCAACCGTTTATCCTCTCGGATAATTTTCGCAATTAAGACTTCTTTCTTCCGCTCTTCTTTTGCGGTGCACTCCCACGCCATCGTAAACGTGGAAAATCTTGGTGGTAAACTGCTGAGCAGTTTTGACATTATTGCGACGTCCGAAACTTTCTCTTCCACATCGAATAATTTCTTACAGATAGTCTCGAATTTTTCTATCTGAGTGGCGACTGGCTCTCCATCTTTTACCCGGAATTCGTAAAAATCCTGCCAGCACCGTTGCTTCGCGTCTTCGGTTGCATCTCCATACAACACGTGCACCTTCTTCCACATTTTCTCTGGCGTTGTACAATTTATTAAATTCACGTGCAGCGACTTATCCACCGAGGTCAGCAAGATCACGGCGGCCTTTGACTTTCGCCGTTTCCATTCCAGCCATTCTTTCGCTCTCGTAGCTCTATCGGGCTCTATATCCGTCTCCTCGACGCACCCCATTAAATCCTGCGCCTCCAACAAGAACGATACGCCATACTTCCACAGCGCGAAATTCTTGCCGTCGAGCTTTGTGAGGCTAAACACTTCCTTATCCTCCATCTTGTGCACAGGAAAAAAAAATCTGTAACGCCTCGTCGACGCGATACTACCGACAAACTTACACGAGAGAAAACAGAAAGAACCGAAAACACGCACTGAACTCAAACAACCTTTGTGCCGCAGTGGAAGCGTGCTGGGCCCATAACCTTTTGGAAATTAAACAGACACACCACTGACTGTTGTTTGGAGTAAAAGTTCAATGTATTTCGATATTGATATATATATCTATATAGCTAGCCAGCTTTGTGGCGAAAACTACTGCTCGTATACACAAAAAAGAAAATAATAAAAAGCTTTTCACACGTGGCGAGAAAACCGGTACACTTACACGTCGTCGTCGCAAAGACACCGGTACAACGGACTGAGAGCACCGGAAGCACACAGAGACGCACACACGCCAGACACTAGCGCCACCATACAGTGCCAGAACACCCAAGCTCCTCGTACACACGCGGGGCATTCAAAAAACCAAAACTAAAACATTCATTCGCACAGCACGGACTATATACCACAAAACAGTACAATATGTTTCAACAAAACAGCACTAGGTATTGCTCGCCGTCTTGGAAGGCGAGGCCCCGGAGGATGCATAAGGTTATACAATGTCGTTTCGACGCACATGCAAAGCCGATGACGGTCATCGACGAGCGTTTGAGAGCGTAGCACGCATCGGAAGTCAGAGCCATTGCTTACAATCAGAGTTGGACGTTATTCGAATAAAATATCGAATCATTTTTTTCGAATAATAAGTTATTCGAGAATAATGAATAAAAGTTTACTCGAATACGAATTTATTGCAATAAATCGTCGAATAAAAGATGGCCGCTGAACAGGCAATCTACTAACATATTAATTAAAAAACTAGGGGTTTCTTAGAACGCACAAAGCGAATATGAATTGTGTTTTGTAGAGAAAAATTATGCCTGTACTACGGTATGACCCAACCAACGGAATGAACAGAAATTTTTAGGGGTTGGGCGGGAGAGGGGGGAGAACCTCTAATATAAAATTTTAGCTGCGGGTATTTGTTAGTTTCTGAGATATTAATAAAAAACCTTCGGCATAATACATTGAAATCTACCTCTACAGACGTTAGTAACACAACCATCTTCTCGATACAATGTATAGGGATACGGTAACAGAAACTGGACGCGAACGATCTTCACCAAGCCGAGAGCGATTGTTGTTGAGGCCTTTGCTCTTTTTTCACGTACTTAGGTTCAATATTTATTACTATGGCTATGTTGTAGAACAACATACTTTGGTTTGTTTGAATAAATAAATATATGTTAATCAAAACGTGTCGATCATTTCCAACATCTGTCAGATTTACTTTTCAGTTAGGTTTTGCGTACGAACTCATACATTATTGCTGTTGACTTATTCCGACACAACACATTCGACTTTCCAATTTCTCTCGGGTATTAGTGTTGGTTTGGGTTAGATAGGGCGGGGGGGAGGGCCGCTTGCGGACGCGTAGAGCATGGTACTGAACCCAGAGTTGGGCAGAATGTAATCTAATTACAACTTACAAATTACGATTAAAATGTAATTGAGTAGTTGGTTACACATTATTTTCTGTAATTGTTAATGTAGGTGGTTGACCACACTTTTATCAACTAGATAAATTAACGATTACAGAAAATAATGTGTAATCAACTACACGATTACAGTTTAATCGTAATTTGTAAGTTGTAATTAGATTACATTCTGCCCAACTCTGACTGAACCACCAATGTGACTTTGGGAATACTCTAGTATTACTATACTATAGTATTGGGAATGAAAACTGATGCAGTTACAAGCATCGCGCGATGAGGTCAATATCGTACAATGTATCGTCGACTGTGAAACAAAGAAGATGGTTGTGTTAGTAACGTTTCTATAGATAGATTTCAATGTATTATGCCGAAAGTTTTTTAATAATATCTCAGAAACTAACAAATACCCGCAACTGAAATTTTATATTAGAGGTTCTCTCCCCCGCCTGCCCCATCCCTGAAAATTTCAGTTCATTCCGTTGGTTGGGTCATACCGTAGTATATCCAAAATTTCCTTGTATTTCACAATATGTTCAGGAAATTATTATCATTGGTTTGGTATCAGGATAATAATATTATCTTTGGTTTTGTATCAGGATAATACTTTCCCGAACATATAGTGAAAAATAAAGAAATTTCTATGTTATTATATATTAATGGTTAACCGTCCGAGATGCCTACGCTATTGCTTTGGCGTTCGTCGGTCAAATCGCTCTATCCCACTCGATCTCGATGTGTTTTGTTCGCTCCCTTAGTCGCGCGGTGCGACAATGTATGTGCTTACTTCAGCCAATAACCAAAATATGTGTGCCCCTTCTTTAAAACTGTGCCTAAATAGGTGACTCGCGACCAATCGTGATAGGGCCGAACTGCTTCGCCCGAGACCGCCTGCTAGGGATCTTCTTTCGGCCGGGCAATAGTACACGAGGTGCATACTCTGAGGTCACGCAATATGCACGAACAGCATACTTCGAGGCCACGCAATATACACGAAGTACATACTGTGCGGTGACGGGATATAATACACGACGTGCATACCTCGAAGTTCTAGGTCTTGCATTTTTCAAAAAAGTGGAAAAAATGCATTTTTAAAAAAAGTGGAGAGATTTTGGGAACAGTCAACAAAAAATAAAACTTATGATGGTGCACACCGTTTAGAACTGCACGGATCCCATGGTCAATCCGCACGCACGCGTTTTCAAAACAATCGCCTGGCGTAGGAAAGTATTTATATACGATGCGACGAAACAAACTTTTCGTTCAGTAACAACATGTAAAAAAAGAAAAGTAAGAATCACTGAAAGCTACCTACTATTGCTAATTTTTTATATGGCCAGCAGATATTAGTTTTCTCGAGGATACCGAAAACACTGAACGAAAAGTTTGTTTTGTAGCATCGTATATAAATACACATTTGACATAGGCCTTTAAAATTCAGTATACTTTGTTTTTGCAATGTTATCGACAAATGCTGTAATTTTGAAGAGAATCGGTGAAACTAAATTTTCCCTCTATCCGTTTTGATGTGGTATAGCTCGGGCGCGATGGTCACAAGCGGAACAAGATGGAACCGCTTCTTTTTTGC
Organism: Andrena chrysosceles; assembly: GCA_963855975.1. Taxonomy (NCBI): domain Eukaryota; kingdom Metazoa; phylum Arthropoda; class Insecta; order Hymenoptera; family Andrenidae; genus Andrena; species Andrena chrysosceles. The sequence goes on along the minus strand of OY979767.1, from coordinate 59,229,727 downwards.
GCCCTAGACGAACTTGTCAAATTGCGCCCTTTATTATAATACATTTAAGGCTGCCGTCTCAGTGGACCTTGAATGTGTGCGTACGCTCATACAAGCTAGAAAAAGCGTGTACGTATACGCGTGTTGTAAACAAACCGTTTCAACCAACTTTCGTCCTGGAATCGGCCAGAAGGAAGTTTTTGCGGGTACAGTTGCGTTTAGTAGACATCTGTGCAGGCGGGTCTGGTGCGTTTGAATGCTAATAACCACCGTACGTTGAAATAATAATGAATTTATGATTCGAAAAGTGACAGAATGAGGCTTCAAGGCTTCTCCGTTGGTGGCGCTAATGTACTCGAACCTCATTCTGCCACTTTTCGAGTCATAAATTCATTATTATTTCAACGTACGGTGGTTATTAGCGTTCAAACGCACCAGACCCGCCTGCACAGATGTCTACTAAACGCAACTGTACCCGCAAAAACTTCCTTCTGGCCGATTCCAGGAAGAAAGTTGGTTGAAACGGTTTGTTTACAACACGCGTATACGTACACACTTTTTCTAGCTTGTGTGAGCGTATGCACACATTCAAGGTCCGCTGAGACGGCAGCCTTAATTGAGCTTTCTCATGTCCTTACTTTTAATTTTTACTCGTAGTTTAATACCGTTGTAGTACAATTTGTAGTATTTCATAGAAAAATTTATTTTCAACAATGCCAACAATGAAAAGACCATTTTGCGCCTCTTTTCAACCTTACGCCCTACCAGTTGCCTAATTTTACAGAGTAAAGTTATAAATAATCTCAAATAAATGTATTATAATAAAGGGCGCAATTTGATAAGTTCGCTTAGGGCGCAAAAAAGACTTGATCGGGCCTGCGTCACGATTTTGCGAAGCGGTTTCCGTGCCCACCGTAAGCGCTTGCGACCATCACGCACGCCCGTCGCGCACACAAAGGACGGAGTGTGACTTTCCTTTCCTCTCGCGTTCTTTCACTCTCGTCTCAAGGATTCCAAGAAATGGTGGGGATAGTCGCCCAACGTACAACGCATGGTAGAAACGACGTTGTAACGAATGCGTATGTACGTCCGAATTCTTATGAACGATCAGGAGATCATTCTCGTCGCGTCGTCAGTGTCGTGAGGACAGTGTTCAGAAAAGTTTCAGTATAAGAGTGTGATTATTAATCGACAAGGATATATAGAAATATCATCTTCTAATTGTTAAAAAATTAAGTTGTGACCTTTGTCCAGCCTTCACAACATCTAATTGTGAAAAATTAAGTATTATTATAGACTTTACGTGTAAGTACCCATATCACGTTTATTTTAGTACGGAGATTGATGATTTCAAGCCGAGATGGGCAAAGATAATATCTAAATAAACACGAATAAAAGATACTTTACGTTTATTCGTTACTCGCAGCTTCAAATAACACGATTTATCTTTTCTCGAAACATCACGAATAAATAAGAAGTACCTTTTAGTCGACACGTTATTTAAATAATTTTTCAAATAACACGATTTATCTTTTCTCGAAACATCACGAATAAATAAGAAGTACCTTTTAGTCGACACGTTATTTAAATAATTTTTCAAATAACACGATTTATCTTTTCTCGAAACATCACGTATAAATAAGAAGTACCTTTTAGTCGACACGTTATTTAAATAATTTTTCAAATAACACGATTTATCTTTTCTCGAAACATCACGAATAAATAAGAAGTACCTTTTAGTCGACACGTTATTTAAATAATTTTTCAAATAACACGATTTATCTTTTTTCGAAACATCACGAATAAATAAGAAGTACCTTTTAGTCGACACGTTATTTAAATAATTTTTCAAATAACACGATTTATCTTTTCTCGAAACATCGCGAATAAATAAGAAGTACCTTTTAGTCGACACGTTATTTAAATAATTTTTCAAATAACACGATTTATCTTTTCTCGAAACATCACGAATAAATAAGAAGTACCTTTTAGTCGACACGTTATTTAAATATTTTTTTACCGAGACAATGCCCATTTCTGCTTTTAAGTGAATAATTTGAAACGTAAAATTTCACAGGTTATTCCTTGTCAGAAGTGCTTTAAAAAGTCTACTGTAATTATTCTATTCATGGAGCAAACGCAGGCCCAACACGGCCCTGAAATGAAGGTCGTGGGGCACATTTGCCGCCCCAACCTGCTAGAGTATCGCTTGCATCCCTCGTTTTTCGCTCAGGTGCCTACCTGAGGTCCCTCGGGCCGGATGGGATTTTACTACCGGTTTCTTTAGTTCAAAACCGCAAAATCTCGAACTTTGAAGGCATTTTTCGAGGTTATCTCATTTGATTTCGAAGTTAAAAATGGTATCAATCGATTCGTCTTGGCGAGACCTTTCCGACGGTGTATAGCATATGCTGTAGGCTCTTGGGTCAGTAATCCCCTCTAGGACTTAACATTGTCCTTTGAAAAGCTTATGTTATAGGTCAAAGTTCAGGAATGAAGTAGTATTTTTTTCAAATTAATTTGAGAAGTGGACAGCGTGAAATCGGAATTTGAAACTTTAAAATTGATTATTGTTATACTTGTTAATAATTAACAGAATTTTAAATACATGTTTCGAAAGAGGATTCCCTTAGCATTAAAATGAGTGAAGATTAAAGCATTATCTTTAAATAGTGCCGAAATGTGGAAAATGATAATGTGTCGACACATTTCGTTCAATTTTTCAAAAGTTTAACTTTTAATATTTCGAAAAACATTCCAGATAAAAAGCTAAATTTTTACACAGTAAAATTAGATACTTCAGTTTCTCGAGGTTATCGACGAACTCTGTTGTTATAATTTAGTATTTAGAGTAACTAATATTTTATTCAGATACGGACGATGAATTAAAAAGTAATATTTTATTTAGATACGGAAGCTGAGTTAAAAAGTCTGCAAGCACGTGCAGAAAGCAAAAGTTTGGATGCCGCTGATATGCTGATATCGCCCCAAAATGTACAAAGGGAGGAATCGATAGATCTACCTCTCGACGAAGTGAATCAAGTTTCTTGCTCAACGCCAATTAACAAGGAATCAACACCTTCGCTTTCAACTCAGTTATTAAATTCCACAGTTAATAAAGAAATTTCTACTATTAACATTAACGAGTCAAAGGAAAGTAGCGTTCCTAGTGGCCTTACAGATATATTAAACATAGTTGGTGATTCTTGGATTAATAGTACGGACGAGGTGAGGGAGTTAGAAACATCTCATCACAATAATGATAGTTCCAAAAGATCAGAGAATGAAAAAGCGGCAAATAGTAGTTCTTCTAGTGATGATGAGAATGATCCCAATGACGTAGACTATGAACCAGATGAAAGTTGTACCGTTTCATCTGCTAAAATTTCCGGAGCAAACTCTAAATGTATGGAATCCATATCACCGGAACATGGCTCAAATGTAGATATTCGATATGTACATGTTCCTGTCTCAAAGAATAATGCAAAACGGGCAGTAAAAAGATATTTTTGTCCATTTTGCAAAAGTTTGCAAACGAAATTTGCTAGGCATCTTGAGCTGAAGCATAAGACGGAAACTGATGTTCAAAAATTTATAAATCTTGGAAAGGGAAGTCACGAACGACGAAAAATCATCGAAACGATTCGTGATTATGGCAATTATGTTCACAATATTACAGCTGCATTAAATACAGGGATAGTTATAACATCTAGGCAACGTCAACCTAAATACGATAATGCTGCTGAAGATTATATTTACTGTACAAACTGTAAAAAGCTTTTATCTAAACGTACCATACGCCTTCATTATAAAAAATGCAATACGCAACATAAAGGAGGTGTACGCGAAATTACCGTTATGGGGAGACGATTAGCTGGATACATTCATAGTTGTGCTAATGGTGTGCTCCGTAAAGTTGTATTCCCTGTCATGCGAGATGATGCTGTTACTCGATCAATAAAATACGATGAACTGCTAATTTTGTACGGCAATAAACTATGCGATAAGTATACGAGTACGCATCAGCATGATATGATAAGAGCACATTTAAGATTGTTAGGTCGCTATAAGCTCGCAATCAAAGTTATACAACCAGATATTGATGATTTTGCATCAATTTTTCGACCGCAATATTTTGATGCAGTCATACAGGCAATTAGGGTAGTAGCCCATTGGGATACGAGAATAATGTGGTTTAAGACACCAGCCGTTGCTACTACGCTTACCACTTTATTAAAAAAATGCGCGAATAAATTAAGGTCTGAATGCATGAAAAAACAAGCCGACAACGCTAAAAAAGATATTGAAGATTTTCTTTTGTTATTTGAGGAAGAAGTTCCGACATTAATAAACAGAAAAGCTATAGAAGATCAAATAAAACAAAAGAGACAAAAGAATGTAGTGCTACCATTAAAACAGGACATTAAACAACTGCATACTTATTTGAAAAATAATTGTATGGCTTCTCTTTTTACTTTACAGAATAACTTCGATTTCTCCGCCTGGGAACTTTTAACTGAGTGTACATTACTTTTTATACAAATATTTAATCGTCGAAGAGCAGGAGAAATTGAAAGGTTAACAAAGACAGATTATGAAAACCAAGAAACATTAGATAAGAATGTTAATGCAGATCTTTATCAACATTTGTCCAAGGAATCCAAGGAATATGCCAGGAACTTTGTCCGAATAACTGTTCGTGGCAAACTCGGGAGAACAGTGCCCGTCTTACTTGACTCTTTTATGTCTGAATGCATCAACACCATTTTAAAATACCGTTTACAAGCTGGAGTAAAATCTGATGACGAATATATTTTTAGTACACCAAATACCCACCCACTTAAAAAACAGTACATCAGAGCCTGTCCGTTAATGCGAAAATTTTCGAAAGAATGCGGAGCAACTATGCCATCTTCTCTACGTGGGACTATTTTACGTAAACATATAGCAACCTATACCGCAATATTGGGAATTGAAGAAACGCATGTCGAGTCTCTTGCGAACTTTTTGGGACATAGTAAAGACATTCACAAACGATTCTATAGAATGCCAGTCCCTGTTAAGGAAATAACAGATGTATCTCGATTATTACAAGCCGCAATGGGTGACGAAGAGGATGAAAATGATAGCGACGAAAGTGAAGATGATCCAAATGAAAATGGTAATGTGATTAACATTGTACCCCGTTCTGACTTTGTTCCGAATGCAATTCCACGAGAAAACAGCATGAATGCATCGAGCAGCTTGTCTGATAAAGACACCACGAATAACATATCTTCAAATCATACCGGAAATAGTTCTGGTTCAAAACGCCGCAGCAGTGAGTATTAGTTCATCCTGTAGCACTTTAACATTCTTCGTTTCAGTTCTAACTAACATTATTCTCTTTTTAAAAACAAATTTAGCCTCCCCATATGGAAAAACTAAACGGTTAAAGTGGAGCGAAGCAGAAAAACAAATTATTAAGAAACATTTTGGAGATGTGATTAAATTACCTCGGTTGCCACCTTTAAAGGAATGTCAAACTGTCATTAACAAGTATAAGGTATTATATAATAGGCAACCACAACAATTAAAAACTTGGATTGATAACCAACGAAAGAAGAACGTCATGAATTATATATGTCAAGAAAGAAATAATTCTTATTTTCTACACATTTCCTAATTATTGTTATAATATTATTACCATTATAATATATAAGGTTTAACTACGTCTACAAAATTATTAATCTTATACAGAGTAACTCGAATATCTTATTTCCTTAACCTGTTGAACATAATATAAAGTGTCTGATAAACGAGAAAAACAAAGTTGATTTCTACGTGACTTTTACGCGTCCATATAAGAAACACTTACGCCAGATAATATGCCCCATGAAACCGTTTGACTTTTGGTTGACATATTTTGTAATATCATCAACCGTTTCAAAGATATTCAAGTGAGAGGATTTAAATGGGTACCCTGTATGTACAGTATTGTCTCCCGGTGAATTCGTTTCGGTGCACACGCTGTGGGCTTTTCGCTATCCCCACCACTTCTGTCTCACTCTAATTCGGCGAAGGCGAGAGCGAGATGGAACGAGAGCGAGCGAAAGCCACTGGTCTCGCTCCGTCTTTCGGACGCCGTGTCACTCCAGCGCACGCAAAGCGTTCCATCTCGCTCCCCCCATCGGCCAGAAAGAAGCGAGAAACGAACACACGGAATTAGGGCACTGTTCACGATGTGGGCTCAACGCCGGTCCGGACCAGCGAGTTCTCAGGAAGACAATACTGTATACATATATATGCATACATAAAGGAGAACCCGTGTGATTGCATTTTCCCATTACGTTTCCACACTATTAGTCGGACAGACGCCAAATTTTACAGCTGTGCCTGCTGAACGTGTACCTAGGCTTTAGTAATAGTTCCAGTTAAAAATATCCAGTTCTTTTTTTATTTAAATTTAAATAGAGAAAACCGTATATGTACCAGGACGAACCAGGATACCACAGGTTGTAAGCTCTATTCACGACACATGTAAACAAGAATTATTTCGTTTATATTCTTTGTAAATTGTAAATTTTATTTACTTAACATTTATGGATATATACCACCAAAATGACCGGCAAAGTACCCAATTTCTTAGGTGGCCACTATAGTGGCCAGCCCGACCCTCTAAAAGTTAAAGTTCTCGTCCCATTATAGTAGAGTTGCGTGCTACATGAAATACAGCATTGCAAACAGACAACCAATTGGAGAAGATGAATGATATGGTTAAAGCCATTCACACATTTTCTAATAGGTACGTTCCACTTTAGGTCTGATTTATATAAAATTTAAATATGTTAACATCTTTTTAGAAAAAACTTAAGACTTCAATATTTCCATAAATGGACAGAATAGCGTCCAGATGAATTGCCAATCCACTTTCCCTGACTTTTAATATAAACTGTGAAGAATTCCAGACTTTAAGAAAACTTGAAAAGAGATTTGGTGGAATCCAAAATGTTCATTCAAAGCTTAAAGTAAAAGTGATGCGATGCGGAATAAGACCTCGAAATATACATTTCATGTATATCGCGAGACCTCAAAGAAAACAAATAATATATGAAACGTGACAAACCTAACAAGGGGAGGACACCAAGTGATAGACATCGATTTTGATGAGCCTTGGCACGATGGATCTATGTTGAAAATAAGTAAATATGTGTCCGAGCGTTTCTGCCAATGGGCCCTAATAATAGAAATATTTACATGTAAATTAATAAACATTTCATAGCGTCGATTGAAGGCATAAAAGTCATAACCTCAATTTAAGAATATGTCGTGGAGCGTTCGGTAAGGCGTCGACGTGGCGATATTACGGTCGTGAGTTCGATTCCGCATGTGTCTATATATATTTCTTTCAAACTTTATTTATTTCACACTTTATTTTTTCCACACTATGAACAGTGAGAAAAAAGGTAACGGTAGTAACGTTAAAAAAAACTTTAATTGTATTTATACATTTAAAAGAATTAATGATGAACTTTACTACCGTTACCTTTTTTCTCACGGTTCATGGTGTGGAAAAAATAAAGCGTGAAAAAAATAAAGTATGAAAAAATATATATAGACACATGCGGAATCGAACTCACGACCGTAATAACGCCACGCCGACGCCTTACCGAACGCTCCACGACATATTCTTCAATTGAGGTTATGGCGTTTATGCTTTCAATCGACGCTATGATATGTTTAATAATTTACATGTAAATATCTCTATTATTAGGGCCCTTTGGCAGAAACACTCGGACTTGTATTTACTTATTTTCGGCATAGATCCATCGTGCCAAGGCTCATCAAAATCGATGTCTATCACTTGGTGTCCTCCCCTTGTAAGCGTATTTTGGGGATCCATTGAAAAAGTTCCTTCGTATGTATATGGTTAAAATACATTTCAGCAATGTGGTTACATACCATACCTGATACATGGGTGTGTGTCCACAGCCTATGGTTTGTATTAGTAACTAAATTACTCTAATTTATAAACAAAAAGTTTTAAAAAAAATTGGCCATCTGAAGGCGATTCCTGAGCATCAGCGGACTTGTTTTACTTTTGAATCAAGGTGTGATGTAATCTATACACTTCGAACATTCGTCTATGTAATATCTCGAGGTAAGACCTCGAACTTCGAGGTATGCACGTCGTGTATATCCTGTGACCGCGGAATATGCACGTCGTGTATATTCCGTGACCTCGGAGTATGCACTTCGTATATATTGCGTGACCTCGAAGTATGCACTTCGTGTATATTGCGTGACCTCGAAGTATGCACTTCGTGTATATCTCATGTCCTCAAAGAATGCACTTCGTGTATATCTCGTGTCCTCAAAGAAAACAAATAGTATATGAAACGTGAAAAAACTAAGCGTATTTTGGGGGTCCATTCGAAAAGTTCCTTCGTATGTATATGTTTAAAATACAATTCGGCAACCTGGATACAAACCGTACCTGATACATGGGTGTGTGTCCACAGCCTATGGTTTGTATTAGTAACTAAATTACTCTAATTTATAAACAAAAAGTTTAAAAAAAATTGGCCATCTGAAGGCGATTCCTGAGCATCAGCGGACTTGTTTTACTTTTTAAATCAAGGTGTGATCCAATCTATGCACTTCGAACATATTTATATGTAATATCTCGAGATAAGACCTCGAACGTCGAGATATGCACGTCGTGTATATTCCGTGACCTCGGAGTATGCACTTCGTATATATTGCGTGACCTCGAAGTATGCACTTCGTGTATATTGCGTGACCTCGAAGTATGCACTTCGTGTATATCTCATGTCCTCAAAGGATGCACTTCGTGTATATCTCGTGTCCTCAAAGAAAACAAATAGTATATGAAACGTGAAAAAACTAAGCGTATTTTGGGGGTCCATTCGAAAAGTTCCTTCGTATGTATATGTTTAAAATACAATTCGGCATCCTGGTTACAAACCGTACCTGATACATGGGTGTGTGTCCACAGCCTATGGTTTGTATTAGTAACTAAATTACTCTAATTTATAAACAAAAAGTTTAAAAAAAAATTGGCCATCTGAAGGCGATTCCTGAGCATCAGCGGACTTGTTTTACTTTTTAAATCAAGGTGTGATCCAATCTATGCACTTCGAACATATTTATATGTAATATCTCGAGATAAGACCTCGAACGTCGAGATATGCACGTCGTGTATATTCCGTGACCTCGGAGTATGCACTTCGTGTATATTGCGTGACCTCGAAGTATGCACTTCATGTATAATGCGTGACTTCAATGAAAACAAATAGTATATGAAACACCTAAAAATTTAGCGCATATTTTGGGGTCAGTGGAAAAATTTCCTTCATATATGTTTAAAATACAATTTGAGAACATGGTCACAAATCATGCTTTATGTGTACGAGTCCCCAGTCTATACTTTATATACATAAGTTAATATAATTTATAAACTAAGGGTTTTTAAAAAAATTGGCCTTTTGAAAGAAGTTCTCGAATATCAATGACACACTTTTACGTTTGAATTTAGATGTGTCTCAATCTATGCACTTCGTATATATATATATAACTTTATATATATATATATATGTATAAAGTATAACGGTTTTGTCATTCTCTTTCTCTCATTTTTCTTCTTTCCCTTGTTCCACCTTTGTTGATTTTTCAAGGTCAGACCAGCTTTTGGGAGCATCTTTAATTTACATTTTTGTGACCTCTGTAACATATACCTTCGATCTATATAAAAAAATCTGCGCGATTCCATCATTAGTTGAATAGTGTTCCCTTGTCAGTGCGCACCATTTTAACATTAATGAAAAATATAATAAAAAATTTAGTTTTCCAAATTTGTCAATTGCTTCTCCGCTAATTCCGCTTCCGCGGCCGATTTCCGTAACTCGAATTCATATTTTTTTGTCAGAAATTGTAATTCCTTTTGATGTTTTAGTTCCTGGTGTTTATAATTTAGCAGCGCTAGTTTTTTCTCTTCCTCTATCATTGACTTTATCCTTTCCAATTTCAATTCTTCAAGGTCAGAATTACCAGTTGCGGTTTTTTTTCTTTTTTCCACAGGACCTGAAAATAATAGAAATAAGAGATAACGAACTTACAAAAAATTATGTTCCTATTATAAATACTCTTCTCAAAATAAAAAGACCCTACAATATTACCAATAGTTTGCGTAAGTTGTGATGTTCCTGTAGGTTGGCACATCTCTGCTACACCGCTGGTCTCCTTTGCTCCTTGTATCATGACGTCTATGTCCATGTTATTATGGCTAAACATTATGTCTTGTCGCTCTAATCATCAAAACATTCATTATTCATTTCATCTAATCGCATTAGCATTTTATTAATATTATAACATTACTAACCATGTGTGGTTTCTTCGTTCACATTCGAGGAAAACAAAATTGGGGCTAATACATTAAGATGAGGCGCTATCTGCGCCACATCGGGGTCAATTTCAACGGGTTGTGGTGGTGGACCACCAGCCGTTGTCATCGTTGCCTGCCTTTCCTTTGTCAATAGGCCCCTTTGGGCTGCTTTAATATTACTCCACCATTTCCGTAACTGATGTACAGTTCTCTGCAAAGATTATAGAAAATAGTTTATTAAATGAACGTAATAAAGTTAAGCTATTTACTACCCGCCACTGACTAAGGATCAATATGACCTATCTCTAAGTAACTTCGGAGGTTCTTATGAAAAATTAAACCTCTTTCTTTCCTTCAAAATTGACCAATTTCACCGTTTAAAATAAATACCATTCTTGAAACGCGCACTATGAAACTAATTTGTACTATATTTTGCATTTATTTGTTATACTTTACGTTCGGGTATAGTTTCATTGCCATTTTCATATATAAATCATAAAATATAGATCAAATAAACAAATCCTTTACCTTGGTGCTTATAAGAGGCGAAGCATTATACTTTGAACAAATTTCGTCCCACGCCTCTTCTTTTTGGGATAAGCTGTTACCATCACTTCTTTTATGTTCGATTATTTGACTGTATTCTTTTAATATCTCCATAAATAAATGTTTCTCAACATCACTATAATGTTTCTTTGCAATTTTCGTCGTGGCCATTTCTTCCCTTCAAAATAGCACGCGAATGCACGTGGCTAACAAGCGCGTAAAGAGGAATAACTGGGAATACCCGCGCAAACACAGCAAGCCGCATTTTCAAAACCATTCCTCATTGGGTACTACGCTAGTAACTTTCCGGAAATTGCCGAACATAATATAAGATTTGCTTAAACATTTGCTTGGCTAAGCAAGCCTTAAGCACCGTCTTCTTCGCTAAGCAAATCTTAAGTTCGGACTGAAAATACATGAAGTCTTAAGCTCGTCTTATTCGAATAAGGCGAACTTTGTTAAGCCATGCTTAAGCGCTTGCTTAAGCAACGACTGAGAATACCCCCCTAGGATACCAATTTTCGTGCAGATCTATTAATTTTTTAATATACACGTCCGCCATATTGGATTCGCCATTTTGTTTTTAAAAATTTGAAATTCAGATTCGTAATCAGCGACCCCAAACACCCCCGAGCACCAATTTCTGACCAAATTGAAGTACGTTGTAGGGTTTTGCCGCTTTTTTACGATTTGGAACCACTGTGCGCTAGAGCTGTTCAAGTACCCGGAAAAAGCAAGCCGAGCCTAACTCGGCTTGAACGATCGAGCCGAGCCGAGTACCCGAATGAACCGAGCGGCTTGGATAGAACCAAGTAGCTTGAATTTTTCAAGCGGCCCGAAGTAAGCGGGCGGCTCGAACAGAACCAAGCGGCTTGAATTATTTCAAGCGGGCCGAAAGAACCGAGGCGCCCCGAATGTATGTCTGTACATTGTACATCGAGCAGATAGGTTGGAAATAGGTTATGTAAACCTAACACAATTATAATATAGACTGCGGAAGTATATGTAAATGCATGTTTTATTGGAATGACTTAAACAAGCGGGATTTTGATAGAAGTATGTCTCGTCATTAAGAGGATGTTAAAAATATATTTTCGATTTTACACATTTTGAATATTCTGGATATATTCATTCAAATACTGTTCCGCGTTGCTCACATGAAAGAATAGAAACATTATGACAGTCAATATGTGGGCGTCGCGTTAATGTACAGAGCTAGAATTAAGATCGTAATGTTAAGTAGTTAAAGTAGTTTATAATAGCATTGCACTGAAGTATCCTTCAAAATAAGTTTTCTTCATTTGTATATTGCCCCCCTATAACCCCTCTGACCCTCAATATTTTTTACGGCCGTGTACGCGTTTCGATTTATAGCTTCTTTAATATATTCTACCGTCCGAATTTTTTGGACACCTTATTAGACAATAGGCAAATGTTGACAGTCTGTCTCATCCGCGCTGTATTGCCGAACCACCGAGCAGGATCGTAAACCCGCACCATCGGCAGACCCTCACGAATTCGGCGCGGCCAAGTTAATCCGTGACCCTGTACATTTTTATTACTTTCACGTTTATTACTTTCACGTGAACGCATCACCCTACCTTTTTCTCCACCATACGTTCCAAGAAAGTGCAAGGGCTGTTTCTCTCCTTAAAGAGAAAACCAATCGTAAATGACAATTTCCAGCCCCCACACTTTTGACTCGACCAATCAGCAGAAATACGAGACTTCTTTAAGGTGTCAAGAATTCCGACAAGTCACTTCAAGTCAACCGGTCTCAGTGATTAGTCGAGGCAGAAACACCGTCTTACGCTTATCTTTTGCTAAGTAGACTCCAGAACTCTGTTTCTCGGCGTAAATTAAGTGCCTATACTAATAATTAAAAATCTCCGTTGACGCGGCATTCAGTGGTAACAAATATGGATATTCCATCCACATCTAAACGTTGCCGTACAAACTCGGGACCACAATTCAAAGAGGCTTGGGAAGAAGAGTATTTCTTCATTAAACATGGTGATGTTTTGATTTGTTTGCTGTGTCGGAAACAATTAAACCAACTTAAAAAGTACAATTTACAAAGACACTACAAAACATACCATGATGTGAACTATGTGTCATATACTGAGGAGGAGAGGAAAAATAAGGTGCAAGCATTGAAGATGAAAGTGTTGGAAGAAATGGAAGATTCAAATGATGCCGTAAGTTATTTTAATTCTGATACTTCATAGGTACCGTAAACTGAAGGAACATTGCCATGTTTTTGTAACATTTTTGCATTTACTTTAAGGGGGGAGGCCTACTTAGAGCGGGAGAAACAATGCGCTTCTTTGGGATTTTTTTCTAGAAAACCCGTTACACTTTTATTAATAACTATTAGTCTATTGTTAAGAGTATATCTAAAGGACAGTTCAGTATTTTTTGCTTTAATGAATATTAAAAGATTTGGGAGTTATAGGTGATGACCGGGATGTTCTTCTTTTTTTAAGCGTTTTGCGGTGACCTTCGTAGCTTGTAGCAGAATCAACTGAAATGAAAAATTCGAATAGTTTTAGATAGAGCATGAAATTATCTAGGCGCTACCGGGCCCGATTTTGGAAAAATTATTTTAAATTATTACAAAGTTGAACCATCGATTTTCAACAAAAAAGTTGTTCCTTTCTTGGCGTGTAAAAAAGAAACTAAGAAGAATAAAAAGAAATGCCTCCGATAGCGCCTAGATAATTTCATACTCTATCTAATACTATTCGAATTTTTAATTTGAGATATTCTGCTACGAGCTACGATGGTCACCGCAAAAAAGAGGGACATCCCGGTCATTGCCTATAACTCTCAAATCTTTTAATATTCTTTAACGCAAAAAATACTGAACTGTCCTTTAGATGTACTCTTAACAATAGGTGAATAGTTATTAATAATAGTGTAACCGTTTTTCTAGAAAAAAATCCCAAAGAAGCGCAATGTTTCGACCGCTCTAGGTAGGTCTCCCCCCTTAAGCATCCTATCATAACATTGTATCGTTTATGATTACACTATAAGTGTGGAAATACATGAAATTTTTTTCCTTTTTCTTCTTTAATACATGTTAAGTAACTGCCAATGTTACCCCGTACTGCCAATGTTCCCCCAGTTTACGGTAAATTATTTACGAACAACACGAGTCACAGTGTTTATTCCTTTTCTTTGCAGGAAGAAGAATCGATCAATGACGAAGGTGTTTTGGAAGTAAGCTATAAAATAGCGTACGAAATTGGGAAGACAACGTGGCCCTTTGCCATTGGAGACCTAATTAAGAGCAGCATGGTAACAGCAGGACATCGCCTGTTTCCAGACGCAGTGCGAAAAATCTAGGCACTCAGTCTTTCAAGGTCATCCATAACCAGAAGAATTAAAGAAATGGCGGAAAACATTATGGACCAAATATCTACAACATCGCAAAAGTTTATAGCATATTCTTTAGCTCTAGATGAGAGCACAGATGTGTCAGATACACCACAATTAGCCATTTTTATTCGCGGCGTTGACTCGGAAATGAATATCACTGAGGAATTATTAGATTTTTGTGCCATGAGCGGAACAACCGGGGAACATATTTTGTCACATGTGGAAGAAGTAGTCGAACGCAACCAATTACAATGGCACAATCTTGTGTCCGTTGCAACTGACGGAGCACCAGCAATGGTGGGCGCGAATGCAGGTTTTGTAGGCCGCCTTAAACAAAAGTTGCAAAAACTTACAATTCCGCACAATATAATTGCTATACACTGCGTACTTCATCGCGAAAAATTATGCGCAAAAAGCGTTCAACTGGAATCCGTTATGTCAGTTGTTGTGCGCACAATTAATTTTATACGTAATCGCGGATTAAAACGGATGCAATTCCGAAATTTTTTGAAAGAATTAGATAGTGAGTACGGTGAACTCCTATATTATACGGAGATACGTTGGCTTAGTCGAGGTAAAGCTTTGGACAGATTTTTTATTCTTCGCGAAGCAATAGGGATATTTATGACTGAGGTACAATCTCCGGTGGCAGAATTAGACGACGTGAATTGGGTTAAAGATTTAGCGTTCTTATCCGATCTTGTTGATCACTTAAATATTTTAAATACCACATTACAAGGCAAACATAAAACTATTATTGATTTTTTTGATGCTATACGTGCCTTCAAAATGAAGCTTGATGTTTGGATGGGAGACTTAGAATCCGGCAATGCTGTCGATTTTCCTACACTGATGTCGGTATCATTAAACGATGCAAATTATGAATATTATCCTAGTGTATTGCGAAATCTCTACGGTGAATTTACACATCGTTTTGCAGATGTAGTTAGTTTAGACTCAGAATTTGATATTATTACAATGCCATTTTTAACTGATTACCATACAGCTCCTCCGCATATACGTTCCGAACTTATAGCTTTGCGATGTAATAGAGCATTGAAAATTCAATATGAAAATAGTCCAATAAATATATTAAAATTTTATAAAAATCTTCCACGAGAAACATATCCGTGTTTGCACAGAAGTGCTGCAAAAATTTTAGCCATGTTTGGTTCAACCTATTCATGTGAGCAATTATTTTCAATTCTCAAGCGAACGAAGTCGATAAGGAGACATGCCTTGCACAATTACACGACTAAATGTGCTCTTATAGTAAATTCGTGCAAATCGTTTGTACCGAACATAACGGAATTAGTTGAACGCAGAAGGCGTGAACAACGTACCAACGACAGTGCACATCCAGTTACTGTCAACGTCGCTGAAAGTGCATAACGTACAACGGACAATAAAAATGGCTAATTGTGGTGTACCTGATACGGGACTGTTGAAGGACAGTTGCACCCCCCTGGTTGCCATTCATACCTGAATTACATTCACACCCGTTACCATGCCCTACTGTTTTCGCAACCGAATTGAACAGTTTTGTATTCAAATTAGTTCTATGTAAATAGTTTTTGTATTACATATTAATAAACTGTATAGATATTGTTATTTCTTTTATACTACGCATTTTGTCAATGAGATGATAAACATTTATTATTTTATTTGTGGCCGATTTGAACAATCGGATGCCTGATTATAGAGAAATTTCATTTTTTATTTTCAATACAACAATTTGCAAAATCAACTATTTATTTTTCCATTATATTCATTTTTTGCCATTGTATTAATTTGTCATCAACACAAAAATAAAGTTGGAAACTGAGCGACAGATAAGGGTTCAGGTACATTTATACTGCCAACGGGCTAGATACGAGTTGTGTCGGCATCTTTGATATTCAGTCGGTGGCGACTCGTGAACCCCCGTCACCGCTCGTTGAGCCGACACGACGGTCCTTGTTCGTCCTGACGTCTGTACCGTATTGCCCGGGGAGGTGTGGTTTGCCCGCCGCCAGCAAGTGTTTGCCCCGAGCTGTCTGACCAGTTGCCCTACGCGGCAACTCCTGAACGGCGCTGATATACCTAGTTCATATAATTTTATATATAAATGAAAATACAAAAAACATAAATACATAATCATAGCTGTAGTCAATATTAAGTTGTTATTGTTAAAATAGAATTAAGTGTTACTGAATAAACAGCCATTGTCGAGTTAAAAGCTTAGATTTTAATCCTTAATTCTCTACCAACGAACCCCACCTATCCTATACTTGAGGGGAAGCCGCTCTCCTCTCAAGAACCTACTAGCATTCAGTTGTCCCCGGGCAACCGAACGTTACACTTATATCAATACAACTTAAAGACCGTAAATTTGCGGTTACATTGAGCCAAATTTCATTAAAATATCTTGACCAGAACCAAAGTTGTTTTGTCCCACTGTGCGACGATATAATATGTTTTAAAATATGATCCAAAATCTTCCACTGTGTCTGTTTTCCGCAGAGCTATTCTCCTTTTAAACGTGGCTCGAATTGTTATGTATACTGAGGTTTTGCATGAGTGCTTATGGTTTGCGCGCGAATTTTTCATTTGTGGAATGTATGAAGTGTAAGTTTGTAATGTTCCTTTAGTAATGTGTGCATGATATTGTTTATTGCTGAATGATAATATTTTCTAACTGTTCACGATCGAATGAGAAATGGATAGACTGTACAGAGCAGTTTAATCAAATACACCTCTTAGCACCAAAAGTTTGTCTTTAATTTACAAACTATGTTACACTCACGATCCACACAAACAGACACAAACAACAAAACTATATTTAAAGGAATATTTAAGGAAAATGAACTTTCGAACAGAATATATTTGGCGATTATAACAGTTAGCTAACAGCTGTTATGGTGTACGGACGTGTCAGACTCGCTCGCGTGACTATTGTGTACATCTAGTTTGACACCTGTTTCGCGTCTTCGTGCTGTACGCTGCTTTGCTCGTTCACTGAAGTATTTAGTTATTGGTTTATTTGATTGCGGATCATGAGTTTGTCGGGCAAGAAAGTGTGCAAGGGTTGCAAGGCTGGTGTTGTTAATCCACTAACATGCCCAAGTTGTGCAGTCGTCTCGCATCCTGGATGCCTTGGCCGCACTGGTCACCAGTGGAAGACCGGCATGCTAATTGACTGCACAGAAGGTGCAGGTGGTCGGTCTCCTTCGCCAGGGCCTTTATGCACCGTGGTCACTCAAGACGAGGGGCTGGCCCCCAACATTTCTACTTCCGGGAGGGATACCTCCGCAAATGACGCCTTGCTGAGTTCGTTACAGCGGCTCATGAGCACGGAGTTGGCTAAATTTCGTGACCAGCTCAGGAGCGAACATAGGGAGGATCTTGCCAACTGCAGGTGTGAGATGATGCGGGAGTTCAAGGGGGAATGCACCAGGCTCGGTTCTTCGATAAGTACATTGGCTGGACGAGTGGATATTATGGAGGCCAGAATCAATGACTTGGCGTCCGGTGCTCCAGTGACTGCAGTAGGGGACACGGAAGTGATTGAGGCGGCTGTAGCGGAAGTCCGCGAAAGAAAAAACAGGGAGAATAACTTGATTATTTTCAAATTGGAGGAAGAAGGCTCCACTGATTCAACGGCTCCCGGTACGTCAACCGCCAACGTCGACCGTGTCAAGGTGGCGGAGATTTTAAACAAGGTATCTCCTAACTGTTATGATAACATAACAGTCACGAGGATCGGTAAAAGGAGCCAGGGCAAAGTACGGCCCGTTAAAGTGACGTTACCATCGGATCTTTCTGCTCGATCGATCATCTACAAGAAGAACACCTACAAGGGCGTCGAGAGAATCGCGCTGGACTATACGGAGCAGCAAAGGAAACACCTTCGGGGCTTACAGGAACAGCTTCGCCTCGCTGATGACCCCGCGCTGACCATCAGGTTCAGGAACGGAGCCCCGATGATTGCTCGAAAGGGATCCGGAGCCGTCTCAAAAAACCGCGAGTAGCCCCTCTGGTTTATTATCAGAATGTTAGGGGGTTGCGTACTAAGTTGCATGATTTAAGCGAATCTATCTTAACGCATCACATAGATTATGATGTTATAATTTTTACGGAAACATGGCTAACGGAGGGTATTGCCTCTGCCGAACTGGGGCTGCACAATTATAACATTTTCCGGAAAGACAGATGCGCGGCAACCAGCAGGCTCTCCCGAGGAGGCGGTGTCCTTATTGCTGTTAAGAGAGGCTGGGGCGCGACTCAGCTCCTTCCTTCTGAGGGTAATATAGAGCAAGTCTATGTTAAAGTTACCATGGGAGTTGCGGTGTATGTCTTTGGCGCTGTTTACTTTCCGCCCGGATCACCGCCAGCGTCTTACGTTGAGCACTGTAATAGTATAGACGAGTTGCTAGCCAGTGGGGTCGATCGAAAGTTTTGCGTTGTAGGCGATTTTAATTTGCCTCATGTCACTTGGCATTGCGACTCCTCCTCGGCGCTGGTCCCAATTTTAAAATCGTGTTGTGTGGATGACATTCTGTCGACGTCTGCGTTGGCGGAGTGTTGGAATTTCCATAACGGGTCTCAATACAATCACGTGGGTAACTGTGACGGTAGAATGCTGGACTGGTTATTTGCTAATTTTCCTGTGTCGAATACATGTACTCCAGGGGCCACTTTACTACCAGTTGACACGTATCACCCCGCCCTGTCTTTCTCGTTGGGTGCCACCAGTAGAGTACCCCAGGCTAGGGCTGCGGTCAAGTTCGACTTTTTCAAAGCTGGCTATAGCTCCATTGTTTCTGCATTAGTTGGCATTGATTGGGACTGCGCCCTGGAGAATTTGTCTACTGATGAATCGGTCTGCGTTCTGAGTTCGCAGTTAGGCTACTTAATAGAGTCGTATGTACCTACGTACTGTACTTTCAAGTCATCCTTCCCGGGCTGGTTCTCGCATGAACTTCGACTTGCTATTAAGAATAAGAAGAAAGCGCACACTATCTGGAAGAGCTCTAACCTCCAGTGTAATTTCTATAGTTTTTCATTTCTTCGCGCGCGGTGTAAAGAGCTGGTGAAAAGGGATTATGCGTCGTACATAGGTAGATTGGAAGGAAATATATTATTTAACGTGAAGGCGTTCTGGGGGCATGTAAATTCTAGGAGGGGGGATAATTCTCTGCCAGCAAGCATGAATCTGGGGGATGAGGTCTCGGACTCGGACGAGGGAATTGCGAACCTTTTCGCTAAACAGTTTAAATCAGTTTTCGTTCCGCCCTCTAGGGTGCCATTGGGTCCCGCCCCGCATTGTAATGCGTTGGTGCATCTGTCGAGCCTAGATATTAAGCTTGCGGAGGTGTTCGAAGCTATTAATGATCTCGACTCGAGTAAGTCTGCTGGTGATGATGGCTTACCCCCGTATTTTGTCAAATCCTGCGTTTTCGGCCTTGCCAGAGCGCTATGGATCATCTTCAATAAGTCACTTAAGTCTGGGTCCTTCCCGACGTCCTGGAAATCGAGTCTGGTGACGCCTATATTCAAGTCGGGGTTAAAGGGTGACGTCGCTAATTACAGGCCAATTTCACTTCTTAGCTGCTTCTCTAAGATTTTTGGGAAAATAGTCACCAGCAAGCTCTCGGTTCTGATCAGAGGTAGTTTGTCTGATGCACAACATGGATTTTTTCCGGGTAGATCCACAGTTACTAACCTCGCAGTTTTTGCGAACTATGTGTCCTCTGCGTTGGACTTGCGTCAGCAGGTAGATGTGATCTATACCGACTTCAAGAAGGCTTTTGACTCGGTGGACCATGGCATTCTGCTGAGGAAACTGGACGCATTCGGAATTCATGGTGGGCTATTACAGTGGCTCGGCAGTTATTTATCGAACCGAACACAGACTATCAAGGTGCGTGGTTGCAGATCACAATCGATACAGGTCTCATCAGGGGTGCCCCAAGGGTCACATCTGGGCCCCTTGCTCTTTTGCATTTTTATTAACGACCTTATGAAAGTGTTTCGGTTCGGTACTCCGCTGTTGTTTGCGGATGACCTCAAAGTATTCGCCACTGTGAACTGCATAGACGACGCCCGGAGACTCCAAGGAGACCTTGACAGATTACATACCTGGTGCACGTTCAACAGGCTTCCTTTGAATTTGTCGAAATGTCAAGTTCTTAGGATTTCCCGGGCACGCAGTACTTGCATTTTTGCCTATTCGATAGGGCAGAGGAGCTTGACCTGCATTGAGTGCGTGCGTGACCTGGGTGTTACTTATAATGCTGCCTTTTCCTTCGCGGACCATATTATTGGAGCTGCTAACGCAGCTTCCAAGCAATTGGGTTTTATTATAAGGCACTCGCGTGGGTTTAGGAACCTGAGGACCTTCAAGCTGTTGTACGATGCGTTGGTAAGGCCTCACCTGGAATACACGTCGGTGATTTGGGCTCCGCATCAAGCCTACCTGATGGTGGCTCTCGAGAGGGTCCAGCATAGGTTTTTGCGTTTTGCGTCTTTCCGTCTCGGGCAGCCTCTTAATGTTTTCGATCATGACTATGGGCCCGTTTTGCGTAGATTTAAGTTTTTGACGTTGCAGCAGAGATTAGCGCTGGCGGATCTGTCCTTTCTTTTCAGGGTCATTAATGGGGACATTAATTGTCCCCGGCTATTGGGGTTAATTAATTTCAGTGCTTTGTCCAGACCGTTGCGCTATGCTCCACTGTTTCGGGTTAGATTTTTCCGGACAAACATCCGTCAAAGCGATCCTATCACTAGGGTTTGTGTGCCGGGTAATGAGGTGGCCGACCGGATTAATTTCTTTGGTTCGTCACTTGATTCATTCAGACGGTGGATTATCTCACTCTTCGGTACACCCAGGCCTAGCGTTCCCGTGTTGTATTAAGTGTCTGTATATCTTTATAACAGTTTGCTTTTGTGTTCACATTTATTTTATTTTGTTAGTATTGGGCTGGTCCCGTGAATAAATAAATAAATAAATAAATAACGGATCGTTATAAATGGCGCGATCGCGGTACATGTGCTCCCGATAACGTCTCGATGGAGAAGAAGGAACATTCTTCCCGGATTTATCTAATAGTTACAATTACGCATTGTGGCCCAGAGATGGCCTAATTAGTATGGATCGGTGAGGACTCGAGTCGGCTGCCGCGCGTAGCAGACGACACAGCTAGTGACGCGTTTGACGTCGACTGTACACTCGTCCAATCTTCAACACTAACGTATAGTATATCGCAAAAACTATAGAGGTACCATTGGGGCAAAAAGTCCCTCAGACTGAAAATATATATTTGATTATTTAGTTTCATAATAAGGTGGCCAAAGTATTGTTACGTATGTGGAATTTTCCCATACGCCGCTCTCAACCGTTTTTCGAGCTCGCGTCTACGAAGGGAAAACGCCCTAAAATCCTTTTTGTTTATCACATACCACTAATGGGGGTCATGATCTCGACCATCTGGATCACGACCATGGGAACGGGACTGACACGACGACGACCCCGAAAGATCTCCTTATATGGAAACTTCTAACGAACCCCCACTCATTTTCGAGACTATATAAACCCGTTGGTTTCAACTCTCGTCGGTTGAAAGCTATAGGGTCACGCGTAAAGTCACGTCGTGTCACGCTCGTACAGAGTCGGTTATATCCAGCAAGATCGGGCTAAAGTCTCCATCGGAATCATAGTTAACCTCATAGAATCCGCGAGTTCGGTTTATATTCTATTTGGCACTTTGAAATAGCCACTCGTACGCCCCGCATCGCCAGTGCGTCAACACCGTGCAACTAGTGGTAACATACACATTTTATTTAATTATTAGTCGCGACACTTACATTTGTACAATAACTAATTATTGAATATACTTATGGTGTTCACGTGTAAATCGAGTCGATTACGTTAAATCCATCTTTTACCCAGCGATCCTTATAATATTAGTAGCACTCACCCACTGATACAACTTTACCGCTCGAGTTGTATCAATTTTAATTAAGAGTTACGAGGCATTACTAACATTTCCCGCGACTCCCTGATTTCGCATCAGGTTCGTTCGCAACCCTTTACCAAAACCAGCCATCTGCTCCAACCCAGTGGCTCCCCGATTTCGCATCGGGTTCGTCCACGAAAACTCACCCTTCCTACGGCTCCCTGATTTCGCATCAGGTTCGTCCGTATCCTACAGCTCCCTGATTTCGCATCAGGTTCGTCTGTAAGTCTACCAACTTCCGAACAGCTCCCTGGTTTCGCACCAGGTTCGTCTGTGAATAATCCAACCTCCTAACAGCTCCCTGGTTTCGCACCAGGTTCGTCTGTGAACTTCATCCTAGTGACTCCCCGATTTCGCATCGGGTTCGTTCACGACGTTTCACCCTCCTGCGGCTCCCTGATTTCGCATCAGGTTCGTCCGCGTTTGACTCCATTCCTAGAGGCTCCCTGATTTCGCATCAGGTTCGTCCTCGCCGTCAATAATCCTAGCGGCTCCCTGATTTCGCATCAGGTTCGTCCGCGTTTGACTCCATTCCTAGAGGTTCCCTGATTTCGCATCAGGTTCGTCCTCCCCGTCAATAATCCTAGCGGCTCCCTGATTTCGCATCAGGTTCGTCCGCGCACCTAACTAACAAATTCATAAACCGTATTCCATGGGAAATACCCTTCTCGCCGGCCTCTCGCGTTGCCGCAGCCCCGGCTCGTAACAGAACTGGTGAGAGCGGTGGGATACTACTGCATTAGAATCGCCGTAAAATTTGGGTTTTCAAATACGTTAAAATCACTCGTAATTTATTATTGACAATATACTAGTTTTCGCTAGTCAAGTCACTTAGTAATTTTCAAAATGACAAGCGCACAGGCGAACGTCTTTTCTAACGACATTATGAACCTGACAGTTTCAATTACAAACTCAATGTCACTCTTGACGCAACGGACATGTATACAGAACATTACTATGTCAATTCCAACCTTCGACGGTGAAAGTCCACCCTTGACGCGCTTTGCACAAAATGTGGAAGACGGGTAAACTTTGATTCCTGAGGGTACGGAAGCTGAGTATCTTGCGATAATATTAACGAAACTGATCGGTCCGGCACGCAGGTGCACGTTAGAGCATAAATTCGATTCTGTTAAGAAATTAGTCCAACATTTGAAAAAGAGATTCGCGCCGGGAAGAAGTTTGTCATATTTTCAAGTCGAAATCGCGAAACTAAGCATTCGCGAAGGAGAAAGTCTGCGACAGTACGTCGACAGAACTAGCCATCTCGTTTATTGTGCGCGCGGAGCTATTCGGGAAAGGTATCTGGATCACGCTGAAGATTTCGTCAAAGAAATGGAAAAGGACGTTAAGGAAAACTTCATCGATGGTTTACCGGATCTAATTTCCTGGAAAGTGTCGGCCCAGACTCAAGACATCAAAACACTTGAAGAAGCTTACGACGCCGTGCTACAGATAGATAGAAAATTAAGAAATCGGCGACAGTCGCCCCGTAATGAATCACCCTCCAGGTGGTCTCGCCGAGACCATTACGCCGAAGATACTCGTCGTCACGACCGTGAAGTGTCGTACCCACTTTCTCCTAGTAGATACGACCAAAACAGGGATCGGTATACAAGAACATCTGGTTTTGAAGAGGAACGAGAAGGACGGACACGCACGACGGCCTGGACCTTGCGTCACCGGAGCCCCTCGAAATCCCCTTCTTATCGCTGCGACTCATCGTACGCAGATGATAGAGAAAAACATTATTCTATTTTAAAAAATCCCGATAAAGATCGCAAGCCGAGTTTATATTGCTGGCATTGCGGTACTGCCGGACATGACGGAAAATCCTGTAGGAAACATCCGCGTAGTCCGAGATATCAACGAGACTCGCGAGATTCGTCCGTCGAATCAAACAAGTCTTTAAACTTCGATCGCGCTCAACGTATAGGCGACACGATGCGCGGAAACAAAGAAGCTCGCCAAAGGACAGTCCGCTTCGAAGAGGAACCCTCATCAAGGAAGCACCTGCCCCACGCATCAACATCAAGGTTCCAGAATTGGAGTCAGGAACGGGAGAATTCCTAATCGATGGTGGAGCATCCGTTAATTTGGTAGTAATTAACGCCCTGGGAGAAAAAGCCGCGATAAACTCTCGGGAAGAAATCGAGTTAACCGGAATTACTACTAATCCAATTCATACTTTAGGAACAACAATTCTTCATATTCACGAAGCTCCTGCACTTTTCTATGTGGTAAAAGAGCTTGCAATAGAATCAGACGGACTTATAGGAAGCCCATTTTTAAAACAGGAAGAGACCGAAATTTCCTATTATCATAGGACTTTGGTATTAAAAAATAAACCAACCCGACCTCTACGTTTTTCAAATTATCAGGACATACTTCAGACAAATGAACTACCGACGTCGACCAAACATCGTATCGAGCCCAGGACATCGCAACAGATTGCTATAACAATAACAAACCCCAGGATTAAGGAAGGATATTTACCACGTATCAGGACCCTCGATCATCTTTACATAGGGGAAGTAGTTGTAAAGAACAATGAAGGGAAGTGCTACGTTATGGCAACAAATACCAGCGATGTACCCCTAGACGTAGAGATAGAACCACAAACATTGGAGCCGTTTGAAATCTTCGGTTCATCAGACGAAGATTTTTATAAAATTCAAAAGCTAACCAAGATAGAATACAAAAAATTTTAGAAGCTCTAAACACAAAACATTTGAACAAGGGGAATTAGATTTCGTTACCAATTTAGTTAGAGATTTTCCCGACCGATTTTATCTTCCTGGAGATAAACTTGGGAAGGCCCGCGACTTTAAACATTCTATCCATACATCCAACGATATTCCAATCAACACGAGACAATATCGCTACCCCCTCATACATCAAAAGGAAATTCAAAAACAGATCAGCGCGTTACTATCAAATGGTATAATTACGCCTTCAAAATCTCCACACAATTCACCTTTATGGATCGTCCCGAAGAAAGAAGACGAAAACGGTGTGAAACGTTGGCGTCTGGTAATAGATTTTCGTGGCCTCAATGAAATAACAATTTCTGATAAGTATCCATTACCTCAAATCACGGAGATTTTAGATCGATTAGGGGGAGCTAAAAATTTTTCAGTCTTTGATCTCGCAAGTGGATTTCATCAAATACAGATGGATCCGAAGGATAAAGCAAAAACAGCATTCACTACTCCGAATGGACATTACGAATTTTCTCGAATGCCTTTCGGATTAAAGAATGCACCACCCACCTTTCAACGCCTGATGGATCAAGCACTCACTGGACTTCAAGGAACAGACCTCTTTGTCTACTTGGACGACATAGTGATCTACGCATCATCTCTACAGGAACACAATATCAAAGTCAAAAAATTGTTAAACCGCCTTCGAGAACATGGATTAACCCTCCAGACCAACAAGTGCCAATTCCTGCGAAAGGAAGTTGCATACCTTGGACACATTATTTCAAAGGAAGGAGTAAGACCTGACCCTAGAAAATTAAAAGCTGTTCAAGATTTTCCAACACCCACAACGCAGAAGAACATTCAACAATTCTTGGGACTTGTTGGATATTACCGAAGATTCGTACCTAATTTCACCACAAAAGCAAAACCATTAATTAACCTATTAAGAAAAGGCATCAAATTTAAATGAACACAAGAACAAGACCAGAGTTTTAAGCAATTACGCAACGAACTTTGTCAACAGCCCATATTGCAATACCCTGATTTCAGTAAACCTTTCATAGTAACAACAGATGCATCTGATTACGCAATTGGAGCTGTACTTAGCCAAGGGGAAATGGGAAACGACCTGCCGATTGCTTACGCCTCCCGCAGCCTAAATAAACCTGAAAAGAATTATTCGGCTACGGAAAAGGAATGTTTGGCCATGATTTACGCCGTAAGATACTTCAGGCCCTATATCTACGGAACCCCATTCACCCTCGTTACAGATCACAGACCACTTGTCTGGTTACATTCTGTCAAGGACCCAACTTCTAGACTTATGAAGTGGAAGCTCCGTCTTTTAGAATACGAGTACCAGGTTGTCCATAAATTCGGAAAGACGAATAAGAACGCAGACGCATTATCGCGCAACCCCACGTCTGCCTGCCTACCACTTATTCCACGAGAGCTCCAGGATCCCGACTTCATAGCCCAGATACCGAAAACAGACGCCAACATCGAAACAATCGTTACAAGTTACGACGAGATAGGGAAAACCGACCCAAGTACCGAGAGACAAGTAGCAGCTCAGATGAAATAGAAGAAACCGCACGTGGGAACGTTCAACATTCTCCAATACTACACAAGAACCGATCTTTTCCCAGCTTATCTCAAGAGGTAACCATGCGAGATGAACGCCAGGAAACCATAAACAGTTTTTCGCCCGCAACAAATTCCACTCAAATCGTCCCTCTACATAAGGACCAGACCGTCTTTGACAATCTGATATCCTTTGAGGAGCCGCTCGAAAATACTGTAATAGAAAATGCAAGAAACATTAAACTAGATTTACTCAGTACCCCGCAAGTATCATCGGAAGTCATGGAGGAACCTTTACAACCCTCAATAAACGAGCTACCTGCAGGAACTACGACCGAAGCAAGTGTGGGACAACCACCTGACAGCAGGTCAACTGAACCTAGAGTCCTTGACCGCACCCTTGACCCTTATTCATTCTTCACTACCGACATCGAGGATTCAAACGACCTTGACGATCTTGAAGAGATTCCATTAGACCAACCGCATAAAATTATCGTTTCTCCAAATACTTTTACCGCTGAAGAAGGACATTACGTACACTTCATTTCCGCCGACTGCAATATAGTAAACCCCGTTGGAAAATTATTACTAGACACTGAGGTGATTAATAAACCAAATCTTCTAGCAACGCAACCAAAAAAGGGACAGGTGATAACTACAGACAATGGATTATTTAAAACTTTCAGTATAATAATCTCAGATAACTTCTTTGATAATATTAAAAGAGTAGACGTGCTTAACGGATTGAAAACTCTTCGATACACCCTGGATCAGAATCAGATTAAATCATTTCGGATCTCTGCCACGGGGGACCTTCACAAAATACCATCTAACGAATTCGTCAAGATTTTAGAAGAGGTTTTCATAGGAACAGGCCTGCAGATTATTCTATGCAACTGTATCATCACCACACCATCTGAAGAAGACAAACAGCACATCATCAGCGAAGCTCACGACAGTTTAATCGGAGGACATAAAGGAGTAACGAAGACATACAAACGCATTCGATCAAAATTCCATTGGCCACAAATGCGCAACGACATTCAAGACTATATCCGAAGATGCCAGAGTTGTCAAGAACAGAAATTAGTCCGAGCAAAAACTCGTCAGCCAATGTTAATCACAGACACACCTATAGGAGCCTTTGACAAAATTTCCTTGGATACAGTAGGACCTTTACCAATTACACCCAGTGGGAATAGACACATTCTCACCATTCAAGATAATCTAACGAAATATTGCGTAGCCGTAGCAATACCTAACATTCGAGCTGCTACAATTGCAGATGCTTTCGCTAGACATTTCATCGCAATCTACGGTACACCTCGCGCAATACTAACAGACAAAGGAACTAGCTTCATCGGAACCCTTATGACCAATCTCTCTGAAATATTCAAAATCAAGCAAATTACAACCTCGGGATATAGACCACAAACCAACGGATCTCTGGAACGAAGTCACATCGTCCTCACCGAATACCTCAAGCATTACATGGATAATTATGAAGACTGGGATTTATTAATAACGTTCGCAATGTTATCTTACAATACATCTGTTCACGAAGCAAGAAATTTCACCCCATACGAATTAATCTTTGGAAAACCAGCTCGAGAACCAAGCTCTTTCCCAACCGGTGAAAACCTAAAGTCATATGGAGACTACATAATAGAATTAGTAACGCACATGACTAATATTCGTAATATAGCCTCAGATAATCTAAACAAAGCATCAGAACAAATTAGAACACGCCAATTTTCCGCCCACGGCAAAACGATAAGCTGACCGTCCGACCTAATATGGTCCTGATCACCCTGCTTCTGAGACATACCCTGGCAAGTAGCGAGAGTCTACCTGAGGGGCACTCAATCCTTTCCAATCGCCGCCCCTGCAAACAACAACCAGCACGGAGATGCTGATTGGGGAACAGAAGGATGGCCTCACAGCCACGCTGACGCTCGACCGGCTACCCGGACAACCACCACTGGACGTCATCGAGCACTGGCTACAGATCGGCTACGTAGTGCCCAGCGACGAATAAAACTTCTACACCCTGCAACACCTAGCGATAAGTACACTACACTACACTGCACCCAACAATTCTCTTTTAAACTTTTCTCATAAAATGATTTTTGGAGCGTTTTTCCTTCTTTTGAGAAAGCATCACGTGAAGCGCGATGTTTCGTCTTGGGGAGGGAGATGTTACGTATGTGGAATTTTCCCATACGCCGCTCTCAACCGTTTTTCGAGCTCGCGTCTACGAAGGGAAAACGCCCTAAAATCCTTTTTGTTTATCACATACCACTAATGGGGGTCATGATCTCGACCATCTGGATCACGACCATGGGAACGGGAGTGACACGACGACGACCCCGAAAGATCTCCTTATATGGAAACTTCTAACGAACCCCCACTCATTTTCGGGACTATATAAACCCGTTGGTTTCAACCCTCGTCGGTTCAAAGCTATAGAGTCACGCGTAAAGTCACGTCGTGTCACGCTCGTACAGAGTCGGTTATATCCAGCAAGATCGGGCTAAAGTCACCATCGGAATCATAGTTAACCTCATAGAATCCGCGAGTTCGGTTTATATTCTATTTGGCACTTTGAAATAGCCACTCGTACGCCCCGCATCGCCAGTGCGTCAACACCGTGCAACTAGTGGTAACATACACATTTTATTTAATTATTACTCGCGACACTTACATTTGTACAATAACTAATTATTGAATATACTTATGGTGTTCACGTGTAAATCGAGTCGATTACGTTAAATCCATCTTTTACCCAGCGATCCTTATAATATTAGTAGCACTCACCCACTGATACAACTTTACCGCTCGAGTTGTATCTATTTTAATTAAGAGTTACGAGGCATTACTAACATTTCCCGCGACTCCCTGATTTCGCATCAGGTTCATTCGCAACCCTTTACCAAAACAAACCATCTGCTCCAACCCAGTGGCTCCCCGATTTCGCATCGGGTTCGTCCACGAAAACTCACCCTTCCTACGGCTCCCTGATTTCGCATCAGGTTCGTCCGCATCCTACAGCTCCCTGATTTCGCATCAGGTTCGTCTGTAAGTCTACCAACTTCCGAACAGCTCCCTGGTTTCGCACCAGGTTCGTCTGTGAATAATCCAACCACCTAACAGCTCCCTGGTTTCGCACCAGGTTCGTCTGTGAATTTCATCCTAGTGACTCCCCGATTTCGCATCGGGTTCGTTCACGACGTTTCACCCTCCTACGGCTCCCTGATTTTGCATCAGGTTCGTCCGCGTTTGACTCCATTCCTAGAGGCTCCCTGATTTTGCATCAGGTTCGTCCTCGCCGTCAATAATCCTAGCGGCTCCCTGATTTCGCATCAGGTCCGTCCGCGCACCTAACTAACAAATTCATAAACCGTATTCCTTGGGAAATACCCTTCTCGCCGGCCTCTCGCGTTGCCGCAGCCGCGGCTCGTAACAGTATAAAGAAATCATGCCAAAGCCTTTAAATAGTGTTTTTGGTCTAGTTGAGTGATTTTTTTTTAGTGTTTTGTTCAAAGTGAGTTTCTGACTTATATTTTTATTTTTTGTTAAAGAAGTCATGCTTTCGTTTCAATATCGTATACCAAGAAGAATTGGTTTCATAAATATTTGTTGATTTGAAAAGAGTCTTTTACTTATTTAGTTTAATATTACATGAAAAGACATTAGAGACTTTCTACCCTATGCAATGGACTTTTTGCCCCGTGCGTGGGGCAAGAAGTCCATTTTGCATTGATAAACCATTTGTGGTATAATTCAACAGAGAATAACAGTATCAATCAACAAACGAACTTCGTGAACGTAAAGCATAATAGTTATAGTTTATCAAGAGACACACCAGTGTCTATATCAGGCCTGGGAATTAAGTGAACGCAGCGGCCGATTTTCAGAGGCAACGCCTCCTTTCTCCCGCCGCGCGTCTTGGCCCCCAGGGCGGCCTAGGAGTTTGGAGCGCCTCAGGCCCGTACCATATGAACCGTGCGTAGCGCATTGGGGCACCCCCGTATCAATAGGTTTCCGCATCACCCATAGTGTACTATTATTGATGCGTTTTTTTTGTCAGTAGTATCCCCTATAGGCCTATTCGACTGTGTCACGCGATAACAAATGGATTGAAAAAATGCGTTTTACTATATGCGTTTTAAAATTTTAAATATGTTTGAAAAAACTAGATTTTCGCGCTCTTTTAGACATGTTGGGCAAACCTAAAATATCAACGAGGATGCTGGACGACGATGTGGAATCCTATTGATACAATGTCGCCCTAATACGTCACGCGCGGTTCACGTGGTACGGGCCTGTAGCGCTCCAAGGTGCTAGGCGTTGCCTCTGAAAATCGGCCGCTGCGTTCACTTAATTCCCAGGCCTGGTCTATATTACGCCGCGACCCGCTATCAAGGACCCAGAGATTACCGAATCTCAATAACGGCTGATCCGATTAGCTTTTTAATGGTCTTAATGGATAGCTTGGGTTTGATTTACATAAGACAAGTGTCTTCGTTTTGTTCCTACGTGCCATATGAGCTGAGATATTCCGATGTAAAATTGGAATATGCTGAATTCTATGTTTTTAAAATTAAGAATCGTCATCGTCCTCTTCGTAAAGTGTAGGCAAGAGGGGAGCATGAAAGGGGGAGGAAATGTCTCCAATATCCACGTCGTTCATTGGAAGAAGGTTTCGGCACTTTCGGCCAATCGCGTAACAAATCGTTGTCACGTGACAGCCAGACAGAGAGAGCACATTTGTCGACGTGAACGTAACCTAGCTAATATCAAACAGTTATAATAAAATTGTTTGAAATGTCACGAGTTTTCACACCACATAGGACACTGAATTATTGTCTCAATTAACCCTTAGGCTGCCGCTATAGCCACTATATTGGCACGGTTCTACCCCCTCGACTCTATGGGACCTATTGACTACTCATACATAAAAATTTTTGGAAAAAAGGACCCCTATTTTTACGAAAAAATAGCGGCAGCCTAAAGGTTAACAAGGTAAGTCGCCAAAATTTTTTAATAGACTATTTATGTAGAGCGTATAGAAACAGAG
Source organism: Andrena chrysosceles (assembly GCA_963855975.1). Lineage (NCBI taxonomy): Eukaryota > Metazoa > Arthropoda > Insecta > Hymenoptera > Andrenidae > Andrena > Andrena chrysosceles. The sequence goes on along the minus strand of OY979767.1, from coordinate 59,198,071 downwards.
GGGACGCACAGACTTGAAAGTTGTCAGGAGAAGGTTCGACAGAGAAGCATCTTCTTTCGCACACGTTTCTACAAATTAATACATTGTTTTTATACCAGCAAACAATTTTTACATTAGAGTTTTTATGTAAATCTTCTAGAAATGAAGGGGACGCAGGGGCTTAGATAGAGACGAAGGGGACGCACAGGCTCGGATAAAAATGAAGGGGACGCAGGGGCTTAGATAGAAACGAAGGGGACGCACAGGCTTGGATAGAAATGAAGGGGATGCACAAGATTGTACGATAGAAATGAAGGGGATGCACAGGGTTAGAGGTTGTCCGGAGAAGGTTAAATAGACAGAGAAGCATCTTGTTTCGTACAAGTTTTTGGAAATTTGTCAAATTAGCGTAGCATTAAGAATAAGAATTAAGATAATTAAGGCATACTGCTTGCAACGTAGAGTAAGTCACATTAGTGAAGAAAGTACGTTGAAAATGCATTTCCCTTGATACTTATCAATCTATTGTGAAAGATATTCGTAATACTTTATTAAAATCCACAGTAGTTCCCATGCTATTCATTAATTTTATTAGTTTCTCATTAACAATATTTCAATTCACCAAGAAACCTACTACATTAATTTTATTCCAACACCAATACATTGTGCGTTAAAAATATTGGATCTCTTTGTTCATTTTCGCTAAATTACCATTAGCATTTAAATTTCCTCCAACAAGACTTTCTGCGCTCTCACATCCTTCGGACACATTTTTTAGTCTCTACACTTACTATAGGAAAAGTCCACTCTTCTTCTATAAGTTCTAAGTTATGTTGTAACTAAAATGTGGATTTTATATATTTACAGATAATCGAAACAGAAGCGAAAGAGAAATACTTGCTAACCCTGTTGTAACCCTGCTGTACGAGGAAATGAATTTTCATGTATAATTTTATTTTAGAGTTTTAAGAAATATATATTTACAATTAAAATCGAATTTTATTATAAATGTGAAAATCTGTATAATTTAGAGGAGAAAAAAAGAATAAATGGAACATAATATTATATTAATTATACGATTTTATTCAGTGTCGATCCTCTGTTTGCTTCTTACATGTTTGGTTCATATCTGAAAAAACAAATTTAAACAAATTCCGCTTATCCAGTTGTCACGAAACTTTGCAGGCATGCGTAGTTTGGATGATTTTAAAAACAAAATAACTTCGAGGGGGTGAAAAAAGTATCCAGGCATCAATAATAATCAATAAATATATAATAACTTATAACCATAAATCCAAACGACTTAAAATCAGCCACACGCGATAAAGATAAAAAGCCGCTGCGTTCGGGTCGCTAGTCGCTTCACGTTTTCCGTAAATACACAATTTATATCGAGAAATGATTCGTTACGTAATAGAAACCACAAAATTACCTTTTTTTTAAAAAAAGTCGTAAATTTATTTGGAGAGTGACAGTCACCCTCCAACCGACTAACAAGGTGCACGTCTTCAGATAACGTGTTTAACGTATTAAAGCAAACGCAATAGTTTCAGTTTCTTTCTTGAAAAGGGTCTAAATCATAGACCGAAACGTCGAATACATAATTGCAAAATAGCTTTTATTAATTGTTTATATGACCGAACCTATGCGCTGATATCACTTGTTGGTTTTTAATATTCTAAAAATACGGTCGAAATTATAAATTCTTTATTTAATTGTCTTAGTTAATAAAAAAAACAAGACGTAGCACCACTGAGACAAGAAAGAAAGAAAAAGATTTTAATGCAATTTATGTATATTTATTCAGTTTAGTAACACCAATTCGGAGAGCAGCCATTAGTGTAGCGACCGACACACACGCAAAAGATAGTTTTTCTTTTCTCTTGAGGTTGTAAGGCCCAAGAGACTCCGCGGCGCGCGGTGTTAATTGCTCTATCACTCGCCAAATTAATTTTGAGTGATTATTTATTTACACAACGAAAAGAGAACTTGTTGATCTGTCTGATGATCGCACAATAGCACGAATATAATTTGTTTGATAATCTTAGTCACGAATGCTTGACTAGACTAATTATTCAAGTCCGCACGATGACTTGAATAATGGAAACGTTTGATTGATAGTCTTAGTCACGAATGCTTGACTAGACTAATTAATCAAGTCCATATGATGACTTGAGTACGAAAAACGGTTGACCTGTGAGTCTGGTCACGAATGCTTGACTAGCTCACTAGAGTCCACTGTATCGTTGTTTATATCAGCCGAATGCTGATCGCGATTTGTAACGAGAGATGAATGTCTTCGCTTGAGAGAAGATTAAATTCTGCCTCATCTAGCTTTTCGGCGTCGAAGCTAGACAAGACATCAGATTTTCGGGAGGTATCAAATTGCTGATTGGTTAGTCTTTCCTCGAAGAGGAGGAACCTTCCTTCCCTGGTTTGGTGGTGGAGGAGGAAGGCCTCTCCTTCTTGGTGACGTAGCGGAGGAAAAACCAGACATCTGGCTAACAAACCTAGCTAGGTTGTTCGGTCGGGGTGTTTAGCCAGGGTCACGGTTTATGACCGTATTGTTCTGTGAGTCAGCGGTGGACGACGGGAGGTACCGATCCGAGGTAACCGTGTACCCTCGCTGACAGAACAATTTAACGGATTATCTCAGGACGAAAGTAGTCGAAAATACAAGAAAAAATGGCACGATGTCGATTGCCACTTAGTCATCTGGCAGGCAAATGGTTCCCAACGAACACTTCGAGAACAAACGATTGCCCACTTTTGTCCTTTAAGACGAAACATGCTCTCCCCGTTGAGAGGTTTCATCGATCAATGATATACCATAGACGTGCGAACTATGATAGAGTTATAAGTACGATTGAGATAATGAGTGTGATAAAAAAATTGTTGATATGACGAGCCTTTAAGTTTCTGGTTGGATGGGAAGCGGAGCCATCTGTTTCACATTCCTTTTGTAGGTCCCGGTGGCTGTCCGTACGGTGACAGCTCGGATGACCTTGTCCTTGCCGGGATGAACCATTTCGATTCGTCCGAGACGCCACTGCAGTGGCGGAAGATGGTCCTCCTTCAGCACGACGATGGTTCCCTCCGTAATGTTGTGAGCCCCCTTGGTCCACTTTTGACGCACGTTGAGGTGATTGATGTACTCCTTGTGCAATCGAGTCCAGAAGTCTTGCTTGACTTTTTGGATATGTTGCCATTTACATAGTTGATTGCTTGGTGTTTGGCTGAAATCGATCTCGGGCAAACTCGTCAAAGAATCACCAATCAGAAAGTGACCAGGGGTAAGAGCTAAAGGATCATTGGGATCGGACGATAAGGGTGTCAAAGGTCGTGAGTTGAGAATAGCTTCGACTTCAATGACGAACGTGTTAAATTGCTCGAACGTGAACAGCTCTTCACCGACTACGCGTTTAACATGGTGTTTGAATGATTTTACGGCTGCTTCCCACAGACCGCCAAAGTGTGGAGATAAAGCGGGCATGAAGTGCCACGATACTTCCTTTTCGGTAAGGAATTGTTGCACCTTTCCGTCCCTTTGTAAAACTTCGTGTAGCTCCGTTAGTTCGTTATTGGCTCCAATAAAATTACTACCATTATCGGAATATATGTGCATTCATATTCCTCTGCGCGCGATGAATCGTTTTAAACTCGCAATGAATGTTTCGGTTGTCATATCGCTAACCACCTCGAGATGTACGGCCTTTGTAGCGAAACAAATAAAGACGGCGACGTAAACCTTTAATCGTATACGGTTTCGAAAACGTCGCTCCTTAATATAGAATGGTCCGCAATAATCGATGCCACAATTGTAGAAAGGCCGGTTTTCGGTTACACGAGCGGCAGGTAGATGACCCATAATATAATCTGTCGCAGGTGGTTTAACGCGGAAGCACCTGACGCATTGTCGAACGATTTTTCGCGTGGCGTTCCTACCGTCGATCGGCCAGTATGTTTGTCGAACGGCGTATAAGGTGGTGGTGATACCAGCATGGTGATTTTCGTCATGCGCCTTTCGAATGATGAGGTCTGTGATATGATGACCCTTTGGAAGAAGAATCGGATGCCTTTTCTCATATGATAGCTCTGAATTTTGAAGGCGCCCTCCGACACGCAAGAGTCCTTTATCGTCGATGAAGGGATGTAGAGGAAGGTGTTTACTTTTACAATGTAGTTGATATCCAGACTTCAGTTGATGAATATCTTGTGCAAATACGGATGATTGTACGAGCTGGATGATGCGGTCGTTAGCTGCTTGGAGCTCTTCTATAGCTAGAGGCCCTTTGAAATGATTACGGAGTCTAAAACGTAGAGAATACGCGACGATTTTTCTTAATCGAGACAAGTTTGAGTAACGGTCTAAAATTTCGTTGCTATTAACCGTTACCGTGAAACACGAAATTCGTTTTGTTTCTGGAATTTCATTGGTGAAGTTAATTTTTGATACTGGCCAAGTTGATTCCTTGTTTGAAAGCCACGCTGGTCCATGGTTCCAATTGCGGTTTTGAATAAATTGAGAAGATGCTTGGCCGCGAGACAATAAGTCTGCCGGATTGTCGTGTGATCTGACATGCCGCCAGGTACTGACATTTGTTTTCATTTGAATGTCGGCTACACGGTTCGCGACGAAAGTTTTTAAATGGCTTGGTTCTTTGTTAAGCCAATTCAAGACAATGGTTGAATCTGTCCAGAAAGTAGCGGTTTCGATTTTTTCTGTCATTGCTTCTTGAACGGTTCTGTACAAAGTAGCTAAAAGAGCGGCGGCGCAGAGTTCGAGACGTGCGAGAGTGACGGTTTTTAGTGGAGCAACGCGGGATTTTGCACACAGAAGGTCGGTTTTAACGTGTCCGGTTTTGTTGATGGATCTGACATATAGACAGGCCCCGTATGCTCGTTCGCTTGCGTCACAAAAACCATGTAGTTCGAGTTTGTGAAACGTGTGTTGTGTGACATTTCGCCTGAACGAGAAATCATTTAGATGTGTTAAATCATTTAGGAATGTAGTCCATTCGGTGTGCAATTTGATTGGTAAAGATTCATCCCAATCAAGTCGCAGTTGCCACAACTGCTGCATAATGATCTTAGCGGTGATGGTGACTGGCCCGAGCAAGCCTAGCGGATCGAAGATCTTTGCAATGGATGAAAGATTCGTACGCTTTGTAACTCTTTCTGTTATGTGGGAATCTACAGTGTAGTTGATCTTATCTTCTCTTGCATTCCAGAAGATACCTAACGTCTTCACCGTTGTGGAGTCGCCGAAGAATTTTGGATGGATCTGTTGCTCCGTGAGTCCATTGAGAAGTTCGGGCTCGTTTGATGCTCACTGTCGAATGTTTAAACCTCCTCGCTGGAGTATGTTGATGATCTCATCGCGTAAAACCCGTGCTTCGTTGAATGTGTTTGCACCGGTCAGAAGATCATCAACGTACATATCTCTTTTCAGTGCGACTGCAGCCTTCGGATGATTGGCCGCTTCGTCGTCCGAAAATTGATGAAGACATCGTATGGCTTGAAATGGAGCTGAAGATAATCCGAACGTGACCGTGTTTAGTTCGTATGTCGCGATTTCGTTTCGTTCATTTCGCCATAGGATGCGCTGATATATACGATCTTCTGGTCGAACGAAGAACTGGCGGTACATCTTCTCAATGTCCCCGGTCAGCACATATGTGTACATGCGAAATCGCAGGAGCAACGAAAAGATGTCGTCCTGAATGGTAGGTCCTATCCTTAACGTGTCGTTGAGCGATAAGCCGCTGCTCGATTTGGCGGACCCGTCGAATACAACCCGTACCTTCGTTGTTGTGCTAGAAGGTTTAATGACCGCGTGATGAGGCAGGTAAAAACCGTGAGTGTCGTCCGTTCGTACCTGGCTCATGTGACCAAGCGAGAAATATTCTTCAATTACAGCTGAATATTCTCGTCTTAAGTCCGGATCGCGACTGAGTTTTCGTTCTAACGAGGAAACCGATTGACAGCTCGCGAATGCGACTCACCGAGGAGCGATATTTTTTCGTTGAACGGTAATGCGACGATGTAGCGACCCGATGCGTCCCGTTGAACGTGGCTGGAGAAATGGTCCTCGCAAAACCGTTCCTCGGATGAGAGATGCCGTCTCTGTGGTCCTTCTTCGACTTCCCAAAACCCTTTTAGTTCGAAATCTAGCTTTGTCAGGAAGGTGTTGCGTTTCGCCCGCGGCGCCGTTGATGGTGCGCTCCCCCCGATGATCCATCCGAATTGCGTCTTCTGGAGTATGAGGTCCGGTGCGTTGGGAGGGGACAGGTTAATTTGCCCGACACTTAGAGACGCGAGTGAAGGACCGCTTCCAATCAACATGTCGACTGGTGCAGGTCGATGAAAATGCGGATCGGCTAATCGAACATTCGCTGGAATTTGTAATTTCGCACGATCGATCTGCGTGTCCGGTAGTAATCCTGATATTCGAGGTATCGTAAAGAATGTCATGTTCCGCTTATAATTTGATGACCGTGATTCGATGGTGGTCGCGACGATTTGATTTGTTACATTATTAGTAGCATTTAGAGCTTCGATGGTTATTGATAATTTCTTTTTTGGAAGGCGTAGTTTCGCAGCGAGTTCTTCCGTAATAAAATTTGCGTTCGCACACGTATCCACCAAAGTCCGACACTCGGCTGGTTGCTGGTCGCGATCAAGAACATTGACGTTCGCGGTAGTCATTAACCCGTTGATCGACCCGTCGGTGATTGGAGCGACTTTGCGGTGATTACGTTCTCGAGATTTTATTCCGAACCTCTGAGGCTCTTTACGTGATGTTAATAGTCATGATCTAGCGTCGGCGCGAACGGCTAATTCTTGATGCAGCTTCGTATTATGCGGTTCGTTACATACCCTACATCTTCCGGATTTACAATTCTCTATTTGGTGATCTGAACGCAAACAATTTAAACATAATTGTGCCTTACGCGCGGCTTCGATGCGTTTGTCGACGGTCATTTCGATGAATTTCGCACATTGATAAACGGCATGCGAGTCGTTATCACAAATACGGCATTTGTTGATGTAATTGCTAACGAATGCTTGACGTTTTGCTCGAGGCGCTGAAGGCGAGTATCGTCGTTTGATTGCCTTCGTGCGAGGTGAATTCGATCCATTGGATTCGCTTCGGCGTTGCGTATCAGCTTGCGGACGCTGCTGCAAGTGGATCGCTGTTGATTCCGGTTCGTAATTTTGGCACTGATGTGACGTGATGAACAGAAATTTAAATATTTCCGTGATTTCTGGCATTTCGGTGTCCGTTAATGTTCGTTCCCAAGACTTGCGCGTATCGTTCCCCATGCGAGCCACCACGATGCTGGTCAGCAAGTCGTTTGCAATATTTTATTATTATTATTATTATTATTATTAATAAACGGGGGAACCCTTTAGAATACAAAGATTAATTACAATATAGCACAAAAGAAACAGAGAAAATACTAACAAATAGAAACGGATATAAAATAAACTATAACAGAAAAGTAACGAAAAACATAACAGTCTACACAACAACTCATTACTAAAAGTGTATACTAAGGAAATGGTATACACCTAAGCAGCTGAGTTCTAAACGCAGCGAGGGAGGTTAGGAATAAATCAATGTCCATAGGACATTGGTTTAACATAGACATAGCGCGATTCACGGGATCATTAGAATAGTACCGATATTCCGGGACACCCGATACAAAAAGGGGTCTCGGACGCAATGACCGTTGCGGAGCGTTAAAACAAATCCGTGATACTAGTTCCTGACAGTTAGTTTGTCCATGGAAGACTTTGTAGAGGAACAGTAAGTCCGAAATGACACGGCGATCGCAAAGCGTAGATATCCTCGTCTTTAGCAAGGGAGGACCATACTCATGGTCGTTGAACCTCATAGGGCTACCTGAAGCTCTCATAGCAAGCCTTAGAAACTTGTGCTGGACTGATTCAATCAAGCCGATATATTGTTTATGCCTAGGGTTCCATATAACCGACGCATATTCTACCTGAGGCCTAACCAATGCAACATAAAGCAACTTAATTGTCCTGATCTGCTTAAAGTGTTTTCCGAAACGGGCGATAAACCCAAGGGTTTTCATCGCCTTACACGTTATCTTGCGATAGTGGTTACGGAAATCCAGACCAGCCGTAAATGTAACGCCAAGATCCAAGACTTCCGCTACCTCAGACAATGTGGTGTCGCACAATAAATACTTAGAAGGAATGCCACAGACAGCCCTATGAGATCTTAGTAGTACACATTTCGCTGTATTTAGCCGCATCATATTGACGGAGCACCACCGCTCAAACCTCGTGAGATCGGCCTGCAACAGATTCACGTCGGAAGCTCCATTTATAGTGCGAAAAATCTTTAGATCATCTGCATACATAAGGAATCTACTATGCTGGAAAACTTCACCAAGATCATTGATAAATAGAAGGAACAGGAGGGGACCAAGGTGCGATCCTTGAGGGACACCCGAGGTCACTTTGATCGGGTCGGAATACCTTTCCCGCACCCTGATTACCTGCTCCCGTCCTTCGAGGTAGCTAACAATCCAGGCAAGGAGCGAACCGTTGATCCCGATTGCAGCCAGTTTTAAATGCAGGATACGGTGATCCACCGAGTCAAAGGCTTTACGGAAATCGGTATACACAGTGTCGACTTGACTACCCGCATCAAGCGCGGCCGAGGTGAAGCAGTGGTACACCGCCAAGTTAGATACCGTCGATCGACCAGGAACAAATCCGTGTTGTTCGTCGCAAATGACGTTGGAGAGACAGGGAGTTAAATACTCCGTAATTAGTTCCTCAAAAATCTTAGGCATAACTGACAATTTGCATATAGGTCGGTAGTTTCTAACGTCTGAGCGGTCGCCTGCCTTGAATACCGAGGTAACCAATGTGGACTTCCACACGTCCGGGAAAGTCCCCAAGGCCAAAGAGGAGTTGAAAATATGCCATAGGGGCCTGGCGAGAATGAAACTACACTTCTTTAAAAATAACGGAGGGATTCCATCGTAACCAGGACCCTTTGACGTATCAAGTGACTGGAGCTTAGAATAAATTTGTCCGATAGAGATGGAAATAGAGTGTAGGTTAATATCACTGTAGGAGGATAGACCAGGATTCAGTGCAGACGACCCTCCATACTGAGGACTATAAACAGAACCAAAGAAATCAGCAAACTCCCACGTATTCTCCCACGTACGGCCGAGAGCTTGTAACGAACGAACGTGCAACTGCATATAATTTGCGAGATCGAAAATGGATTCTGACGAATCATCGGGCATAGCCGGTGTGTCTCGAAGAAGCGCGGCGTGGCGGAGAATGAGAGCGCGCTTGTTGTCGTATATCTCGATGAGATGATTCCAGGCCTTTTCATAATTTTCGTCGCAAATCGTATATGCTTCTATTGCTGCTTCGGCCTTGCCCGATAACGAAAGGCGTAAGTAATTGAGTTTTTGCATGTTGCTCAACGCGGGTTGTGCATGTATCATGGAAGTGAACGCGCCCTTGAACGTAACCCACTTTTCCATACGACCGTCGAACTTTGGTAGGTCGATTTTCGGGAGCTTGACCGAAAGCCCGTATGTGGACGTGGATGGCGCAGGTGAATCTCGCGAGATATTTCCGATGTGTGTTGGTGGTTCAACTCGATTCGCGCATGTTTCGAAGCTATTTAGTAAAACTACTGCTGTAGCTACAATGTCATCGAACTGATCCGTGATTTCCTCGCGTTCGGCCTCAGCTTGCTCAAAATTTTCAAGGCGTGCCAATTCGTCTTGAATTTCGTTTATTGTGGCGAATTGTCTACGAAGCCGTTCGATACGATCGTGAAGTTTTACGCGTTCCTTATCTGAATTTTGATACGATTCAATATATTTTGTGAAACTACTGATCTGCGTCTTGAATGTTCGCTGTTTTAGTTTCAAATTTGAAATGGTGTGATTGTTATCAGTGGCGCTTGCTCTCGCACGCGTGTTCGTGTTCGGTTTCGACATTGTAGTACAAACGGATGGATATATATGGAAAAAGGAAAGTCACTAAGAAAACTGATTGACAACACTCAATAACGAGCCTACCCTGATCGATGCCTTGTGCTCAGGTGGAGTCGTCTCAGGCCCGGATGATTATCCTTGACGTCGGATGTCCACTGCTCGTTGTGGGAATTTAGGAGTCCGTGCGAAGAAAGTAGTGGATAGTCCTTGTTCACTGCACTTTCACGATCACGTAATCCAGCTCGAAGGACCAAAACTATGTTGCGACCGACACACACGCAAAAGATTGTTTTTCTTTTCTCTTGGGGTTGTAAGGCCCAAGAGACTCCGTGGCGCGCGGTGTTAATTGCTCTATCACTCGCCAAATTAATTTTGAGTGATTATTTATTTACACAACGAAAAGAGAACTTGTTGATCTGTCTGATGATCGCACAATAGCACGAATATAATTTGTTTGATAATCTTAGTCACGAATGCTTGACTAGACTAATTATTCAAGTCCGTACGATGACTTCAATAATGGAAACGTTTGATTGATAGTCTTAGTCACGAATGCTTGACTAGACTAATTAATCAAGTCCGTATGATGACTTGAGTACGAAAAACGGTTGACCTGTGAGTCTGGTCACGAATGCTTGACTAGCTCACTAGAGTCCACTGTATCGTTGTTTATATCAGCCGAATGCTGATCGCGATTTGTAACGAGAGATGAATGTCTTCGCTTGAGAGAAGATTAAATTCTGCCTCATCTAGCTTTTCGGCGTCGAAGCTAGACAAGACATCAGATTTTCGGGAGGTGTCAAATTGCTGATTGGCTAGTCTTTCCTCGAAGAGGAGGAACCTTCCTTCCCTGGTTTGGTGGTGGAGGAGGAAGGCCTCTCCTTCTTGGTGACGTAGCGGAGGAAAAACCAGACATCTGGCTAACAAACCTAGCTAGGTTGTTCGGTCGGGGTGTTTAGCCAGGGTCATGGTTTATGACCGTATTGTTCTGTGAGTCAGCGGTGGACGACGGGATGTACCGGTCCGAGGTAACCGTGTACTCTCGCTGACAGAACAATTTAACGGATTATCTCAGGACGAAAGTAGTCGAAAATACAAGAAAAAATGGCACGATGTCGATTGCCACTTAGTCATCTGGCAGGCAAATGGTTCCCAACGAACGCTTCGAGAACAAACGATTGCCCATCGTAAAAGACGTTGAATTTTCGCCTCGCCCGGAGCCCGCTTTTGTCCTTTAAGACGAAACAATTAGTGTCACATTCATATCGATACTATGAATAATAAAGAATTCCTTAATACGCTGTAATGGATATTTCACGCTCGACTGCGGGGCGCCGACCTCGATTCGCTGCGGTCGGCCGAGGATCATACCCGTTTCAGAAAAATTGAATTGTTTATTGTTTGTCATATCGATATGGAAGTGATACCGATGGATTTCTTACGTTTTGCCGATGAAAATTATACCAAATATCATGAAAAATTAATTTATATAATTTCTCGCTAGCGTCGTTAAAAATAGTCCGATTTACATCTAATTTCCTTCATTATGATCCGAATTGCGTCGTTCTTGATGTTAGTTTCATCGGCGAAACATAAGGAATCGATTGACACCGTTTTCGCAGAGATCTGATGAGAAATGCGGGAACGGGACGTTTCGCACTTCTTAATAGGTACTCCAACCCCTTCGGTTGAAATCCATAAATTCGGAGAAATACCACGGGGGGTTGACCTCGTTACGGTTGACCAGGCGGCAAATTTTAGATCAGGCGCACCGAGAAAATCATCCTGTACAAGTATGCACTGTATGAACGTAGAGGGGTTTTTTAGTGGGTATGCCAGAATTGGAGAGTCCCACATAACCCCGACGTAACCGTTGTTGGGGTATGCGTAATGCATTTTCCCCCTTTTTAAAATAAAAAATTATGGACGTAGCGTGAGTAATGACACACTTCATCATAAGTGCTTCCAGTGGATAAGGTATGAAATAGATCAAGTATATCTAAGTATAGTTGAAAACCGCGGAAGCGTATGTAAATACTGTACACATGTGTGTGAAAAGTATACATTTTTCTTAATATACTTATATATAATATTACACATTCAATTAAATAATGTACAAGTACAGTATTGTTTCCTTGTGGACTCGATTTGATGTACACGATGTGGGGTTTTCGCTATCCCCATCACTTCTGTCTCACTCTTTTCCGGCGAAGGCGAGAGCGAGATGGAACGAGAGCGAGAGAGAGGCACTGGAAGCGAGCAAGGGCGGTACGAGACAAACGACGCGTTGATGTTTTGTCTCGCTCCGTCTTTCGGACGCCGTGACGCTCCGTCCTTTGCGTGCGCGACGGGCGTGCGCAATGATCACGAGCACACAATGTGAGCAAGGGAACCGTTTCGCAAAATCTTGACGCAGGCACGGCTCAAATCTTTTTTGCGCCCTATGCGAACTTATGAAATAACGCCCTTTATTATAATACATTTATTTGAGTTTATTGATGACCTTACTCTGAATTTTTATTCGTAGCTTAAAACAGTTGCAGTACAATTAGTAATATTTTATTTTAAAGTTTATTTTCAACAATATCGGCAATGAAAATACCATTTTGCACCTCTTGTCGACTTTCCGCCCTAGGCAGTCGCCAATAGGGACCAGCCAAGCTTACATGCAGCGATCAGTATGTACATATCCAAAGAAAATACATATATAACGCGTCTTAGACTAAATAAATCATTTATATGTACTTTTGAAAAATGAAATTCGTATATTTTCTATTTTATGTACATATTTGTAACAAGTTTGTCAAATTTCCTAGATGAAAGGAAAGATAACTTTGACGTCCTTCGTACAATTACAACTTTCCCTTAAATATTAATAGGTACTCCATTATTGTACGTATCTATATGTAATATAGGAAATACATATATGAATTAACGTATTTACATAATTGTAAGGCATTACATATGTATTATTTACCATGATAATTACTTTAATATTTGCAAAATGGTATTTTCATTGCTGGTATTGTTGAAAATACACTTTAAAATAAAATATTACTAATTGTACTGCAATTGTTTTAAACTACGAATAAAAATTCAGAGTAAGGTCACCAATAATCTCAAATAAATGTATTATAATAAAGGGATAAATTGGACAACTTCGTCTAGGGCGCAAAAAAGACGCGTGCCGTGCCTGGCTATCTGACCGTCGAGCGCATGCGTCGAGCAGTCACGATTCCATCTGAGCGCTCGCGGCCGTCGCGCACGCCCGCCGCGCACGCAAAGCATTCCATCTCGCTCCCCCCTTCGGTCAGAAAGAAGCGAGAAACGAACACTCGGAATTTGGGCTCGGTTCATGATATCCGGATTCGCGACCGCATGCAGTTCGTGCTCGTAGAATCCGCCCGATATCGGGTCTCCCGCGGAATCGCGTAGAATGTACGTCACTGGTTGCGTTCCTTGTACCGCGGTGATTTCGAACACCTCGGTCGACCAGTTCGGCGTGTATCCCTTCTCGAAGATCGTCTTGAATTTGCTCACGCGTACTTTGTCACCGACGTGGAATTTCGCGGGTCGTCGTCGTTGCTCGACATCCGGTGACGATACGATGAACGGTAAACGAGCCACGGAGGTGACATCGACGGGTCGCGTGTTGATCGTACGATGTTTACGATGATTGTAGGTGTGCACGAGCGTCGGTAGCAGCTCCAACCAGCGATAGGAGCCGTTCAAGGAGAATTGTTTCCACATCAGATTCGTCAGCGTACAACTGAAACGCTCGACGATCGACGCTTTCATCACGTTGTACGTCGAGTAGTGGTTGATTCCGCGAGTTTTCGTCAATCGTTGAAACTCTGCATTGTAGAACTCCCTTTCCCATGTCGGTTTGTAGGTTTCGTGGACATCTGTCGCTTCGTCGCAACACCATGCGTCTCCATGTGTTGATCGTTGTCGCCAGCACCACCAGTAGTATCGGCGATGCCATGCAAAGAGGCGCCAAACTTGTTTACCGACATGCTGGAGGGCGGTGATCGCGAACGAGACTGACGCGTCATCCTTCCGATCGATCAATTTACGATGAGACCGGCTTCGCGAAGTTCCTCCACGATGGAAGTAATTTCGTTATCGTGTCCGGTGTGTCCGGCATCGCGCGACGCCACGAGCAATCGTAGTCTATCGACCAATTCGTTCGGATCGTTCCAATACACGTAATCGATCGCGTTATCGGTAACCGTCATCGCGTCGTCGATGGGTAATCCTCGACCTTCGTGCGTGATCACATCGACGTTGCGGTCTCCACTAATCAACACCGATACGATCTTCCTGTACTTGTAGCCCTTGTTGCCTAGCGTGGGTTTGCTACCCGAATGGTTCACGAGATCATCACTCGTGTACGACTGCTCGTCAGGCACTCGCTTAAACAGCAGTTCGTACAAGTCTCGCGTACCCGCGTATCGCTTGCCTTTCACGCTGACATCGTCGTCGTTCTCGCCGATGGTTGCACGGAATCACCGATCATCAGCTATTCGTCGTCGTCTAGGTACACGCCGTGCACGTTGTCGATCAGTTTCTTAGTGTCGGTGAAGAACAAGTGCAGATATTCACGCGACAGGGGCCCGCTAACGTTTCGGGTGTACGCGTCGAGGTTTTCGACGGTGGTGGGTCTATCGTACAACTCCTGTCAATACGAGGCGGGCGGTATGTTCACGCGTCGGTGGAGTTTGAAACGCGCGCTGCCAAACGCCTACTTCATGGCGGCGATCAACCGGGGAAGTTGAGTGGGAACGCGAGTGAACGAGAGCACGCGTCGACGCTGCGTAGCGTTTTTGTAACGGACAAACTTTGTATCGCTCGTGATATGGGTATTATGTGCAAACACGTTTATCAAGCAATATCTTGAATAAAACCTAAATCTTTGTGTTACTACGAATAAGTGGTTTTTATCATCATTTCCTCCTTAACATCTTCACGCACGTGGACGGGAAACGGTTCGACACGTCATGCTGCCGGTCCGAAAATACTGGGTAACCCCATCGGGCTGATCTAAGCCCGAACATTGGGTATTTTTGGATCGAGAACTTCTCGAATCGTTTCTTACGTCTCGCCATGGTTATGTTCATCGGTTGTTTCGTAGTCGGCGCTGTCGTCATCGTCTTCTAGAGCACTAAAGAGGTGAGTATGCGCATCCGCCATATTGGGTCCTCTGGAGAAAGAAGATTGTTGAGTACCCGCCTTTTTGAGTATTGTCAAATTCGTTTTATAAACCAAATATAAACTTAAATGTAATAAAATACTCTAATAACGTGTCATGCTACCATGTATCAATATCAGCAACGCATATTTTGTTTATAAAATGAATCTGACAATACCCAAAAAGGTGGGTACTCAATAATCTTCTCTCTCCAGAGGACCCAATATGGCGGATGCGCATACTCATCTCTTTAGTGCTCTACGTCTTCTTCGTCGTTCGAATCCTGAAGTGAAGTCGTTTCGGGTCGTATCGTCGCTTCGGCTGTGGACGGAGTAAAGGATAATCGTTTCTTCTTCAAACGTTGTTGTTGCTGCTGTTTCCGCTTGATGAGCGATGGTATCGCTGGACCCGTTTTCAACGTCGCAGTGTTGTCGACCAAGTGTTTCAGCGGTTCGACGATCGGACGCGTGCTCTCCTCCGCAGCAGCTTTCGTCGCCATTTTAACGAGTTTCAGGCTCATATACTTCTTTCGTATAGCATCGCTGATTTTAGCAATTTTCTTCTTCGTCTCGCCGCCTCCTGGCTGTTGTCTACAACGCCATTTCTGTTTCCTTTCTTGTTGTTGTTGTTGTTGCGTGCTATCCATGTTGACGCCGTTAGTCGCTGGTCCGTTAGACATCCTCGTGTTGCTCGATGAAGGACTCGCGATCTACTGAGGTTCGCGAGCTACCATGAATTCGTTAAATCCTCGTCGATACCGACCATCGTAAATGGCACGGTCCTTATCGATGACAACGAAATCGTAGCGTCGTCTCCAACATCTCGCGCACAGGTCGTTGAACGCCTCGAACGTCATGTCCGTGTTCACGTGATCGTTATACACCCGACGCAAGTTCGTTCCGTCCTGTTTGAACAGCATGAGAAAATTCACGTTGTCTCTGATCAAGTGTTTCGGTATTCGCGCGTACGATTGGCACAGGTAGAAGCAATCCACGTTTGCGTGCCTGCCCATGGAGAAGTATTCGCGGATCGCGTTCTGTTCGTCGCACGCCACATCGTCGAACACGAAGATCGAATCGGGCAGAGCGTTTCTCAGCGGGACGATCTCGGCTGTGTTCGAGTAGGGAAAGTACCCGAGTTCTCCGACACGCGACAACACTCGCTCCAGATACCGATACTTTGGCTGTTGCAACGATTTCGAGTACACGTACACGTTCTCGAAGCGCAATCCATTTGGACTCTCCAACAGGCTGAGAAGCACGTTCGGTTTTCCGCACCCAGACGGACCACAGATCGGCAACAACGAACCGTGCCCGCGCGAACGACTCTCGTACGACGTCAAATCCTCCAACGTCCTGTTCGCGGTCACGCGAATAGCGTTCGGTTGTTTTGCGAATCGCCTGCTCTCTCTCTCTCTCTCTCTCTCTCTCTCACACCCACCGAAACCGTACCGTCACTGCTATTTATTCCCGCGACACCTGTCGAACGAATCAGAATCGTAGCGCTCCTTGAATTAATCGCTATCGAAGAACCGGTGACTTAGGACTGGCCTTGCATCCCCGTGTATCCGCATTTCACGTTGTTTAGAAATGTTCTGGGTTCGGAGAAATAAACAGAGATTTGCTTTGAGATTGTCCGGATGGCGTTTATTTCTATCGAACTTGCCGGTTGAGATTTAACGACTGACTCGAGACAATACAATAGACAGGTGAAGAGGCCGAGAAAGGAGAGAGAGCGGGATAGAGGCAGGACAGAGATGAACACAACGGAAATCAGAGGAGCGGGGATTCGAGGCACAAGATTAACATAGGGAGAGACAGAGATAGAGAGCGAGAGACCATAGAGACGAAGACAGGACGAGGACGAAAGACAGTTCGCGCAGCGGCAATCGCACTTATACATTTCGGCGGTCCAAATGAACGTTATTACAATTTCGGACACACGTGTATGGTTGCGGTAACGCGTAGATCAATGACAACGAAGAAGAAGAAGTAAACGAAAACAGGATCGGGACTCGTGAACGGGATCATAAACCGTTTACCGATGGAGCTACACATTCCAGGATATCAGTTCTGCGGACCTGGGACGCGTTTGCTGAAGCGATTGGCTCGCGGCGACGAAGGTATAAATCCGCTGGACGCTGCTTGCCGGGAGCACGATATCGCGTACTTTCGCAGAAAGGATTTGGAGGGACGACACGAGGCGGATCAAGCGCTAGCCGAACGAGCGCGAGAACGAGTGTTCGCGAACGACGCGAGTAGTAAGGCAAAGCGGTTGCCAACGCAGATCTTCTGAGGGGAGCGCGGGGGAGCGCAGCGGAGGGAAACATGGGCGCCGGGCCTGCGGGGAGAGGAAGACCGGTTGCGCGCGCACGAGCCGCGGAGTGGGGGAAGCCGCGATGATGGAGGGGATCAGTCCTGGCCGAGACGCCGTGGGGACCTCTCCAGACCGGATCCACCCCCGAAAACTTTTTTAGACCTAACCGGAGGGAGTGAATGACCCCCGAGAACTTTTTCAGACCCCAATCCACCATCGGAAATTTTTCCGAGTGAGGGTATGACCTTGGCCCACCCCCAAAATTTTTTTCCAAACCAATATGCGACATACAGACATTTCCAACGCAGAGAAATAATAATTTATTTTTATTGGGAATTGTTTCGGACAATGTCGGGAAAGATCGACGTTTTACAAACCACATATTCGGAGGGTGGGAAAGAGAGAGCATTACTTTTAAAGCTAACTTTGAGAGCGAGGGAAAGAGACAGCATTACATAGTGGTACAATCACATTTTATTCTAAAGCTAACAGTATTTCAAAGCGTTCCGATTTAACGCCGCAGCGTATCGCGCGATAACGTGTGTTATTTGATTCCTCTGAGAAAGCTATGCAAGATGACGTCATTCAACGGCGCGAAGAACGCTCGAGCGAAATAGAATTATGCAGTGTCTGCAAATCTTAAAATTATGTGGCGAAAGGAGAAGGAAGACGGGCAAATAATATGGAGACAGAAGGGGAACCACGTGACGTGCGCGAGAGAAGAACGTGTGTATGCAGACAGGCGAAAGAAATAGACGAAAAGTGTGGCAAAAGTGCGCAGAAAATAACGAGGTCGGGTGGAAAACGCGGAGAGAAGACAAGGTTCCGATGGACAGTATAATCGGCAGTTAATAAAGTGTCGAAGGGTGAAATAAAAGGTGAACAAGAGAAGGTGTGAAACGAATGCACGAAGTATAAGAGACGTGGCAAGGATAAGTGACATCTACGGGAGTGGAAGAAGTAAGCAGACAAACCGGAGACAGCAGTAGGTAAAGAAGAGCAGAGACTCTAATGAAGCGAGCAGGTGAAGGCGGGGAAGTGCAAAAGGAAACGAGAAGAAGGGGAAGACCATCGTTGGCAGAACAACTGGGAAGAAGTAGAGCGGGCAGCGAAGGCTCTATACTGGACACGTTCAAGTGGAAACGGGAGGGCGAGGAGGAGCAGGAGAGGTTAAGGGCCGAAAAGAAAATAGAGGAAGAATTCCTAAAAGCGAGGAAAATAGGGAGGTCGCCTACGACGAAGAAAACGGAGGCAGTTATAGGAACTGCGGTAACGCCGGTCAGCCAGGAGACAGAACAGGACAGACAAATGGATAAATTAGACAAATTGATGGAAGTAGTGCAGGCAGTTAAGAATGAATTGGAGGAGCTGAGAAAAGATAATAGAGAGCTGAGGGACGAGTGGAAGAGGAGGGATGAGATATGGGAAAAGGAAAGAAAGGAAATGAGAGGTAGGATAGAAGTACTGGAGGCCAAAAAAGATCAGGCAGAGAGGTTGACAGAAAGGCTGAAGGGGCTAGAAAGGAAGGAAGAGGCTAGAGAAAAAAGAGAGAGAAGAAATAATATTACCCTAAGGGGAGAGGATTTACCGCGTAAAGGGACGCCGAAGGATACGGTGGAGTATGTGTTAAGGCACGAACTGCAGGTAGAAGCAGAAATCGAGGAAGCCTACTGGGTAGGAAAGGGAGAGAAAAGAGGGCTACTGATAGCGAAGTTAAAAAGCTGGCAACAGAAAAGAGCAGTAATGCTAAAGAAGAATACATTGAAAGATAAGAGGCTGTTTATTGACAATGATCTGACGAAAAAGGAAAGGGAGATACAAAAAAATATTATAGATATTGCCAAAGCGGAAAGGGAGCAAGGAGCAAAAGTGAAAGTTGGATACAGGAAAGTAAAAATCAACGATAAGACACTTATTTGGAAAGAGGATGGTGGGCTGAAGGAAGTAAATTTTTGGAGTCGGCAAAGTTCTGTGAACCTCTAAACTATTGGAGGATCACAGAGCTTACAAGAACAACCAACGCATGACAAAAGGCAGTACCAACACCCGTTCCCCGCGCGCCTGCGTATGTAGATATGCGGGGAGAGGGGGTACACAGATTTGGGAAAGGAATAAGAAGTCAAAGAGAAATAGATACATTTAAAATTGGCTACTGGAATGAAGCAGGATTATTCAGCAAAGACAAACAGTTTTGGGATTTCTTAAAAGATCTCGACGTAATAGGATTAGTAGAAACGTGGATAGAAGAGAAACAATGGGAAGGATTGAAAGATAAATTGCCACAAGAATTCTCATGGAAATGTAAATATGCCACTAGAGAGACAAAAAAAGGGAGAGCGATAGGCGGAATTATCACAGGTGTAAGAAAGGGCATAGAAGAGGAGGAATCGAACGAAGGATCAGAACATATTCAAGAAAGAAGAATCAGGATACAAAATGAAAAATGGAGAGTAATAACAGTGTACAGCAGAGATATGAAGGAGACGAAAGAAGAGCTAGACCATATAATAGAGGAGAGGGAGGTGGAGAAACTGATAATCGGAGGAGATTTCATTGCGAGAATTGGACAGGAAGGGGGCGACTTTAGAATAGAAGAAAAGCATGACGTAAGGAGATCAAAAGACAAAGTTAAAAACATGAAGGGAAAGATGTTATTAGAGATGGTGGAGGAAAGAGGATGGAATATTCTGAACGGGAATATGGAGGGAGACGACGAAGGAGAGTACACATACACGGGACCGAGAGACAGCACGGTAATTGATTATATACTAACAAATGTCGAGGCGAAAGAAGATATCAAGAAATTCACAGTGGAAGATAGAGTTGAGTCAGATCATATGCCTCTGATAGCAGAACAATATAGGGGAAATAAAAAGAGAGAACGAGAGGGAAATCAGGGGGGGGGAGGTGGAGAGAGAGAGAAGAGTCTGGACAGAGGAAGGAAAGAGAGAGTTTCAAATGGAATTAAACAAAATAAACTTTAATAGGATAGAGGTGAAAGAAATGGTAGGAAAAATAAATAATGCAGTACGGAAAGAAGAAGTAGAAATAAAGAAATGGAAATTGGGCAGCTTTAAGTGGTGGAATTCGAACTGTACAAAAAAGAAAAGAGAAGCCAGGAAAGCACTGAGGAACTGCAGGAGGGGCAAAGGTGACAAAGAAAACTATCAGAAGAAAAGAAGGGAGTACAAAAAAGTGTGTGAAGAAAGGAGAAGGGAATTACAAGAAAATATAGAAAATGAGACAATGCAATTAAAGGGAGAAAATCAAATATGGGAATATATAAATAAACAAAGAAAGAAAAGAATAGGGATCTCCAATAAAATAGATTTAAAAGAATGGAAGGATCATTTTAAAACATCGCTAGAAGGCGTCGACTGTAAAAAAGAAGTAGGAGAGTTGGAAGAAATAGACAACACGGAAGGAGAAGAGGAAGAGGAAATAACAGAAGTAGAAGTAAAAGAACAAATCAGGAAACTAAAAAAAAAGAAAGCAGCAGGGGAAGACAAAATAGAAAATGAAGCCTGGATTTACGGTAACGTGAAAATAGTAAAAAGGATAACAGAAATTTTCAATAAAGTGTGGAAGGGAGAAGGATTCCCGGAGAGGTGGAAAGAAGGGGTAATTTCACCAATATTCAAAAAGGGAGATAGAGAAAAGGTAAACAACTACCGGGGGATAACGGTCCTAAACACAGCGTACAAAATATATGCTATGGTCCTTGAAAAAAGATTAAAAGAGGAATTGGAAAAGAACCACATAATACCAGAAACGCAAGCAGGATTCAGGAGCGGTATGTCAACAACAGATAACATTTTTATTCTGAACTATGTAGCTATCAGAGAAATACAGAAAACAGGGGGGAAGCTGTATATGTTTTCCGCGGACCTAAGCGCTGCATTTGACAACGTGGATAGAGTAAAACTTCAGAACATAATGAAGAGAACGGAAATAAGTAAACGCTTAAGAATGAGAATCGCAGAAATTTACAAAGAAACAAGAAATAAAATAAAAGTAAACGGAGAAATGTCATCCAAATTCTGGACTACAAAAGGGGTAAGACAGGGATGCCCACTGAGTCCAACGTTATTTACAATATATGTAGCGGACTTGGAGGAAACCATGAGGAAAAACCAAGCAGGAGGAGTTAGAGTTGGAAAAGAAAAAATCTGGAGTCTAGCATATGCGGACGATATAGCGTTACTAGCAAATGAACCAAATGATCTTAAGGACATGGTACGAAGATTTGGAAAATACCTTAAAAGGAAAGGGTTACAACTGAACGCAGAGAAATCTAAGGTGCTGATTTTCCATAAAGGAAGAGGAAAGAAGAATGGAGCTGGCAGGGGTACAGTCTGGAAGAAGTAAAGGAGTTCAAATACTTAGGGTATAATTTTCAGAAAAACAGGGGGCAGAGAGATGCATATAAGGGAAGTCATAAGGAAAGCTAGAATAGCAATGGCGCAGATTTGGGGAATAGGACAAAGAATGTTCAAGAACAATTTTGAGAGAAGAATGAGAATATTGTTAGGTTTTCCGCTCGACATAATATAAGTTTAATGTAAAAGAACAGAACATGAACATCAACACGGAGTAACAGTAACCAAATAACAGTTATAAAGGACAAGAAGGTGTTCGGGAATACGTCTGCTCTCAATGGCGCCGGTATCTCGAGTGACAGCTTGACAGGCGATCTATCAGATCGCCTTCTTCTCGCTGTCCCTTGTCTCGCTCGCGAGCACCAGTGGGCCATGGATTCCCATCCATAGGGTGCTCGCAACACTGCTCCCCCCTCTGGAGAAGCGGTCGTCCCGACCGCTGCACCTTCCCGGTCATCTGCAGCCGCACCCTGGTCCGGAAGAGTGGAAATGGCGCTGCGTGGCCTCTTCCGCCCGTCGCCTGGGCATTCGCCTTCACGCCCAAGGGAAAACCACCCAAAAACCCTGGGCAAGGCGTGGGTACGGGGTCCTTCGCGTCTCTACCCTCCACTTGCGTCTTCGGACTTGTGCACTTCTTGCTTGAGGGGATTCCATCTTCTGCGACGACGCATCTTTTTCTTGGGCAGAGACGGGCGGAGGGACCTAGTCTGTCATGGTCGCGCCTTTGGTATGCGAGATCCAGTCCCTCGCTGTCCCACGGCGGAGTTCCGGCGTAAATCCCTCGATGCTGCTGGGACGTCCCTCGGCGACCGCGTCGCTCCAAGGCTGCTCCCTTCCTTGATCCAGCCCCTCCTTCAGGGAAACGTCTGGAATGCCCTCTGACTCCGCTCAGAACTCCAGTACCGTCTTGTCACCGGGGTTCTCTTTGCAAAAGGACAGAGAAACATTTTATTTCCTTCCTGTTTTGCCGGCATCCGGTGGAGCGGCCGGAACGGGGGACGGAAAGGCGAGGCAAGCACGAAAGCAGGGGGTCACACTTATGAGCATTGCTATCGGCCCGCTCCCCGAACAATCCACCTCGATCCGTCCGCCCGTCTTCTTTCTTCTAACTGCTCCAGTTTTCCATTCCTTGACTTCCAGATGGCCCCAATCCTCTTCGTGGCATCTGGTGCTGTCGCAGGGGACCGTCTCGGTGCAGCTCGTCAACGGCTCCGTCTCCGCGATGCCCCCTCCGACCGATCCGTGCAACTGCGTCGCACGTCCGTCCGGTGGTTGGGCACACCATTTCCCGTCTGCTGTCCACCCCTTGCGCACTGCTACCTGGGGACCCCCCTGAGTTCCACACCGGAGCACGCTCCGGGGCTCAGGAGGTACACTTCCAGGGGGGCTAGCGAGGCGGTTTCACGTATGTCCGCGCCCCGCTGCGGAACACCACGCTATTGTGGCACATTCGGGGAATTCGGAACCGCATCCAAGCCGCGGTAGCAGTCCCCCGACACCTTGTCCCTCGTCGTGGGGTATCGTGTTCCCTGAAACAGACTCAAGAAAAGGGAGGGCCGGGCCACGGAAGCAGACCCCGCAGCCCAGTCCACCAGATTAGCTTCGTCCAATCTTCTTTCCTGAGTCCAGCGTAAGTCCCGCGACGTCTTCACTCCTCTCGCAGTTGTCCCTCATACTTCGCAAGGCGGCGCACGTGGACCACCTTACACTTCTTCCTGCGTGATCGTTGGATCCTGTAGACGACGTCATTGATCTTGTCCACTACCGTGTAGGGGCCTTCCCAATCCGCTTGCAGTTTCGGGCACTTTCCTTTTACTCTTCGTGGTTGGAATAACCACACTTGTTCTCCAGGTTGGAATTCCACGGCGTGAACACGGCTGTCGTACCACGACTTCATCTTTGAACTGTAGACGTCTAGACGGCGTCGAACGAATCCGTGGATCTTCGTCATCTTCCCTCGAATCCATTCGGAGTAACCCTGCTCGACGTCCTCGTCCTCTTCCACTTCGGGGGGCAGCCCTCTCCATAGCTGCAGGGGTAGGCGAAGTTCCTGGCCGTACAGGATCATCGCTGGTGTCAGTTGCGTAGCCTCATGCCGTGCTGACCTGTAGGCAAGGAGGAACATGGGGATCCACTCGTCCCAGTCCCGCTGGTGCTCCGAAACGAACATCGCGAGGTATTGGAGCAACGTTCTGTTCAGGCGCTCTACCAGCCCGTCTGATTGGGGATGCAGGGGAGTTGTTCGTGACTTCCTGACTCCAAGCAGCTTCAGCAGTGCTTTGAAAACGGAGGACTCAAAGTTCCTTCCTTGGTCGGTGTGTATCTCCAAAGGTACACCCTACGTGTCGACACACTACGTTGTGCAGGAGAGCTCTTGCCACTGTGACAGCTCGCTGGTCTGGCATCGCGATTACTTCCGGCCACCGGGTAAAGTAGTCCGCCACGACCAACATAAACCTGTTCCCGGCCTGGGACCTCGGGAGCGGACCGATAACGTCTAGGGCAAGCCTCTCAAACGGAGCTCCCACGTTGTACACCTTCAAGTTCCCTGCTCCCCTCTGACGTGGTCCCTTCTTCGCCGCACAGGTGTCACACCGCCGGCACCACTCTTGAACGTCCTGTCGACACGTTGACCAGAAGAACTGTTGACGAATCTTCGCTAAGGTCTTGTTCACTCCAAAGTGCCCAGCTGCTGGCGAATCGTGAAACTCCCGCAAAACCTCTGCAACCCTTTCGCGCGGTACCACCAAAAGCCACGAGGCCGCTGTACCACTGTGGGACTCCCATTTCCTAAAAAGCAAACCTTCGTGAACCTCCAGCGAATCCCAGATCCACCAGTAAAATTTCAATTGCGGGGAGAAACGAGCAATGTCCTGCCAGCCCGGCTTCTCCCCTTCCCCCTTCTTTTTAAGGATGAAGCCAATCTCTTCATCCTTCTCCTGGCTTAGTTTCCACTCGTTCCTGTTGTCTTCACAAAATATCCTGTGAATCTTCTTCGTGGAAACTTCCACTCCAGCTTCTTTCTTCTCCAGTCGATCGCAGTTTTTACAGTCTTCCTCGATGCACGGTCTTCGTGAAAGTCCATCCGCGTTCCCGTTGGCTCTTCCTGCGCGATGGCGAATCTCGAAGTCATATTCCTGGAGTCGCTCGATCCAGCGGGCGACCTGTCCTTCGGGGCACTTGAAGGTCAGCAGCCAGCGAAGCGCCGCGTGGTCCGTCCTTATCAGGAATCTACGACCATAGAGGTAGTGGTGGAAATGCTCGACCGATTTCACCACTGCCAGCAACTCTCTCCGGGTGACGCAGTAGTTCCTCTCTGCTTTTCCGAAGGTTTTGGAGAAGTAGGCTATGACCTTTTCCTGTCCTTCGTGTTCCTGTGAGAGGACGCCGCCTATGGCAAAATTAGAGGCGTGCGTATCCAGAATGAAGTCCTTGTTTATCACCGGGTAGGCCAGTATCGGCGCCCCGGTGAGTTTCTTCTTTAGCTCCTGGAAAACCTCTTGGCATTCTTCGGTCCATTCGTAGTTCTGTTTGGCCTCGGTGAGGCGATGCAGGGGCTTGGCGATCCTAGAGAAATCCTTCACAAATTTCCGGTAGTACGTGCACAATCCCAGGAAGCTCTTTAATTCCGTGACGTTCTTCGGCTGTGGCCATTCCGAGATGGCTTTAATCTTCTCCTGGTCTGTCCTGACTCCTCTCTCCGTAACGATGTGGCCCAGGTACATCACTTCTCGGCAGAAGAAAGAGCACTTCTTGGGGCTCATCAAAAGTCTAGCTTGACGTAAGCGTGAAAACACCGTCCGTAGGCGCTCGAGCTCCTGCTCGAAGTCGTTCCCGTAGATGATGATGTTGTCCAAGTAGACCAAGCAGATCTTCCAGGTCAGGTCTTGAAGCACGTCTTCCATCAGTCGCTCGAAAGTCGCAGGGGCGTTGCAGAGTCCAAAGGGCATGACCTTGAACTGCCACAATCCTGTCCCCACGGTAAACGCAGTCTTCTCCCGGTCCTCTTCGTCCATGGAAAGCTGCCAATAACCGCTCTGCAGGTCCACGGTTGAAAACCAGGAAGATCCCGTGAGGGCGTCCAGGGTATCCTCTATCCGGGGCAGAGGATACGAGTCCTTCTTCGTAACCTCGTTCAGGCGACGGAAATCTACGCAGAACCGTATGCTACCGTCCTTCTTCTTCACCAGGACAATCGGGGAGGACCACGGACTCCGCGACTTCTCGATCACGCCCTGGGCCAACATCTTCCTGAGCAGCTCCTCCACCTCTGCTCGTCGGTGCAACCTCCTCGGTGCCTGTTTAATGGGCTCGCAGTCGCCGGTGTCAATGGTGTGTTTGACCCGGTCGCAGTTCCCAATCTGGCTCGAGTCCGAGGCGAAAACGTCCTGAAACTCGCAAAGCAGGTCAGCAAACTGCTTCTTCTGCCCTTCTGTCAAACCTGACGAGCAGCGTGTGCACAGCTCCTCCAGATGCTGTGGGACGACCGTTTCCCTTCCTCCTTCCTGTTTCTCCTCCTCGGCGGCCGGCTCACGAAAGTGTATCTCCGGTTCGCCGGGAAGGCACAACACGTTGCGGGAAAGGTCGATGCTGCAGCGGTGTTTCCTCAGGAACGCCGTTCCCAGGATGCATTTTTCTACTATGTCAACGACGAAGAAGTCCTCCACTTCATGGAGGGCACAACACGCGGTACTTGACACCTCGGTGCAATATAACATATAACTAAGCAAACAGGAGCTAGCCAAATGTAAGACAATAAACGATCTGTACCTCTGCATCTCTAATCAGCCAATGTTCAAAGCGATACCATACAGACCGTGCGAAGTACAGTTGTACACAAAATTAACAAAAACCCAAAACGATTGTAATATGCGAATGATGACACTGAATCACACGATCCTGATAGAATTACAACAACCAGGCACGTGGATTTATATCGCGCCGAAACCGATACAACTAGCAGTAACATGCGACGACAAGAGTAAAAATATATACAGCATTAAGGATTCAGGTATAAAAACAATAAGAATCAAATGTACAATCACTACCGCCGAATTCACAATAGAAACTGGAAAACAATACGGAATAGAAAAGAACATGGAACTACTTACCTGGTTACGATTTGTCAGTAGATGAAATTACACTTCCACAGACCACTGTAAATTCGTACCGAAACACAAATTTCGAGCCTAAAAGGATAATCAAACACCCGGAAGAATTAAATAATGTTAGCAAACAAATTAGAAAACTTACAAAACGATTTATAAAAACCCGAAATTATACCAACCGAGTATCACTATAGCTTCTTTACACTATCCACAATAACGGGATTTATCACATGGGGGCCCATGCCTAAAGTTGCATACGTTGCAAAGTAGGATGCCTTTGTTCTTTACCTTCTTCTTCAATGACCATCCCCTTCGTCCTTGCGCTCATCTTCTTCGAATTCTTCACAGATCATCCTTTCCTTCTTTACACTCATCATTCGGTTAGACCATATCACTTGAACGTGTATCGGACGTCTATCGTACCACTTTCATCATGTATCGAACATGTATTCATCATGTATCGAACGGCTTTGATCGTGTATTGGTCATGTATTGAACGTGTATTGAACGGCTTTGATCGTGTATTGAACGTGTATAGAACGGCTTTGATCATGTATCGAACGGGTATTGA
This sequence comes from Andrena chrysosceles, assembly GCA_963855975.1. Lineage (NCBI taxonomy): Eukaryota > Metazoa > Arthropoda > Insecta > Hymenoptera > Andrenidae > Andrena > Andrena chrysosceles. The sequence continues at coordinate 59,170,520 of OY979767.1, read as the reverse complement.
ACGGCTTTGATGGTGCTTCGAACGTACCCGTTCTACCTTAATGTTGTACATATTTTTGCTCTTGTCGTCGGCAGTTACTGCTAGTTGTCTCGGTTTCGGCGCGATATAGATCCACGTGCCTGGTTGTTGTAATTCTATCAGGATCGTGTGATTCAGTGTCATAATTCGCATATTACAATTGTTTTGGGTTTTTGTTAATTTTGTGTACAACTGTACTTCGCACGGTCTGTATGGTATCGCTTTGAACATTGGCTGATTATAGATGCAGAGGTACAGATCGTTTATTGTCTTACATTTGGCTAGCTCCTGTTTGCTTAGTTATATGTTATCTTGCACCGAGGTGTCGAATACCACGTATGAGTCGAGGAGTTCTATCTACGCGTAGAACAATTCGTTTATCTTGGTGGGTACCGGGTGCACTTTGTTCAATTTGAATTTTTTCACTGATTGATTAGTAATTGATTAAGTATCCGAAAATGCGGAGAGCGTATGGATTTCGTATGGAATTCTTTTATAGTGAAATCTGTGTCGGGGGGTTGTTCCTTTTACGGGTAGTATCGTCGTTTGTAGGATGAAAATCCAGTAAATTATAATGTCAAGGTGTAGTCGGTGTTTCGTTTTGTTGGTCGCGAAGTCTTCCCTTGTGCGGGCGCGAGATAAATTTGTTTGTTAATGTAGGACAGTTCATCTTCTTTGTCTGGATTTGAGTAGACGTGAGAAGTGAGGGCATATGGAACTCGATTTTCTTGGTCACTTCGTATTTCGTTGCGATCTCCTGGACAAAGATTTTGACGGCCATCTTAGACGTGCCCCGAGACATTATGTTTGCCCTAATTGTACCTGCGAGTGATGCTTGTTTGTGCTTCGTATGTGTTATTTTATTATCCTATTTATCCGTTTATCCCTCTAGCGTTTCCAGTGCCCCGCCCCGCCGGGTTATATCAGCATTGCGTATATGGAGGTAATTAGGGAGTATCGGGCGCACTGGCACTGATCAAGAAGAAGAAATTTGGAAAAGACTTTATGAAGAAGGAGTAGGCGAATCACTAAGAATAAAGATACAGGAAATATACGACAGAACTATATGCACTTTAGGAGTGAAGATGGAACTGATAGGAAAGTTTTTTTAACAGGAAAGGGTATTAGACAAGGGTACCCGTTAAGCTTGACATTTTTCAATGTCGCATTTGCAGACCTGGAAAAAATAAATGAGCAAAGAACAGGAAGGAGGAGTCTTAATAGGTAGAAGGAAAATTTGAACAATTTCATACGTGGGTGACGTGTTAATGACAAATAATACACAGGGACTTAAGAATATGATAAAGAGATTCGAGAGATACATAAAGAAGAAAGCCTTGGAGTTAAATGTGTAAAAGTCTAAGATAATGATATGCAGGAAAGCAGGAGGAAGAAGAAAAGAGGAAAGATTCCGTTGGAATGAAGAAGAAAGAGTAAGAGAACTGGAATATTTAGGCTATACAGTGAGAGAGAGAGAGAGAACAACGAGGTTGAACGCCATCTTAAGAAGGTAGTTAGGAAAGCGAATATGATACTAGGAGAAGTACGGGGGGATTGGGAACGGATTATTCAGAGATGACTTTGAAAGAAGAATGAAACTGTTTGATGCGATAGTTAGAAGCCCTGTGCCGTATGGAGCAGCGATATACGGGATGGAGAAGGTATGAGGAAATAGAAAAATTGCAGGCGAAATACATACGGTGGATAATGAAATTGGCGAGATCAACATCAACGTATTGGCTGTTAAAAGAAACAGGAAGAGATGGCATAGCAATTAAAATGGGAGCAAGGGCAATGAAGTTTGAAGAGAGACTGATAAACTCGGAAGAAGGATCGATAAGATATGAATGTGGGAGAAGACTATTGAGAGGAAATGAAGTAACGAAAAAAGGAACGAATGCGAATCAAATTCTTGGAAGGGAGAGGATGGTCAAATGAAGAATTGAAAAGAAGAAGATGAAATGGGGAAGAAGTGTGGATCAAAAATAAAGCAGATAAGTAAAGGACATCCAAGAACAAGAACGACAGATGAAAGTAAAGGAGTCAAAGTTCCTAAGAGAATTAAAAGAGGTGGCAAGGAAACCAGAAGATAAGCCGAAATGCTTATGGGGGAAAAATGAAAAAAGGAGAGGAGAATTCGAAAGGATAGGAAGATTCATACAGTGTAGTGAAACAAGGGCATGCAAATATTGGCTAATGAAAGAAGAAAGGGTATGTAAGAAAGAGGAAGAAACAGTGAAACACGCGATTGAAACATGTGATGTAAGATCAGAGAGTGGCGGGAATTGGGCAGAGGTAATTAGAGGAGAAGGGAAAAACTTGGCTATTCTACAGGAGATAATAGGGGGAAGGGAAAGATGGGAAGAACAGGAAAGTGATAAAAGAAAATGATGTAACATATAATAGATTAGGAGACACTTGTAAAATAGAAAAAATTGTTAAAACACAGCAGGATACATTAGAAGGGTGGGACTTACACTGATACAATCATGAGAATGAAATGGAAAGCCTTAACCTCTCAGCGAGTACCGATGCATAAACCTTATAAGCTGTCTGCGTAAAAGTAATCCCCCGATAATCCTCCACCTTCTTCCCGACCCCTTTCTAAGCCATCGGCACCACAATTCCATCCCTCCACTCATCCACCCACCCTTCCCCCTTCCACACCCTGTTACAAATTACCCATAACCAATCGTCCACCTCCACCCCCCAAACTTCCACACCTCATTGGGTATGCCGTCACCTCCTCCCGCCTTTCCCTCCTTCAGCCCCCTTACCGCCCTTCTAATCTCCTCCTTACTTAACTCCTCCTCCCCATCCTCACCCCTCTTTCTTTTCCCCTTTTCTCACCCTCCACTCCACTCCACCCAACACTCCCCTAAAGTAGTCTTCCCACTCTTCCATTTTTATCCCGTCCTCCACCCTCCCCCTCCTTTCTCTCTCTCTCTCTATTCACCACTTTCCACACTTGTCCTTCCGTCTTAACCCCCTCAACCTCCTTCTCCTACTTTTCCACCTCTTTCCTCTTCTTCCCCTCGCACATTATCTTATACTCTTTTTTCCTCTCCCTATACTCTTTCCCCTCTCCTCCCTCTCTTCTCCATCTTCGCAGCTCCTTCCTAACCTTTTCTCCTCCCTACATTCCTTGTCCCACCACCCCCCTTTCCAACCTTTTCCCCCCCCGCCCCCACCATCCCAATCGCCCCTTTTACCCTTTTCTTCAGCTCTTTCCATTCCTGCTATATACCTCTTTCCCCCACCTCTCTCTTCCCAAACCTTCGTATAAACTCCTCCCTCCCCTCTGCTGTCCAATTCCCCTTCCTGCCCACTTTCCCCCGCCTTTTCTCTCTCTCCTTTCCCCTCCCTACCTTCTCCCCTCAGCCACACCACCACCGGGTGATGGTCTGAATCCACCCACTCCCCCACCTCTAACCTCTCCACTCTTTCCCTCGTGTCTTCGTTCCCTATGACATAGTCTATGACTGAGTTCCCTCTCCCTCCTGCATACGTCCACTCTCCCTCCTAATCCCCCTCCATGCTTCCATTCAGTATTCCCCACCCCCTCTCCTCTAAATATTTGCACAACCTCTTCCCCTCCCCGTTCTCCTTCATATCCTTCGACCTCCTGGATCCCACTCCTTCCCCCCCCCCATTCCTCCTCTCCCGTAATTTCCCCCTTCCCTTCCCGTCCTTGCATTAAAGTCCCCCCTATCACCACCCTTACTCCCGCTTCTCTTGCGTCCACCCACTCCTCTATCTCCTCCAGTTTCCTCTGCAGGTCTTTGTTTACGTATACTCCCACCACCCTCCACCACTCTCCCCCCCCATCTTCACCATCCTCATCATTATCCCCTCTCTTCCCCCTACTTCTTCGTCCCTTGCTTCTATTTCCTTTCTTATCCCCATTAACATTCCCCCTTTTGCCCTCCCTTTTTTATTTTCCCTCTTAGCCCATTGTTTTCCCCACACATATCCCTTTGGCAGCCTATATTTCTTATAGAATCCCAATCTCTTTCCTCCATCCATGTCTCACACATCACTATCACCTCCCAGTCCTCCAGTCCTTTTCAAAAGTCCCCATCTTTATTCTTTAATCCCGCCACCTTCCAAAAGGCCACCTAACCTAACCTAACCTAACCTCCTCCGCCGGTCACCTCCTCCCACCCCTTCATCCCCTCCCTCCCCCCTCCTTCGCCCTCCCTTCGGTTCCCTGCTCTTCTATCCATTTCTCATATACCTCATCCCATCTCTTCAACCTCCCGTTCACCCACATATTCATATACCCAATCCGCACGTTCTTCCCGCTCTCCCTTTCCCTCTCTGCTTCCCTTTCTATTTTCCATCTTCCCCTCCTCTCCTCCTCCGTTAGATCGTCATCAATCCTCTCTCTTCCGCCCTTCATATCTTTCCTTGCTTCCATCACTTTCCTTTTTTCTTCCCTCCCCGCCATTTTCACCAGCACCATTCCGCTACCTCCCCTTCCCGCTCTCCCTATTCTTATTACCTCTTTTATGTCTCCCCTCTCCAAACCCATCCTAGCCCATAGCTTCCGTATCTCCTGTCCGACCTCTCTTCCTTCTGTCACCACCGCCCGTACCACTACATTGTTCCTTCTGCCCTCTCTTTCCTTTTTATCCTGCATCACCTCCATTCTTCTCATCCTAAGGCCCCACTCCTCCATTTGACCTTCCTCCACCACTCCCTTACCACGTCTTCCTTCCTTTTCCCAGCTCTCTACTTTCTCCATCACCTCTTCCATCCTCCTATCCCTCTCTTCCCACCCCTCCAGCTTTTTCTCCAAACCTTCTCTCCGTATCTTCTTCTCCTTCAGCCACTCCTCCCATTTCCTCCTTTCCCCTCTCCATTCCTCCTCCATCCTTCTTCTCTCCTCTCTCTCTCCTCACTTCCTCCCTCAGTTCCCTTATCTCCCCCACCATCTCCTTCATTATACCTTCCATCCCTCCAATCTCCCCTCCCTCCTGTTTCCTCTCCTCCTTTTCCTTCCCCCCCCGGCAATCTCATCGTTTTCCCACTCCTTTTGAAACCCCTCCTACCCTCTTCGTACATTCCCTCTAACTCCTCCTCTCTCCTTCTTTTTTCCCCACAAGCTATCCAAACTCTCTGTGCTACTTCCTACGCTACCGCCACTATCCTTTCTATACCATTCTTCAATCCTCTGCTTTCTTTTTCCTTTTTCTCCCCCTTTCCCACCAACTCTTGCCTCTTCCCCCTCTCCAACCGTTTTCCTCACCGCCCCACTACCCCCCTTGCCATACCACCCTTCCCTTTATCCATTATCTTATCTCCTTTTACCCGTTCAAATCTCCCGGCTTTCCTCCAAATCTTCTACCTCTTCTCCTCACCCACAGATGTCTCCCCTTGCCTTTCTGCTGCTTCTTTCCCGCCAAGTTTCGCCTACCTCTCCCACTTAACCTCCAAACCTTATACCTTCTCCTGTCACGGAACTTCCATGCTGATGTACCATCACGTATCATGCATGAATATGAACCGCTCTGAGGATGAAGACCGTTGTGAAATACGGCACTTAATAATTTATATTTTGTATTACATATTGATATCGGTTGTGGAGCAGCTGTAATGTTACAATTAATTTCTTTAATAATATTGCCATTTTCATCACAAGGGAACAACAACAGTTGCATTATAATAATTATTGGCGGAGTAGTAATTTCAATTTTAGTAAACATTTGCTCAGAACATTGTTCGCACGGTTTTTGCGAACTCGATTTCCAACCAATCGGTAAAGCAATATTAACATAATCTTGTAAAGGTGAACGTTTCTTTGACTTTAAACACATTTCTTTAACTGGCAAGGGGAGAATATAATGCTGGTTAGTGGTTGTTTCTTTATGAGGACATTTTCTGCACTGTACAGATGTTGCCATTTCAAATTGAACTATATTTCGGAGCCCTTGTAAATTATTGCATAATGCTAAAAGAAATTCAGATGCGTCTTGTTGAACTTTTTGCAAAAATTTGCCTCCTATGAAACTTCTAATATTCAAAGTAGTCAATTTTTTATGTTGTTCCGAGTAATCATTTATGAAATCTCTAATTTTGTGAGACTCTGTAAACTCTAATAATTTTGTTTTGATTACATAACATTGTACAATACATTGCATGATGGCATTTGCATAACTTGATATTTGATCAGTGTTAGGTAATCCACGAATTTCTATACAATCTTCAGCATTATCCTCAATGGGAATTTGATGGGCTAGCACTCCTTTGGGCACGGCCCAGAAATTGTCTGTGATTTTTTTATGTTTAATGTTTCGAATTTCGTTACTTGGAAGTGGCGGATCATGAGGGGCCCCTAATTTGTTATATTCAAGAATTGCCGATTCACTAGCTGCAACAGATTGCGGGTCAAAGTTAATCAAGTAAAGTCCTTCCAAAGTAGTGATTCTTGAGAGAGCCACATAAACTTGCCCAGTAGAAAACACACTGTTGCCAGCGTCAATGATAGCATTTGCCAAACTCAAGCCTGGACTTTTGTGTATAGCGATACCATAGCTAAGACATATGGGAAATTGTTTTCTAACAACGAACACCTTTTCCATAACTTCAAATTTAACAGAAACTCTTTCTATAGCACATTCTTTGCCTCCTGGAAGGACAATGGATATTTTGTCGATATCATCTTTTTTATCAATAGATCGAGTGACTGAAATAATTGTTCCAATAGTACCGTTAACTAGTCCTAAAGTGACGTCGATGTTCCTACGAATCATAATTCTCGCTCCAATTTTTATTGTTATACTTTTGGCCAGACCAGCAGTTCGTGAATGATCTTCTTCGTATTTATTTAATAATTTCGTTACTTTATTTTTCAAAAATTTAGAGCAATTCAGCTGGTCCTGAGCAATAAGCTCGATCTTTCCAGATTCAATTTTTTCAAGCATTGCGCTGTTAAGAGTATCACACAGGTGGCATGTAGGTAACAGGCAAACAGTGTCAGCAGGCAAATGATTGATATATTCACATAATTCATCAAGTTTAATTGAATAATTTGACGATTTGAATTTTAGTTGTCTCGTTTGCAACGATTGCATATCTGAAGTCAACAGTGTGCCAAAACAAATTCTCGATAATAGTTGACGATATGTTTCATCGCCTTTTTGACGCATATTTATCGTTAATACTTTGTATTGGAATAAAGCCCATAAATTCTGACCTGCTAAGCAATTTAGAAACTTTTGTACTTGATCGCCAGACATTTGCAGGTAACAAGGACCTTCGCGAACTGGAGGGAGTTGTAGTAAATCTCCGATTACCAGTATATGCTTTTTACCGAACCAGCCCTCGTCACATTCATATGTATTGAATATTTCGATGAGACGTAAGTTTATATACATCAATGTAACATTTGATATCATCAATACTTCATCTATTATTATTAATGAAATATTTTTCAATTCGTCTCGTAATATTTTGAGAACGGCGTTTCTCCACTGACAAACAGTCTCAAAATTTCATTTTCTGAATTTATAGCCGAAACTACTTTATCGAAAATACTTTTTTGATCAATATTCAAGCCAGCAATCATTTCCGAAAGCTCCTCTCCGTTAACGTTATTAGCAGCGTCATGAAAATCTTTCATCGCATCGCCAACTTCGAAAGGATCACATTCTAATGCATTTTCATAGCGGTCGTTAGGATTATTTTGAGATGGTTCATTAATTTTATGATTTACCATTTCCTTAACGGCTTCAATGCATTCTTCTAAATCAGTCAACTTTTTATGATACTTCATTGCTTCTTCTAAAATAGTTTGTACTGCTAAAAAAGACTCTGAGTATGTATCACATCCATTTTTCAATTCATCTATATCTCTCCAAGGTTGAAACAACAACAGTAAGGCATAGAAATATCTTTCTGGCTGTGTTTTCGAATTATTCCTGTAGTGATTTATCAAATAAGGTCTCTTTCTTCTTTTGAAATACTTATTTCCTAATTCGAAGCATTGGAGTTCGGAATCATCATGATTATTGTCTTGATCATCGTCATTATTGCAATCATCATTGTTTAGTGTCTTTTTCGTATCGTACCATCTTGCAAACTCGTACAAACTCATCGATTCGTGTTGGACTGGTCGGTTTGGGTAATAATCGTCAATTATACTTGGGAAGAATATATCAGTCGAATCGGGATCCAAGTTTTTTATTTCTTCTTTGCGTTTAACTCTCCGATTTCTGATTACATTGACGCCCAACCATCTAATAGTTGTTTTGGTATCCGTACCGTATAAAGATATTCCCAACAAAGTATCAGCAGCTTCAAGAGCACCGCATTCTCTATTATTTAAACCTTGCATTCCAATATTCCATAAGCGAGGGCATAATGATTTTGTTGATTGAACGTCTACAAACATTTCAACTGCATAACTTTTCTCATGTTTTGTCACGTATTTAGTGCAATACCAACACAAAGTAGTTGAGTTTTCACCTACAAATTGGATATCCATATTTCCTTCCCATGCTGTTAAGACAATTGAGTTATAATCGTTAATATTTACTTCTTGTTTGTCACGTGGCAAGTCGTACAATCTACTACGACTTCTTAATTGCTTTCTACCAGCTATAGATGTAGCTACGTCTCTCATCTTTATGTTTTTTGTAACAAGTCTAGGAAATCCAAAACGACACACTCGCTGCATGCGATTATTTTTGTTCTTTTTTGTTCTCATGCAATACGAATTGTGATGATGCCTTTGATGGGTATTCACACGTCTATACAAAGTAGGTGAGATTTTTGGGATCTGCAAGTCTACATGTGACATATCTTTGTATGAAAGCAGCTACTATTTCATCTGAATCTTTGCCTAGAATAGGAGCATTTTTGATCCATATTAATAAGTGGAAATGTTGCAGTCCTCTACCTTGGTATTCTCTTCTCCAGAAATAATGTACCACGTGTCCGATTGGGTTATCGATAGAACAAAGAAACTCTAGCATCGCATGAAATTTGTTATCGAGAAATCTTGACACGGATACTGGATCTTTTGTTAGAATCTCATTACTGGACATTTTATCCATAAATGGCGTATTAACTTCTTTAACGTATTCAATTAAATCTGACCATAACCATACAGATGGACTGAGAGTGAGGAACCAGGTAGCTGGCCCATAATATTCCAGCATGCATCTCAAATTATTTCTAGGTATATGCCAGAACGGTTCTGTATTTGGAATTCGAGAGAATATAGTCATTAAGTGACACTCTAAAAGGTCATTTTGTATTAGATTCAAATATGTACTTGCTGTACATTTTTCTTTTGGATTAATTATGTTCAATTTTTGATAAATTCCAGGTTTCAATCGTCTAATGGTGGTTTGATTCAATAACAAAAATAGGTATTGCACGTCCAGTCGAAATTGATAATGTTTTGATTTAAGCCTTGGTTTAATAAATTCAAATTCTGTCAAATAGACTTCTCTATGTTCATGTTCTCCATGCATTCCATAAGGACACAAATGTGGGAAGCATTGGAGATCAACGGTCTTACAATAAATATCAAGTGGCGCGTCCTCTACATTTTTTGCTGATATAATGTTGTCGCTTTTTCATTAATCCTTTTCTCGTATAATGGATAAATTGTGTATTGTTCGTAAATACCATCATCTTTATCAGCTTGACTCACCAGTGCAGGTAATTTTAGTTGCTTATCAGTGTCTTCAGCTGTTTTGTTTTCTTTTTGGGCGTCGGAGTCGTTTATTTTATATTCAACTTCCGGCCAATCATTTTTTAATAATTCATTTGGATTTGGAGGCAAAATGATATGTTCATATAAGCGATTGATCTGTTTCAAACGTACCAAAGCATTATATACGTTTTTTACATTTACAAGATGTTCCCAAACCTTTTTCGCTTTTGTTGGTAAACTACGCACCAATATATAAAATTCTTGATTGAGATTGATTGGATCTGTTGATTTACAAATCTTTTTGAGCGTTTCCTCTATTGGCAATGGCAAATAAAATGTTCTTCCTTTTACTTTCTGGATCATATGTTGATGAGGTATATTTTTTTTGGCTTTCGAGACAGTTTCCATTCGTTGGACAACTTGAAATGCTTTTGCTCTTTGTATAAACATTCTTTCATACTCGTTTAATGCAGATATTTCTTTTGGCATTTCTTTAACATATAACATATTTTTAACGCAAGTTGGAGGCATTTGATTCCTTTGGAATTTTTCCTTACAATATTTGCATATGAAATCACTGTGCAATCCGTTTTTCTCTGCGAAAACTTTAAAGTTTTCCCATGATTCTGATGTCAAGGGCTTCCTCATATTTGCAATTTTCATCACTTCTTTACGGTAACACAGTTTTTCGCATGAAATGCATTTTTAGCAGTATCTAATGTTCTTTTGGTCAATTGTATAAAAACATTTTTATATTTAGACATTATGTTTTGTTCATTAAGATTTTTTATTTCGTAGGATTTCGGTATCGTAGTTTTACTCTTCTCTATCGCTTCTGTACTATTTTTTTTTAGATATTCTATATCAGTTTCATCCAATCTCTTGTCAAGATTCTTTATATTATTGAATTGTTCCACAATTCTACAAATAATTCTTTTTATAACTCTTACATCGACAAAATGGGGGGCTAAAAGTAAAACTGGTAAAAATGTCGAAGAGCATGTATCAGGTTCAACATAACAAAGAAATGAATGTCCTAATTTGCGGGGCATGTAACTTCTACAGCAAGATAATAAGTTTTTGGCAAATTTATAAACACTCTTTACTTTGAGCCTGTCAGCAGTCTTCAACAATGCTGGATATCTTTGTGTAATGGATACGTTATCAATTTTACAAATATCATCATACATCCATATTTTGCTTTGTTTTTGTTATTGTCGCCTAATAATGGTAATACGTTCGTAACTTGGCCTTTCTCATTGAGAATAAGAAGTTTAGTTTCAATTAGCAGAGGTTCTAAAACTTTGTCAATATTCACACCATTTGCATTTTTAGTCGCTGATTGATCCAATTGTGTAAATTTATTTTCATGTACATTTACCTCTATGTCGTCATCCTTTTCGTTTTTGTCTTTCTGATGAGAATCACATTTAGAATTCTTTATCAGGAATTTGTGTTTGTATGCCGCCTCATAAAAGTAGGGGAGACCGGGGCTAGTTGACTAATGAGGTTAGTTGACTAATTCCCCATAACTATTATATTATAGAATAGATGGTGCTTTGATTAGCGATTTTAAAACATATGAATGACTAGCTCGCCATTCCATGTGTCGCCGTGGTAAAAACTCGCGTGTTGTATCGGTGGAAATAAAAAATCTAAAAACATCGACGGTAAGTAAATATTTCAGTTTTGACTAGTTATGTATTTTTGTCCACTAAGTACAGCCTGATATTTTTTTCATGAATATATTGTGTAAGTGTGATGCATTGACTATGATTTACGGTATTGTATTTTATCCGGTGCTTGGAAGTTTGCACGTACGACACCTAATATGTTAGCAATGTCGGATGGGGTTACTTGACTAAGCATATGTGGGGTTATTTGACTATTAGTCAAATAACCCCGGAAATTATTTTTTTCCCTTTTTTATCCAGTTTTGCTCTTATTAACGTATTAATTACCTACATTTGTTGCAGAGAAATTACAAACGAAAAAGTGAGAATGGCAAAGCATCTGCTGATACTATTTTACGGGCAGTCCAAACAATCATAAATGAAGGCAGGAGCGTTAATAGTGTTGCTAAAGACTTTTTAATTCCACAAAAAACGCTTGATCGATACGTTAAAAAAGCAAAATTACCGAATAGTGAAATCAAACTAGAACGTGTTAGTTATTTTAACGGGCGAAAAGTTTTTTCTGAGGTACAAGAGACTCTCTTAACGGATTATTTAAAACAAGCGTCGGATATTTACTACGGGTTAACGCCGAAGGAACTAAAAAAATTTGCATACGAATATGCTACCTCTAATGGACTTCAGATTCCGGTTAGCTGGATTAACAATAAAATGGCAGGGCCAGATTGGTACACTTTGTTTATTAAAAGAAATAAAAGTTTGGCTTTAAGAACCCCCGAAGCTACAAGTTTGTCAAGGGCCACTTCGTTCAATAAAACGAATGTAGCATTGTTCTTTTCCAATTTGAAGACTGTATATAACCGTTTTAATTTTGAAGCTTCAGATATTTGGAATGTCGACGAGACGGGCATAACCACGGTTCAAAGGCCGGACAAGATAGTGGCTCGACGTGGTTTTAAACAAATAGGGAAACTTGTGTCAGCCGAAAGAGGGACTCTTGTGACACTCACTGTCGCAGTATCCGCAAGCGGAAACACAATTCCCCCTTCTTTCATTTTCCCTCGGGTAAACTATCGAGACCACTTTATTAGAGATGCACCTGCCGGAAGCCTGGGTGATGCCAATCCATCTGGATGGATGAAGGAAGAACATTTTGTAAAATTTGGTAAACATTTCATCCGGCATGTAAAATGTTCTAAAGAAAGACCCGTGCTTTTGCTGCTTGATAATCACGATTCCCACCTTTCAATAGCGGCGTTGAATATTTGTAAATACCCCTGAAAAAGTATTGCAATTCTGCAATTGATAACTGGATGGTAAATAATCCTGGCAAGACATTTTCCATATACAATATCCCTGGAATTATAAAAATGACCTTACCTTTAGCCACTACACCAACTAATATAATGGCTGGCTTTCAGAAAACTGAAATTTTTCCTATTAATGAAAACATTTTTCCTGACAATGAATTTTTAATTTCATATGTGACAGATAGGCCTGCTCCAACAAATGAAGATGGAGACTTGATACTTAACAATGAAAAGTCACCTACAATTGGTAAAAATGTAAATCAACTTAATGAGCATCCTCCTGAAAGCATGGAAAATGCAAACATATTGAGTCCTGAGCAGGTAAGGCCATTTCCAAAAGCAGCTCCGCGACAGAACACTAGAAAGGCGAGAAAAAAATGACACACAGCTATTTTAACGGACACACCTATAAAAGAAGCATTACAGCAAGAAAAAGAAAACATTCAAAATAAGAAACGTCCACGTAAAACTAAAATGATTGAGAAGAAAGATAGGAAAAAGAATAAAGCCAAAAACGGTCGAAAATTTATTTTCCGAGAAGAATGTCCTGCACCATCCACGTCATTCAAGAAAAATTTATCGTTTTCAGAGTCAGAAGATGATGCCAAATGCTTAGTATGCAATGAACCTTATACTGATAGCATTCGTGGTGAGAACTGGGTGCAGTGCACACGTTGCAGCAGATGGGCTCACGAAAAATGCAGCAGCTCTAATATAGACTATTATGTGTGCATTAACTGTGACTCAGATGATGATTTGTAGGCCTAATTTGACCTAATTTTGAGCAAATAAATGTTTAATTTCTGTTAATACCGCTATGTTTTCTTACAAACGTCATTATAAATGTCAAGTCAACTAGCCCCATCATATCCCCTACAGCACACTTTATTGCAGGAATGTTTCATTTAAATTGCGGTTTAATTTTTGAAATATTGCACTGAATGTTGCTGAAAAGTTACAAGTAAATTGCTATGTCCGCCCTTTGCAACATTGCAGGATATATTTCTGCAACATTGTTTCGGAATTTTACAGCAATTGTCTCGCAACATTTCTGAGATTTTACAGCAATTTTCGCGCAACATTTCTGAGATTTTATAGCAATTGTCGCGCAACATTTCTGAGATTTTACAGCAATTGTCTCGCAACATTTCTGAGATTTTACAGCAATTTTCGCGCAACATTTCTGAGATTTTATAGCAATTGTCGCGCAACATTTCTGAGATTTTACAGCAATTGTCGCGCAACATTTCTGAGATTTTACAGCAATTGTCGCGCAACATTTCTGAGATTTTATAGCAATTGTCGCGCAACATTTCTAAGATTTTACAGCAATTGTCGCGCAACATTTCTGAGATTTTACAGCAATTGTCGCGCAACATTTCTGAGATTTTACAGCAATGGTCCCACAAGGTTTCGGGCAGTAGGGCAAAAAAAAAAATAACGGTATTTTATACACATATATTCCGGATGTGTCCGTGACGGGGACCCGATGACATGAATGTGTGCAGAATCGTAGTAGCATAACGTCCGTGTGTCTTTTATAAATAGAAAATACTTTACCCCAGGGAAGATTCGAACCCGCGACCTGTAGCACCGTAGACGAACACTTTACCGCTGCAGCTATAATCCTTGATTAGAAAAATTGCTTCCGTATTCGAACTTATAATTCTACCGTGCAACACATTAAACCCAAATTATTCAAAAACGAAGATTTGTTTTGACAAACCCCACTACATCTCCCTAATTGTGGAGCGGATATTTCACAACAAATTCATTTCGACACTTGATGTTGTATTAAGTTGATTCATATTCTGTTATGAAATATCCTGCGTTGTACAAAAAAATAATGTTTTTTTAGTTTGTAACGCATTTTTAATACAATCGTTTAACATAAACTTTGTTTATATATTTTTTCTATTTTCTAGTTTTTAGTGTTTGTGGATTTACATTTCACAGATCAGAGTTCTTTACAAATATCTTTTATTGTTGCATGCAGTTTAACAGTTTGCTTAAACATTACAGTCCTCGCTTCTATCTATTACTATCATAAAACGGTCGCGTCGTCTTCAGCCGCGTATTCGGCGAGTCAAGGGTGGCTCGCCAAACCGATCACACGGTCACCAGGCGTAGGGAAAAACCCCAGGCCCGGTGTTAGCTTTCCAGGCTCGCGGCTTACAATTGCAAGTACAGTGTAAGACTGTATTCTATTTGTTGACATATCTGATATAAATAATTAATACAATTATTCAATTAACACTACATATACACTCAATAACACTATATAACACTCATTAACACTATATAACACTCAATAAACAAACTCATAAAGATTTGCAAATAAGAGTTACACGTGCCAATTACTGACAGTGTCCCTACCATTCATATTTAATTTATTATGCGTAATGAAAAAGTTCCGTATCGTCGAGAGAAAATTTCTAAGTCCGTATTCAGAGCAAATTAATTGCTGGAATCTTGCTCAAATTTTACGAGAGAAATATTGCGCTCGTAAGATTGGAGCAAGATTCCAGCAATTAATTTGCTCTGAATACGGACTTATATATTTTCACTCGACAATACTGAACTTTCTTATTATCCGTAATCAATTCAATGGCAATAGTAGGGACTCTGGTACTTATTGGCACATGTTACACTTTTTTACAAATATCTTTTGTTGTTGTATATACTTTATGAATTTGTTTAAACCATATGCGTTAGTTAAGAAACTTATATAAAATATTGTCCACGTTCGCATACATTCCCTCGGAGGAAGCCAGTGGAATTTTAGACTAGTACGCGTGCCGAGATTTCAGGATCGCTCCGCGTAATGCTGTATTCAGAGCAAATTAATTGCTGGAATCTTGCTCCAATCTTACGAGCGCAATATTTCTCTCGTAAAATTTGAGCAAGATTCCAGCAATTAATTCGCTCTGAATACGGACTTAGAAATTTTCACTCGACAACACGGAACTTTTTTATTATCTACGATCAATTAAATGGCAATAGTAGGGACATTGGCACTTATTGGAACATGTTACACTTTTTTACAAATATCTTTTGTTGTTGTATATACTTTATGAATTTGTTTAAACCATATGTGTTAGTTAAGAAATTTATATAAAATATTGTCCAATAAGTACCAGAGTCCCTACTATTGCCATTGAATTGATTACGGATAATAAGAAAGTTCAGTATTGTCGAGTGAAAATATATAAGTCCGTATTCAGAGCAAATTAATTGCTGGAATCTTGCTCCAATCTTACGAGCGCAATATTTCTCTCGTAATATTTGAGCAAGATTCCAGCAATTAATTCGCTCTGAATACGGACTTAGAAATTTTCACTCGACAACACGGAACTTTTTTATTATCTACGATCAATTAAATGGCAATAGTAGGGACACTGGCACTTATTGGAACATGTTACACTTTTTTACAAATATCTTTTGTTGTTGTATATACTTTATGAATTTGTTTAAACCATATGTGTTAGTTAAGAAATTTATATAAAATATTGTCCAATAAGTACCAGAGTCCCTACTATTGCCATTGAATTGATTACGGATAATAAGAAAGTTCAGTATTGTCGAGTGAAAATATATAAGTCCGTATTCAGAGCAAATTAATTGCTGGAATCTTGCTCCAATCTTACGAGCGCAATATTTCTCTCGTAATATTTGAGCAAGATTCCAGCAATTAATTCGCTCTGAATACGGACTTAGAAATTTTCACTCGACAACACGGAACTTTTTTATTATCTACGATCAATTAAATGGCAATAGTAGGGACACTGGCACTTATTGGAACATGTTATAATTTATAAGTCCGTATTCGGAGCGAATTAATTGCTGGAATCTTGCTCAAATTTTACGAAAGAAATATTGCGCTCGTAAAATTGGAGCAAGATTCCAGCAATTATTTCGCTCTGAATGCGGACTTATATATTTTCACTCGACAATACTGAACTTTCTTATTATCCGTAATCAATTAAATGGCAATAGTAGGGACTCTGGTACTTATTGGCACATGTTACACTTTTTTACAAATATCTTTTGTTGTTGTATATACTTTATGAATTTGTTTACACCATATGTGTTAGTTAAGAAATTTTTATAAAATATTGTCCACGTTCGCATACATTCCCTGGGAGGTAGCCCGTGGAATCTTAGACTAGTACGCGTGCCGAGATTTCAGGATCGCTCCGCGTAATACTGTATTTAGTGCGAATTAATTGCTGGAATCTTGCTCAAATTTTACGAGCGCAATGTTGCACCGTATTTTGTGGTCGATGTTGCATGAACTTTCCACCTGTGTTGTACCGCAATATTGCACGACTATGTTTGCTCAATATTCCCGAAACATTGCCCAAACTGGGCCATTGCAATATTGCAAGGCATTGTTTGCTCAATATTCCCGAATCATTGGCCAAACTGGGCCATTGCAATATTGCAAGGCAATGTTTGCTCAATATTCCCTAAACATTGCACAAACGTAGGCATTGCAATATTGCACGGCAATGTGTGCACAATATTCCAGGAATATTGCACAAACATGTCCATTGCAATATTCCTCGGCAATGTTTCCACAATTTTGCAATAATATTGCAATGCAACCTGCAACACACCGGCAACATTGCAATGTACTGCAACATTTGTGCAACTTTCCTGCAATGAAGTGTGCTGTAGGGGATATGTCAACTAGCCCCGCAACCGGGGTTTGTTGACTTACTGGACTCACTCTTGTAAATATAATAAAAACTATAACTTAGGCTCAATTAAATCGAATTTAAAAATTAAGCCTGTATACCCAAGTAAATTTGTGAACTTTTGGTATACCGTAAGTCAACAAAATGCCAATGGTTTATTTATAAAAAATAGATATGTAAAAAATTAGCCAACTAGCCCCGGTCTCCCCTACGGTTCAGAAGACGGCAAATGCTTTGAAAATCCACATAATGTTTCAGTTCTATCCGAAATATTGCATTCTGGACAATTGTTAGCTCGAGTCAAAGCAACCTCAGCTTTTTCTTTCAAGATTCTTATATTTTTTCTCAAATAGAATAAGTAGCTTTTCCTTTTCTGCATGCACCAATTATACATTTTTATAGCTTCAAATCGGCTACTCACTACACATTTATTTTTCATTTCTGAAAGAAGAGATTTGGAAATATTCTTTATATATCTTTCAGAAGAAAGATGAAACTTTATGGTGTAATTGATTTTTCGAATCTTTCCGACTTTTGCAATGCGATATTTTTTGCATATATTGTAATTTTTTTCCAGCAATTTTATTCGTAATTTTTTTTCCTATAATATTTACGATTATGTTTTTTTCTATCATTAATCTCGGCATTATTTTTTTGTGAATCTGTTTACAAAATTTGTTCCACCATATTAGAAGGAGTCTTCATTAATTTGTTATCAAAGTTCCGTTGATCATTACAATATTGAAGTACAGGAAACAGGTATATGGCATAATTTTTTAACATTTTGATCAAATGGTCACGCATTTTATTACGATCATATTGCACTTCTGTAGGATTTACTCTTAATGCAAGTGACACGGCATTAGCTATTGCGTATACGCCACAATCATTGAAATTTGTTTGCATCTGTACCGAGTGAAGAATGACACCTTTTTCTTCGAAAGGATAAAATGGAAATAATCGTTTTAGGATAATTTCATGGTGTCGATGTACAATTCTTTTGTTCAGAGAATCATATATATAAATCAAATTTGTATCATAATAACAGCAAACCCAATGGTCACCTGTGCTATCAGACCAATTATCGTTCGCTTGGCTGTATAAAATTTGTATATGTTCTTTCGATTCGTCTACTGGGATTATTGCATCTGGACATTGTAGTAAAAGCGTATCTATGGGTTCATAACCATGAAATTGTCGCAGAATATTGTGAAAATGGTTTATATGCGTGTCTTCTAACCACTCCCCCGTCTGAATAATCTTTTCATCTTTTTCTGACAATTCCATTTTTCGCAATTTCATCGATCGTGGAATTGTTGTAGAGTTATTTGCTCTCGAAATCGAATGCTTACGGCAATGTCTCATTCGTAACCTATTGTAAAATTTTTTCTGTGCAACTTGTAACGGCAAAACTTGTTGAGGTGTTTTAACATTAAGATCTTGCGGAAAATGTTCGAACTGTATTTCTTCGGTCAACAATTTCAAGAGGTGATTTCGCATAAGTGTTGTATTATAGTGTTACGTGCCGGCTATTTTTCGAAATTCATTTCTAAATCTTTGCGATATCCTCATTGTAGTCAGTTCACAGATGTCGACGATTGATTCAACCATCACGTGTTATGGGAGTTTCCCTCGATCAGTTGTCAATGATCTACAAACCGAATTATTATAATTTTATATAATTCATTACGCCACTCCATTTTCCCATGCAAAAATCTCGACACTGCAGAACGTTCTTAGAACGCCGGATGCGATAACATTCTGAAAACCTAAGCACTGTGAGGCTGGGAACGGTCCGAGGCGACGACGGTTAGGCCCGTGTGCACGAGGTGCAGAGTCAGCAATTTTGGCGCTCTTTGTGCAAAGGCCCGAGTGCTCGGGCCTACCCTGCGAACGCTCGGGGCAGTCGGCTGACAAGTCGCATAGTGCGTGGCCGATCTGTCCGAGGGACATAACTATTCATTGAAATAGTCTTTGAGCCGGAGTTCCAGTGCATCCCAGTGATCGTGGAAGGACTCAGTCCCCGTAGAGACTTATATATTTTTGCGTTTTTACCATTTTAAATTATAATCAAAAATTACCATTTTACTGCAGTCTACCGTCAAATCGCTTGGTGCGTGGTCGTGCTGTCCGAGGGACATAACTATTTGTTAAATAGTCTTTGAGCCGGAGTTCCATCGTATCTTAGTAAACGTGGAAGGACTCAGTCCCCGTAGAGACTCAAACATTATATATATTTTCGCGTTTTTCACTGTTTAAGGGGGGGTTCTACTTTGTGGGGTCGAAAAAATGGATTTTTTTTTTGCATTTCTACAAATATTTGGACCTCGAAAACGTACTTTCCAAAGCTTATAGAAAAATTCGAAATAGTAACGAAGTTATAGCATCTTGAAGCGAGCGGAAGCGGTGCGCAGGGATACCGTATCGCGCGGTGCGTCCCTGTATGAATGGACAACCTGGGGTACGCTTATTGACCTGAGGTCCCCTTACCTGAAATTTCTATTGTTGAAAGGGGTCCCCTTTTCGTTCTGAAAGCTATTCTATCTATATTCCCATGTATTCGGCAGAAGACCGTTATACGGTCAGTAATGCCTTGGAGAATCCCTCTGTTTCAGTCCGTTTTCAAACATCGAGAGAAGCACGTCGTTATATAGCAATATGTCTAAAGACACGAAGCATGAGAAGACAGGCTGGCGTCGTCCAGGGAGTAAACTGACCAAAAGACACTTCCAAGGCAATCGGTATACAGTGGAAAACGAAACGGAGTTCGCGAGTACATCATCAAAAAAATTGAGGGAAAGTCGCGATTGTGAATTTATCGTGGATTCAATGCATATGTATGCGATCATACATTTTAATTTAATTTTTTCGACAATCCGCGAATTTCTAAAGTGTAAAGTATGTGATGGTGAAGTGGAGTTTGGCCGAAAAGGCGAACAAGGGCTAGGATTTCAATTATCGATTACCTGCGAATGTGGTACAAAGTACATAAACTCGTCACCCAAAAAAAGTGGAAAGTCCTTCGAAATAAATCGAAGAATGATATTTGTGATGCGCCTTTTAGGGATTGGCGTCAAAGGAGTAAACATGTTTTGTGGAATGATGGATATTTGCAGTGGACTGTCGAAGAACGCATACTATGCAGCGATTGACAATATTTACAGTGCCGTCCAATCAGTCTTCGATATTATAATAACAAATGCAGGAGAAGAAGAAGTAGCGAAGAATATGGAGGCAGGAAACGCAGACCGAGAACTGACCGTGTCAGGAGATGGTTCCTGGAGTAAGAGGGGATTTACCTCGTTACTTGGTGTAGTTACAATAATTGGACAACACAGTAAGAAAGTTTTAGACTTAGTAGTAAAATCAAGCTACTGTCATGCCTGTACACTACATCGACATGAAATAGGAACGGAGGAGCATGCGCAATGGCTCGATGAACACACAGAATCGTGTAGTGTTAATCATGTCGGAAGTGCAGGCAAAATGGAAGTAGATGGGATCATCCAAATGTTCCAAAGATCGGAAGAACTTCACGGTGCGAAATACACCAATTACATTGGTGACGGCGATTCCCACACCTTCAAAGGAGTTTTGAATGCACAACCGTACGAAGATGTAATAATAAAAAAAAGTGAGTGCGTAGGGCACGTTCAGAAGAGAATGGGGACAAGACTCAGAAGTGCAAAAAAAAATAACAAAGGGATTGGTGGTAAAGGTCGTGGAAAGTTGACGGACAAATTAATTTGCGATTTGTCCAAATATTATGGTTTGGCGATACGCAGACATCCGGATTCCGTGGAAGAAATGGAAAAAGAAATTTGGGCTGCATTTTTCCATAAGTGCTCAACAAATGAAAAGCCCATGCACATGAATTGTCCACCTGGAGCGGATTCCTGGTGTAAATGGCGTCGCGCAGAGGCCGAAGGAAAAGAAGAGGAATTCGACCACCCCCCTCCTTTGGCCGATGCAGTACAAAAAGTACTGAGGCCTATTTATGAAAGTCTCTCGTCCAAAGATTTACTAGAACGATGCCTCGGTGGGAATACGCAGAATATTAATGAAAGTTTTAATAGCACTATTTGGCAAATGGCACCAAAACATACATTCAATTCAGCCAAAATTACAGAAATTTGTGCATTTATTAGTGCTTGTGTGTATAATGAAGGATTTTCATCGGTATTGAAAATAATGGACGTTATGGGCATAAAACTGGGTCTGGTATCCAGCGCATACGCCCAACAACGCAACGCCGAGCGCATAAGCAGGGCGGAGGAGCGTCATACGTTCGCAAGCAAAGAGGCGAGAACTGCCCGATGAATGGAGGCATCAGACCAACAATCGATGTATGAAGAAGTGGAAGGACTACTCTATAGCCCTGGAGGATTTTAACTATTGTAAGTAGTTGTACTTTTATACCAATTTAACATGAAACTTCAAACTCGTTTTTCTCGAAACAACATTTTTCAACATGGCGTTGAAGAAATCTCGAAGTCCAATGAAGCTATTGGTATCGACCTTGTACATACATGTTCGGCAAACGTTAGTCTATCTATGGAACTAGGATTATGGCTGTATCTGTTACCGTTCTTTTTTTATTTAAATAATTCTTTGCCATTTTTGGACAAAGTTTGAACTATTTTTTTCAAAAGACTGCCATTTTAAGAATTTTTCACTTTTCTTAATTGTTCTAGTTCCATAGATAGCCATGTTCATGCAGATTAAGAATCCCTGTTCCTTTTTGTGTTTCAGATAAGCCATAGGACACTTTTCTTCAACGCCAGCACAAGCCGTTTTTTTTTTCAACATTCTGCAATCGACGCTCTACACACGCCCTTTTTTTTGTATGGCCTCATACAAATTTGATAGAATACTACAAAGTACAAGGAAAACAAATTGTCAAATTTTAAATAAATCCATTCAACGGTTTTTTTATAAAAAATTCCTAAATATCACCTACCTTTTCGGTCCCACAAAGTAGAACCCCCCCTTAAACTGTAATCAACCTTAACCGTTAATTAAACCATTTAACCTCTACCGTTTAATAATTAAAAACATATTGCGAACCAAGTTTTGACATTGTGTGTTGTTGCGACGCTCCTGCGATTCACCATCCAGTACGCGGGACCCTCAGGTCATTCAGAGAGAGAGAGAGAGAGAGAGAGAGCGAGAGAGCGAGAGAGAGAGAGAGAGAGAGCGCAGTAGTACAAATTAACAATCTCTTGTACAGAGCTGGTGAGTGATTCCATCTATCCATGATATTGTACGGAAGCAGCAGCTGATTCAACCACCTAGTGGGTTATGGGTTTTCCCTCAATTAGCTGTTACCTTCCCTCCGGCGTGTGACGCGGTTTAAAAATTGTCTTGTTTCGAGTAATATAAATTGCGACCAAATTAACCATTCAACTAACTCGAGTGAATGTACAAAATTAAGAACAAACGCGATTATTGATCCAACCACTTAGTGGGTTGTGGGTTTTCCCTCGATCAATTATTGTTGACTTGTTGTTTGTTCACCGTCCGTCGTTCCCGTTCACATTCAATTCTGACTAAATCCAAACCTCATAAACAAGTCTAGGATTCTACACATTGTAATTGGATTTTTTATATATGATTTGGCGTAACACAAATCCATGTAATTTTCCCCATTTTGTACCACCTTTCAAAAACTCCTTTATATATATATTTTTTGTAATACATGGTATATTATTCCTTAACTTGTCTAATTTTGTTTCGAACCAGTCTCCTCTAAAGTACCACATCCCGATTGGACAACCTGTATGGGTTGTAGACCAAAGCCGCGCCCCAAAACAATCCTGATTTTTGCGTAATAATCTGATTATGTCAAAATTATAAAATCTCTTTAAAATTCGTTAAGCGTTACCGAGGAAATAAGACTCAACCGCTCGGTCGAATAAAAATTAACGCCCTCACGTAACAGCTAAACTGGTGTCAGAAGTGGGATACTGCTTTTGTCAAACCCGTCCTTTGTGGTATTTTCTGAGACGTTCGAGATAAAAGAGTGCATATGTAATTTTTTATATGTGATTTAATTGGTATGCTTTACATTTTTGTTTTCTTTTGTGTCTTGAATGTTTTAGGAAAATCCGTGATATCGCCTTCTAATTTATTTTCAGCTTATTATATATTTGTGTATATTCTTTGAACTAAATTCGAAAAATTTAACAAAATGGCTAGTCCCAATGAAACCGCTAGCGCGTCAAGTAACGCGTCCGCGAATTTATCAGTAACGAACGCGATGATGACGTCTATGGCGGAATGCTTTGCTTTGCAGCACGGGACGCTGAATATTCCTTTCTTTAACGGTAGAAATATACCTTTGAAAGATTTCTTACAAGACGTGCAAAACGGCGCAGTTTTCGTACCGCCTGCGTCGGAAGGCCCTTTCGTTAAAGCAGTCCTAGGAAAATTACAAGGAGCTGCTCGCGACAGTACTTTCGGAAAAACCTTTAATACTGTAAATGAATTAATTAAACATTTGAAAAACAGATTCGCTCCTGGAAAAAATTATCCGTATTATCATCATGAAATCGAAAGCATCCGCATGCATAGAAACGAAACTGTAAATGATTTTTATGATCGGCTTAATATCTTGGTTAGTGGAGCCCGGCTCGCGCTGGAAGACTCGTATGGCGAGGACGCGGATAAGATGCTGCGCCCGATAAAAGACTGTGCGCTAGAAGCATTTATTCGGGGCTTGCCGGACGAGATAGCCAGGGCCGTAGACGCGCGGGATCCGAAAACTCTAGAAGACGCGCTAAAACATGCGACGCGAGTCGAGACGCGAATGAGGTCTGGAGTAATACCGACTGGAGATACAAACAGACTGTTTCTTTCACGGCAGGATGATTCTCGTTTAAATTCCCGTCCAGATTCCCCTGTTCAAAGTAATTCACGTCAAAGCTTATTCACTCATCGCGATTCGCGAAATCAAAATTTTGGAGATTCTCGATCGCGACGTCCGAGTCCAAACGCGACAGGAAATTCAGATTATTCAAAATTCTCAACAGGTATTCTTAAACCACCGCGGAATAACATGGACTCGAGTAGATATCCGGAACATGGGTATCCTGTCTATTCTCCGTATCCTTATATGCCTTATCCACCTTTTTATCAAATGCCTTATCCACCATATTATTCACCGTATCCACAGGATCCGCGTTTTCCGTTAAATTCGCCGTACGCACAATCTCCGACGGCTCCACAATTGGCACGGAGCACGAGTCCAATTCCCCAGTCGACGCAAGTCACATCCCAACATTCAAATTTCCAAAATAGTTTCCGAAACTCGAATTCCGATTCGCGGAATTCCGTAGGATTTCGGGAATCCAGGCCGTATTCGCCAAATCAAAATCGATCGTATTCGCCGAATCAAAATCGATCGTATTCGCCGAATAAAAATTCGTTAGAAGCACGTAATAATTCGGATTTAAACTCCCGTGTAACTCCTCGAACAGACGCGACGACGAGTTACCAAAATCCCGAGCGTCGCCCGTCGAACAATCAAAATTCCGAGCGTCGCCCGACGGTAAGATTTCTGGAAAAGGATCAACAATATTAAATTTGGGTTGTAATGACGAATCGCCTGTTGTAAAATTGACCGCGGAACAATTACGATATAAAACTGCAACATTTTTTATTGATACGGGAGCTGACATAAATGTAATAAAATTAAACGCATTGCATGAGGATATAACAGTCGACGTACGCGATTCTATTGAAATGAGAGGAATTACGGACGAAAGAATGGAAAGATTAGGAACCACAATAGTAGAAATTTTGAATCAACCAGTCCTATTTCATGTAGTAAGATCAAATTTTCTGATACATAGTGACGGTATTTTAGGAAAAGCTTATTTGAGACAAGAAAAAGCCGAAATTTCTTTTGCACACAATACAATAGTTACACAAAGTCAACCAATTCGACCGATCCATTTTATTGGCGAGGCTCCTCTGGAGGAAGCACCTCAGAAAAATAGTACGCCGCGTGTTTATCGTATTAATAGTCGTACCCGACAAGCAATCACCATAGATGCCATCGATTGTAATTTGAAAGAAGGATATTTACCACTGATTAAAACAATAGATGGAATTTATATTGGAGAAGCGCTGGTAAAAGTTAAAAACAACGTGTGCCATGTTCTCGCAATAAATACCTTGGATAAAGATATTGAAATAGAAATACCGCCCCAAGAAATTTTACCATTTGAATATCATAACTTTCCTGAAGAACGCGAATATTTCGATTCTGACTCTGAACTGCAGGAGTCATCGGTATCGACGGACCGAGTAACCAGAATTTTATCAAAATTGCATTTAGATCATTTAAATGATGAAGAAAAAGAACATGTAATTAAATTAATCGAGGAATTTCCTGAACGATTTCGTCTACCAGGTGACAAATTAGAATCCACTCCTTTAATACAACATCGAATACCCACAATAGATGACTTGCCCATTAACACTAGGCAATATCGGTTTCCACGAGTCCACCAAGAAGAAATAGCTCGTCAAATTTCTAATAAATTGGCAGATAAAATTATTGCACTTTCAAATTCTCCGTACAATTCACCAATCTGGATAGTACCAAAGAAACCTGATTCCGAGGGAAATCCAAGGTGGAGATTGGTAATCGATTTTCGATATCTCAATGAAAAAACAATTGGTGACGCATATCCCCTTCCTAACATCACAGAAATTCTAGATCACTTAGGCGAAGCGAAATACTTTTCCACCTTTGATCTCGCTAGTGGATTCCAACAAATTGAAATGGATCCGCGAGACCGTGCTAAAACAGCCTTTACTACACCTAATGGTCATTATGAGTATATTCGTATGCCCGAAGGGCTTAAGAATGCTCCCGCGACGTTTCAACGGCTGATGGATCAGGTATTGCGCGGATTACAGGGTGTGGAAGTATTTGTCTACCTCGATGACATTGTTGTTTACGCGAAAAATTTGGAAGAACACGAAAAGAAAGTCCGACGTCTGTTTACGCGATTAAATGATGCAAAATTAACCCTTCAGCCAGATAAATGTGAATTTTTGAGAACCGAAGTCACATATTTAGGCCATATTATTAGTCGTTCTGGAGTAAGACCAGATCCAAAGAAAATAATTGCGGTAAAACATTTTCCTCGTCCTAAAAACCAAAAAAATGTACGACAATTTCTTGGACTAGCCGGTTATTATCGCCGATTTATCAAAGATTTTGCAGCAAAAGCGAAGCCTTTAACCGAATTATTAAAAAAGAATGCTAAATTTGTATGGGGTAGAGAACATAAAAATAGCTTCAAAATTCTACGTAAAGCTTTGTGCAAGAGTCCCATATTGCAATATCCCGATTTCGATAAACCGTTCACATTAACTACGGATGCATCTGACTACGCAATAGGCGCCGTACTTAGCCAAAACGTAGACGGACACGATTTGCCGGTAGCTTACCTTTCGAGAAATTTAACGAAGCCGGAACAAAATTATTTTACCACAGAAAAGGAATGTCTAGCAGTTCTTTTTGCAATATTACATTTTCGACCATACCTTTACGGAAGAAAATTTACTTTGGTTAGTGATCACGAGCCTCTAAAATGGATAGATTCGATAAAAGATCCAGGACAACGATTAGTACGTTGGAGATTAAAATTGCATGATTACGAATATGAATTTGTACATAAACCTGGACGTCTAAATTCCAATGCGGACGCTCTGTCTCGAAATCCGGTAACAGAAATTAATACTAGTTCTGATTCCAGTTCAAAAGATACATCCGATAGCGACTTAGAATGCAATACTAAGATTTCCAAAGTTATGCCTATTAAAAAACCTCCCGCGGATAAAAGATTACCAACGCCAAGCACTTCTAGATCCGTACCTTGAAAATCAAAATCTGTAGCTAAACCAATTGTTAAGAAAAGTAAACGTACATTTCCATTAGATAAAAGTGCCATTGCAACAAGAACACGTTCCGCAGATCAACCTGCCGAATCTAAAACTCCCATTAATTACGCGGAATTAACAAGTGCCGAATCTTCACAAAATTCCGAAGAAGAACTGCCTACCGAGGTGGTCGATCCGCCGGTATTCCGAGGACGAAAAAGCGTGTTACCTAATCTCAAATCACCGATATTGGTTCAAGAATTTCAACGCACCCTTTCTAAAGAAGTACAATCTGAAGACCAGTCCGAGGCTTTGGACACTACAGAGGATGAAGCTGCCGCGGCTCCAACACCCGCCGAAAGCATAACGATAGAGGTTGCACCTCCATCCAATGATAGTGACGATAACGAGATCCACCTCGACACTACTCAACCCATTAGGCTACAGGAATTTCAGGAATTTTTTAACCGTTTCGACCAATCGCTGCAGGAGCATAGCGACATTCTTCAAAAATCATTCGATGAATCAGAACTAGATACAGAAAATTCATTCCGGGAAGAATTGGATAAACGCGCAGCAGACTTGTGGGCACAATATTGTTGCGAGCACCCTATGTAGAAGATTCATGGCCCGCTGGTGCTCGCGACGAAGACAAGAGACAGCGAGAAGAAGGCGATCGGGACGATCGCCTGTCAAGCTGTCATTCGATAGTCAGCCGCCATTGCCAGCAGACGTCTCGATATCCTATTACGCTAATTACTGATTGTATTCGTTACCGTTCTACTTTCCTTGTTATCCCCCCTTGTTCATGTTCTGTTATCATTGCTGTTCAGTAAACTTATACTATGCCCAACCAAAATCGTAACATTGGTGTCAGAAGTGGGATGCCCGCCCGGAGCGGCATGCCCACTCGCGCTTCCGTGGCCTCCGCGGTGTCCGCGGCCCCTGCGGTTCCCCCTTCCGGAGCATCGGGCGACCCGTCCCTGCGGGAGCTCTTCACCACCCTTCAGCTCAGCATCGTCGGGCAGTTGCAGGAGCAGCGGAGGGATGATGCGGCCCGCCGGCTGAGGGAAGATCAACGCAGGGAGGCTGCCGACCGCCAGGCGCAGGCGGCTTTTGAGGCGCGGATGGCGGAGTTGGAGGAGCGGGTTCAGGTCGTAACCGCTTCATTACAGAATAGCCAGGGCTCAGGTGGTAGCAGCGCGGGCCCTCGGGGTGGGGAGGTTGTGCCAAGTGAAATCAGTGAGAATAGAGTTGCTAATAGTGTACCCCCAGCGCGTGTTCCCACGCCCGCTAGTGCGCCCGCCGCTGCCCCTTCGTCGGGATCGAGCGTCCTTAGCTTAGGGTACGCCGTGAAGCCGACGATATTTGACGGGAAAAATTCGTGGGAAGAGTACAAAGTACAATTTGAGACGATCGCGCGCGCAAATGGGTGGGACGATCAGAAAAAGGCGACAGCCTTGATCGCTTCCCTGGGAGGTGCAGCGAGGAGCGTCCTTACGACGCTCTCCGCGGCCCAATGCGAAAGTTTCGCAGAGTTGGTTTCCGCGCTCGAATTCCGCTACGGGGCGAGGAATCTTTCAAATCTGAACTACGTACTCTTCCAGAGCCATCGGCAGCGGAGGGATGAAAGCATCTCTTCGCTCGCCACCAAAATTGAGCGTTTAGCGCAGTCCGCGTTTGCCGATTGTCCGGTAGAGATCCGCGACAAACTCGCCGCGTCCCAGTTCATAACAGCGTTGTCGAGCTCTGTTATGCAGCGGGAACTGCGTCTCGGCGGGTTCACAACCCTAAGAGCCGCAGTGACCAGGGCGCTAGAGATTGAGGCCGTGGAGGCGATGTCTCGCCGCCCTGCGTCGGAATCGCGAGAACGGGACTCGGAAAAGCGGAAGGCTAAACCCTCCAAAAATTTTGAAAGGTTTCCGGTGAAGCAGCGGAGGTTCGAAAAGCCCGTGGGGCGGACAGAGGACTCTCCGAGGGAACCGAAGTGTTGGCTCTGTGGCAAGTCGGGCCACTTACAGAAGGACTGTTTCAAGGCCAAAAACGGCCAGGCAAGGACTGGAAATGTCTCCAGAAAACCCTTTGAGGGAAACGAGAAGAGGACGGCGTAAGGGGGAGACGTCGGTCCGAGAAGAGCAGTCCCCCGGTCGTCAAGAGTGTGGCGATGCGGGAGGCGACTGGGCGACAGACGAATCCGGAGGAGGAGATTTTCGTATGTGGAAAAATCTGTGGGAAACCTTGTAAAATAGTTCTTGATACAGGTTCGCCTATTAACCTTCTGGACAAGGAGTTTTGTCCCTCGAAGGACATCGCCCGAACAGGACTAGACATTCGCTCCACTTCTGGGGAGAAAATGAAAGTGTTCGGCAAGGTGAGCCTGGAAGTCGGCGTTGGAGGACACTTGAGTGTAGAAGACTTCCACGTCGTCGACATGGTCGAAAAGTGCATCCTGGGAGCGGCGTTCTTGAGGAGGCACCACTGCAGCATCGACTTATCCCGGAATGTGCTGTGCTTCCCTGGAAAACCGGAGATACGCTTCGGAGAGCCGGCCGTCGAAAAGGAGAAACTGGAAAAAGGAAGCGAAACGGTCGTCCCCCAGCATTTGAAAGAGCTGTATACACGCTGCTCGTCAGGTTTGTCCGAAGGACAGACAAAGCTATTTGCTGAGCTTCTTTGTGAATTTCAGGATGTTTTCGCCACGCATTCGACTCAGATCGGGAACTGCGACCGGGTGAAGTCTGTGTCGACACCGGGGATAATCACCCCATCAAGCAGGCACCGTGGAGGTTGCCACTACACCGACGAGCGGAAGTAGAGGAATTACTCGGGAAGATGTTGACACAGGGCGTGATCGAGGAATCGCGAAGCCCGTGGTCTTCTCCGATCGTCCTTGTTACGAAGAAGGATGGCACCTTAAGGTTCTGCGTGGATTACCGACGCCTGAACGAGATTACGAAAACGGACTCGTATCCTCTGCCCCGTATTGAGGATACACTGGACGCTCTCGCTGGATCTTCTTGGTTTTCTACCGTGGACTTGCAGAGTGGTTACTGGCAGATCTCTATGGACGAGAAGGACCGAGAGAAAACTGCGTTTTCAGTAGGAACGGGACTCTGGCACTTCAAGGTGATGCCCTTCGGACTTTGCAACGCCCCTGCGACTTTCGAGCGACTGATGGAAGACGTGCTTCAAGACCTGACCTGGAAGATCTGCTTGGTCTACTTGGACGACATCATCATCTACGGGAACGACTTTGAGCAGGAGCTCGAGCGTCTACGGACGGTGTTTTCACGTTTGCGTCAGGCTGGACTATTGATGAGCCCCAAGAAGTGCTCTTTCTTCTGCCGGGAAGTTAAGTATCTGGGCCATATCGTAATGGAGAGAGGGGTCAAGACGGATCCGGAGAAGATCAAAGCCATCTCGGAATGGCCGCAGCCGAAGAACGCCACGGAATTAAGAAGCTTCCTAGGATTGTGCACTTATTACCGGAAATTTGTGAAGTATTTCTCCAGGATCGCCAAGCCCCTGCATCGCCTCACCGAGGCCAAACAGAGCTACGAATGGACCGAAGAATGCCAAGAGGTTTTCCGGGAGCTAAAGAAGAGGCTCACCGGGGCGCCGATATTGGCCTACCCGGTGATAAACAAGGACTTCATTCTGGATACGGACGCCTCTAATTTTGCCATAGGCGGCGTCCTCTCACAGGAACACGAAGGACAGGAAAAGGTCATAGCCTACTTCTCCAAAACCTTCGGAAAAGCAGAGAGGAACTACTGCGTCACCCGGAGAGAGTTGCTGGCAGTGGTGAAATCGGTCGAGCATTTCCACCACTACCTCTATGGTCGTAGATTCCTGATAAGGACGGACCACGCGGCGCTTCGCTGGCTGCTGACCTTCAAGTGCCCCGAAGGACAGGTCGCCCGCTGGATCGAGCGACTCCAGGAATATGACTTCGAGATTCAGCGTTCACGCAGGAAGAAGTGTAAGGTGGTCCACGTGCGCCGCCTTGCGACGTATGAGGGACAACTGCGAGAGGAGTGAAGACGTCGCGGGACCTACACTGGACTCAAGGAAGAAGATTAGTTTAAGCTAATTTGGTGGACTGGGCTGCCTGCGTAGCCCAGCCCCCGCTCTTGAGTCTGTTTCAGGTTCACGAGACCCCACCACGAGGGACAAGGTGTCAGGGGACCGCCACCGCAGCCTGGATGCGCGCTCCCGGGTTCCCCAACTGTGCCATAATAGCGTGGCAGTCCGCAGCGGGGTGCGGACATACGTGAAAGCGCCCCGCTAGCCCCTGGAGGTTCCCCTACGTGCCCCCGGCACGGCCGGGATGGAGGTTCTCGCGGGGGACCCAGGAAGGAATAGGAGGATGGATGGACAGCAGAAGGGAAATGGCATTCCCAACCACCAGGCGGACAAGCGGTGCTTGGATCGGCTGGAGGGAATGTCGCGAAGACGGGAGCGCAGGCAGGACGCACAGGACGGTCCCCTGGTTCAGCACCAGATGCCACGAAGAGGATTGGGGCCATCTAGAAGACAAGGATTGGAAAACTGGAGCAGTTAGAAGAGAGAAGACGGGCGGACGGATCGGGGTGGATTGATCGGGGAGCGGGCCGATAGCAATGCTCATATGTGTGACCCCCTGCTTTCGTGCTTGCCTCGCCTTTCCGTCCCCCGTTCCGGCCGCTCCACCGGATGTCGGCAAATAGGAAGGAAATAAAATGTTTCTCTGTCCTTTTGCAAAGGGGACTGGTGACAAGACGGAACTGGAGTTCTGAGGGGAGTCAGAGGGCATTCCAGACGTTTCCCTGAAGGAGGGGCTGGATCAAGGAAGGGAGCAGCCTTGGAGCAACGCAGTCGCCGAGGGACGTTCCGGAGGCATCGAGGGATACACGCCGGAACTCCGCCGTAGGACAGCGAGGGACTGGAACAGGGGTACCGAAGGCGCAAAGAGTCCCGACCAAGAAAGACTAGGTCCCTCCGCCCGTCTCTGCCCAAGAAGAGGATGCGTCGTCGCAGAAGATGGAATCCCCACAAGTAAGAAGTGCACAAGTCCGATGACGCAAGTGGAGGGTAGAGACGCGAAGGACCACGTACCCACGCCTTGCCCAGGGTTTTTGGGGTGGTTTTTCCCCTGGGCGTGAAGGTGAATGCCGAGGAGACGGACGGAAGAGGCCACGTAGAGTCCTTCCCACTCTTCCGGGCCAGGGTGCAGCTGCAGTCGACGGGGAACCTGCAGCGGTCGGGACGACCGCTTCCCGAGGGGGGGAGCAGTGTTGCGAGCACCCTATGTAGAAGATTCATGGCCCGCTGGTGCTCGCGACGAAGACAAGAGACAGCGAGAAGAAGGCGATCGGGACGATCGCCTGTCAAGCTGTCATTCGATAGTCAGCCGCCATTGCCAGCAGACGTCTCGATATCCTATTACGCTAATTACTGATTGTATTCGTTACCGTTCTACTTTCCTTGTTATCCCCCCTTGTTCATGTTCTGTTATCATTGCTGTTCAGTAAACTTATACTATGCCCAACCAAAATCGTAACAATATAAATCACGAAGACAAGATAGTGCTGAAACAACAGACGCCGAGGTAGGACCTTCGAGATCCGAAATAGGGAGACCTCCTTTGGAATCCATACAGGAAGAAGAAGAACCAAACAATGTCTCAGGATTTGATAACACGCTAATTCGCCGTCCACCGCGCCGATCTATGATTCCAACCCCGTTACCATCAAACAAACCGCTTGCGCTATCTACACCTTATTCGAAACCAAAAACAACAGTTTCTGATCTACCTTCCACCCCCAAACGTGCACCTGCTCCTGAATCAATGGACTATAGTAAAATTAACCAGTATCGACCAGGAATTCAAATAGCAGAAAGTATACTTCCCGACGTATTAACGTCACCGACTTTCTCCCGAAGCCCACGCGAAGAGAATATTAAATTTACTCGAAACAGTTTAACAAACATTCGCGAAAATTATGTTCATTTCATTTCTTCCGATGTGGAATTAGTAACCCCGATCAGTAAATTTCTCGCAGATATAGGAGCCATAAGCATAGAAAATTTGCGAAATTCAAAGCCAAAAGAAAGCCAAGTACTCGTTACGCCGCGAGGTAAATACAAAATTTTCAGTGTAGTAATCAAAGAAAGGTATTATGATGATACCTCTGTCGCAAAATTAGGTAATGCTTTGAAAAATTTAAAATACACACTTCTACAATCAGGCATAAAAACCTTTGGAATTTCAAAATCCGGTGAGTTTACTGATACACTTCCGCAGGGTACACTAGCTGGTATCTTATCAAATATTTTTGCGGATAGCGATATCAAAATAACATTGTGCACCGGAAACGTACAGGTACCGCCCGAAGAACTCCGTCCGAAAATCATTTCGGAATTACATGAAAGTTTAATAGGAGGGCATAAGGGCGTAACAAAAACATATCAAAGAATTCGGGAAAGATTTTATTGGCCATCGATGCGTAACGATATTCAAAATTTCATTAGAACATGCAATAGTTGTCAGGAAAATAAACTTGTTAGGACAAAAACTCGTGAACCAATGCTTATAACTGATACTCCATTAAAGCCATTCGATAAAATATCCTTAGATACTGTGGGACCCCTTCCGTTAACTCCTAGCGGTAATCGGCACATTTTAACTATGCAGGATAATCTTACGAAATACTGCATTGCAGTTCCTGTACCGGATATAAAAGCAGAAACTGTAGCTCATGCGCTGGTCACGCATCTGGTGTTGCAATATGGGGCTCCACGCGCAATTTTAACTGATCAAGGCACTAGCGTCATTAACAAGGTGTTAAAAGAATTAGCGAAAGTTTCCAAAATTAATCATGTAACTACCTCTGGGTATCGTCCACAAACAAATGGTGCTTTGGAACGTAGCCATATAGTCGTGACTGAATATATAAAACATTATCTAAATGACTTTGATGATTGGGATAAAATAGTATCATTTGCAATATTTTCGTATAACACGTCCGTTCACGAGGTAACAAATTTCACTCCACACGAATTAGTATTTGGCGAAATAGCACGCTGTCCTAGTGCATTCCCTACAGACGAGCCTTTATTGATGTATAACGGTTATCTTCAAGATTTATTAACGCGATTAACTGAGATGCAGACGTTGGCTAAACATAAGTCAAAATTACATTACGATGAAAAAGCGCGACCATTTCAGGGTAAAATTGGCGACATGGCACGCGTTTTAGTAGAAGTCAGAAAAGGGAAATTTGGCAGTCGATATCACGGTCCTTACAAAATTGTTGGAATTTTAGAAAAGAATAATATTATACTACAAAAGATATCTGGCGAACGATTTGTAAAGCATGCTGATAAACTATTACTACACCACCAAAATGATTAGGCCTCAGTTTCCGATCTAATCGTAGAATAGAGTTAAATTAAATTAAGAAAATTGTTAACTCTTCTCTCTGTGATGACCTGGATCACGCTAACCTCCGCAAACCATCGGAGAACACATGAAACATCAAGAGTTCATTCGTTCTGGGATTGAATTTTAAAAAAAAAAAAAAATTGCCCATTGCAAGACTGATAACATCACAGATGACGATACTTCTCGATACTCGTAATTTGGAGGAGGAGAATGCGCCTACTATACAATCACGCCTGTTCGTTATTGGATCAACCTACTACCATCTTCCACTGATACACCGTGTCGAAGGATCTACCGAGTCGCTCTTCAGTTGTCATGAAGCCGAACACCGCTCCAGTAACATACATCCTGCCGGAGTATGACCTATGGACTGTGGACTGTGAACTGCGACCTACGGATTGCTGAGTTCTGCAGGATAGTATCAATCACCGCTTTCTATTGGGTATTTTGTATGCGATGTGCCGTTATTATAAGATACATTGTTTTAGATGACGAATTGGTTGCCACGAATTTATGGTCACGGCTGTTGACCCTGGTTGCGAAAAACTGTACAGCACTGGAAGAATAGAGTGTGACAACATTTTCCGCTTATCCATCGGCCTTTCAGGAGCTGGCAGTACCTGCGGGTCAATTCCTTGAGGAACCTCTCAATTGGACGCTGCGTGAATTGTAGCGGCATCATACTGGGGACATTTTTGGCGGCCAATCCGAACCTACAGAGTTTTGGCGTTAAGAGCACCGATTTTCCTACATCCGAAAAACTCCACCACAATACATTGCAGAGCCTGACGAACATCAGACTGTCCAGATGGAATTCATGTCGTGAGCCCTGGAGCTAAATGCTGCGGATGGGTGGACAATGAACGAATCCATCGAGGAGATCAACGTCTAAAACCCATCATCATACTTAACATCGCCGGGTGTACCAACGTGCGAGAAGTTCGTGGTGAATGCACTAAGTGTATTGGAACATAGTGCGACATTACAAACGAGTTGTTGTACTCGGACGTCGGTGCTCGATTCCTTAAGGACGTGTCGTTTCTCGGGGAATTGACTTGTAGGAACAGTCGGGGTGAATGTTTGTGGTCTCGTTAGAAATTGTTAAAAGAAAAAAAATAGCAATAGTGAATCTTGAGGGCTGCGTGCATATAGGACGCCCTTTTGTGAAATGCATATATTTCGCCCTGCGCGGCGATCTTCACAACCACCGAACCGAAATCCGTGTCGGCGGAACGAGCGCGATGCCTCGTAAGCGTGACAGGCAGCTACTCCATGTTTTTATAAATTATACCCGGCACTCCAAATGTCCTTATGACTAGTTATCATCGGGGACGATGATTTCAAGGGGGGGAGAGTGTTACGTGCCGGCTATTTTTCAAAATTCATTTCTAAATCTTTGCGATATCCTCATTGTAGTCAGTTCACAGATGTCGACGATTGATTCAACCATCACGTGTTATGGGAGTTTCCCTCGATCAGTTGTCAATGATCTACAAACCGAATTATTATAATTTTATATAATTCATTACACCACTGCATTTTCCCATGCAAAAATCTCGACACTGCAGAACGTTCTTAGAACGCCGGATGCGATAACATTCTGAAAACCTAAGCACTGTGAGGCTGGGAACGGTCCGAGGCGACGACGGTTAGGCCCGTGTGCACGAGGTGCAGAGTCAGCAATTTTGGCGCTCTTTGTGCAAAGGCCCGAGTGTTCGGGCCTACCCTGCGAACGCTCGGGGCAGTCGGCTGACAAGTCGCATAATGCGTGGCCGATCTGTCCGAGGGACATAACTATTCATTGAAATAGTCTTTGAGCCGGAGTTCCAGTGCATCCCAGTGATCGTGGAAGGACTCAGTCCCCGTAGAGACTTATATATTTTTGCGTTTTTACCATTTTAAATTATAATCAAAAATTACCATTTTACTGCAGTCTACCGTCAAATCGCTTGGTGCGTGGTCGTGCTGTCCGAGGGACATAACTATTTGTTAAATAGTCTTTGAGCCGGAGTTCCATCGTATCTTAGTAAACGTGGAAGGACTCAGTCCCCGTAGAGACTCAAACATTATATATATTTTCGCGTTTTTCACTGTTTAAACTATAATCAACCTTAACCGTTAATTAAATCATTTAACCTCTACCGTTTAATAATTAAAAACATATTGCGAACCAAGTTTTGACATTGTGTGTTGTGCGACGCTCCTGCGATTCACCATCCAGTACGCGGGACCCTCAGGTCATTCAGAGAGAGAGAGAGAGAGAGAGAGAGAGAGAGAGAGAGAGAGAGCGAGAGAGCGAGAGAGAGAGAGAGCGCAGTAGTACAAATTAACAATCTCTTGTACAGAGCTGGTGAGTGATTCCATCTATCCATGATATTGTACGGAAGCAGCAGCTGATTCAACCACCTAGTGGGTTATGGGTTTTCCCTCAATTAGCTGTTACCTTCCCTCCGGCGTGTGACGCGGTTTAAAAATTGTCTTGTTTCGAGTAATATAAATTGCGACCAAATTAACCATTCAACTAACTCGAGTGAATGTACAAAATTAAGAACAAACGCGATTATTGATCCAACCACTTAGTGGGTTGTGGGTTTTCCCTCGATCAATTATTGTTGACTTGTTGTTTGTTCACCGTCCGTCGTTCCCGTTCACATTCAATTCTGACTAAATCCAAACCTCATAAACAAGTCTAGGATTTTACACATTGTAATTGGATTTTTTATATATGATTTGGCGTAACACAAATCCATGTAATTTTCCCCATTTTGTACCACCTTTCAAAAACTCCTTTATATATATATTTTTTGTAATACATGGTATATTATTCCTTAACTTGTCTAATTTTGTTTCGAACCAGTCTCCTCTAAAGTACCACATCCCGATTGGACAACCTGTATGGGTTGTTGACCAAAGCCGCGCCCCAAAACAATCCTGATTTTTGCGTAATAATCTGATTATGTCAAAATTATAAAATCTCTTTAAAATTCGTTAAGCGTTACCGAGGAAATAAGACTCAACCGCTCGGTCGAATAAAAATTAACGCCCTCACGTAACAATAGTGAACATTTTGTGGTTTAATACCAAATGCTAATGAAACGCCAATTGCTATAGCCATGACTCCACAATCTCTTGGATTTTTTTTTTTTTGTTGAACCATCGGAAATCGAACGGTTTTTTCCGTAATTGTAATGTGAAGATACAATTTTTCCAAAAATAGTTTTTGTTCTTTGTGTAACAGATTCGCGAATTCTGCAGCGTATCGTATATGTAAATATTTGTCCCGTCATAGTAACTCCATGTCCAATGTTGTGGACGATGCAAAATTTGTATGTGGTCTAAATCTTTCCTAAAGGGTTTGATTTCTAGAAGGTTATATCTGAGATAGGTAGGTCGAATTTCATAATTAGCGGCTTTATTTAATAAGTAAGAAAAAACCGACATATGCGAATCTTCAAGCCAGCCATCGTTTGACTCACATCTTATAGTTTTCTTATCCTCTTCGGTTAAATATTTCTGAGGAACATTAAAATTTAGGTCTTGTGTTCTAGATCTTAGATCTTTATTTTGTACATGTACAGACATTTTGTTTTTTTATATATTAACTAACTTTAATAAACTTTAATGAAAGTTGGTATACTCGAGAGAGTAGGCGCACTGCAGCCTATCGAGTGTTGTTATGAGATAAGGCGCGCTGCAACCTGTAAAGTTTACTCGGAATGGCGCACAGCAGCCGACCGAGTGTACTTTACTTAATTTGGAAATATTCCAACCTGTAAAAAACAAAAAATTTGTAATAAACACTATTATATCATACGTATTATTATTCATAAATGTAAAGGTCACTTACCAAATATAATATTTGTACTTTTATTTCTCCTACTGAGAAGAATAGAATGTCCTTCCAGGGGACTTGATACTAAAAGATACACGTTTCAATAAAGAAACAGGTTAGTAAAAATCAGCGCAGACTATTATTTGACTGCACATAAATCTGTATACATGTATAATGAAACAATAACCCAATCTTTGAAAATATGTTC
Organism: Andrena chrysosceles; assembly: GCA_963855975.1. Classification (NCBI taxonomy): domain Eukaryota; kingdom Metazoa; phylum Arthropoda; class Insecta; order Hymenoptera; family Andrenidae; genus Andrena; species Andrena chrysosceles. Next base: position 59,131,828 of record OY979767.1, on the reverse strand, counting down.
GTTTCATTATGCATAGAGCTTAATTAAAATAATGATGAAGCACACTTACATGTAAGAAAATAATGACGAATTCTCGAATGCCAGGACATGCGTGTCTCTGTCGATACGAAAAAGAAGTGAGCTCCAGTTAGGGATGAACCGATCCAAGTAAATACGAGTAAATATTCGATACTTTCGTTTCGATACAAATAATTTTAGTATCGATACCTAGGGTTGCGATAACAAGTAGGTATCGGGAAAAAGTACTCGTATCGAATGGGGCGAGTATCGACATTCGACATGAAACATGAAAGCGAAGATAGGTATTGGTAAGGTAAACTACCACCGCAGTTAATGATGGCGCTCATGTTGGGTAACAAATATGGAAGAAGCAGGTATACACTTTACCATATGTTTATTGCTCTAAGATGCTTATATGGAACCAGTAGTATAAAAGTTTATTTAAAAGTTATTTCTTACAATAAAAATGTTAACAATACATTAGGCACAATATTGAAATATGTAAGAGTATGTAATATGGGCAATTTTATTTGCTCCACTTTTTGGCACTTTATAAAAACTTAAATTGAGATCATTGTTCATTGTAGCGTTACAATTTGCTACACAACATTTTTTCTGCATACAGTTTGTCGATACTGTGAAAATTGGTAGACAGCAATAAATTGTATACCTGCGTCGACCATTACTATTATTTCGCGTACCAATCGCTAGTGTCGCAGATTAATTTTAAACTCCCAATATATGTACATGTATGATGTATGAATGTATGATGTACGTATGTAGCACACGTATGTAGCATCTGCTTCGCTCGTATCCCTTCTACAATGTTTCGTGAATAGCCTTCAGCATATTCAACCATAATTCAATGTTACATATTTGTGATGTTTTACTTTATGTCATTATAATTTATATTTATTATCACCCGTTATATTATATACATGTCTATAATTACTTAAAATTACTTATAACGAATGTTTATAATCATATATATATAGAATATAGTATTTATAATTACATGTAATGTAATCCGCTTACTTTTAACAAAACAATATTGTTTATATTAATTACAGCAATATAATAATAATCTATTTAATATTAAAAGAATATTTTTGGTACATATGTTGTACCTAGTTGGCAACCCTACCTCTTATTCCCACGAACTTTTAAATTTGAGTTTCAATTGTTTCAATTCGGGTTTCACTTGTTTTATAACGAATTTCACATTTCGCATCCACGTGTTTCGTATAAAGCAGTTCCAGATTATATTTACAAGATTATTTAAATATTGTTTTTGCATATTATTTTATTTCGTTCTATAAATAGTATTTTATATTATTTTCTTTGATTACTTTATATGTTTAAGTTAATTTAGTGTAGTATTCTTTATTCGTGACAACTCGAAAAAAATACTGTAAGTAATTGAATTAACATTTTATTATACTATAATTATTTAAACTATTTTCCTTTCTAAATTGTAGCAAATCCTGATAAATAATGAGTCCTCCAATATCGGGAGTGTGGCTGTATTTTCAAAAAAGGGATAATAAAACAGCAAACTGCAAAAAATGTTTCAAATTAGTAAAATATTGTGGCAATACATCGAATTTACACAAACACATTAAAAGTCACAGCATTATTTTATCTAAGAAACGTACTATTTCAAAGCGATCACTTAAGGAGAGAGTAGTACAAAGCAATGATTCACGAATAGAAAATGTAGATGATCCGATGCCCTCGACATCAAGTGAATTTGCTGAAATTGATAATAGAACTGATGATAGAGGAGAGCATAATACAATAAGAGCTGCCTTTGAACGGGCTTCTTCTCATAAAGAAGGAGGCTCAAAGTATGAAAGTATTACAATGTGTATTTTATTTTTTATCTGTAAAGACATGCGTCCCTTCAATGTTATTGAAGGTGAGGGCTTCTTAAAATTAATGAGAGAAGTTGCTCCCTCCTATAAAGTGCCATCAAGTAAATTTATGAAGAAAAAACTTTGTGAAAAATATGACGTTACAAAATTATTCTATGAAAAGAAAATAGAACAAGCAACAGAAGTATGCCTAACTTTAGATATTTGGACGGAAACAATGGCAGAGAAGGGTTTCTTAGGAGTAACAATTCATTTTTTTGAAGGAACCAAAATGATAAATTGCAATATTGCAACAAAAGAATTAGATGAAAATCATACATCCGATTACCTTAGCAAGGAAATTAATTCTGTATTGGATAAATGGAACATTGAACTGCCCAAAATTAAATGTATTATAACAGACAATGGTGCAAATGTAGTTGCTGCTGTAAAGAGTATAGTCTCTGAGAAGAAACATTTGCCGTGTTTTCCTCATACAATTAATTTAATTGTTGAAGCTGCCTTAAAACATAAACCAATACACGCGGTTATTCTGAAAGTAAGAGCCATAGTAATATTGATAAAAAACAGTGTTATAAATTCGGACAAATTAAGAAAAATCCAATTAAATGGTGGAGTTCCAGAGGGATCAATTAAAAAATTAATAATGGACGTTGCTACGAGGTGGAATTCAGTTTATTATATGCTGAAAAGATTTTTGGAAATGTCAAGAATTTGCTCAGAAATTTTCCATGGTAATTACTCGGGTCCACAAATGCCAGATGGCTTAGAACTGGAAATTATTAAACAATTAATTTCATTATTACAACCATTGGAATTTGTCAGTAAGGAGTCCTGTGGGGAACAATATATCACATTATCCATAATAATTCCCATGATAAACTGTTTAAAAACCAATATTGCAAACTTTACTTCGACAATCGATTGCATGAAAGATGTGAAACAAATTCTGGAGGCAGAAATTAATAGAAGATTTGGAAAAATTGAATACAATACGCATGCCGCAATTGCGACTATTTTAGATCCACGGTTTAAAAATATTCATTTTCAAGATGTAGAAGCTTGTGGGAGGGCAATATACAAATTAAGTCAGTTATGTAAAGAAACTATGCCCAATTCAAATATTATACGTGAGTCTGAAGTAGCGTCAATAAAAAATTATGATTTTTGGCAACACCATACTAGATTGGCAATGGATCAACAAAACAAGACACAAAGTAGAACTGACAACTTAACGCAGTATTTATCTACGCCAGTTGCGCCACTAAATTCTTGTCCTCTAGAGCAATGGGAAAAATTACACGAAACATATCCTTTGTTATATAAACAAGCTCGAGGGTTCTTGGTGGTTGTTGCTTCCTCAGTTCCTTGTGAAAGATTATTTTCAAAAGCGGGAGCAACAATCACCAAGAACCGGAATCGACTATCTGGCAAGTATTTAGAAAAGTTACTGTTTTTGGGAAGTGTCCCAAAAGATTCATTCTTTCAATGATTGTGAAATAAATTTGAATTAATAAAATATTATGTTTCCTTTTTCTTTTCTGCATTCTTTTAGTATGTACACAAACCATATCTGTATATCTTGATCACTTATTATATGTTCTACTTCCACTGATTTCTATACACTACTGGATAATGAATTAGAATGGGCGGTTTGTTACAATTGAAGCCATCTTGTACACTTATGCAGTACTTGTGTATTATGAACATAAACATAAGTAGATATATAGATACAGGAAGTTTTTCAAGTGTGACGTCACTCAATGACTTGAAAGCGGCGAAAGATTGTAAAACAGATGTAAAATCAAAGCAAGGTAGCAAACAAGTGCGTTAACAGTTAGAACGTGACATAATTATTAATTAACTTTTATGTTGTAAAAATGGTTATGACGTGTGTATTTTGTGGCGATGAAGAATTTAGTAAAGACTTGACATCACAGGTAAATAGAAATAAAATTTATATCCTACTTGTATGCAAATTATTTTAAAATTGAAGTTTAATGTAAATTATATCATCTTTGAAAAGTTTAGCAATCAATTTCATATCTACATTGCAATGAAGAAAATGTCACATGATCATTATTTCTTTTCTTTTCTTGCGCCATCTGGCCATGGGAGATTTATCCTTTCGTTTTATGTACATTTATTTTTTATTACTTCTTTTATTTCAAATAATAATTTCAATCTTTCATATATGCGTTCGATATATTTCCCTTTATTATCGTTCAAATTTACCGCTAAAAAGTGAGATTCTTATGTCTATGGCTGTATTCCAATTCACGCATACTGCGCATAGACTGCATAGGATATGTCACGTACCCTATGCACTTCATGCGCATTATGCTGCATTATGCGTGAATCGGAACACAGCCTATATAAAATGGCGGTTGGGTTTTCAATTTGGAACACGATTTTAACACGCGAGACTTACCGTTTTTTTATATAGTTAATATAGAGATTAGTGTCTACTTCTGTTGTTTCCATGCCGTGAAACAACTGTGCATATTTTTCTTTTTGATTTCATTATATAAATGAATTATTATAGACTGCCTCTTATTTATTTAGTTACTTAGTTATATATTTCGTTGTAACTAAAAAGTACTCCCCGTTAAATAAAAGTAAAATAAAATACGTCTTCGTTAATAAAATTATATCAATAAAAAAAATATATTAATTTTCATTCGATACAAGTAAATATCGATACTTTTGCTTCGATACTGAGTAGATACTGATACTTTTTTTCGATACAAGTAATGAGTAAAAGTATCGATACCTTGATGGTATCGGTTCATCCCTAGCTCCAGTCACCCGCTTCGTTTTGTGTTTCGAGCGACCCTAGGCCACAGACCAGGTATAGAATAGACCTTTCACTCTATTGTCTTCGGTGTCCCCGCTCTGAAGTACCGATATTCTGAAAACACCACTGGTTTTCGAGCGCCCTCTCCGATTTTCGAGCGGTAGGTGCGGGAAACATAATGTGTTTCTAGCATTGACACAGGTAAAGCTGCCGGTATCACCGAGAAAAGTATAGAAGCTGTGTTATATAGGGTGTCCCCCTAACTCGGTTCACCTCAAATATCTATTATTTCAAGTAATAAGCGAAAATATTATTTATAGAAGTTATCTAGTTGTAAGAAACACAAAACATGGTGAAACTAGTTTCATTACAGTCAAAATTTTTGTCGTCAAATTTAAACAGTAGTTTCTACACTACAAGTGCCTTTCTTTCACCTTAGTTCCGCCGTTACTTCAAAGTGGATCTGCTAATGTTAAAATATCAAAACATTGAAGTAATAGAGTTAACGGGATGGGCCACGTGAAGGCGTGAAAGAAGGTCTTTACCATCCCTAAGTATTTTCAATGTTTACTAAAATGCAAAGCGTGCGTCTAAACAGAAAGTGAACAATTCTACAGAAAAAGAAATGTAGATACTCATTGTTATACCGAAAAATGGAACATTCAAAATACTTTGAACTGTGTGCAAATAGTGAATTTTAATCCCGCGAACCGACAACATACACCCTGAAGGAGCTGCGCCCTCCTTCAGTGTGTGTGTATGTGTGGTCGATCCGGGGAATGAAATTCACTCTCTGTACGTAAGTAAAACTATGTACATTATTTTAAACTATAATACCTATACACTATTAAAAGTACCTATGTACATACAAAAAACTATCTACCTATACATATATATATGAAAGACCAGGCAGCTGCTATGAAAAGTAAATTTTTATAAATGTCTCACAGTAGACATTTTTGTAATATTTTTATACGAGCTACCCGCGAATCTCAGTTTTTCTCCGAGCCACACAGTGTCTTTATGAATTTTTACTGTTAAAGCGAAATATATCAAATCTTTACGGTGTGCAGCACATTCACCTTGGCTAAACCATTTTAGATATTTTTGTTCTACAACAGAACAAATTATCGAAAATAGTTTATCCAAGATGTTTGTTTGACTCCGTAGCGCCGGGTAATGAGAATCAAATGTTTGGGACATAATTTGGAAAATAATGGAAAAATCTTTCCTTGGAACATAAAGATGTCCAAAGTCAAGATTGTCTTGCACAATATATGCACGGAAAGACAACAGTGTTTGCTCGTTTCGAGAAAAACTGGCATTTTCTTCAACCAATTCGACTAAGCATTTCTTACAACCCGACTTTCGTATACTTTTCTTAGCAACATACCCCGCAAAATATTCTATCGCGCATGTTTCTAAGGAGCACACCGATGTTGAAAGTTCATTATTAGCAATGTCCAAATCAAAATGCGCACCGAAACTTTCATCATCAATATGCTCCTCAATCGCACATGTGGAGTCATCAAACGTGGACGTGGCTGGTTCATGCTGAGGTATATCCTCCGACAATAGCTGTGTATCATAATCTATCATACAATTCGCGGTTGACACGCTTCTATTCAAATTCAATAAAATATTTTTTCTAATCGCGAGACGCACTGCTTTTGCCGAAGGATTATGATTGTACGAGCCACCATGCATTCGAAGAACGGAAAAGAAATTTTCTAAGCAATCAGTATTCAATCTTGATGTTAATAAAAACGTAATATTCTCGGTGCGCAAATCATTCCACAGTTGCAAGGTGCCACGTTCAGATTGCTGTAACCCCAAGAAACAAGGCGGCGCTTTTAACCCTTTCTCGGACTTTACAAACCAATACTGCATGTTCTGCAATTGCGTTCTCAAATTCTGTTCGACGTTATCATAAAAACGCGACAGCGCGCATTTGTTTGGGTTGGGGTCACGTGCACACCTACTGTTAAGGTTATCAAACAAATCATTCAAGGTTTCGAAGAAAGTAGCCGTGTGTTGTACGGTTTCTGACTTTATGTTGCCCGTTAACGAAGCGGTGAACAGAGCAGACGACACTCTCTTACTGAAAACTTGAAGAGCGAGCTTACATTTCATCTTATCAAACGCATTTGGGTTAACATGTTTGTTAGATAATTTGTAAGCCGCTCGTGTGCTTTTACTTTCTTCTAATTTCCAAAGAGCAACGACGTCTGACCAAGAAACTGGTGTTCCGTCAATTGAAAAATCATGCTTTAATAAATGATTTCTAAAACTTTTAAAAAGGTGTAGAAAATCAAATAAAAAATAAATTTTTTGGCTATTTCTGAAAAAATACGGATTGTCAACTGTGACTCTGTCGTCTGCTACGCTCTGATTACTTGCTCCTTGATCGGAAATAACTGCTCTGACTCGTAAACCAGTATTGTAAACTGCATCTAAAATATTATCTAAAATTTGGGATAAGTCATGCTTCTTTACACTAGATTTTAAAATAAAAAAGGCCACGGGTTGCTTCCAATTATTGAACAAGCCACGCAACATAAAAACAAGAACCTGCGTACCCACGGATAAATTTCGACCTAAAACCCCCAAATCTGCGAAGCCTTCAATAATTTGTTTCGATGGGTGGAAGTTTAAACACTTCTTGATTGCCATTTCATCAAATAGAAGAACGCAATTGCGATCTGCGACTTCCATGTGTGAAGCTTTTACTGTTAACGCGGCGAATAAATTTTGACAAATACCTGGCCAAATATCAATTTTCCCGAACCAACGAATAATAGTGCTCGGACTCGGAAGATGAAACTTGAGGACATCACGCATTTTTATGTACAAAGATGGCGAAGTATAATGTAGCGTCATACACAACCGTTGCTCCTTACGCGAAAAACGTGATTTATTTCCCTTAAATAAGATCATACAAATAAATGTTAGAATATAACCCGATACCTTGGTCGACTTCGAAGTTTTGGTGGGCTTCGAAGTCTCGAATCTTTTCCAATACAAATTGCTTGTGCAAAAGTAATCCGATTTGCATGACAGTTGGCATGACGTTCATTAGAAAAAACATAAGGAATTCATAAGTGTCACTTCCATATCGATACGATAAAGAATAAAGAATTTTTTAATACACTGAAATGAATATTTCACATTTTCACCCTCGACAGCGGGGCACCGACCTGGAATCGCTGCGGACCGCAGTCTGTGGTCGGCCGAGGATTTATACCTGTTTCAGAAATAAAATAATTCTTTATTCTTTATCGTATGGATATGGAAGTGACGCCGATGGATTCCTTATTGTTAGAAAGTTTATTAGAGGATCGGCGCAAGAAACTAAAGTTTATTAAGGAGCACTAAGACAATTATATTTACAGCGTTCACGAACTAAAATACACTTACAAGTATCAAATTCTGTACAAAGGTCACACAGTTAAATTAACAGTTATTTTACACAACACGTCTGACTAGATATTACACAAAACAAGTAACACTTAGAAACTAGTATTCAGCTCAAGCGTAGCGATTATTAGCTGGCGAAGCAAAGTCGCGAAGCGTAAAGATTCGAAGCAGTATCGAATAAAGCGCAAGCAAGGTGCGACAGAGCGAAAAGTGCGTATTGTGATTAAAGCGTGTTTACTGTAGCAAAAGTCGCGAACAGAGTCCTGATCCAGGAAACCGCGCTCGATTTCCTGGAAGGAAGAGAGTCCCCCTTCCAACGATCGCAAGTTGATGGAAGGGGCAGTGATCGACGCTCCACATGAGTCAGCTGGGCCGTTGCCATTGCCTAATTATCCGTGTATTTCTTGAACATTCTCCCCGGCATTCATCGCCCGATGAATAATTTAGCTGGCGTTTTGGACGCGGACATGGCATAGGCTGATGGTGCAGCAGTTGCGCAGCTGGGCTCATGTGGAGGCGTCGGTCAATCCGGCGGAGTTGAAGCAGCTTGTCTCGAGGCAGCAACTGAACGCGAGGCGCGGTATTCATGCTCACAATCCAGCACGCGGTTGTGAACGAAGCGAGTAATGCACTCGTTTAGCGACGCGAAAGCCCGCATTTATTCGCCCAAAGCAGGGAGGGCGAATAAAGGTTTTAGCGGGCCTAGCCCAAGCAGATAGGGCTTAATTCTGCGATAACTAATTAAGCGCGTTCGCGGTCTAGCAGCGACGACGAACGAACCAGTTTAGCCAACGGCGAATAGCACAACGCAAAATGTCAGCGGTCCTAGTCCAAGCAAGTAGGGCTAATTTTAGCGATAAACAAGCTAAAGCGTGTTCGCGGTCTAGCAGCGACGTCGAACGAGCGAGTTTACACTAGCCGCGTAACATTAGCGTAAGCGCGGTACCAGCATTACTCGTCCAAAGCAAATAGGGCGAGTCCCTTAAGCGAGTTCGCGTTTATTTGCTCACAGTATGGAAGGCGAATCAAGCGTTTAGCGTTCCTAGCCCAAAGCAGATAGGGCGCGGTTTAGCGATAAACTAGTTAAAGCGTGTTCGCGGTCTAGCAAGCGACGGCGAACGAACTAGTTTAGCCAAGCAGAGAGGGCAAGTCTCTCAAGCAAGGCTGTGATCTTGTACGCGATCGCGAACAACAGTGAGCAAATGTGACGACGAGACAGAGACTTTCAACGTGTTCGCGGATAAACAGATGAACGCGTGATGGCTATCTTAGTCAGCTGTGCCTCGAGGTGGCGGTCAAGTGGATAGCGGGGAGAAGCCCCATCCCTTTCTGTTTATTTTTGTTCGAATAAAGTGCAAGCAAGTGCGGCAATACACTTTTATCTCGCGGCAGCAAGGGCACACGAGCAGCAATGTACATTTATCTCGCGACAGTAAACGCGCGCGAGCAGTAGCAGTCCTAGCCCAAAGCAGGTAGGGCCAGGTTTAACGATAAACTAGTTAAAACGTGTTCGCGGTCTAGCGAGCGACGGCGAACGAGTTAGTTTAGACTTTAGCGACGCGAAAGCCCGCGTTTATTCGCCCAAAGCAGGGAGGGCTAATCAAGTGTTTAGCGGTCCTAGCCCAAGCAGATCGGGCTAGGCTTTGCGATAACCTACCAAGCGCGTTCGCGTTCCAGCAAGCGACAGCGAACTAACCAGTTTAGACAAGCAGAGGGCAAGTCTCTCAAGCGTGTTCGCGATCTATCACGCAATCACAAATAGCGCAACGCAACATGTCAGAGGTCCTAGCCCAAGCAAATAGGGCTAGGTTTAGCGATAAACTAGCTAAAGCGTGTTCGTGGTCTGGTAGCGACGTTGAACGAGCTAGTTTAGACAAGCAGAGGGCGAGTCCCTCAAGCGAATTCGCGATCTAGCACGCACTCACGAATAGCGCAACGCAAAATGTCAGCGGTCCTAGCCCAAAGCAGATAGGGCTAGGTTTAGCGATAAACCAGCTAAAGCGTGTTCGCGGTCTGGTAGCGACGTTGAACGAGTTGGTTTAGACAAGCCGCGTAACATTAGCGTAAGCGCGTTACCAGTTTCACTCGTCCAAAGCAAATAGGGCGAGTCCCATAAGCGAGTTCGCGATTTAGCACGTGATCACGAATAGCAAAAAACGCAAGATGTACACCAAGTGATTCCGAGACAGATACTTTAAGCGCGTTCTCGGATAAGCAAGCTGATCGCGAGTGCGCTATGGTTGTCAGCTGTGCCTCGTGTAGCGGTGCTGTTGATAATTGGGAAAGACCCCAGCGACTTTCCTTGCGAATAAACTATTGTTCCCAGAAAATGTATAGAAACGCGAAACCCTAACTGCTTCAATTATTGCCTACAGAAAATATCCAGTCCCCTTACAGTAATATTAGACGTGGAGGAACTGGCCGTGCAACCGTCCAGTAAACTTTTATACCAAATTATACAGCTTCGGAGAATTATTTGATGAAGTACAGCTTTCGTACGAGTCCTAGGCAATTAGGGTTGTTAAACTATTTTAGAAATAACAAACTATTTTAGAGTCCTGATTGTTGGATAAGTTGGAGATGCTAGCTGTTCTGTTGAAGCCCAACGCCAGCACCAGGAACACGTTTGCGAGGACCAGACGGCATCCCGCGTAGCCCACCAAAATGTGGAAAATGCCTGGCATGAAGTCGGAGAACTCCGTGGCACCTTTCCGAAGAACAGCAACATAGATGATCTGGCTGCGCCTCAGCGTGTCACCGGCCCAGCCGAAGATGAATCCGAAGAACATCCCGTCGGCCCAAGTCAGACTCGCATACAAGCCACCTTCGTCAGCTGGAATCTTAGTGTGTTCGCCCGGTACAGCATCATCGCGTTTTGCAAGAAGAACACGAGGAAGAGAGTGCCAAAGTGGTAGAAGAGCAGGTTGATGAACGGCACCGCCAAGATCGGCATCTGTAGACGGCACATGTAGCCCGTCCAACACGTCGTGAACATCATCAGACAGATGATCACTCGCGTCGGTATCCATCGTGGGAAAATCCTCCTGTAGATTCGAGTGCAGCACTGCTTGTAGTATATTCTGGGAGATCGACGTTGTAGCATATCGAAAATCGTATCCATTGTCCTCAGATATTCAAACGCGCACAAGATTCGGCCGTTAAGGTCGCGCTGACTCGTTATGATGTGCCTCATCGTTTGCAGGTGGAGGTCACGCGCGACGGTTACACGGCACTAGTTAACGGTCGCGAACTGTTTTCACAAGCGCCGCTCCGGCTCGAAGGACCAAAAATGTTAGAAAGTTTATTAGAGGATCGGCGCAAGAAACTAAAGTTTATTAAGGAGCACTAAGACAATTATATTTACAGCGTTCACGAACTAAAATACACTTACAAGTGTCAAATTCTGTACAAAGGTCACACAGTTAAATTAACAGTTATTTTACACAACACGTCTGACTAGATATTACACAATACAAGTAACACTTAGAAACTAGTATTCAGCTCAAGCGTAGCGATTATTAGCTGGCGAAGCAAAGTCGCGAAGCGTAAAGATTCGAAGCAGTATCGAATAAAGCGCAAGCAAGGTGCGATAGAGCGAAAAGTGCGTATTGTGATTAAAGCGTGTTTACTGTAGCAAAAGTCGCGAACAGAGTCCTGATCCAGGAAACCGCGCTCGATTTCCTGGAAGGAAGAGAGTCCCCCTTCCAACGATCGCAAGTTGATGGAAGGGGCAGTGATCGACGCTCCACATGAGTCAGCTGGGCCGTTGCCATTGCCTAATTATCCGTGGGCCTGGGAGATGGCGTAAGAATGCAGTATTTCTTGAACACTTATGTTTTTCCGATGAAAATCAAATCAAATTTCATGTAAATCGGACTATTTTTAACGAAGGCAGCTTCAAATGATATAATTTGATTGTTCATGGAATTTCCTTCATTATGATGGTCCGAATTACGTCGTTCTTGGTGTTAGTTTCATCGGCGAAACATAAGGAATCGATTGTCGTCGTTGTTGCAAAGATCTGATGAGAAACTCGGAAATCCTAGACATTTCTCACTTTTTAAAGGTATTCAAATCCCTTCGAGGGTCGAAAGCCATAAAATTTGGTGAGGCACTGAGGAGTGTTGTCCTCGCCACGGGGTACCTACCAAGGTTCGAATCAAGAGTTTCGAGACTTCGAAGCCGATCAGACTTCGAATCCGTTCAAACTTCGAAGCCGACCAAGGCTTCTCAAGAGCTTCGAATCATGTTCGAAACGCTTCGAAGTTTTCGTCACATATATAGATTCGAAGCGCTTCGAAGCGCTTCAGATCCCATCACGTCACGTACCTCACAGCGAATCCCCCCCCCCCCCCCAACCGTGGTGCCGCACCGAATTTTATGGTTTTCGACCCTCGAAGGGGTTGGAATACCATTAAGGAGGGAGACCACTGTCAGAAATCTGAATTTTTTTTATTATTACATTTTCTGAAGGACGTACGTTTCAAGAATGTTCTCTCCAAATTTTATGATGAAATTCGCAAAATTGACGGAGATATGGTGTTTTTCGTGAAGCGGTGTCAAACGCGCGACTGACAGAGCCACGCGGAACTTTGAACGCGTTTTCCTCAGAATGATATTTTTCAACCGCGTTGACAGTCTACAGAGAAAACTATACGTCCAATTGACATGAGCAAGGACATTAATTGTACGGAAAACCCGTCGCTATTACGTGACGATAAGCTTTTTTCAATTTTCGACCTGCTTTTATTTTTTTAGCAACATTTCTCCAATTTTGTACCCCGAAAACATGACTTTTTTCCAGTGGTCCGCCATTTTGTTATTTTTTACAATTTTGACATTTTTTGATAGTCACGTAATAGAGGCAGGCTTCTAGTTTCTAAATATTATTGTTTCTTTTAATTTTGATTAACCATATGGCCTGGGGCTTATCAACGCGACTGGCATGTTTTTGCTGCAGCGCAAATTTTGACGAAGAGTATACAGGAAACGGATTTATGAATTTGATTGAAAAAAATTTTTTCTTTCCCTTCGATGTGTACACTATTAACTATACTAAACAATAAATTGATTCACTTGCGTTGTTTGGTTGAAATAAATTCCCGAAAACTCCCTTACATTTCGGACCGACACAGTGGTCTCCCCCCTTAGAGAGTGAGATATGCCCAGGATTTTCGAATTTCTCATGAGATCTCTGCGAAAACCGCGGCAATCGATTTCTTATGTTTCGTGTCCAGACTCATCTTCATCGGGAAAATTCCAGCAGTCGATTGATGATGCTTTCGCAAACGGCTATTCAAAACTTGAACAATTTAGTTTACCGTATTGGAGGGCCTATTTATCCCGCTGGCCGGTTTTACTGCTCTCGACAGGCAATCCGTGGTCTTCTAACCATTAAAGGGTGCGTAGGCCGTGTGCTTCAGGCTGGGCCCACAATTTTCGCTTAAGCTGGTAAACGCTGTAAAATGGACTAACGAAAAGCATGGAATATTTTGTTTCCGTTTATGAATACAGATTTCGTTACTCATTTATTAGCTGCTGTCATGTAAGGCTAATGTATTTTGGTCTTCCTCTGATCCCGCTTTTGTGCCTTTCAATGGTTTATTGCCAGCTATCGTTTTTTGTTTCTTCCATCACGAAGTAAGCGTAACAATTACATTTGCACATAAATAAACCCATGCATTAAAGCTGATGCAGGAAACAAAGATTTCTGCACTCTTTTATCCAATAATGTAACACGTGCGAATTATGATTTAAGATTAAGAGTAAAGGACCCCGTAATGGGCCCGTGACAGGCTCAAAAAAAGATAGGCTCAGGCAGGAATCGGATTAGCCTTTCCTTTAATAATCTTTGATGTCTGTGAAACTATAATATGATATAAAATATAATATAAAAATAATATATATATATATATATATATATATATATATATATTGTATACTGTATATACAGAAATCAAAGATTATTAAAAGAATAATATATATATATAGGCTTGTTTGAGATTCAGTAGTTCCGATCTCCGCCACACCCAACTCATCACAGCACCTCCTGGACAGCGGAACGACAAGCCCGATCCACAATCGATCGACCAATCAGGTGTCAGCGACAGAATGCTTAGCCAATCGCATTTCCCCACGTCGCACAGTGGTTCGAGTATACTACATGCTAGCTGGACAAAATTATTTTTTCGCGGGTTTGGGTTTATATGGGGTTCAAATTGTTAGAAAACAAACCTGATTCGTATTACAGTTCATTATTTCAATAAAAATATCAATAAAATAAAAATATGACTAATTCAATAAAGGAAAAATAACAAACCAACAGTATTGTACTTTAAATATAATTAACAGTTATAACATTATGTCTATTCCCGTAATTTCTGAGTTTCTAAGTTTAAAACCTGCTTTTTGAAATAAGTTTTCCCTGCATCGCTATTAAAATAGTGTTTTACTATATGTTCCACGTCGATCCACGCGACAAGGGTTGAATCTACGGAAAGTAGAGACTTTCTAGTTTATTTTAATCAAACAATCGATCTGCAAAAATTTGCAAAACCATATTTTTCTAATTGTTTTTGAGCGCGACGCTCGGTAGCACCACTCAGTGGATTAAAATAGTGTTTTACTATATGTTCCACGTCGATCCAGGCGACAAGGGTTGAATGTACGGAAAGTAGAGACTTTCTAGTTTATTTTAATCGATCGATCTGCAAAAATTTGCAAAACTATGCCGAGCGTCGCGCTCGAAAACAATTAGAAAAATATAGTTTTGCAAATTTCTGCAGATCGATCGATTGATTAAAATAAACTAGAAAGTCTCTACTTTCCGTACATTCAACCCTTGTCGCGTGGATCGACGTGGAACATATAGTAAAACACTATTTTAATAGCGATGCAGAGAAGACTGATTTCAAAAACCAGGTTTTAAACATAAAAACTCAGAAATTACAGGAATAGACATAATGTTATAACTGTTAATTATATTTAAAGTACAATATTGTCGTTTTGTTCTTTTCCCTTAATTGAATTAGTCATATTTTTATTTTATTGATATTTTTATTGAAATAATAAACTGTAATACGAATCAGGTTTGTTTTCAAGCAATTTGAACCCCATATAAACCCAAACCCGCGAAAAAATAATTTTGTCCAACTAGTATGTAGTATACTCGAACCACTGTGCGTCGCTCGATCCTCCAGACTTTTGGAGAAGACGACTAACGGAAATCGATCGGCCATATTGCTCTTGCTCTTCTTGTTCACGCAGAGTACGAAGGTAGACGCGTCGGTTTTACTGAACGTTTTTCTCAAGTAACTCGTGAAGGCTCATTGTTTTGCTCGTGCTAACGCTCAACCGTTTTGTATCTCACCGCTCAATTCAATATCTCGTGCTCAGACTCGTCGTGTATCGATTGTGGATCGTGGTCAGTTACGCGGCCACGTGTGCGTCGTTTTGCGATTCGTCTCAACGAGACAGGAACTGTACACTCTCTGCACAACGTGCATCCGCTCATTCTCACTCATAATTCTTTTATGTTCGGACTCACTCAGCGAGTGTACAATAAACATTGCTCATAAATACTGTGCGTTCTTTACATAACCTCACCGGCATCTCACGCTCATCGCGAGCTCTTTCGCGAACATTTTTTGGTCCTTCGAGCCGGATTGTTGTGTGAAGTTCTGTGCAGTGCTCACCCAGAACAGTTCACTCTCATCGCTCAGTGCTCATCATGTCTGACGGAGAGAACAACTCCATCAAGACCAGCTCAGAGTCGCGGTCCCGGTCTCCGTCACCCAATCTCAGGGGAGATGAGCAGCAGAGCGGCCAAGATTCCAGATTTGGCCATCCCCAAATTTGGGGGCAAGTTCGTGGAGTGGCCCGCTTTCAGTGAGTTATTCACCTCGCTCATTATTAAGGACTCACGACTCGGGGATATTGACCGCCTGTACTACCTGAGAGCGAGCCTGACAGGCTAGCCCTCCAGGCGGGTCAATGCCTTCCCTCTGCGAGGCTCATCCTTCCCAGCCGCTTGGGAATATTTGGAGAAGCGATTCTCCAACAAGCGGCTACTCATCAAGGAGCAGCTTGACAAGCTGCTCTCCATCTCGCCGATCTCAACCCGGTCAGCGCCTGCTCTCCACGACTTGGCTGCCACCATCAACGAGGTCAACGAGACGCTCATCGCTCTGGGTGCTGACAAGGAGATGCACAATTGCCTCCTAGTGCACATTCTCACCAATAGCTTGGACAAGGTCACGCGAGAGGCCTGGGAGACATCGCTGGCCAACTCACCGGATTGCCCTCGGTATCAGGACCTACTGGCGTTCGTCGAAACCAAAGGTGGCGCCTTAGAGCAGATGGAGGCCACATCGAAGAAGCCAGCGACCCCTTCAACCTCCACTGCTCGCTCATCTCAGAGGGGGTCTACCGCTGACCCTGCGACGCAGACAAAAAAGCAGGCTCAACCGGCTTCAAAAGCTCAGACGTTGCAATATCCATGCGACTGGTGCCACGGCGACCACTTCATGGTCATGTGCCCTAAGTTTAGGGAATCGCCAGTGACCGAGCGCCGCAACTTCATCGTCGCTCGATCACTCTGCAAGAATTGCTGTGGTCGACACGACACAGATGTGTGCAGATCGGCGCACCGGTGCAAGATTTGTGGGGCCAAGCACCATTCGATGCTGCACCCTTCTCAACCAGCGGTTGCTCAAGGCTCAGCGCAAGCTAAATCCAGGTCGACGACCGAGCCCAGCTCTGCTCAACAAGCCCCTCCAACGGAAGGGAAGAAGTCAGAAGATGACACTGACTTCTGAAGCGTTGGTGCAGTCGTCAACTCACTCTCACCCAAATCACCAAGCTCAAGCACAACCGGTCACACTCATACGTCTCTGTCTCACCCAGCCACTGGTTGCCACGCAACCTCGCTCACGCTCACCCTGTTAGCAACAGCTAACGCACAGCTCATCTCACCTGTGGCCTCGCTGCCAGTCAGGCTACTCATCGACTCAGGCTCAGAGCACACCTTCATTAAGGAGGAGCTCATCACTCAACTTAACCTTCAAAGAACCCACTCATCCATCTCAATTATTGGCATTGGAGGCAACAAAACTACTCACACTCGAGGCGTCGTGTCAATCACTCTACGATCAAGCTACGACTCCTCCACGGTCTCCACTCAAGCTCATGTTCTGCGAACTCTCACATCCAGTCTATCATCCGTTGAAGCGCCACGTCAATAATGGCCACATCTCACCAGGTTAAGGTTAGCTGATCCAGATTTTCTAAAACCTAGGCCTATTGACATAATTATTGGTGCAGACTCATATGGAAAAATCATAAAACCTAACCTCAAAAGGGGTGACCCTTCAATGCCAATTGCCCAGTTCTCAATCTTTGGGTGGCTCGTTCTTGGACCAGTCGCACACAGCTGCAGTCATGCAGCACAGCGACAGAACAATACAAGATTTATTGGCAAAATTCTGGATTCAAGAAGAGCTCCCGACAGATACGCCCTCAAAGCTCACCCCTGAAGAACAAGAATGTGTGGATCACTTTCGGGCGACACACATTCGTGATTCTACAGGAAGGTACATCGTACGCATCCCTCTCAAGACATCTCGAAGTCTGTTGGGCAATTGCTACCAGACAGCCCATGCCTGTCTGAAGCGAACACTCAACAAGCTCAACAAAGATTCTGAATATCGCAATCTCTACCAAAGGATCATGAAGGGATATGAGGCACTCCATCATATGGTAAGAGCTCCCTCACTCTCACCTAATACTCACACTGTTTTCTATCTTCCACATCATGGAGTACTCAAGCTCGACAGTCAGACCACGAAGTTGAGGGTCGTCTTCAATGGCTCAAGCCCGACCACAACGGGGCACTCGATCAACGATCTCATGCACACTGGTGCGAACCTTCTACTCAACATCACGGATGTGCTGCTGTGGATTCGCCAGCACAAGTACATTTTCGCCACAGGCGTGACAAAAATGTACAGACAAATCAAGGTTTACGAAGACGACCAGGACCTCCAGAGGATACTGTGGATTGACGAGGATTCAAAGGAGGTGCCCTACAAACTCACTACGGTCACTTATGGAACCAAGGCTGCGCCGTTTCTCGCTGTCAGAGTACTACTGCAGTTGGTCGAAGACGAAGGACATCGTTTTCCCCTGGCAGTACCGTCAATCACTCATGCCAGATACGTCGACGACATAATCGGCGGCGCCGATACAGGTGAGACACTCATTACAATTGCTCAACAATTAAATGACCTGTGCAAGGCGGGAGGTTTTCCACTTGCCAAGTGGCATTCAACCTACCCTCCATTGCTTGAATCAATTTCTCATGACGTGCGAGCTAGCAACTCGTACATAGCACTTGACGACTGCAATACCAAAATTCTCGGATTACAATGGAACGCTCTCACTGACAACTTCTCATTCTCGACAAAACCTCTCAGCGATTCAAGGCTCACTAAACGTCTCATTCTCTCTGAAGTAGCAAAGATATTTGATCCACTCGGCTTCTTAGCTCCAGTCATCATTCGGGCAAAAGCACTTTTGCAGGAATTGTGGCTGCACAAACTGAACTGGGACGACCCACTGCCTTCCCAAGTCACTGCTCACTGGCTCACCATTAGAGAAGATCTAACAAGTCTGGCCAGACTCTCAATACCAAGGTGGTTCAACATCTTCTCCTACTCGACAGTGGAATTACATGGATTCTCTGATGCCTCTCAACTCGCCATGGCAGCGGTAATTTACATTATCGTGTCCACACCGTCCACAGCTCACAAAGTGTCGACACTAGTGTGCTCCAAAACCAAGGTAGCACCACTCAAGAAACTCACAATCCCAAGGCTCGAACTCACTCCTGCTTTAATGCTGGCAAAGCTCACGAAGTATGTTCAAGCTACTCTTCAACTCAACATTTCTACAACTCATCTGTGGACGGACTCTCAAATATCACTCTCATGGATCAAATCACATGCTTCACGCTGGAAGGATTATGTACGGAATCGTGTCTCCCAAATTCAAGAGCTCACCCCACACGCACATTGGAGACACGTTCCTGGAACGGCGAATCCAGCTGACTGTGCCTCTAAAGGCCTAACAACACATCAGCTTGAACACCATGAGCTTTGGTGGACGGGACCATCTTGGCTCACTCAACCCAGTTACTCATGGCCCTCTGAACCTACATTGAAGGACAGTCCAAGCATGCAGGAAGCTCGTCCTGGAATCTCAAATCTGCTCAACATTCGAAAACTCGAATATCACTGGGACCTCATTTACAAATACTCATCTCTCAACAAACTCTTTCGTATCACTTCAGTTTGTTTCAGAATTCTGTCACATTTAAGCAGGTCAACGATTTCCTTACCACTCATCGTTCAGTCGCCCGAGGATCTGGAGAGGGCCAGGATCTTCTGGATTAAAGCGACGCAGTCCCTTTACTTCGCACACGAAATAAGAACGCTCAGCTCTGGCGCGACGCTGCCATCTTCTCACACCTTCAATAGGCTCACGGCCTTTATCGACCAAGAAGGAGTGATCCGAGTCGGGGGCCGACTCAACAACGCTCACATTGCATATGGAAGTAAGCATCCTGCAATTTTGCCTCGTCACTCACGTCTGTCCGATCTGATTATAGATCAAGCTCACCGAGAAACTCTCCATGGAGGGACTCAGCTCACGCTCGCTCAAATCAGACAGACCTACTGGATCATCGGTGGTCGAGCTCCAGTGAAATCTCACATTCTACGGTGTGTTGTGTGTGCTCGGCAAAGGGGGATCCGTGCCCATCAACTGATGGGCCAACTACCTCTTTCACGAGTCACACCCACACGCCCATTCACCAACACTGGACTGGACTATGCTGGTTCTGTCACCTTAAGGACGTGGAAAGGGCGAGGCGCCAAGACTCACAAGGGATGGATCTGTGTGTTCGTCTGTCTCACCACCTCAGCTGTTCATCTCGAGCTAGTCACCGACTACTCCACAGAAGGTTTCATAGCAACGTACAGGCGTTTCATCTCACGGAGAGGAATCCCTCACTCACTCTACTCAGATTGTGGCACCAACTTCATCGGAGCCGATGCCACGCTCAAGAGGATGTTCACTCAGGGCTCTTAAGATCACCAAACTCTCGCTCAGCTGTTGGTCAACGACAACACTCGCTGGTGTTTCAACCCTCCAGCCGCACCACACATGGGAGGCAAATGGGAGGCTGTGGTGAAGTCGACCAAACACCATCTTCGGCGAACAGTGAGTGAAACAGCACTCACCTACGAAGAGTTCAGCACACTTCTCACGCAGATTGAGGCCTTGTTGAATTTACGACCTCTCGAGCCCCTCAGCGACGATCCTGATGACGTCGCAACGCTCACTCCTGCTCACTTCCTCATTGGCCACCCGCTCTCAGCTCTACCGGAACCCTCTGTGGAGCACACATCCATCTCACCATCAGCGCGGTGGCAACTCATCCAACAGAAGACTCAACAATTCTGGACTCAATGGTCATCTCATTATCTGCAACGTCAGCTCTCAATCTCGAAGTGGCATCATCCATTCAACGCCATCAAGGTCGGCTCTCTGGTGCTCATCACCGATGAGCGGTTTCCCCCTAGCAAGTGGTCACTTGCTCGGGTTCTCACCCTTCACTCAGGGAAGGATGGACTGACCAGGGTGGTGACGCTCAAGACCGCCACTACCATCTTAACCAGGTCAATCGCAAAATTGTCTGTTTTGAATGTTACAGATTCATCATCAACATCTTCTTCCAGCTGTTGAGGCCGGGAGCATGTTTGAGATTCAGTAGTTCCGATCTCCGCCACACCCAACTCATCGCAGCACCTCCTGGACAGCGGAACGACAAGCCCGATCCACAATTGATCGTCCAATCAGGTGTCAGCGACAGAATGCTCAGCCAATCGCATTTCCCCACGTCGCTCGATCCTCCAGACTTTTGGAGAAGACGACTAACGGAAATCGATCGGCCATATTGCTCTTGCTCTTCTTGTTCACGCAGAGTACGAAGGTAGACGCGTCGGTTTTACTGAACGTTTTTCTCAAGTAACTCGTGAAGGCTCATTGTTCTGCTCGTGCTAACGCTCAACCGTTTTGTATCTCACCGCTCAATTCAATATCTCGTGCTCAGACTCGTCGTGTATCGATTGTGGATCGTGGTCAGTTACGCGGCCACGTGTGCGTCGTTTTGCGATTCGTCTCAACGAGACAGGAACTGTACACTCTCTGCACAACGTGCATCCGCTCATTCTCACTCATAATTCTTTTATGTTCGGACTCACTCAGCGAGTGTACAATAAACATTGCTCATAAATACTGTGCGTTCTTTACATAACCTCACCGGCTTCTCACGCTCATCGCGAGCTCTTTCGCGAACAGGGCTATATGTATGTGTATATATATATGTATGCCTATATATATTTTAGTAGAGTGGCCTCCATCTCACGATGAAAATTTAATCAAGCATATCCGTATTTCGCTTATGTTTTACTTAATTATATACGGTAACACGCGTAAGTTTTAATACCTCAATATATCGAGAATCACGCACACGATCAGATTTAATTGTTTTGGTTTCGAGTTCCACGCATCTTATCCTTTTAAATCTGTATTGATACTGGCTCGCACTTATCTTTCCTTGTATTTAAAGAAGGGGTGGAACCAATTATTTTCGTAATTCACGTTAGAAAACATGCAACTTTTGTTGGAAACAGTTTTCCTTAAAACCATTCCAAACTATTTCTCGATGTCTAGATGCTAGAAGGCAGGCAAAAGGTCGGAAGCTAAAATGGTTCCAAAATGAGAAGCGAAAATCACATTTAGTATCTTGACCTGCAGGAGTATCGTTTACACCAGTGGGGTTTTCCCCAACCACTTACCCGGTGGCCGTCTACCCAGATTATTGTTGCCGCGACGCGACCCCCTCAACCATTCTTTGCGCGCTGCCTGACAACTGACTCCTGCCACAATCACATACCTCAAAAATAAGTCACACCGAAATCACGTTACACGTGACTCTTTCAAACAGTACTCGCTCCTACAGAACACACCTCTCTGCTCATTCTCCACATTCATTATACAGTGTGTAGAAACATGATTGGTCGTTGCTCTTAGGGGGTGAATCTACACCTCTGGATCGGTGGAAATTTGTGAAAAAAGGGTCCGCGAAATTGTTTATAACATTGAAAATTAATGTTAAACATTTGGTAAACTTGTCAAAAAGCTACCTCCTCACCGATTGCAATGACCTTCACATATGTTATCAAAGTCATCATTCTGAACAACATTTCCCTTTAAACTTCTTGGCGGTCGGCGTTGGTTTACGAAATATTCGTAAAAAACTTTACTTAACACTAGAATAACCGAGTTTAACACATGTGTACGAGCTATTCCACGTCAAAACGCATACAGGGACAATTTAGTTTCGCCGATTCTGTTCAAAATTGCAGCATTTGTCGATAACCTTGCAAAAACAAAGTATACTGAATTTTAAAGACCTAGGTCAAATAGTTTTCGAAATATTTGTTGTTAAAGTCTTAAAAATTGCAACAAAATCGTTTGCCGCGTCATCACTTAAACTGTAATATCTCGGTCATTTTTAAAGATAATGTCTTCGCCTCGTGCTCATTTTAAAACTGAAGGAATGCTTTCTCAACTTGTATATAGAATATTTTGTTAATTTTTAATAAACTTGACAGTAATCGATGTCAATGTTTGAAATCGCGATTTGACATCGTTTCCACCCACGGTCCGGCTTGAAGAAAATACCATTCGATTCGTTGAGCCTTCAGCTAATAAATGCGTTTTTCAAAGAAGTGGAGAAATTTTGGGAACAGCTAACAAAAAAATAAAACTTACGATAGTGCATACCGCTTGAAACTGCGCGGATCCCATGGTCAGCCCGCACGTACGCGTTTTCAAAACAATCGCCTAGCGGAGGAAAGTATTTATATACGATGCGACAAAACAAACTTTTCGTTCAACATTTTCGGTATTCTCGAGAAAAATAATAGGAATATCTACTCACCATATAAAAGATTAGCAATAGTAGGTAGTTTTTAGTGATTCTTCCTTATCTTTTTTAGCAAACGAAAAGTTTGTTTTGTCGCATCGTATATAACTACTTTCCTCCGCTAGGCGATTGTTTTGAAAACGCGTGCGTGCGGCCTGACCATGGGGTCCGTACAGTTTCAAGCGGTCACTATCGTAAGTTTTATTTTTTTGTTAGCTGTTCCCAAAATTTCTCCACTTCTTTGAAAAACGCATTTATTAGCTGAAGGCTCAACGAATCGAATGGTATTTTCTTCAAGCCGGACCGTGGGTGGGAACAATGTCAAATCGCGATTTCAAACTTTGACATCGATTAATGTCAAGTTTATTAAAAATTAATAAAATATTCTATATACAAGTTGAGAAAGCATTCCTTTAGCTTTAAAATGAGCACGAGGCGAAGACATTATCTTTAAAAATGACCGAGATATTACAGTTTAAGTGATGACGCGGCAAACGATTTTGTTCCAATTTTTAAGACTTTAACAACAAATATTTCGAAAACTATTTGACCTAGGCCTTTAAAATTCAGTATACTTTGCTTTTAGATGTTATCGACTAATGCTGTAATTTTGAACAGAATCGGCGAAACTAAATTGTCCCTCTATGCGTTTTGACGTGGAATAGCTCATACGTCGGTTCGCTACCATACTTTACGCGCGCACCCCCCCCCCCTGCCCCCGCCCTAATGTAGCCTCAACCAATACTAATACCGTCGGCTATGAAAGAGATTTCAATATATTCTGCCGAAAGTTTTTTATTAATATCTCCGAAACTGAGGCCGACCGTTAAAAAGTTTAACGAAAAATGTTGTTCAGAATGACGACACTGACAACATACACTAGAGCGTTAACTATCCGAACCTCGATTAACCGAACCGTCGATTATCCGAATCAGTGCTGCATCATCACTATCCCTACCACTGCTTCGAACCAGTGTAACGGTATTGCTTGATTGATTGATTGATTGACTTTTGCGTAATAAAAATTAACGCAGTAATACTCTTGTATTTAATAAGTAATTTTAGGTGTAATTCCTATAGTTATGAACTGTGTAAAGTACATTCATGTTTCATTCTCTGAACTGTTCGATTATCCAAACAATTCAAATTGCCAAACTACCTCGGTCGCAAGCAGTTCGGATAATTGACGCTCTACTGTATGTGAAGGTCATTGAAATCGGTGAAGAGGTAACTTTTCGACAAATTTACCATTTTTTTTTACATCAACCTATTCTGCGTGTTGAAGAGGGAAAATGTTTGAAAGAAGCCATCTGCCGCAAAGAAACCATTTGGTAACAAGAAAAATTGTTAAAGATTTCGGAACGACTTGATTGTGTAGAGTTATACGTATATGTAGGCATGAGGCCACCACTACACTGCTGCTTGATACGAGATACATCATAAGATTACCATAATTTATTAATCATTTTTTAATTAATTATTATAGGAAGTGTTCAAAATGATAAATTAAAGTGTATCTCTGTACACAGGGTATCCCAGGTATACAGTTGAAAAAAAATTGAAAAAGTTGAAAAGGTTAATATAAACCCATGTCCGCAAATAATTTATTAGTCAACTAGCTGTACCCGGCCAGGCGTTGTTGTGGCTCAGTCTGGTTAAATGGAAAAGAAAGAAAAGAGAAAGCGCTTGGTTTATAAAAAATAAAAGTATTTAAAAAAGTATATAAAAACACGCGCGTATTCGAATGCAACGTTGTGTAAAAATTTCAAAGCATTTGGTGAAGAACTTTCCGAGATTTAAGATTTTGAACCAACGAACATTTACATTTTTATTTATGTAGATTATAAGATAGCAGAGATTTGTTACATCGTAAGCGAAGTTGTACCATGCTTCTCCGTTGTATGGGTCTGTAAAGACGCTGATTGATAAAGAAATCAAGAAATTTTTATTTGCCTTTTAAAAATGCTGTATTAATTTGACATCGGGACACCTTGTATATAAATTCTCACTGCTATTACAACTTTCATTCCTACCGCTTATAGCGCTGCACTCTTATTTCATGCTTAGCCGTTAACGTTGGATGCGACACGGAAATGGTAATGGGGCTCTAGGGCCCCAAAATCGAGGGACACCGAAGACAATAGAGTGAAAGGTCTATTCTATACTTGGTCTGTGCCTAGGCTCACATGCCCGTCGGTAAGAGCGAGCCCTCCACGTACCAAGCAAATGTACCGCCGATCACGTCCCGCCGCTATCGCGCGAGATCTTCTTTACCATCGTGACATTTCAAAAATGTTAACAACTAACACTTAGCAGGTTATGATTGAATGACAGCCAAGTGACATTTGTAAATTATGCTTTCGAGGCGACACCTACTGGCGTCAAGTGGAAGAGAACAACGTGACGTCACAACTCTTAATCCTAAAAGTATCATTTTGATAACTATTAATTCAGAATAATTCTTATATCTTTTAGACAAATAGCTTGATACATTAAGTAAAACGACATATGGGTTCGAAAAAAAAAATGATTCGCTTAATCATGTAAAAACACCGGGACTATGTCATAAAATAAGATAATAAGGCTAAAATAGCTCCGACGACCTGTCAATTTCGCTACCTTTCGTGTATAGAGACATGGTCGCTCAGTGTGCCTATGGGTAAAGGGGAAGGGGGGAATTAGCTTCCAAACGCAACCGCGTCTGTTGATAATATGTTAAGGATTACATTCAATTTTCACATACATTCTTGTATCCCAATTACCTATTTCGTTTGTTTCGTCATTTTTTTTAATAAGCAATACAGCAAGATGAACAATCAAATTTTAATTTCTCCAATACTCGACGTCGTCGCTTTGATACATGTGTAATTTCGCAGGTAATTGACTTACGCGCTAACTCTTGCAAGTATAATCTATCCTAGAACCATTTGATGCAGATTCTCTCGCACTTACTTTCTATGTGAATTTGCAGATAATGAATAGAAAATTTACGCAACTTGGTACGAGCGTCGTAGATCAAATGGTCGTTTAATAAAACAGTGATTTGGGTTAGATCAATAGGATCAGAGTTGTTACCTAAATACATCTATACGTATATATATACATACATATATATATATATACACATAAATACTACAGTCGATTTAAATCACGCCTCTACCTTTTGTCCTTACAAAAATCACATAATTGGGGATTTCTTAACACTATTCCTACCACGAACCGGTCAAAAGACCGTTTTTAAAATATCGATTAGAATTTCCTATATACAACGTAATTGAATCGCCTTTAAACTTCACGATTTTGCCTCAAATATACGTATAATACATTTTTGAATATTCACTTCTTGTTTTATTGTTTATTTTCTGAGAAAAATTTGTAGTCTGTCTTACCTAACGCGACCGGTCAAGTGACGTGAAATGTGTCGGTAGGAATAGTGTTAAGATTGATTCTTTGTAAGAGAATATGAACTCATCTTTACATATTTGGTCTCTTTGTTAAAGCTATAATTATTAAAGATTTGCAGAATTCTTCTTGTTTCGTCACAGGTCTCATGCTGCTTTATGTTCTTAGTCCAAGAGTCATGTGCTGATTATTTACAAATGGTGAAATTTTGATATTGACCGTTACTCATAGCGTTTACAATGCATATTTTCGTTGTATCAATTTTGGACATTGTGTATGCGAAATATTATGTTCATTGCGCAGTGAAAAAAAGTATATGAAGCTCATTAACGATGTTAATAACATTAATAACATTGAGCAACGGCGTTAACAATACAATCATGTATTAAAACAGAATGGAATTCGGCGCATAGAATGCAGAAAGTGTCATGACAGTGAATTTCTTCACGCACAGTTGAGAAAACATAGTAATAAAAGGAACTGTAATTATGTCTTTTGGAAATTTGTAATTTCGGAAATGTTGTATAATCAACGGCGTGAGAGGCAATCTTACAGAGTTGTAGGATAATTGGCCATATTTCATGTAATCATTTTCACAGCATGTTGACTGATGTAGGAAAACGAATTACGATAGATCGTTGCTTTTTTATTGGTTCGTTGTTTGCACGAATTAACCGAAGTGCTTAATTAAATAAGGTTCTTGACCCATCGATAAATTGATGTCAGCATGAGCCCTGCGTTAGCAATACAACGCACATTTAAGCATTCTTGCACGCACATTTGATATTTCTGTACATATAACAATAAAAATATTATCATTTGTCCGGCTATTGATTAAATTTTTACTACGATTTACGCACGGGTACAGAGGGTATTTATAGTTGCATACGAATATGGGTATATATAAGTCTTCGTTAATTTCAAAATTGTGTTACCTATCGCTTAATTTTCTGCTCGACAGTATCGAGCCTGCGAATAGCTATTCTTTATCCAACGTTTGTTATTTTATGATCCCTTATCCAGACGTTCATGCAAGATTAAAATATTTCTCATTGTATGGAAAGTCATACTTGTTAATAATTAATCCAACATCTTTTATTACTGATCTACTAATAGTCTCATAATTTTTTAATAAATTGAAATAATCATAAGCCTCCGTTAATCTTTCTTATCGTGTTGTCTCCCTTCATAAACAAGAAAAAAACATTATTCTGGCTAAAAACCATTCACACCTTTTTTTAACTATTGCTTCGTTATTTATTTCATTCTGCCTCTCTCTTTCTTCCGTAATTAATATTAAAGTTAATATTAATTAATTGAAATAATCGGTCGTACGAACATCGTGCTCGAGTAATTGGAGACATTTCAAGGTTCTCCATCAAGCTTAGAATTAAGCCATCGTCTTCCAATCTCGTTGAAATACATGAAGTTGGAATAATTGTTCGTGCTCTGATTTCATTGTTCTTAAAACACGTTACATTCATTACGAATATTTATACCGATGTTTCAGGAGAAACGTATGCCGGGATATGGTTGGGGCTCGCATTGGATTAATCAGCGAAACGATGAAAATGTACGAAAACTATCCTCATCGTAAAAGCTAAGGTTACATTATCGATTCGCTTGTATCATTTTGTATTATTTTCCGATTTTGTGTTATAACTCGTGAACTGTAAAATAATTTTTTCCCCGAATGATAGATCTAATTAAAAGAAGTAACTTTTGTCTTGAAACTTTTTTTCTATCTCCTACAGTTCGCGAGTTATAACACAAAATCGGAAAATAGCCGAATTTTCAGGGGTTAATTTCACCCCCTTCGAGTGAATTTGGGCAGGAAAAAAATTGCGGTGTAATCAGAAGGTAATCCCCTATATATTTCGAGTTCGGGATCTTCCTTTGGGAGGTCCGATTAATATGTACGACAGTATTTGTAGTTGGACACTTGTTACATAGGAATTGAAAGCTTTGTAACCCGCGTGTTGGGTGTTCTAATGATGGCAATGAGAAACGACACAAATAATTGCTATTTTCAAATAATTATAAGCAGTTGGTGCTTAATTCGTAACTATACATTTTACCGGATATTTAAATAATTATTTCTCCTAGATACCTGAATATTTTTAGAGGATTTTGCGACTAAATGATTACAAGTATTAAAATATAAAGGGTCTAGCAGGGTAAGTATGGGCAAACGGCCCCCACGCCGATTCCTGGAGGTGTTATTTTTTAAACAATGCTCCTGGCCTGAAACACCATTGTGTAAAGTTTTAGATCGCTACCCCCCCGTTTAAGGGTAATACGGGGGTGAACGCCCTTAACGTTATTATTTTTTATCTCGGTTACTACTTAAAATATTTGAATGAGAAAAATATGAAAAAAAGCTACATACTAACTGTACTTCGTGTATTTTTCTCGAAATTGTAAATCAATTATTAAGGGTAGAAAAAAAATAATTAATTTTTTGAGGGTGGTTTTTCGAAACAACCCTTTGAGTGACAACCTCCAAAAAAATAAAAAATAATGCTCTATTATGGTGGTATTATATAAAAAATCCTGAAGATGATCGAGTTGGTGGAACATAGTTAAATAATTTAAAGAAGATCATTATATTATAAAGGGTCTAGCAGGGTAAGTATGGGCAAACGGCCCCAACGTCGATTCCTGGAGGTGTTATTTTTTTAAACAATGCTCCTGGCCTGAAACACCATTATGTAAAGTTTTAGATCGCTACCCCCAGTTGAATACGGTAATACGGGGGTAAACGCTCTTATATTTATAATTTTTTTTCTTGGTTAAAGATATTTAAATGAAACAAAAGCGACAATATTTTTCCGGATTGGAAATGAATTATTACGGGTAGAAAAATATAATTTATATTTGGGGGTAGTTTTTGCACACAACCCTATGAGTGACAACCACCAAAAAATTAAGAATAATACTCTATTATATAACTATCATGTATAAAAATGTAGAATAGTCGCGTTGGTGGAAACATACTTAAATAACCCCTCAACGACGGCGACTGCGTCCCGATATTATTTTTACACGGACGGCGCGGCGCGGTGAGGCGGCCGCGTCCCTCTATTCACCATACGACGACGTATCGACGTCGCGGTCCGCCGACAGCACGGAACCGTCGCTGTTTTATCGACATTTTGCTTGCGAGTTTACTAATAGAGAAAATCATGAATATTACGATAAAAATTGTTTGAGTGCTTTATTTAGCACCAGTATTATTTAGAACAATGCCTGAAAGCAGTAGTGATAACTGCATTATTTGTAATTTTTCTTTAATCGATTATAAGTTATCAGCGTTTATATAATCAGAAAGACAGCAAAATACGCCTGGCTAAGTACGGATTATCCCTTCGATATGTGCAAACAAATATAAGCGATTATCACGACAAGGGGTTGTCATTCATAGGGTTGTGTGCAAAAACTACCCCCAAATATAAATTATATTTTTCTACCCGTAATAATTCATTTCCAATCCGGAAAAATATTGTCGCTTTTGTTTCATTTAAATATCTTTAACCAAGAAAAAAAATTATAAATATAAGAGCGTTTACCCCCGTATTACCGTATTAAACGGGGGGTAGCGATCTAAAACTTTACATAATGGTGTTTCAGGCCAGGAGCATTGTTTAAAAAATAACACCTCCAGGAATCGACGTTGGGGCCGTTTGCCCATACTTACCCTGCTAGACCCTTTATAATATAATGATCTTCTTTAAATTATTTAACTATGTTCCACCAACTCGATCATCTTCAGGATTTTTTATATAATACCACCATAATAGAGCATTATTTTTTATTTTTTTGGAGGTTGTCACTCAAAGGGTTGTTTCGAAAAACCACCCTCAAAAAATTAATTATTTTTTTTCTACCCTTAATAATTGATTTACAATTTCGAGAAAAATACACGAAGTACAGTTAGTATGTAGCTTTTTTTCATATTTTTCTCATTCAAATATTTTAAGTAGTAACCGAGATAAAAAATAATAACGTTAAGGGCGTTCACCCCCGAATTACCCTTAAACGGGGGGGTAGCGATCTAAAACTTTACACAATGGTGTTTCATGCCAGGAGCATTGTTTAAAAAATAACACCTCCAGGAATCGGCGTGGGGGCCGTTTGCCCATACTTACCCTGCTAGACCCTTTACATACTTGAATATAACGCAGTACATAATAATTGCCAGTACATTTTCGCTTTTGTTGTTCTGGCAAATACTCCGAGCAACACGAAATCATTGCAAGAGATACTCTTAAACTTGCAATACATATAAATTATATTTGTAATTTTTACACGGATGTCAAATAATCGGAATCGTTAGGGATCGTTAATTCTCAAAAAATAATTTCTATTTCAATTCGACGTTTATAATATTATTGTTAATTCAATGTTGTATATGATATATGATGTATGATATTTTAATATATGTATATGTAAGCAACTTGAGGGTGCATTAGTACATAAACGATGATATCAATAAAAAATATAATCGATTTGAAAAAATCGCTTTGGTATTTTTTGCCATTTACCTATTCGTAGGGGAGAGATGCTATAAAAGGGACACTTTTGTTTAGCGTCCATTTCTGACAATGTCATTATAGGTATTTAAAAAACAAGTACATCAATAGAAAGCGTGTTCATTTCCCTTCAATAAAAGTATATTACAAACTCATCAATTGTAATAGAAAATAACAAAATCTTCGATTTTCAAATAAGTGGGAAATGTCCCTTTTACGACTACTTAGGTGGTTTTAAATGGGATAGTATAAGTCATGAAAGGGATATGTTAATAAAAATAAACTTATTAAGTATTACAATTATAATTGTAAATCTTAATGATACAAAACAATGGAATCTATGAAAAATTAACTCTTTGTACTATAAATCATTAATATTTCTGACTATCTTCGTAGAGTGTGACTTATCGTTAATGCTTTAGCGGCTACCTCAGTTATAAAGTAACAATTTTTTATAAAATTTATGTCGTACAAACTAAGTTCAACATAGCAATACCCACGAGTGGTAAATATAACAACGAAACGGTCGTCCCATTTAAGATTTGTTATGCTGTCCCTTTTAAGACTCTAAGTGAGTTTAATATAAAATAACGTGAAAACAACGAAGACAACCAATTAAGCTTACCTATTAAGTATTTTCGTTTCAGTTGAATACAGGCTATTTTAATGATATAACACTTCATCGCTTTGTATATATCTTGATCTCAGAAAACGACACAGAAAATCAACGAAAATTTTACTTTTACTACCGAAAAACATCAACCGCGGATTACTACTCTGCTGGAAGTGACACCGCAGTGAATTTTATGTCAAATGACTGGGCAATAATGTTGCCATAAACAGGAAAATAACATGCATGTGCAATGCGTTTAGAATTTTGGCAATTCGATTTGTCCCATTTAAGACCTGTCCCTTTTATAGCACCTCTCCCCTACTAATATTATTATCAAGGCGATAACGAAATTGTTCAAAGAAGAAGAAAGAAAAAACGCAATATGGTTTCTCTAAAAACGGTTAAAAAATATGTATGTAAGGTTGAAGGTAGTAAATTAGTTAGTGTATTTTCATAACGAGTTATTTGGTCCCTGAAATTTGAGAGCTTCATATTTTTTCTATTATCGGAGTAAACAACAATAATTAAGAGCATGTGATAGAAAAATCATTGACAATGAAAAATTAAAGTATTATTTGATGTACGGCTTAAACCAAAATCAGCTATATTCAAAGTCTTTTGTAATGTTTAAATAAAAATTTAGTTGGATCGAATTTTTATTAAATCTGAGAGGGTTACTTAAGTTGTATGTCGTCAACGTAAAAGCATTTTATTTTCGATCACATGAAATAATATTTTTATTCAATCATATCTAATAAATACTTTAATTCAACGTTGGTATGATGAAATTATGGCCCCCTTTTATATTGTACTGATTGGTCCAATCTAATAGTAAATAGATGATTATATATTGATAAAAAATCTGAATTAAATTTCACTACTGAACTATACAGTTGACAAGCTCTCGTTTTTTCCATATCTGAGGTAATCTGGGCAAGTACTTGAATCTGTCGCACATATTTCACAATCTATTGTGCTCACGTAATAATGAGCCTCGACAAGTGATAATAATCGCGCAAACTCCGAACTCTCTTTATTCCCGTTTTACCCCCCCCCCCCCTCAGTTTTTCATTAATTCTTGACAAAAAACTGAAATTCCATGAATGACTAGTAGAAACATTGATCGTGCAATGTATTATCGGTTTCACAATTTTGCCTAACAATGTTGGCGAAGAATTAAATTCTGTAAATTTTTTTCAAGCAACTGAATGTTGACAGAATGTGACGAATCCATGATCATTGGGTAAGTTTTTGTACGCAAAGACAGATCTTTTAAGTAATTAACAACATAAATGATAAAGATAACTTCAGACATAGAGTTGCACGCGACAGCGAGTGATATCCAAAAACTTAGTTCAGCACGGAACATTTCGGGAATTTTTCAGCAATGGTCACGCAACGTTCCGGACAGTAAGGCCAAAAATAAAATTATCCGGTGGTAGTATATAGTAGTATTATATCCGTGCTGCGAGGGACGCGACGAGGATATCATGAATGTGTGGAGAATCGTAGTAGTATAACGTCCGTGTGTCTTTAATAAATAGAAAATTCTTTTACCCTAGTAAGATTCGAACCCATGACCTCGAGCACTGTAGACGAACACTTTACCGCTGCAGCTACAACCGATGACTAAAAAGATTGCTTACGTATTCGTACTTACACTCCTACTGTGACTAACTTTAAACTCAAATTATTCAAAAGTGAAGGCCCGTATTGACAAACCCCATTACATGTCCCTAATCGTGGAGCCGGATATCTCATAACAAATTCATTTCGACCCTTGATGCCATGTTAAATTGATTCACATTCTGTTATCAAATATCCTGCGTAGTACAAGAAACGATTCTTTTTAGTTTTTACTGCATTTTTAATACAATCGTTTAACAAATTTTTTGTATATGATTTTTATTTTCTAGTTTTTAGTGTTGTGGATTTACATTGTACAGCTCAAACAACTTTACAAATCTCTTTTATTGCCGTATACAGTTTAAAAGTTTGCTTAAACCTTATAGTGATAATTAAGTAATTGTATTAATTATTTATATCACATATTGTCCACGTTCGTATATAGTCCTTCGGAGGTTGCCTGTGGAATCTAAGACTGTATTCCTTGTGTTTGCATTTCAGGAATGATCCGCGTATATCCTTATTATGTAGGAATATCGCAGGAACAACGCTCAGTGCCGTTCCGGTTATATTCGCACATAATACGGATTTACGCGGAACGTTCCTGAAATACTAACACACGGAATACAGTCTTAGATTCCACAGGCAACCTCCGAGGGAATATATGTGAATATGGAAAATATGTGATGTAAATAATTAATACGATTATTTAATTAACATAATAGAGTTTAAACAGACTCATAAACTGTATACAGCAACGAAAGATACTTGTAAAGAAATATTAGATGTCCCAATTACTGTCAGTGTCCCTACTATTGCCATTTAATTTATTATACCTAATAAAAATATCCAGCATTGTCGAGAGACAACATATAACTCCCGTATTATGTGCGAATGTCGCAGGAACGGCGCTAAGCACAATGTGCGCAACATTCCTTGGCAATGTGTGCCCAATATTTCTTGAGTATTGAACCGCAGTATGTGCGCAATATTCCATGGCAATGTGTGTACAATATTCCGGGAGTATTGTACCGCAGCATGTGCGCAATATTCCACGGCAATTTGTGCGCAATATTCCGGGAGTATTGTTCCGCAGTATGTACGCAATATTCCACGGCAATTTGGGCGCAATATTTCCGAAACATTGCATAAACGTGGCCATTGCAATATTTCACGGCAATGTTTCTACAATGTTGCAGTAAAATTGCACTAACGTGTCCATTGCTATATTCCACGGCAATGTTTCTACAATGTTGCAGTAAAATTGCAATATAACCTGTAACATTGCAATGTGTACCAACGTTTGTGCAACGTTCCTGCAACAAAGTGTGCTGTAGGGTCATGGTCACACTGGGTCCACTAGACTAGCTTTTCAACTTTGAAGCTTGATACCGGTAAGTTTCTGGCTTTGGAATGGCATTAACATGACATTGTACGGAAATTTGAGGTTTCCTCTTCCGGTAGAGACAGTCAGTTTCTGAATCAGAAAGTATGTTGGTGAGTGGTAGCCGTTACAAAAACATCGTTTTTGAGCCTGGGTCGTTCGGACCCATGTGTGACCAGCGCATAAATTTTATCGGAAAAATGATTTTTTTTATTGTACTTTAATTCGAGAAATTTACTTCAATAAAATCTAATGTGTATGGCCGTGACAATATTTTCCCCAAGTTATATGTCTGTATAATGAGTACGAACACAGAATGTATAGGTATGAAACAGTATATTTTCTAAAAGGACTATATCTTATTAGTATCAGCCACAATGTTTACGAAAATTAATTGAAAAATAAAAAAGGTATGATTGTTTTAGTAAAAAAAAACTAATTTTTCAGAACTTCACACATTTCCGATTTTTGGTACATGTTGTCATTTCATTTTTTACTAAAACGCGAGTATTCCGTATTCTGAAATATTCAAAGTGTGTATTATAATTTTTGGGACTCTATTGGATTGAGGCAGTTCGTAGGATAAATGTTTAAAAATCGGCTGGGTCTATTGGACCCAGTGTGACCACCGCGGAACTTTACAGAAGTGTGAACAAGTCAATTTTATGTAAACTTTTTAAGT
This sequence comes from Andrena chrysosceles, assembly GCA_963855975.1. Lineage (NCBI taxonomy): Eukaryota > Metazoa > Arthropoda > Insecta > Hymenoptera > Andrenidae > Andrena > Andrena chrysosceles. Next base: position 59,096,449 of record OY979767.1, on the reverse strand, counting down.
AATCAATTGGAATTAATAATCTATTGGAAGAAATCCCATTTGATGTTTTATGTTGCACGTCGCATGTGTCGCATTTTTTGAGAAACTCTACAACTTGACAACTGCAGTCTTGCATTCAGGTGGAAGTTGGTCATTCTGAGTACTTTCTATAAAGATAAGCAGATGCACATTAGTGTAATACAAAAATGGTGATCCTCAGGAACAAGGTCAGATGGGGCACATGTTTATATAAACTTTTTCATGTTTTTATGATACATCCTGTATAGCGTACTCAAGTAAAATTATTTATCATATTCAAACTAACAGCGGTTTCTGGGCTTCTTGCATTTTCTATTTGTTACTACTAATTAATCTGAACACTAAATTCGAAAATATTCAAATCGTTTTTACGAAAGTAGTCTTCCGTGAAATAATCTGTTTGGATATTATACAATTAGAAAATTTAAATATTAATTAAATTTGGCTAACACTTTCAACAAAATGAGAAATGAATTATTTGATAGAATATTTTCCTTCTTTATCTTTGGATACGTTGCCTCTAAATTAGTCCTGCTCAGAATAAATTGGAGCCCCACATGTGCTTTTGTTTACGTCTGTATATCGTATTGGTCATTGCGTGTTTACGTTTTCTATAGCGTCAAATTTTACAGTAACTCTTTCTGCGCTATGAACCCATATACAAAGTGTTCATGTTATTGCTATCCAGTTATCGCAAATGGCAAATATGCATTTAGAAACATGAAACAGGAAAATGTGTCACTAACCTTTATAAGCAACCCAACCGGTTATATCAATTATTTAAATTTGTCACATATTTCGACCCACGAAAGTGACATTTAATTTTTTAAACAGAACGCTATATTTTTTCTATCATATGACACCGATTGTGAATATTCAACTGTGTGAGATACGACAGTACCGTTGAAACTCACAAAAAAGTAAAAAATTAAGAAAATTAAGAAAATAATTGGACAAATCGTAGTTATATACGCTATAGTCTTACAAATAACAAATTCTACTAAACACTGTATACGCAGTCCGTGCGAATGCCTATAGGCGTTCTGCGAGCATGACAAACAAACACGACTGGAGTATTCCCGCACACGGCATACGTTCAGCGTTTGAATATCAGCGCTGAAAGGGTCAATAATTCTATCCGCCGAATTTGCCGTACTGTTGTCAGTTGTTTCACAGCAATACCCGACCATAGTATTTGTATTATGAATCTTGTAGCGCATATTGTTTAAATAAACAGCAGGTATACTTGATCAGGAACAGTTTCAACAACTGTAATGGAGTATGAAACACGTCAAAGGTAAATGAGAGGCATAATTGCGTGCGATAGAGAAGTTACGCATTCCGCATTAGTTTTACTCGCCATAATATCCGCGATTTGTTGTAATGTTACTTATAGTATTTGTAAATTATAGTGGTTTAGTGCGCTGCACTGTATACGAATCATTTGTCATCGATCGCCAGTCAACAACGCTGCACGAAAGCATGGAAAAGAAAAAGGGGAGACACACAGAGACAGAACACCATACCGTACGGCGGGATAGATATGCTTTTGACGTATCATATGAAACATGCATTATACATCCTGTCCGGCAGTATAATGCATGCCGACATGAATGAATATCGATTTATCCTGTATGAGTCAATCTTCATTGTTAGAGTTATAAGAGGCAAAGCGACATTTGGGGAGTTCTCGTAATAGCGAAACCTTGCAAACAAAGCATTTGCACAATTGACATTACAAGATGAATTCAATCATGCCATATCGGTATTTGCGATATCATTTTTACTTCTTAGTCCGGTTGGGAATTTTTCATGCTGATTTTTTTTCTAGAAAATCGTATAGTGGTCCTTGTAAGATTCTAAGTCTGTTTCTTTCTCAATTGCGATTCGAGTGTGCCACCGGGTGTCTAATACAAGGACAGCGGTAGAAAATGGAATATTTTGGAAGTCATCGGAACAGAAACGTTCATTCAATCGTAATTTTGTATGTTCAAGGAATTATAAAACTAATTGCACAAGGCTCGCAAAATTGATGGTTCAAAAAACATTTTTTTAAAATTGTATGCTGCTTTTATAGGAATTTGGACTTCCATATACAACAAAAAATTTAAAAAAATATTAGAACCGACTTCCAAAAAATAAAAATGCACTAAAAAGTAAAAAAATTGTTTCCCTTATTTAATCTACGACTCTCATATTTTTTTAAGTCGGCGCCAGATTTACACAGTACAAATTATGAGGCGCCGACTTAAAAAATATGAGAGTCGTAGATTAAATAAGGGAAAAAATTATTTTTAAATTTTTAATTTTATATATATTGACACAACATAAAATTATAATAATTAGGTGACAATAGTCTTTATCGCCTTCTTTCGAATAAAAGAAAGATCAAAATCGGTCCATATGCTCAGGAGTTACGCGGGGACAAGCATATATAAAAAAAATACATGCGGGTCGAATCTATAACCTCCTTCTTTTTGAAGTCGGTTAAAAATAATGAAGATTAGCTCCATCACGTACATTTTTTCCACAACTTGCTTTATGACATGTGGTACGAAATTTTTATTGTGTTTCTCGAATTCAGCACCCAAAAATATATTAAAAACAGCTAAACTATTGAAAAAGTTTTTTCATCGTAGGCCTGTGCAATTATTTACCCTAGAAGTGCTGGGAACGCATATAAATGCAGAAATGGAATCGTGATCATAGCACACTTGCCATATTTTGTCTCTAGTTGTTTCGCATGATGATTTATCTGTGAAGCAATTATTTAGGAACTTTGCACTCAAATCGATGCAGGATTAATGTTAAGCTAAACCAAACACCCACGAAATTGTTATCACATGAGATCAATGTCAAGAATTCTTCGCCAACCTTGCATGTACATGTGTCTATGTATCCTTTAATGGCTCTCAGCTCGACTTTACTTTTGTCTAGCAATATGTAGGCAAAATATTCCACTTTAACTGTAGAGTGAATTCATTTATAGGTAAGGTAGACTTATGTTGCGATAGCAAACACTAAATAGACTCTAGCATAAAGGAGAGCGAATCATAATTCTGATCAATTTCAAGCAGGTTACATTTATCGATTAAACAGTGAATACTTTTAGCTATTATAAAGTTGGCTTTTAGCTATTATAAAGATATGTATACTTATATTCTACATTATATTCCCTTTCGTGACAAGAACCTGCATCGATTAGGTATACACATATAATATTGCCAGACAAGTTTCTAGTTTTGCAGTGATGATTCTCATGCCATAATAATTCTATGGCTTCTCTCAATATTTTGACTCAATACGAACTTTCTATTTGTTTATGTATAGATTTTCTAAATGATTGTGTGCATTGTATTTATAACTTTTCCCTCACATATCGGATGACCTTGTACTTCACAGAATTCTCGCGAAGAATAGATGCGTATTAGTTCGTACCAGTTCTCCTTTTCTGATGAGTTACAAAATTATCCATGTTCTATCATTGTCCTTCGTTCCTGGTATACGTACAAAGCTGTATATTTTCAATGTCATGGCTAACGATCGACAACGCTTTCCGGTGGATAGAAAGAATTTTATTCCGAAATTACATACAAAAATCTGCATATTATCAGTGACATTAATATGTCACGGCAGAAAGTTTGACTATTCGACGATTGTTTGGAAACAATTTGCATGGAGCTTACTCCCTCGTAATTGAAAACTTCACATCCCCGAATTTGACTTAAAACCTGATTATTCTAGCTAAAATGTTTTTTGATATTTTAAGGTTGCACGACTGAAAATGCTTACGGTTAAATTTGCTTCTTATACTTAATGTGAATTTTACTTAAATTCCGCATTTAAAGTTATACATACAATCTTTTGAATATCATTGATTCTACGTTAAAATACCTTATGACAAAGAATCTTGATTACAGTTGGTCATAGTTTGCTGAGAATGTTGCTTTCAGTTTGTCGCCGCACGATCGAGAATTTTTACTTTGAATTTACCTTACACTGGTTTATGACTCGACCTCTTTCGGAAAGGGCGAGTATACAATGTCACACGAGGAGTTCCTTCAGGAAGTCCTCGGCAAGCAAGTCCTACAAATAATCGTCGATGCGGTCCTTTTCGTCCGGTGGACTAGGCTCGCTAACGCTAAGTATGGGGAGACCAAAATGTTGTTGCTTGATGCTTGATTCAGGTGTGCGCCTCGCGTAGTCGCAGCTTTTCGAGTGCCGCTCGATCCCGCCACGTCGATGATAGTGGTGATTGCGGGGCAGATGAGCTTCAATATCGTAAGATCGCCGATAACACCTGCGGATTTTAGTGAATATTTTGGCTTTATCAATTAAACGGCCTACTTGTGAATTGCGTTTATTTTAAGAAAATAACGTGTTTCGTAAATTTTCACACATGAACTTATAAAGAGGAACAGTAAAAGTAGGATTGAAGGCTTTACGATAAGATTTCACATTATATGCATTTTAATAATTTAATAATTTATACACACATATGTATAGATCGTGGGTATTTATAATGAAAGTTACAAGAGATAGAATGTATATTCAGAATTATCTTTATAGTTGTTCAATCTTTTAGTTACACGATCGACTCTTCAGTTATTAACATTTAAATTTACTTACGAACACAATAAAATTGAAAAATCAGATTTAAAATTCTATGCTAGCATGGCTATGTTGGGGAGAGGTAAGAGAAAAAAAGGAGGAAGAGCTGACCACATGGGAGAGAGAGAGAGAGAGAGGAAAGAGTTTAAGATAGAAAGGGGATGGCAGGAGAAGGAAGAGGGTGAAAGGCGGGAGGGGTATGAAGAAATGGAAAAAAGGAAGATTGTAGGAAACAGGAAGAGGAGAGAAGAGAGAAAATAAGAGACTCGAGATACAGGGTGATTGGCTCGGTGCGCCTGATCCGCCTGGCAACCGTGACGGGGTCAACCTCCCGTGGTGTCTCTCCGAAATTATGGATTTCGACCCTCGAAGGGGTTGAAGTATCTACCTATTAAGCAGTGCGAAATGTCCCGTTTCCGCATTTCTCATCAGATCTCTGCGAAAACGGTTCGCCGATGAAACTAACACCAAGAACGACACAATTCGGAGCACAATGAAGGAAATTTGATGAAAAATTAATTTATATAATTTCTTGCTAGCTTCGTTAAAAATAGTCCGATTTACATGAAATTTAATATAATTTTCATCGGCAAAACGTAAGGAATCCATCGGTTTCACTTCCATACCGATATGGTAAGTAGGTAGGCTATGCCGATTCTGGGACCGGGTGGTGAGGGGGTGAGGCGGGGCGGGGGGTACCGCGCTCTTCGGCGAGTTGGGCGCGGGGGTGAGGCGGGGAGGGGGGTACCGAGTTCGTTGGTGAGGGGCATGACGTCACAGGGGACGGGAATTCCAAAAGGGCGTCGACCGAGTTCGTAGGTGAGGGGGGATGACATCACAGGGGAAGGGGGATTTCAAAATTTTCAAACTGGCGCCGCGCGCGCAGGTGGAGTTCGTGGGCGAGGGGACTGACGTCACAGGGGAGGGGGTGGATTTTCAAAATTTTAAAATGGCGTCGCACGCATTTCGTATTGGCGCCACCTATTGGATGTTTAAGGTACTTTGGGTCCGCGTCGTTATTTGGGCCCGCCTTGGTAAATTTTCCAGGTTTTTCATACATTTCGTATTGGCGCCACATGCTGGTTGTTTAAGGTACTGTAACGAGTTATTGTCGGTAGGACGACGATCTTGCTCCCCACCACCGCCACCGAGACCAACCCCAACGCCGATGGAGCCGGAGGAGACACCGGAGCCGCTGCCACGGACCTCTGCACCGTCCGCTCCCCTCCCCCCGACACCCGCCGGCCTACCGTGGCAAGGCCAGCCGGGCAGCTCGACAGAGCTCCGGCTCGACCTTCCGGCCTTCCAAATCGGCCGGAGGTACCGTATCCCCACGCCCGGGGGATACATGGAGCTGAAGCTGTTGCGAAGGCAACAGATGCGTGTCCGCTTCAGCTCCCCCCGCCCCCCCAGCCCGCAGTAGGTTAAGTAGTTTTGTAAATAGATGTTTAAGTAGGCTAGGATAAAATAAAATAAATAGGTTTAAGTACAATTAAGGTAGTTTAAGTTAGTCAAATAAGTACGGTAGGTGTAAGTTTGTATATAGTAAGTTAAGACCGCGCACCATAGATTAAGGATAAAAGAAACCGAAAAACACCGAAAACAGAGGTCGATGGGAGAGCGGGGGTAAGATCGCGTCCTCCGAAAGGAGAAGGTGATGTAACGAATTATTGTCGGTAGGACGACGATCTTGCCCCCCACCGCGCACACGACCGCGTCAACACGCACCGCGCTCTGCCAACGGTCTTGCCCCCACCACTCGTCCGCGGTTTCCAAGAACTGGCGCGAGAGGGTGACCCGCTAATTAACTCTCTCGCTGCCGAAAATCCGCGGACGAGGACATATAAGCCGGGGGCATGGGCCTATTTGGCAGAGACCGCCTACAGCGAGCGTACGAACAAGTACACCTCTCCCAGAGACCTCCTGTGCGATTCCACGTTCTTGTGTAGACACTCGTTCTTGCGAAAGACAAGCGCCCGTGTTAAGCACCAGTTCTCGTGCGTCGACAGACTGAGTCTCTGCGTCTTTTTGAATACACCCCCCCCCCACGGTTCCCAGAAGGACAGCGCGAGCCATCCTCTGGACGCAGGCCGTTATCCGCTATCGATCTCCCGAACAGATTTATCTCCGTTCTCGAGAGCGTCCTTACAGTCTCCGATTCACCCACGGGTTGTGCCCACAGCGTGACCGGACCAAAGACTCACCGACCAGGGTCTAACGGCAGGGTTGGCCCGCCAAGACACCGAACGGTCAAACTCTCTATCCCCTCCCCTTTCGCCGCCTCGTCATCGACTCCGATACACGCCGCGATATTCGCCGCGATACACACCGACTCGTACTTCGACGGGTACGCCGCGATCCACACCGAACCGCGCGCAGTCGTACACACCGGGACCCGCCACGTTAGTATAAGGCCTAGGTTAAGCCGCTTACACACTGTATGCCAGCATAGACCTGGCCGGGATATTCTGTACCTAGTTCCTAAGTCAAATAAACAGTCTTTCTCTACACTCCATCTGCACACGATCATTCGATCGGCAGCCCTGGACCTCCGTCCTGAGCTGGCGATACGGTACCTCCAGCGTCCCACCGGTAACCCCGCGTTCAACGGTTACAGTACTTTGGGCACGCGTCGCCGCCGCGCAATCTCCGTACGCGTGCGGGGATCGGTGCGCAGGCGCGACCGCGACCGATTCGTGGAAATTCAAATCGCGTCTTCGACGATGATTTCTGAGAAAGAGGGTGGACCAGGAGAAAAGATTTTTTTCTGAGGAAATATTTGAATCGTGGGACCGATACAGCACACGTGCAATGATGTAAGCATAGAACGATAATTATTGTAAATCAATCATCGCGATAGCCCATGGAATAAACACGACATTGCACCGTGCCATGCCGCGTGTTTATATCTGAGCAGGATTGAACGCATTTTTGGTGCCTACGTGCATGCGCTTCATGCCATATGTTTATATTTGAATCGTGGGACCGATACAGCGCACGTGCAATGATATAAACATAGAGCGATAATTATTGTAAATCAATCGTCACGATAGCCCATGGAATAAACACGACATTGCATTCGATTATGATTTCCGAGAAAGAGGGTGATATCTGAGTATTGACTTTTCCCAAGACCATGTCTGTAAGAAGTATCCTCGAGAAAACGCAATGTTCCGGAAGCAATAAATTAGGCGTTGCGATCACGCGACCAACTAAGCGATAATTATTCGGGGTAGAGTTCCGAGTATTTTCACGATCGAGAACAGGCCAACGTCTCAAGTACCCTTTTCGAGGGTCTGCAAGTCAAGCGTCGTGGGAGCGTGTAAGCGCGAAAAGATTTTGTTTATTTCACAGGGAAGGTGGAAGTTCGGTGAGTAATTCTGACATATTAAGATTTTTAAGATTTAGTAATTTATTCAACTTAATTATTCCACTCGACTACATCGTCAGCGAATAGGGCACTATCGTCGTCGGTAAAAATGGCATTGTTAACAATTTCATTAAATAAATCCTCATCGGTATAAAATGAGTTATCGCCAACTTGCTCGGGGACAGTCTGAATTGCAATATGGCGAGCCTGAAACCCTGATACTGCATTCGCAAAAACCGCGTCAAAGTTAATCCGTTTCACATTGACACATTTTCTCCAAACTACACTTTTTGGATCCATCAAACTGTTCAGTCCATATACATTATTATAAACAATGTCATCCCAATCATCATCATCATCATCATCACTAACATCTAAAAAGAATGTTTTTTGCCGCGCATGCCTATTTAACCAATATCGCTCGCTCCCGTAATTGTCAGCCGGTATCTCGCCGCCGTATATACCAATACCATTGGAAAACACTTTTAAAAACATGTCGCCATCGTGAACAACTTCCGCCTCTTGAAATTCTTCACCACGAATTTCTTCGGTTTGAACCGCAACATTCCGACACGCAACATATATTTTGGTGCTGTAGTCATGTATAGGCAGCACAGAGGAGTCGGAGATCGGCAGCGGCAGCTGGATCATTGAATTGCACCGGCAATGACATAACCTGAAACCAATTTTTCTTATAATTCTCAAAGTTGCTGACACAACGATTCACTAAAATATGGTAATGGAAACTTACGGTATTAATCGATTGTATTTCCGAGCGTTGAACGGCGGACAATACAGCTGGCCAAGTTCGAGAGGTTCAACGACGTATCCGAAACGTGTACACGTGGTCGGACGGAAGCTGCGTGCCTCTGCGTTTGACCGAGGACAAGCGAGAGAGACACGCGAACCTACTACTGGTGCAGGATCCCAAGGAGCCTCAACTTTATCATTTCGCGTGCATTCGCAGCATGCCGAGACTGATTTCGAAGCAGCTCGGCAATCATAGGCATCAAGTATTCCTTTGCGAAAGGTGAGTAAAATACGGAATATTTCAATCGATGTATTATTTATTCTTATGTTCTATTATTAATGCTATTGTTATCGTTGCTTAACTGCTTCCATCCGTCCGAGCAATTGACCAAGCACAACGTGGACTGCCATCGTCTGAACGAGTGTGCCGTCGAATTGCCGTCCCTGGATGATAAATGGTTGCAGTTCAAGAACTTCAAAAATAAGGAACGAGCGCCATTCATCGCGTACGCGAACTTCGAATGTATGCGGGAGGACGTCGAGCCTGCGGAGCGGAGTCTTACGTACACGTATCAGCAACACAGAGCGTACAGCGTGGGATACTACGTTCATTGTTCCACCGACGCGTCTCTGTGCCGTTATCGCGCGTATCGTCACGACTTCGAGTGCGTGAAGTGGTTCGTGCAGGAACTACGTGACTTTGCGAACATTGCGTATTCATGGTTGCGGAACACGAAACCGATGAACTCGTTGACGAGACAACAACGTCTCAGTTTTGAAAACGCGATCGTGTGTCATGTGTGCGGACAACCCTTCGCCGACAAGGACAAAAAAAGTGCGCGACCATTGTCACTCGACGGGCGAATACTAGAAACCCATTGTATAGTATGTTTGCATGTAGTATGTTTATATGTTTGCATGTTGTATGTTTATATGTTTACATGTACATATGTATATTCGTTTCTTTCTTCCGTTCATGTTATTTATTTATTTAAGAATATCTAATATACAGGGTGTCCCAAAAATGCTGCGGGTCCTTAAAGGGGGTGATTCGGGGGATGATTGCAAACAACTTTCTCCTTTGCGAAAAAGCTCTCCGAGGTTTGGTTAACGAGATATTAACAAAAAGCACCGACCAATCAGAGCGCGAGTCTGACGGCCGAGTTCCCGCGCTAGCGTGGCTACGAGCCGCGCTGCGACTTGTGAACAAGCAACTCTGCATGCAACGAAGAAAATTGCGTAGAATGGCAAATGAAAAAGACGTAACAAATAAAATCGAACACGTTGTCATGGTTTGTTTGTTATTTGAAGTGACTAATGAATAAAGGATAAATGGATGAAAATCACGTGTAACGTAAAAAGACGAATACACAATTTTTTTAGAAGATTCGAAAATAATAATTATTTGAAGTGGGAGGATAAGGAATACGTAAAATTCCTTGTATTAATAACGTATCCACGAAAAGGTAATGTAACGGGAAATTAACGAAAAGTGATAAAAATCCGTAACTCAATAACGGCCAGCACTGTTGCTGATAACGAATAAGTCTGTTTAAAAAGCCCGAATAAATATTTTCGTACGAGACTTTTGAGAATTGTCGCCGGAAATAAGCCATAGCTTGCGTTAAATTTAAAAATGAATGATCACCATTAAAGTAACTAAAACTCACCCTTGACGAAAATTCACCTGCAACTTGAAAACTTGTGTCACTGGGTCACTGAACCGATCCTGGTCATCGATGGACGAGCCCAGTGCACAGCTGATCCCAGGTATACGACACTACCCAAAGTTAAGGGTCGCAATGTCAGGTGCGTCCAGGTCAACGTACCGAATATTCACTTCACCACACGGCTACTAACACTGATGACTTTGTTTACTTTTTATGGAACGTGTTGTTCCTACGTTTCAAAAATTGGTGGCCCCGAAAGGGGCCGATTGTTATCAGTTAAAGAACTGCTCCACATGGCGACCGTCATTGTCCACGCAGGTTTGAGCGCGGAGAAGTATTTGTCGTTGGACGCCCTGTAATGTCTGCGGCGTTATGTTCTCCACCGCTGCGTGGATAAGCGCTACTGCTTCCTCAGGTGTGTCCACCGGCTGACGATACACCTCATTCTGAAATGATTGTTGTACAACAAATACAAAACGTAAGTAAAAAAAAAATTATCTACAACAGGAATAAGTAAAGAGTAACAGCAATAATCAAATTACCTTCAGGTAGCCCCAGAAGAAAAAATCCAGCGGATTCATATCCGGTGACCGTGGGGGCCACGCAACGTGGGCCTCTCGCCCGCCGCGGCCGATCCACCTGTCCTGAAAGGTTTCACCTAAATAGGCGCGGACAATATCGGCATAATGAGGCCCAGCTCCGTCATGCTGGTAGTACATGTTCTGTCGAATCTCATATGGAATATGGTCCATAAGATCCGGCAGAACATGTTCTAAAAAATATTTATACGCTGGGCCGTCCAGCCTGTCTGGCAGAATGTACGGCCCAACGATAAATTCGCCACAAATGCCGGCCCATAGGTTGATCGACCAACGGACTTGTGCGGCACGTGGACGAAGCGCTAGGGGATTTTCGTCGCTCCACACATGCATATTGTGGGAATTGAAGCAACCTTCCCTGTTGAAAATTGCTTCATCCGTCCACAATATGTATGTGGTGAACGACGGATTCCTTAGCACTTCTCCCAACAGCCACCTGGAATATTGAACCCGCTGGATGTAATCTCGGGCGTGCAAATGTTGCACCCGTACATATTTGTACGGATGCAACCTTCGATCCCTGAGGATGCGGTGTACCGTCGTCTTGCTGACACTAGAACAAAATGCAAAAACATCCACTATTAGATAACATTTTTTTTCTTAATTAGTAATTGCTGCAGTTATCTTGAACTGTGACTTACTTTAGTCGACGACTCAAAATGCGCACACTAATCGTTGGGTCGGCTTCAACGGCGTCGAGGATTCTCTCTATGGTGCCCGGATTTCGCGCTGCAGCGGGTCTGCCCACCTCGCTGCCTCGCGGCATCATGGACCCCGTCGAGAAAAGCCGCGACGCTAACCGACGAAACGTATCTTCGCTTTGTGTTTCGATATCCGGATATTCTAGCGCAAATGCTCGCGCAGCAGCCCTCGCGTTCCCGTCGTTCCGGGCGTACACCCAGAACATACGATAGTACTCTTGGGCTGAGAACATTTCTGCAACGCGATTTCTAGCTGACTGACAGGATTTTTTCCAAGCAACTTCCGCTACCCCCAAGTAGCTTCTCTGGTCCCATTATGAGTTAACTTCCACCAAGCCAAGAGGCTTTAGGTAAAAAGAAGCCAGCACATTTTCGGAACACACGTGTTTTGCAGAAGTGCAACGAAAACTTTCACAAAAGCCCGCGCTCCGTCCTTCTACTGCCAATGTACCCATTGCTTCGAGATAGAAAACAGACACCACGTGTATCGGTTGGAAAGGGTCCGAAGGGAAGAGACGCAGAAAGTCTTCGAGTTGCTATAAAGAAGAAAATGCATACCATTCCTGTTTCCCCTTTCTGACACCCTGAGTTCACGTCTGCTACGAGGCGGAACCAATTAAGTCATAAATTATCCGTAACTGTAGGAAACCGTTCTCTACCGCCGACTTGCGGGACAATACGGTCATAAACCGCGACCCTGGCGAAATGCTCTGGCTGATGAGCCTGATTAATTTTGGAGAACTAGAAATTACAGAGTATTATCCAGCATCAATACGTCTCGCGGAGAGACACAGGAAAAGAATGGTAGTCCGCTGACTGCGCATGGTCCCGCCTGCTTCGTCCTACCCTCAAATTAAAGACAGATCCCTTATCTCTCGAGTATAAACACGCGCTCGAATTTCAAAACACAAGCACGCGTCGACGTATTCGGTGCGAGAGACTGCGAGGGCCGTACATTCTGCCAGACAGGCTGGACGGCCCAGCGTATAAATATTTTTTAGAACATGTTCTGCCGGATCTTATGGACCATATTCCATATGAGATTCGACAGAACATGTACTACCAGCATGACGGAGCTGGGCCTCATTATGCCGATATTGTCCGCGCCTATTTAGGTGAAACCTTTCAGGACAGGTGGATCGGCCGCGGCGGGCGAGAGGCCCACGTTGCGTGGCCCCCACGGTCACCGGATATGAATCCGCTGGATTTTTTCTTCTGGGGCTACCTGAAGGTAATTTGATTATTGCTGTTACTCTTTACTTATTCCTGTTGTAGATAATTTTTTTTTTACTTACGTTTTGTATTTGTTGTACAACAATCATTTCAGAATGAGGTGTATCGTCAGCCGGTGGACACACCTGAGGAAGCAGTAGCGCTTATCCACGCAGCGGTGGAGAACATAACGCCGCAGACATTACAGGGCGTCCAACGACAAATACTTCTCCGCGCTCAAACCTGCGTGGACAATGACGGTCGCCATGTGGAGCAGTTCTTTAACTGATAACAATCGGCCCCTTTCGGGGCCACCAATTTTTGAAACGTAGGAACAACACGTTCCATAAAAAGTAAACAAAGTCATCAGTGTTAGTAGCCGTGTGGTGAAGTGAATATTCGGTACGTTGACCTGGACGCACCTGACATTGCGACCCTTAACTTTGGGTAGTGTCGTATACCTGGGATCAGCTGTGCACTGGGCTCGTCCATCGATGACCAGGATCGGTTCAGTGACCCAGTGACACAAGTTTTCAAGTTGCAGGTGAATTTTCGTCAAGGGTGAGTTTTAGTTACTTTAATGGTGATCATTCATTTTTAAATTTAACGCAAGCTATGGCTTATTTCCGGCGACAATTCTCAAAAGTCTCGTACGAAAATATTTATTCGGGCTTTTTAAACAGACTTATTCGTTATCAGCAACAGTGCTGGCCGTTATTGAGTTACGGATTTTTATCACTTTTCGTTAATTTCCCGTTACATTACCTTTTCGTGGATACGTTATTAATACAAGGAATTTTACGTATTCCTTATCCTCCCACTTCAAATAATTATTATTTTCGAATCTTCTAAAAAAATTGTGTATTCGTCTTTTTACGTTACACGTGATTTTCATCCATTTATCCTTTATTCATTAGTCACTTCAAATAACAAACAAACCATGACAACGTGTTCGATTTTATTTGTTACGTCTTTTTCATTTGCCATTCTACGCAATTTTCTTCGTTGCATGCAGAGTTGCTTGTTCACAAGTCGCAGCGCGGCTCGTAGCCACGCTAGCGCGGGAACTCGGCCGTCAGACTCGCGCTCTGATTGGTCGGTGCTTTTTGTTAATATCTCGTTAACCAAACCTCGGAGAGCTTTTTCGCAAAGGAAAAAATTGTTTGCAATCATCCCCCGAATCACCCCCTTTAAGGACCCGCAGCATTTTTGGGACACCCTGTATGTATAGCGTAGAATAGCCAAAATTGTATTTTATACGTGTTAGTATATATGTATATATGTATATATTTTTTCTCACTTTATTAAGATTAATTGTACGCATATACGAGATGAAGAAGTAGAATGTGAATAATTGAATAAATGGGCAATGTATATATTTATATATATTTATATGTATTTATTTATTTATTTGTTCCAGTAACACATAGTGCGTTTATAATCGGGAATTATAGAATATCCTTGTCGCTTATCCACGAGTTTCGCGACGAATCATATCCAAGCCATTTAACGTACACCTGGTTTCCCTTGTGACGAATAATCTTCTCGCCTAGATGGACGTCCGTATTCGCGACCGAATGCAGTTCGTACTCGTAGAATCCACCCGAGATCGGCTCTCCCACGGAATCACGCAGAATGTACGTCACCGGGTAGGTTCGTTGTTCGGTTACGATTTCGAACACCTCTGTCGACCAGTTCGGAGTGTCCCGTTCTCGAAGAGGGTCTTGAACTTGCTCACGCGTACCTTGTCACCGACTTTGAATTTTGCGCGTCGTCGAATACCTTTCGATGAGGAGGGTGAGAGGGGTTCATTCGCGGCGAACGACAAACGCGACGCGGGGGTCACGTCAACGGGTCGGGCGTTGATCGTTCGGTGCTTGCGATGATTGTAGGTGCGTACGAGGGCAGGTAACAGGTCGATCCAACCATAGGACGCGTTCAAGAAGAATTGTTTCCACATGAGGTTTATCAGCGTACGATTGAATTACAGCATACATTCGAAGTCCAATTTGACACTTAGTTGTCTTCTGTCGTTTGACATGCCGGCTGGTCAGAAGAAATGCAATGGCTGTGGCGCCTACGTTGCTAATCCCGTCATTTGTCCCGGTTGTGGTATGTCTTGTCACACTGGACCGTCCTGCCTAAGCCGTTCGGGGCATCCTTGCTTGGATGGCTGTCTTTTAAACTGTCGCTCTGTATCACCGAGGTCAACATCAGCCGTTAACCAGGCCGGCACTTCGCAGGTACAAACACAAACACAAGCACAATCACATACAATTCCTGCCTTACCTACTGATATACATCAACTGATTTCATCTTTACCAACGGCCGATATGATCAAGGAAATCTTCAAATATCTAATCAAATCGGAGCTTGCTGTGTTTCGTGCTGAAATTTTAACAGCCTTAAAAAGCGAACTATCGGACATGAAGTCTGACATTAAGCTGCTGTCTGATCGGGTCAAGGCACTGGAAGACAATTCTTCCGTCTCCACGGTGCAGCAGCCTTCATCGTCCACTGATGACGTCATCGAGGAGTTAAAGGACAGGGAGCTGAGATCTAGAAATTTATTAATATTTGGTTTACCGGAACCTAAAGAATCTTCGCTGGAGCTTGCTAGATCGGCAGACGCTGATGAGCATGGGCTATCCAGAGCGAGATTGGTCCCATGGTCACTCCGGCTCCGACCACTTACCGGCTTGGAAAACTTAGCACCACATCCTGCAGGCCCCTCTGCGTGCGCTTCGAATCAGCGGCATCCGTTAAACTGATACTTCAGAACAAACACCGTTATAAAGGCCCAGCTAATATTACTGATGATAAGACCGGGCAACAACGTGAGTCTCTCTCGCTGCTCAGGTCGAAGCTGCGTGACCTCCAAGACCATGGTGAGACCAACTTGACCATAAGGTATATTCGAGGAGTTCCGAAGATCGTCCCGGGAAGACCCCCTAGAGACGCTACGCAAAAAAAACTTAATCTAAGTCCTTTAGTTTACTATCAAAATGTTAGAGGTTTACGTACAAAGTTAGACACCTTATGTAATTCATTACTCTCTTCTGCTGTTTCGTACGATATTATTATTTTAGTCGAGACCTGGCTTACTTCTGAGATCTCGTCTACTGAACTTGGCTTAGGTAATTATATGGTTTATAGGTGTGATAGATCTAAACGAACAAGTTGTTTTACAAGAGGTGGTGGAGTTCTCATCGCTGTTAAGAATTCGTTAACATCCAGCCCTATTACTGTAAATTGTTCCGATGTTGAGCAAGTGTTTGTCAGAGTTCACCTTCGCGATAATAAACACTTATTAGTGGGTGCTGTTTATATACCGCCTGCGTCTCAGCCTGCATTGTATGCGTGTCATGTTGACAGTGTCACAGACTTATTCGATAACTATAGCGAGGATATCTTTTCTCTATTCGGTGACTACAATCTCCCTCATGCTGTGTGGTACAAGGACTCTGGTCAGGCGTGCTTTAGGAAGACGGGCGTGTCGTTGATCGAGTCGGCTGCAATTGATCTCCTCCTGGGGTGTGCTGGGTATTGTAACCTCATCCAAGTGAATACTGTTTTTAATGAATTCGATGTCATGCTAGATCTTGCCTTTGTTAGCTGTCCTAATGTCGCCGTTGACCGAGTCTTTGACGCCCTCATACAACCGGACACCTATCATCCTCCGCTATATGCGCTTTTCGTCGACGTTACCTCGAGTCCGGACCGCATGGCTGGAAACACCGAATACAGAGACTTCAAACAGGGTGACTTCCTCGGTGTTCTGGATTATCTGAATTCAGTTGACTGGGACAAGGAGATCAAGGACATTGAGCCTGATGTTGCCTTGGATCGTCTATATGGTCATATTAATCGAGCAATTGATGCCTTTGTTCCGGTCCGGTCTGTCCGTCGATCCACTTTTCCGCACTGGTTTTCCCCTGGTTTGAGGTCCCTGATCCGGCAGAAGAAGGTATCGCACAGGTTATTTAAGCAATCGGGTTCACTAGCTGATTATCTGAACTTTTCCAGTCTAAGATCGAAATGTAAGGTATCCCTATTGCGCGATCACCGTACTTACATTAATGGCGTTGAGACTGCTGTTTTAGATAATGTTTCATCCTTTTGGAAATTTGTGAAAACTAAGCGATGTAGTCCTGGAATTCCTGGTAAGGTGCATCTTGACAATACTTCTGCTTCTACGCACTTGGCCTAACCTGTTCGCTGAATTTTTTGGCTCTGTTTATATTCCCCAAGTCGGAGCGGTGCCTGCCTTGAATCCCGGACCGTTATCTTGTAATGACGTAAACATTCACTCTATAACCATTTCTATAGGGCAAATATATTCCAAGCTGGAGTCGCTGGATATTACAAAAGGGCCGTGATATGATGGTATCCCGCCTCTATTTTTTAGGGAATATCGCTTCATTCTTTCTAGGCCCCTCTGGCATATATTTAACTCCTCACTATCGAGAGGCATTTTCCCTAAAGCTTGGAAGACCACTCTGGTCACCCCGGTTTTTAAGGCAGGCGACCGCTGTGATGTTAGAAACTACCGGCCGATTTGCAAATTATCTATCATGCCTAAGACCTTCGAGGAAATTGTAACTGAACACATTACCCCTTGTATGCTGACGATCTAAAAATTTTCCGAACTATTAAGGGGGTTTTCGACGTCGACTTGTTGCAGGATGACCTTTGTAGGTTTGAGCAGTGGTGTATTGCCAACAAGATGCATCTGAATACCGGTAAATGTATGTTACTGAGATCCCATAGGGCTGTCAGTGGCTTTCCGTCGGAGTATAAGCTTTGTAACACCCTACTAACTGAGGTTACGGAAGTCTCTGACCTTGGAGTTACGTTCACCTCCGGTTTGGACTTGCGTAACCATTACCGTAACATCACGTGTAGGGCGATGAGAACCCTCGGATTTATCGCTCGGTTTGCCAAACACTTTAGGCGGATCAGGACACTTAAAGTATTATACGTTGCACTAGTTAGGCCATTAGTGGAATACGCGTCCGTTATCTGGAGCCCAAGGCATAAGCAATACGTCAATTTAATAGAAAGGGTCCAGCATAAATTTCTCAGATTTGCTATGAGAGCCATTGGTTGCCCTATGAGGTTCGATGACCATGATTACGGTCCTGCATTAAGAATGATGAGACTGTCTAATCTTAGTGACCGCCGTATCTGCGCCGACCTGTTGTTTCTGTACAAAATAACCCATGGTCAGATTGACTGCCAGGAACTTCTCGGACTGATTCGTTTTCACGCCCCACAACGGTCACTGCGTCCTAGACCACCCTTTGTACCGAGTGTCCCTGTATTCCACCATTATACAGTTGATCCTATAAACCGGGCTATGAATGAGATTAACCAGCACTCTCAGTATATTGATATGTTTGCAACCTCCCTCATTTCTTTCAGGAAGCAGTTACTTCTACGACTGTTACCGCAATAGTTTATGCACCTTTGGTGCTGAGTTTTGGTCTATTTTATTTTGTTCTATTTTATATTATCTTATTTTATTATATTTCATTGTAATTATTTTTCACTTTAATTTAATCATGTACTAAATAACTTTACACTTTGTATCTAAAGGGCTTTCCCGTTTATATAATAAATTAATAAATTAAATTAAATTAAATTAAATTAAGTCCGCGTACGCGATGAATGGCGCTCGTTCCTTATTTTTGAAGTTCTTGAACTGCAACCATTTATCATCCAGGGACGGCAATTCGACGGCAGACTCGTTCAGACAATGGCAGTCCACGTTGTGCTTGGTCAATTGCTCGGACAAATGGAAGAAGTTAAGACATCTGCAACGATAACAATAGCATTAATAATAGAACATAAGAATAAATAATACATCGATTGAAATATTCCGTATTTTACTCACCTTTCGCAAAGGAATACTTGATGCCTATGATTGCTGAGCTGCTTCGAAATCAGTCTCGGCATGCTGCGAATGCACGCGAAATGATAAAGTTGAGGCTCCTTGGGATCCTGCACCAGTAGTAGGTTCGCGTGTCTCTCTCGCTTGTCCTCGGTCAAACGCAGAGGCACGCAGCTTCCGTCCGACCACGTGTACACGTTTCGGATACGTCGTTGAACCTCTCGAACTTGGCCAGCTGGTCCAACGTCACGGGAACAGTCATATCCTGCGTGCGAAGCACCTCCGACTAGTGTGGATACGATGAGATCCTACTCACGTTCGTAGCAGCAGGATACAAACGGGCGACGACAGGCCACAAAAAGCACGCATTGTCCCAGCTCTTTACGTTCACAACCGCTTTTTTTCAGCACGACGGCGTGCGGAAGCGGTACGTCGCAACCGGCTCGAAGTGAATTATGCTCATTAATATTCACTAGAATATTTAGCACAGCCCTTAGGGTCCATCCACTGTCGCGATCTTGAAACTCCTCGAGCATCAATAGCGTGGCAGCGATCACGTACTTCGAGTACCACTCGCGCACGTTCGAAGTCATTAACAGTACACGATTTCGCGTACCGAAACTTTTCATGTCCGTATTTTCACCCAAGATAAACTCCGCGTTCAAGTTTGTATTCACGGACACGCTCTTATGCGTCGTGATAGCGTCCGTAACATGCGAGATTACAGTTCGTCGAGCACCCTCTAAAAAATCGACGCGGATCGACGTGTCCCACGTTGATGACCGCGCCGGTTGAAATACGTCCAATGAACGCGGATTCCACGTCTTCCCATACGACTTCAGGTGCCGTCGGTTGAGCCGAAATCCCACACCCTACTCGCGAAAACTGTTCCCGCACGATCACGCCCAATGTCTTTATTCGCGCGATCAGCGACACCAGGCGTTGTTTCGCGGCCACGGACAATTTACCTACGATCAATTTCACCTGATTTCAGGATGCGGCTTTTCCAGGTGATACGATCATACTCGCAATCCGGAAATCGAAAACTCAGCGGTAGAAGGTCGAGTGTCGAGTTTCGCGGCAAGCTCGTACGATCATCACTGGAATTGTTGTTATATCAGGACTCAGTACTTTCAGTACTTCGACCATTCCGTTCTCAATGTCATGTAGAAGCGTCAACGGCGTACACACGATCGCGGTAATGTACTTCGTACGCTTAAGGTACACGTCCTTATCAGCAACGATGCAATGTAATGTGCATTTGCCCACAGTACTGTATCGCGCGATATAACGTAACAATTGACGATGTTCGCGCGACAATTGCATAAATCCATGTTGAAAGATGCTGATCCATGACGACACGGATAATGTTGGTACACTTAACACGTCGCGGATCTTATGTCTCTCGATCGTTAGTGATTCGTCATCCAACTGCAGCAACGTCCATAAATGGTTTTCCTCACCATCGCTATCGTCATCGGAAGACGATGACGCGAGCAATGCGTCTCGCGCGTCCAGTTCAGCGACTATGCACGCTATTTTGTTTCGAACACACGTTCGTACTATTTCAAAACTACTCGTAAGTAATGTCAAACGTTATTGTTCCGATTCCGATACTTTTCGAGTCTTAAAATGCTCGTGGATGAGGTGCAAGTACACGCGACATGATATTAACCAGTCACAGCACTGTTCTTCTGTACGCAGCCGTGGAATCTTATCCCGCAACGATTCATACGCTTTCACGAAAGAGTTCATGTCCCGTGATACTTATGCACGCGTAACGTATTTCACGATATTCACCGAGCGACCGAAGGATTTAATATACTAGCCACCTACCCTATCCGAGATCCTTATGACGCCATCGCACTATGTTTACGTTAGATGCAGTTCGAACGTATCCTCAAATTTTTCCCCACCCTTACACGATCGTTGTACTACTCCGACGATTAAGATAAAAACATACGGTGCAATGTCGTGTTTACTCCATGGGCTATCGCGACGATTGACTTCCAGCCTCCTCGATATGAAATACTCGGAACACTACCCCGAATAATTATCGCTGTATGTTTACGATGGTTGCTTACACGAATGCAGCACCGAATAATTATTGCTCTGTGTTTTCGTATGTGTGATCATGGAACGGCCACGTTAAAATCAGTTCTCTCATGGTACTGCATTAGTCGTGTCATACGTTGCTACAAGAAACGTTTTAAAATTTATTGTGTCTGAGTCGATTGCAGTTGCCTTGGAGACTGTCGCATCGAAGTGTTGTTGTAGTTGTTGTTGTTGTTGTTGTTGTTGTAAGCGAGATCGCTTTGAAGGGTGTTGTCCCCCGTTCAACGCTCGGAAATACAATCGATTAATACCGTAAGTTTCCATTACCATATTTTAGTGAATCGTTGTGTCAGCAACTTTGAGAATTATAAGAAAAATTGGTTTCAGATTATGTCAGTAGTAAGGCTATGCCGATTCCAACTCAGGTCCTCTGAGGGGAGCGCGGGGGCGGGGGGAAGTGAGGGCGCGCGGAGGAGCGCGGCGGAGGGAAACATGGGCGCGGGGCCTGCGGGGAGAGGAAGACCGGTTGCGCTCGCACGAGCCGCAGAGTGGGGGAAGCCGCGATGATGGAGGGGATCACTCCAGGCCGAGCCGCCGCGGAGACCGGACCCACCGCCGAAAACTTTTTAGAGGGAGGGAATGACCCCCGAGAACTTTTTCAAACCCCGATCCACCACCGGAAATTTTTTCCGAGCGAGAGAATGACCTTGGCCCACCCCCAAATATTTTTCCAAACCATTATGTGACATGCGGCGCGAAGAACGAAATAGATTTATGCAGTGTCTACAAATCTTAGAATTAGGAGGCGAGGAGGAAGACGAGTAAATAAAATGGAGACAGAATATGCGTTTAAGAAATTTATTTAAAAATAAAAGAATATAATTTAACATTTTTTCTTCCTACGAGCTTCAACTAGAATATCACT
The DNA here is from genome assembly GCA_963855975.1 of Andrena chrysosceles. Taxonomy (NCBI): domain Eukaryota; kingdom Metazoa; phylum Arthropoda; class Insecta; order Hymenoptera; family Andrenidae; genus Andrena; species Andrena chrysosceles. The sequence goes on along the minus strand of OY979767.1, from coordinate 59,074,645 downwards.
GATGGCGCATGCTACCAGTTCGCAATCTACAAGATACTCCTCGTCGTAGTATTTGCTATCACGTATTATTTTAGCAGCACGACGAGCATCTAATGTTTCGCAGGCAACATCGCTCTGCCCTAGCACGTTAACAAAAGTTTCAAATTTTTCACTCGCATCTTCTGCAGTTTGATACAGCCGCGGATACAAATACTCTATACATGGCTGAAGACTAAATAAAAATATTGCTGTATCCAGTGTGAAATACACTGTATCATCACCATGTGTCATCTTTATAATTGTCGAATCAGAGATCCGAAAAAAGTCCAACGATAAATCATTAATCTGCATCGAAGATAATTCAGGTAATCGTGCACGTTCTTCGATATCACGGTTGTCGAATAGTAGACCCCATGTATGCCATGATAATATGAGATGATTTCCATGATTGTCGCCGAGAAGAACTTCTACATCGACCGTACGACCTACGTCGATTCCAATTTCCAAATATTTGGTACCCATGGTTGTTAATGCGTATCTTCTGACCATGATACGTGATTTTCGGCGCGGGCTAAGAGAACAATCAAAGCTATGAAAGTGCTCACTCGTATTAGGAACAAACATAAATATTTTGAGAAGATGTGAAAATTACACCGTACCGGTCACGATATATATTTTCCCCACATGGAGCTACACCGTCATCTCGCACGATCGGAACGAAACAATCCTCACACCCAGCGAGTATTTCATCAATGGTATACATTTTTTCAGAGCACTATTTGTTCCGTCGAAAGTCACTGATGCTACTGAGCGATTGATTGAATAGCGTCCGGGAACTTGCTTAAATAGAGGTGCAATTGCTTCCCCCCACCACCACCACCGCATCTTATTCTAAAGCTACCAATTTTTTAAAATGATTTTCAATCTTAACACCGCAACGTATCGCGCGATCGTGTGTAATATGAGTCCTCCCCGAGCATCTCCATACGATGATATCATTTTCACGGTGTGAAGAACGAAATAAACGCCGAATCTTAGAATTAGGTGGCGAGGAGGAAGACGGATAAGTAAATGGAGAAAAAATATACGTTTAAGAAATTTTATTTAAAATTAAAAGAATATAATTTTAACATTTTTTCCCACGAGCATCAGCTAGAATATCATTGATGGCACATGCTGCCAGTTCGCAATCTACATGATAATCCTCACAGTAATGTTCGCTATCACATATGATTTTAGCAGCACGACGCGCATCTAATGTTTCACAAGCAACATCGCTTTGTTGTAGGACGTTAACAAAAGTTTTAAATTTCGCCTCCACATCTCTGCTAATTCGATGCAGCCGTAGATACACATAGTCTATACATGATTCAAGATTTAATAAAAATGATACTGTATCCGGTTTGAAATACAGCGGCTTATTATGTAGCATCATCCTTACAATTGGAGAATTATAGATATCACAAAAATCCATCGTTAATTGATCCATCTGCATCGAAGGTGATCCAGGTAATCGTGAACGTTCTTCGATAGCATCACGATTGTTGCATAGTAGACCCCATGTATTATATGGTAACGTGAGATACATCCCACGATTGTCGCCGAGAATAATTTCTACATCGATCGTAGGCCGTACTCTGATTCCAATTTCCAAATATTTGCTGCCCATAGATGTTAATGCGTATCTTCTGACCATGATCCGCGATGTTCGGCGCGGACTAAGAGAACAATCAAAGCTATGAAAGTGCTCACTCGTATTAGGCACAAACATAAAAAATTTTGAGAAGATGTGAAAATTAAGCCTTACCAAGCAACTGTATCTTCCCCGCATTGAGCTATGCCATCATCTTGCACGATCGGAATGTAATAATTCATGTGTCCGGCGTTTCCTTCGGCACTGGTACTACACATTTTTTCAGAGCACAATTTGTTTCGTCGAAAGTCACTGAGGCTACTGAGCGATTGATTGAATAGCGTTCGGGAGACTGGCTTAAATAGAGATGCAATTGCTTCCCCCACCACAGCATTTTATTTTAAAGCATCCAATTTTTCCATAATGTATTTCAATCTTAACGACGCAGCATATCACATGTAATTTGAACCCATCCTCAAGTGTAAAAGTCTCAACACGTGCTGAATGTAATATAATACTTTTGCGCACCAATTCGCCATACGCGTGAATCATAGAAAGAATTTTGCTGTATCAGCAGAAACTGCATAGAACCATGTTGGGTTGGATCGTCAAAAGAGTAAGACAGAGATCACAAATCATGACATCAGTCATAAAAGCGCGCTCCAAACTGCACAAAGCTTCAAATCGTTGCAACGTGTTGCGAGGAAAAGACATTACATTTACATTCCATTTACGACCATGGGAGAATTCGCGCAAGTGTTGGATCAATCTGCGCGATTGATTTCACGGGAAGAATACCTCGCGTGGGAAGAACGGTGCAACGAGTGCATCAAAACGCTGGAAGAACAGAGCCGAGTGAAACGTCCTCGATTATCGATCGGTGTTCGGCAATCGTTGGTTGCTCGAATCGCGCAGCTTGAAGGGCTGAAACATTCGTTGCGCGGACGTTTCGTGCGCGAAGGTGCCGGACATTCGAGCACAGGACTTTTGTGGCGCGAAATAGACGCTGCGTTCGATACACGCGTATTAACCGGTGCCGTGCTAAATTCGAACTATATCGAGCCGCGCAACTTCCTCCAGGATGCAGGAACCATTGTGTTCGAACATGTGCGGGGTGCTTTGAGGAAACAGCGGAACCTCAAAGTGAACACAGTGTTCAACGGCGAATTTGTGGCGGGCGATAAACGTGCAAGTAAGAGCATCAACACCCGGAACTGCGAACTCTTCCGCACATCCGATCTACAGGAGTGATACCAACGATGCGTCGTCGAACCCACCCTGGCATCGTTGGAAGAGTTCCAGGAACGCGACAGCGGATGGGCATTGACGAGAATCCTCAACCTGACCGTCAATGTCAACAAGTACAATCCGCTGCGCGCGGGGTGCCACTTCAAGTTGCCACAGGATTTATTGTTGAAAAATGCAACGATCAATGTGCAATCCCCGGACAATGCGTGTTTCGCGTGGGCAGTGGTCGCCGCTCTCCATCCTGCCGAACGAGATACCGCGCGTCCAAGTTCATACCCGCACTATACTTCCATATTAAATCTCCAGGGCATTGAGTTCCCAATGTCCCTGGGGCAAATTGGAAAATTTGAGCGGTTGAATGAAATCTCCATCAACGTCTACACCTTCGAGATGGAGAAGACGAAGACGGTCTTTCCGTTGCGCCTCACCAGCCAAAAAAGGGATCAACACGTCAATCTGCTCTACACGCCGAATCAAGAGCACGGCGATGTAGGACACTTTGTGTGGATCAAGAATTTGTCCCGGCTGGTGAGCGCACAGCTGAGCAAGAACAAAGCCAAGAAATTCGTCTGTGATCGGTATGTATATAAAATGATGAAATGTCTCGCGAAAAAAATTAAATAAAAAAATTTTGGGTTTACAGATGCATGCACTATTTCGGATCTGCCACGCAGTTGGAGCTTCATTCGCTGGACTGTGGCAAGATGAACGACTGCGCCATCCTGCTGCCCAGCGAAGGCAAAAATCTCCTCAACTTCGACAACCACTGCCGGAAGGAGCGACTCCCCTTCGTGGTGTACGCAGATCTGGAATGCATCATCGAAAAAACGGAGGACAGTCACCGAATGGGTGATAAATTATGCGCGTATCAGCACCATAAAGTACACAGTATTGCCTATTATATGCATTGTTCGTACGATACATCGCTATCGACGTATCGATGTCGCCACGACGCAGATTGCGTTTCATGGTTCGTAGACGAATTGAAAAATTTCGCGAATTTTGTCAAACCCATTCTGGCCAGTAATGTTCCAATGCAGGATTTAACTCCCGAACAGTTGTCGACATTTCACAATGCAACACACTGTCATATTTGCGAAAAACCATTCGAGGCTAGCGATGTACGAGTCCACGATCATTGCCATCTGTCCGGACGGTTTAGAGGCCCAGCACATACGGAGTGCAATTTCAATTATAAAAACGCGTTTTACATCCCCATAGATTTCCACAATTTATCCGGCTATGATACACATTTCATTATCGAGGAAATAGCTACCTTTTTCGAAGGTCACGTTGACGTATTACCCATAACTAAAGAAAAGTATATTTCTTTCACAAAAAATGTCGAAGATACGGCTGATTCAGACTCGCGAAATTGTATTAAATTGCGGTTCATCGATTCGTACAAATTTCTCAACACCAGTCTCGACAAATTAGCATCCTTTCTTAGCACAGATCAATTAAAAATTTTACAATCACAATTTGAAACATTATCCACCGAGGATTTCAATTTATTGACACGAAAGGGTGTCTTTCCGTACGAATACCTTGATTGCGAGGACAAACTGCAGGACCCATGCTTACCGCCGCGCGAGTCATTCTACAGTTCGTTAACGGGTGAGACTGTATCCGAGAGCGATTACGCGCACGCCGAAACTGTCTGGCAGCGTTTCGAGATTAGAACCTTGGGCGAATACAGCGACTTGTATTTGAAAACACATGTCTTGTTATTGGCAGATATTTTTGAAAATTTTCGCGAAAGTTGTATCAAGAGTTACGGATTAGATTCAGCACATTATTATACTCTACCTGGTTTCACATGGGATGCAATGCTAAAACATACTAAAATTACATTCGAATTGCTCACAGACATCGATATGGTCATGTTTATCGAACGCGGTATACATGGGGGTTTAAGTCAATGTTCCGGAAGATACGCACATGCCAATAACAAGTACATGTCATCTTACGACGCATCGGAAAAGTCATCATACTTGATGTACTTTGACGTGAACAATTTGTATGGATGGGCAATGTGTCAGCCCCTACCATACGCTAAATTTCGATGGGTCGAAGATGTTGCGAATTTTGACGTGTCTTCAATCCCGATCGATTCGCCCACGGGATACATTCTTGAGGTAGATCTGGAATATCCGCAACGTCTGCACGACGCTCATGCCGATCTACCGTTCTGCCCGACGCGTGCCAAACCACCTGGTAGCAAGCAGTACAAATTGCTCGCGACGGTATACGATAAGCAGCGTTACGTTATCCATTATCGCAACCTGCAACAGTGCACGCGACACGGTCTTCGTATTACAAAGATACACCGCGTACTTCAATTCGCTCAATCTCCCTGGCTCCGCGATTACATCGAACTCAATACACGGTTTAGAACAAGCGCGACAAACGACTTTGAAAAAAATTTGTACAAATTGATGAACAACGCGGTATTCGGTAAAACTATGGAAAATGTACGAAATCACGTGGATGTAAAACTTTTGACACATTGGGAAGGGCGGTATGGTGCGGAGGCAATGATCGCGAAACCGAATTTCCACAGCAGAAGTGTTTTTTCGGAAAATTTAATAGGTTTTGAATTGCGAAAACTCGAGGTGAAATTCAACAAGCCGATATATGTGGGTATGTGCATTCTGGACATATCAAAAATTTGTTTGTACGAATTTCACCACGAGTACATGTCGCCCAAGCATGGAAAAAATGGTAAAATTCTATATACCGACACAGATAGTCTCATTTATCACATTCAATGCGAAGATATCTACGAGACCATGAAACACAATATTGATAGATTCGACACGAGCGATTATCCTACCGACAATCCATATAATATGCCGCGCGTAAATAAGAAGGTTCCGGGGCTGATGAAGGATGAAAATAACGGTGCGATAATGACCGAATTCGTAGGTCTTAGAGCGAAAATGTATGCACTTCGCGTAGACGGTAAAAAAGATACGAAAAAGGCGAAAGGCGTCAAGACCAACGTCATAGCCAGAACGATAACTTTCGACGACTACGCGCAATGTTTGCATAGGGAGATCGAAATGGTTCGCAGACAATCATGCATACGGTCTAAATTTCATAAAGTGTACACCATTTCGGAATCTAAAATCGCTCTAAGCCCATACGACGACAAGCGGCATATCGTACCCAATTCGGTCGACACTCTGCCCTGGGGTCAATATAATATCCCATTGTAAAATAGAAATTGTATTTATTGTATAATATAAAATTATTTGAGAATGTATAAAAAAATTATTATTATTGTGTTTATTCTATTTATTGTGTAAAATATAAATGGTGGAATTAATGTATAAAAAAATTATTCACACATATATATGTATCATTGTATTTATTGAACCATGTATTATTATGCTACAATACATTATTTTTATTTATCCAAGAATTGTGTGATTTATCAAATCCCAACCACTTGACGTACACCTTATCCCCCTTCCTACGTAAGACTTTTTCCACTAGATACACATCAGGATCGGTGACGCGTTGCAGCTCGTGTTCATAGAATCCTCCGGCAGCAGGTTTTCCACAGGAATCGACAGCAGATACGTTGCGGGATTAGTTGCTTGTACTTTGGCTATCTTTAACACCTCCGTTGTCCAATTCGGCGTATAGCCTTTATCGAATATGGTTTTAAATTTGCTCACGCGCACAAACTCGCCCAACTTGAATCTCGCTGGAGCAGCGATCTTTATGTGGCTGTATACGGTGGCAGTAGTAGGACAAGGGGGATTCTAACCCAGGTCCTCTGAGGGGAGCGCGGGGGCGGGGGGAAGTGTGGGCGCGCGGGGGAGCGCGGCGGAGGGAAACATGGACGCGGGGCCTGCGGGGAGTGGAAGGTCGGTTGCGCGCGCACGAGCCGCGGAGTGGGGGAAGCCGCGATCGTGGAGGGGATCAGTCCGGGCCGAGCGGCCGCGGAGACCTCTCCAGACCGGACCCACCGTCGGAAATTTTTCAGAGGGTGACTGACCCCCAAAAAATCTCTTTCAGACCTTGGCCCACCCTCAGAAATTTTTTCCCCTAATATTTTACCCCCCCAACACAGAGAAATAATAATTTTTTACAAACCATGTACTTGGAGGAGGGAAAGAGACAGTATTATTTTAAAGCTAAACAATCTGCGCGTGATTTAAACGGCGGGTCGTAATCGTTGGGGAAATGTTCGCCGGCACGTTAGTCCGCGGAGATTCTGACGACAGCGTGTCGATTAAATTTCACTAATTCTTTAATTTCTAATTGTAAGGAAACTGTTTATTGAAACGTGGAATCTTAAAATTAGGTGGCGAGGAGAGAAGGAGGGTAAATGAAATGGCACAATGAAATACGTTTAAGAATATATTGTTACACAAAAAAACTATTGAAGATAAAAAAATAGAAAAAACATAAAAATAAAAAAAGAATAAAAACATAAAAATAAAAAAAAAATGAAAAATTTATGGCGACGGCGGCGATTGGGGCGATGGCGGCGGCGGCGGCGGCGGCGGTGGTGGTGGCGACGGGTGCCGCATATAAGATACATCCTAGAACACAGATACAAAACGTTGATATAATACTCACACATCAAAATGCATAAATCAGTGTAAAGTAGTATTACATACCACTGGAGGCGGCGATGACGATGGCGATGACGATGGCGACGATGATGATTGGGACGGAGTTATCAATCCCACTGGATAACATCATCATCATCATCAAATAAAGCGGTTAAAGCTAAATCCGCAGGAACTTGCACAGGATCAGTTTGAACTTCAGCAATGCCAGCCCAAAGCCCCGATATTTTATTTTTGTAATCATTATTATGATCAATCACTGTATTTACGTTTCGCCAAACCACACGCGTTGGAAAATACAGATGACGATTCCGCATAAAAGTCTCAAAATTGCCATCGTAATGTACATCCCCTACACTTTGATCCAGCCAATATTTTTCATCCTTGTAGTCCTCATACGGATTCGCTGGGTTACGAAATACTTTTAAATAACTGTCGCCATCATGATTAGCTTCCGCCTCACACAGTTCCGCACATCGAATTTCCTCCGTTTGGACCTCGACATTTCTACATACGACATACAATTTCGGGCTGTATGAATGGAAAATAGTCGCAGCAGCGGTGATCGTAGCGGAAGCTTGTTGATTTGAATTGATTGGCAGCGACATAATCTAAAATCGATTTTTTTCATATAATTCTCAAAGTTACTAACACAACGATTCACTAAAAATATGGTAATGGAAACTTACGGTATTATTCGATTGTATCTTCTATGCGTTGGATGGTGAATGATATCCTTCAAAGCAGTTTCACAAGTGTTTCAAAAACTGTCCCAGTTCGACTGTTAGTACTATGACGGAGTCTATTGAATGGAAGCAGTTAATAATTGTGCGGGCACGAACGTATGCGACTATTGAGCGATTGATTGAATGGTATCCGAGAGACAGGCCTAAATAGAGGTGCAATTGCTTCTCCCGCCACCACACTTTATTCAATTTTTCCATAATGTGCTGAAATCTTAACGTCGTAGCATATGTAATTTGAGTCCCCAAGGATAAAAGTCTCGACACGTGCTGAACATAATATAATATTTCTGGGAACGTCGAATCATAGAATAATGCAACGTTAGCAGAAACGCCATATCTTAAAAATTAGGTGGCGAGGAGGAAGACGAGTAAATGAAATTGACAAATAATATGTGTTTAAGAAATTTATTTAAAAGAATATAATTTAACATTTTTTCCTACGAGCATCAGCTAGAATATCATTGATGGCGCATGCTACCAGTTCGCAATCTACATAATAATCCTCACAGTAATGTTCGCTATCACGTATGATTTTAGCAGCACGACGCACATCTAATGTTTCGCAGACAACACCGCTTTGCTGTAGCACTTTAACAAAAGTTTCAAATTTCGTCTGCACATCTCTTACATTTTGATACAGCCGCGCATACACATAGTCTATACATGGTTCAAGATTTAATAAAAATGTTACCGTATTCGGTTTGAAATACAGCGACTTATTATGTAGTGCCATCCTTACAATCGGGGAATTATAGATTTCACAAAAATCCACAGTTAATTGATCCATTTGCATCGAAGGTGATTCAGGTAATCGTGCACGTTCTTCAATGGTTGTACGACTGCCGCATAGCAAACCCCATGTATCCCATGATAACGTGAGAAACATCCCACGATTGTCGCCGAGAACCATTTCTACATCAATCGTAGGTTGTACTCTGATCCCAATTTCCAAGTATTTGCTGCCCGTGGATGTTAATGCGTATCTTCTAACCATGATACGCGATGTTCGGTGCGGGCTAAGAGAACAATCAAAGCTATGAAATTGCTCGCGCGTATTAGGAATAAACATAAAAATTTTAAGATGTGAAAATTAACCCTTACCAAACAACTGTATCCTCCCCGCATTGAGCCACGCCGTCATCTCGCACGATCGGAACGTAATAATTCATGCGTTCAACGTTTCCTTCGGCACTGGTACTGCACATTTTGTTTTCAGAGCACAATTTGTTCCGTCGAAAGGCACTGAGACTATTGAGCGATTGATTGAATGACATCCGAGAGACTTGCTTAAATAGAGGTGCAATTGCTTCCCCCCCGCCACCACATTTTATTATAAAGCTACCAATTTTTCCATAATGTGCCGAAATCTCAACGTCGTAGCATATGTAATTTGAGTCCCATCCTCAAGGATAAAAAGTCTCGACACGTGCCGAACGTAATATAATATTTCTGGGAACGTCGAGTCTTAGAATTATGCTGTATCAGCAGAAACTATGTCGGATGATCATGCCCGCTAATTCCTCATACGCGTGAATCGTAGAAAGAATTATGCTGTATCAGCAGAAACTAATGCATTTGGGGAGGGGTACGCCAAAAAGAATGAATTATACAGTATTAGCAGAAACTAATGCATTCGAGGGAGGGGGTGCGCTAAAAGAGTTAGACAGAGATACCAAATCATGATGAGGATATAAATATATGCTCTAAACTGTACAAAGCCGTAAATCGTTGCAACGTATTGCGTGGAAAAGTCACATTATATTTACTTTCCATTTACAATCATGGGAGAATTCGCACAAGTAGAACGCCAATTGTTGGATCAATCCACGCGATTGATTTCGCGGGAAGAGTACCTCGCGTGGGAAGAACGGTGCAACGAGTGCATCGAATCGTTGGAAGAACAAAGTCGCGTGAAACGCCCACGATTATCGATCGGTGTTCGGCAATCGCTGATTGCTCGAATCGCACGTCTCGAAGGACTGAAACATTCGTTGCGCGGACGTTTCGTGCGCGAAGGTGCCGGTCATTCGAGTACGGGACTTTTGTGGCGCGAAATAGACACTGCGTTCGATAGCCGCGTATTAACTGGTGCAGTGCTAAATTCGAACTACATCGAGCCGCGCAACTTCCTCCAAGATGCAGGGACCATCGTGCTGGAGCATGTGCGGGACGCTTTGAGGAAACATCGAAACCTCAAAGTGAACACTGTGTTCAACGGCGAATTTGTGGCGGGTGACAAGCATGCTTGTAAAAGCATCAACACCCGAAACTGCGAACTCTTCCACACATCCGATCTGCAGGAGTGGTACCAACGATGCGTCATCGAACCCACCCTGGCATCGCTGGAAGAGTTCCAGGAACGCGACAGTGGATGGGCATTGACGAGAATCATGAATCTAACCGTCAATGTCAACAAGTACAATCCGCTGCGCGCGGGATGTTACGTCAAGTTGCCGCGAGTATTGTCTTTGAGGAAAGCCACAATTAGCGTGCAATCCCAGGACAATGCGTGTTTCGCGTGGGCAGTGGTCGCCGCTCTCCATCCTGCGGAAAGACATCCCGATCGCCCAAGTTCGTACCCGCCTTATGCTTCCATGCTAAATCTCCAGGGCATTGAGTTCCCAATGTCCCTGGAGCAAATAGGGAAGTTTGAGCGGCAGAACAGCGTCTCCGTCAACGTGTACACCTTCGACGAGGAGAAAGGGTCGACGGTCTTTCCGCTGCGTCTCACCAGCCAAAAGAGGGATCAGCACGTCAACTTGCTATACACGCCGAATCAAGAGCACGGTGATGTAGGGCACTTTGTGCTGATCAAAAACTTATCCCGACTGGTGGGCATGCAGCTGAGCAGACACAAGGAAAAGAAATTCATCTGTGATCGGTACGTATAGAATACTTGTGAAATATTGAAATGTATTGTAGAAAAAATTAAATAAAAAAATTTGTGTTTACAGGTGTATGCACTATTTCGGATCTGCCGAGAAGCTGGAGAACCATTCGCTGGACTGTGGGCAGATGAATGACTGCGCCATCCTGCTGCCCAGCGAAGGAAAAAATCTCCTCAGCTTCGAGAACCACTGCAGGAAGGAGCGGCTCCCCTTCGTGGTATATGCAGATCTGGAGTGCATCATTGAAAAAACAGAAGACAATCGAGTGGGTGATCTAGATAATAAGTTACATACGTATCAGCACCATAATGTGCATAGTATTGCATATTCAAGCAGAAGTCAGCTGTTAGCTGTTGTGGTATACGGACGTGTAGTTTGCTCGCTCCCGTGGTTGTTGTGTACCTCGTGTTGTCGTCTGGTTTTCATATTCGTGACACGCTGCCTTGCTTGTCAATTTAAATTAACTGGAATCGGTGCATCATGATTGCTACGGGCAAAAGGGTGTGTAAAGGGTGTAAGTCCTCTGTGGTAAATCCTCTTTCGTGCCCAAGCTGTGGGGTTTTATCGCATCCTGGCTGCCTCGGTCGCACTGGTCACCAGTGGAGGACTGGTATGCTACTGGATTGCAAGGAAGGCACAGGGGGTCGGTCTCCCTCGTCAGGGCCTTCAAGGGCTGTGGTCTCCCACGAAGACGGGCCATATGATCCTTCCGTCGCTAATCAAGCTTTACTAAGCTCTATGCAGCAGCTCATGAGCGCTGAGTTGGACAAGTTTCGAGATCTGCTCAGGAGTGAATATCGTGAGGAGCTCACAAACTGTCGTTGCGATATTCTGCGTGAGGTCAAGGCAGAGTGCAACAAGCTGGGTTCTTCAGTTAGTGCTTTGTCTGGACGGGTGGACGCTATGGAAGCCAGGCTAAATGAGATGGCGTCGGAGGATTCAGTATCTGCAGCAAGGGACACGGATGTAATTGAGACGGCGGTAGCTGAAGTATTTGATAGGAAGAGCAGGGAGAACAATTTGATGATTTTTAAATTGGAGGAAACCGTTTCATCTGGTTCAACGGGGGCCGGTACATCAACTGCTAGCATCGACCGTGACAAGGTGGCGGTTATTTTGAACAAGGTGGCTCCGAACTGTTATGACAATATAACTGTCAGGAGGTTTGGGAAAAGGAGCCCGGGCAAAGTACAGCCCATTAAAGTTACGTTGCCGGTGGATTTATCTGCGCGTTCTATCATCCGCCTGAAGAACAACTACAAGGGCGTTGAGAGAATAGCATTGGACTATACAGAACAGCAGAGGAAACATCTTCGGGGCCTGCAAGAGAGGATCCGCCTCGCTGAGGACCCCGCGCTGGCCATCAGATTCAGGAACGGCACTCCGATGATTGCTCGAAGAGGATCGGCTTCTGCTCCAAAAAACTGCGAATAGCCCCTCTGGTTTATTACCAGAATGTTAGAGGGTTGCGTACTAAATTGCAATTTTTAAGCGATTCTGTCTTGGCGCATCACGTTGTTTATGATGTCCTAATTTTTACTGAAACGTGGCTAACGGAGAATATTGCTTCCGCAGAACTGGGGTTGACTAATTATAGTATTTTTCGTAAAGATAGGTGCGCTGCGACTAGCATGCTCTCCCGCGGAGGCGGCGTCCTTATTGCTGTTAATAAAAGCTGGAGTGCGGCAGAGCTGATCCCTTCAGTCGATAATATAGAGCAGGTTTTTGTTAAAGTTATCATGGGTGAATCGGTTTACATCTTCGGTACTGTTTACTTTCCGCCCGGTTCACCGCCAGCGTCCTATGTAGGGTACTGTAATTGTATAGACGAGTTACTAGTCGATGCGGAAGATATAAATCTATGTGTTGTGGGGGACTTTAATCTGCCACGTGTCACTTGGCATTGTGATTCTTCCTCAGCGCTGGTCCCAATATTGCAGTCGGGCTGTGCGGATGATATTTTGGCGACGTCTGCGATGGCGGAGTGTTTTAATTTCCATAATGTGTTGCAATTTAATCTCGTGGGTAACTGTGATGGTAGAATGCTTGACTGGATATTTGCTAACTTTACGGTGATGAATATTTCTAGTCCTGTCGTAGCTATCGTTCCAGTTGACTTATATCATCCGCCTCTGTCGTTTTCGGTTATGGACACTTTGGAAGACCCCAGTCTGGGACTGCGATCAAGTCCAATTTTCGTAGAGCTGATTATGTCTCCATTAATTCGGCGCTTATTGGCATTGATTGGGACAGTGCATTGATGGATTTGTCTACAAATGAGTGTGTCCGTGAGCTAAATTCGCACTTAAGTTATTTAATAGAGTCGTATGTACCTAAATACCGTACTTTTAAATCGTCTTTCCCGAGTTGGTTCTCGCGTGAACTAAGGCAGGTTATTAGAAATAAGAAGATAGCACATGGTATCTGGAAGAGCTCAAACTTACAGTGCAATTTCTATAGTTTCTCGTTTCTCCGTGCGCGGTGTAAAGAATTGATTAAAAGAGACTATGCGTACTACTTAGCTAGGCTAGAAGGTAACATATCGTGTAATATTAAGGCTTTCTGGGGGCATGTCAATACCAAAAGGGGGGATACTTTCTTGCCTGCAAGCATGCATCTTGGCAGTAGGGTCTCGGACGCGGATGAGGGAATTGCCAACCTTTTTGCGGAACAATTTAAATCGGTATTTGTCCCGCCCTCACAGACATCTTTGGACGCGGTCCCTGTTTCTGCTTCGATGGTACATCTTTGTAACTTAGATATTAGTATCGCAGAGGTGTTTGAGGCTATTAATGATCTTGACTCGAATAAGTCTGCTGGTGAGGATGGTTTACCTCCGATATTTGTTAAATCCTGTGCGTACGGTCTTGCCAGAGCGTTATGGATAATCTTGAATAGATCACTCAATTCTGGGTCCTTCCCGGAGTCCTGGAAATTGAGTGTAGTGACGCCGGTATTTAAGTCGGGCCTGAAGAGTGAGGTTGGGAACTACAGGCCAATTTCACTTCTTAGCTGCTTCCCTAAGATTTTCGAGAAGCTAGTCACCAGCAAGCTTTCGGGTCTGATCAGAGGTAGTTTCTCGGATGCCCAACATGGATTTTTCCCGGGAAGATCTACGGTGACAAACCTGGCAATTTTTGCAAATTTTGTGTCCTCTGCTTTGGACTCGCGTCAACAGGTGGATGTGGTCTACACCGATTTCAGAAAGGCTTTTGATTCAGTGGATCACGTCATTCTGCTGAGAAAATTGAATATGTGTGGGATTCATGGAGTGTTATTGCAGTGGCTCGGTAGTTACTTATCGGGCCGTTCCCAGGTTATTACTGTGCGCGGTTGCCGATCTCAACCGATACAGGTCTCATCTGGGGTGCCCCAGGGTTCACACCTGGGGCCCTTGCTTTTTTGTATTTTCATAAATGACCTCGCGGAATTGTTTCGGTTCGGTACTCCGTTACTGTTTGCGGATGACCTTAAGTTATTCGCTACTGTTAACTGTTTAGACGATGCCGTAAAGCTCCAGGGCGACCTAGATAATTTATGTAATTGGTGCGTGCTAAATAGGCTGCCGTTGAACTTGACGAAGTGTCAAGTCCTTAGGATTACTCGTGCTCGTATTACATGTTTTTTCGCGTATTCGTTAGGTCTGACGGTATTATCCAACATTGAGAGAGTGCGGGACTTGGGGGTGACCTATAATGCTGCCTTTTCTTTTGTTGACCATATTAATGGTGCTAGAAACTTAGCATCTAAACAACTAGGTTTTATTATGAGGCATTCGCGGGGATTTAAGAACATGAGGACCTTCAAGCTTTTATATGATGCGTTGGTTAGGCCTCACCTTGAATATGCGTCGGTTATTTGGGCTCCGCATCAGGCTTACCTTATGGTAGCTATTGAAAGAGTACAACACAGGTTTCTACGGTTTGCGTCCTTTCGTCTTGGGCAACCTCTCAATGTTTACGATCATGACTATGGGCCTGCGCAGCGTAGATTCAATTTTTTAACGATGCAGCAGAGATTGGTGTTGGCGGATCTGTGTTTTCTGTTTAGAATTGTTAATGGTGACATAAATTGTCCACGGCTATTGGAGTTAATTAATTTCAGTGCTCCGTCCAGACCGCTACGCTTTACTCCTCTGTTTCGTGTTAAATTTTTCCGAACCAACATGCGTCTGATTGATCCTATCACTAGGGTTTGTGTGCGGGGAAGCGAGATAGCCGACCGGATTAACTTTTTTGGTTCATCGCTTGAAGCTTTCAGACGGTCGGTAATCTCGCATTTTGGTGCATCCATGCCATAGGTTTTCATGTGGTATGGTATTTGTCTGTATACTACTGTATTTAGTACACTAGTGTGTACTTTTCTGTTGTTATTATTGGGCTGGTCCCGTGAAATATATATATATAATATAATATAATATATTATATGCATTGTTCCTATGATACATCGCTATCGACGTATCGATGTTGCCGCGACGCGGATTGTGTTTCATGGTTCGTATACGAACTAAAAAAATTTGCAAACTTCGCCAAACCCATCTTGACCAGTAATGTTCCAATGCTGGATTTAACTCCGGAACAGTTGACGACATTTCGCGATGCAACACACTGTCATATTTGCGAAGAATCATTCAAGGCTGACGATGTACGAGTTCGCGATCATTGCCATCTATCCGGACGGTTTAGAGGCCCGGCACATTCGGAGTGCAATTTAAATTATAAAAATGCGTTTTACATCCCCATAGTTTTCCATAATTTATCCGGCTACGATTCGCATTTCATTATCGAGGAAATAGCTACCGCTTTCGACGGTCACGTTGATGTATTACCCATAACTAAAGAAAAATATATTTCATTCACAAAAAATGTCGAAGATACGGCTGAATCAGACTCGCGAAATAATATTAAATTACGATTCATCGATTCGTACAAATTTCTCAATACCAGTCTCGACAAATTAGCATCTTTCCTTAGCACAGATCAATTAAAAATTTTACGATCCAAATTTGAAACACTATCCACCGAAGATTTCAATTTATTGACGCGAAAAGGCGTCTTTCCGTACGAATACCTTGATTGCGCGAACAAGCTGCAGGATCCATGCTTACCGCCGCGCGAGTCATTCTACAGTTCGTTAACGGGCGAGACTGTATCCGAGAGCGATTACGCGCACGCTGAGACTATCTGGCAACGTTTCGGGATTAGAACCTTGGGCGAATACAGCGACTTGTATTTGAAAACAGATGTCTTGTTATTGGCAGATATTTTTGAAAATTTTCGCGAAAGTTGTATCAAGAGTTATGGACTAGATTCGGCGCATTATTATACTCTACCAGGTTTCACGTGGGATGCAATGCTAAAGCATACCAAAATTACATTCGAATTGCTCACCGACGTCGATATGGTCATGTTTATCGAACGCGGTATACGTGGGGGTTTAAGCCAATGTTCCGGAAGATATGCACATGCCACTAACAAGTACATGCCATCTTACAACGCATTGGAAGAGTCATCGTACTTGATGTACTTTGATGTGAATAATTTGTATGGGTGGGCAATGTGTCAGCCCCTACCATACGCTAAATTTCAATGGGTCGAAGATGTTGCAAAGTTTGATGTGTCTTCAATCAAAGTCGATTCGCCCACGGGGTACATTCTCGAGGTAGATCTGGAATATCCACAACGTCTGCACGACGCTCATGCCGATCTACCGTTCTGCCCGACGCGTGCCAAACCACCTGGCAGCAGGCAGGACAAATTACTCGCGACGGTATACGATAAGCAGCGTTACGTTATCCATTACCGCAACCTGCAGCAGTGCACGCGTCATGGTCTTCGTATTACAAAGATACACCGCGTGCTCCAATTCGCTCAATCTCCCTGGCTCCGCGATTACATCGAACTCAATACACGGTTCAGAACAAGCGCGACAAATGACTTTGAAAAAAATTTGTACAAATTGATGAACAACGCGGTATTTGGTAAAACTATGGAAAATGTACGAAATCACGTGGATGTAAAACTTTTAACACGTTGGGAAGGGCGATATGGCGCGGAGGCAATGATCGCGAAACCGAATTTCCACAGCAGAAGTGTTTTTTCGGAAAATTTAATAGCTGTTGAATTGCGAAAACTCGAGGTGAAATTCAACAAACCGATATACGTGGGTATGTGCATTCTGGACATATCGAAAATTTGTTTGTATGAATTTCACTACGAGTACATGTCTCCCAAACACGGACCAAATTGTAATATTCTATACACCGACACAGACAGCCTCATTTATCATATTCGATGCGACGATATCTACGAGACTATGAAACACAATATCGGTAGATTCGACACAAGCGATTATCCTATCGACAATCCATATAATATGCCGCGCGAAAATAAGAAGGTTCCAGGGCTGATGAAGGACGAAAATAACGGTGCGATAATGACCGAATTCGTAGGTCTTAGAGCGAAAATGTATGCACTTCGCGTAGACGGCAAAAGAAATACGAAAAAGGCGAAAGGCGTCAAGACCAACGTCATAGCCAGAACGATAACTTTCGACGATTACGCGAAGTGTTTGCAAAGGGAGATCGAAATGGTTCGCAGACAATCATGTATACGGTCTAAATATCATAAAGTGTACACCATTTCGGAATCTAAAATCGCTCTAAGTCCATACGACGACAAGCGGCATATCGTACCCGATTCGACCGACACTCTGCCCTGGGGACATTATAATATCCCATTGTAAAATATAAATTATTGTATTATAAATAGTGGAATTATTGTATTATAAATAGTGGGATTATTGTATTATAAATAGTGGGATTATTGTATTATAAATAGTGGGATTATTGTATTATAAATAGTGGGATTATTGTATTATAAATAGTGGGATTATTGTATTATAAATAGTGGGATTAATGTGTTAAAATAAAAAAAAAATTGTTTACACATTTACATATATGTATCATTGTATTTATTGAGTTATGCATTATTTTACAATACATTATTTTTATTTATCCACGAATTGTGTGATTTATCAAACCCCAGCCACTTGACATATACCTTATCCCCCTTTCTACGCAGCACTTTTTCCACTAGATGCACATCAGGATTGGTGACGCGTTGCAGCTCCTGTTCATAGAATCCGCCGGCAACAGGTTTTCCACAGGAATCGACGAGCAGATACGTTGCAGGATTAGTTGTCTGTACTTTGGCTATCTTGAACACCTCCGTTGTCCAATTCGGCGTATAGCCTTTATCGAAGATGGTTTTAAATTTGCTCACGCGCACAAACTCGCCCAACTTGAATCTCGCTGGAGCAGCGATCTTTATGTTGCTGTATACGGTGGCTAGCAGTCTGTCGGCGATCACAGGGGTAACATCGCAAGGACGCATTCCGATGGTTCTATGTTTTCGTGCGTTATACTCTGCAAGCAGACGCGATAGTGCATCGGTCCATCTATAGGTTCCATTGAGCGTAAACAATTTCCACATATTGTTCTTCAAAGTTCGATTGAAACGTTCTACGACGGAGGCCTTCATCACCGAATACGTCGAATAATGATTAATATCATGCTTTGTCAAGAGTTTCTGCATATCGGCGTTGTAAAATTCTTTTCCTTGATCGGTTTGCAAATTTTTCGGATATCGATCTCTAAATATCTTTGCAAACGCTTTAGTCACCTCAGCAGCACTTTTAGTCTTGAGCGGCACCGCCCATGCATACTTGCTCAACACATCGATGACGGTAAGTATGTAGTGGTGACCTTGGTTGAAACGCGAGTATGGACGCATTTCTACAATGTCAGCTTGCCACAAATCATCGTATCCGTGCACTACGACGCGTCTCCGCGGGAAATGTCTTCGAGCTGGAGCGTGCAATTCCTCAACGAGTTGTAGCTTCTTGTGATTATGGTTTTCATCATTACTCTTGGATTTCGATAATGGTTGCATGTTTGATCGCAGAGGTGTCTTGGACACGAATGATGCGATAATTATCGCGTACATTTATTATGTGCTTCTCGTCGGTCCGAGGAAATTTTGGGCAAGTTGCTGCTCCGTAGCAAAAGCGGTTATAGCCTCTTTAACTTTACGAGTTTCATTGTCCGGTTGTGGGATAGAATTCAACGCCTCCGATATCTTTTGAACGCTGTTTTGCAACGTTAGCATATCTTTGTGAAACACAACCAGCTTCCTCGCTAATTCTTCCTGCTGCTCTCTCAAAAGTTTAATGTTCTTTTCCACGTATAGTTTATTGACGACATCGGTGTCGGCCACCGGCTGAGCTACGCGTCGTATCTTGCGTGATTTCGCATCAAAGTCGGCACCAGCCACGCAAAGGGCGTTATCTCGCATGTAATTTCGAAGCAAACCGTTCCATTTGTAATAGTCCATTCTAGCTGCTCCACTCTTCTCGAGTGATACCCCAAATTTGTTGATCGGCATCTCGATGCATACAGCGCACATCATCGGCATGCGGTTTAATTTATAATGAGGCCTACCTCGCGGAGTTCCTCGATAATCGATAGAATTTCGGGATCGTGAGAGTTGTTACCCGCCTGACGCGACGCTTCAAGCAAACGCATTCGATCCACCAACTCGTTGGGATCGTTCCAGTGTACGTAATCGATCTTGTTATCGTTTACCACCATGGCGCGCGGTACCGTTAGACCTTTCCCTGCCCTGCTAGTCGATGCGCGAGGGAGTAGCGGTGCAATTACATATTTGTACTTGTGTCCCTTGTTGCTCAATATGGGATTTTTAGCACCATGACCGCGTCTGTGGGCGTTCGTCGCCAGCAGTATACTTTTATATTTTTGTTTATCGGCATCGGTGTATACAGCATCATCGGGAATTCTCTTGAAAATCAATTCGTAAAGACCGGGTGTTCCTCCGTATTTTACACCATCTATGATTATGTTATCATCCATGTCTATATCGAAAGCCTTATCCCCAAGCCTCGTTCCACTATTGCCAAAGTATACGCCGTACACATAGTCCATCGTTGTATCCTTATCACCACTTAGGATCACACTCATGTATTTTTGCCCCAGCGGGCCGAAATGACTGCGAAACGTCTCTTGTCCCTCGGATGTTTGGAATTGCTGTCTAATAGATGTTACAAACGACTCATTGGGGCTAGTTTCGAAAACGTCATCATCAACGGTTGAGAGCGATTGCACATTGGGCAATGTACTTATTGGTGTGGGTGGAGCCGGAGAATCGCTTGATACGACATTCTGTCGTTTCCGCTTCGATTGAACTGGTGTCGAGGTTATGGGTGAATATTCCGTTGGCATGTGCTCTTTCCTCTTTCTCTTGCGCGATGTGTTCCCTTTCAGAAGGATTTTTTTAGGCGTTAATGTTTCATTCCCCTCAACGTCTGTGCTCATCAGCGGCGATGTATCAGCTTCCATCTCTGCGGTATTTTCCACAATATGTTTTAGGGGTTCGACGATCGGTTTAAAGTATCTCTCCAACGCGATATCTTCCTCCATCTTGCCAGTCTTCAAAGCCTGATGTTTCCGACGAATGGCTTCGCTGGTTTTTGCAATTTCCTTCGCTATTCTCTCGCGATCCTTAATCTCCAGAGTATCGATATCGATCATCGCTGTACCGCAGACGTTGCTTTCCCACCGACATGTTGACGACGATTGACCATCTCATGGTATGGCAAACTCGTTAAATCCCTTTCTATAACGTCCATTGGACATCGCGCTATCCTTGTCTATCACCACGAAACCATAATCCCGTTGCCAACAATTACGACACAAAGCGCAGAAATCCTCGTAAGACATGTCAGTGTTTACGTGATCGTTGTACACATGTTTCAAGTTGGTACCATCCTGCTTAAACAGAATCAACAGATTCGCATTGTCGCGTATAAGATGTTTTGGAATCTTTGCATACGTCTGACAGAGATAGAAACAGTCAACGTTCGAGTGGCGCCCCATTGCAAAGTACTCTCGTATCGTATCTTGCTTGTCGCATGCCACGTCATCAAAAATAAAAATGGAATTCGGAAGCGATTCGCTCGGTGGGATGACATCACTGTTATTCGAAAACGTAAAGTAGCCAATTTCATCTATCGGAGTCAATAAATTCTCCAAGTACTGATATTTCGGCTGTTGCAACGACTTGGAATACACGTACACGTTCTCGAAGTGGACGCCGTGAGGACTTTCCAACAAGCTGATCAGCACGTTGGTCTTTCCACAATTTGATGGACCACAAATGAGGCAGCGGATAGTGTTTGGTAGCATGCTACCATGTCTGCGTCCTGTTTTCGAAGACATCACTCGTGATTTATCATCAAAATTTGTCACGCGTATGGTTATAGGTTGTCGCACGAATCGCATCCTCCCCGCGAACCGTGAAAAATGATTTTGAATACGTCGAGGCGGTGATGCGCCCTATTTATAGGTCCGCGCTGAAACACCACAGCTCAGTATTCAAAATGCTTTTGATCCTGTCGGATAATTATGATATTCGAGACCTAACCTCTGAGCAATTGAAATATATACCAAAGATTATTCTACTGCGAGAGTTTGACAGGCACATTGATCGGTTGTGGGACAGCCTCCCCGAGCATATAAAAGCCAATTCCGAGGTTCGACAGTATCGCCGGTGCTTGGAACATTATAATCGCCCTTGGCAGCGAACGCATATCGACGGTCCGGCACCATTGATTAAAAACTGTAGCGAATGTCACCGACGACAGTAAAGAAAGGTCGTGGTTTGTTAAATCGAGCGATAAACGCGCTACCAATCGAATTACACATCCCAGGATATCAGTTTTGCGGTCCAGGAACTCATCTTGCAAAACGATTGGCTAGAGGGGATCGAGGTATCAATCCGTTGGACGCAGCGTGTCGCGAACACGATATTGCGTATTCGCGTAGCAACGACCTCGGCGAAAGGCACGCGGCAGATAACGTTCTCGCTGACAAAGCGCGAAAACGCGTCGTTGCGCGAGACTCGACACTGGGCGAAAGAGGTGCTGCTGCAGCTGTTTGGGCAGCTATGAAGGTCAAGACGAAGATCGGAATGGGGATGAAAACAAAAACTCGCAAAAGGACTCCAAAGAGAGCATCGCAAAAGCGGATTCTTCCGGTGGCAAAACGGGGTGGTATATTACCACTTTTACCGCTGTTGGGTGTTCTCGGATCATTGGCGGGTGGAGCGGCAGGGATCGCCAAGGCGGTAAACGATAATAAGGCGACGCAACGTCAGCTGCAGGAAATGCAACGTCATAATCGCTCCATGGAAGGTCGCGGACTTTATCTCGCGCCGTACAAGCGCGGACAGGGAATATCTAAAAGAAAAAAAAAAAACGTCGAAAAGAAAATAAAAATGCCTGTGGGCGTAACTACCGATGTGCAATTGGAGGAGTTGGCAAAACGTATGCGTATTCCATTCTTTAGAGGTGTTTTTATGCGCAACGCGTTACCAGTTGGTGGAGTACGTCGAAATGAGAGCGGTATCGTAAATTTGGACAATGCCGAGGGGCCGGGGACACATTGGGTGGCGTATGCGAAGAGAGGGTGTCGAGCTATATATTTCGACAGCTTTGGGAATCTTCGACCGCCGATGGAATTGGTAAAATATCTGGATAAGGATGCTGTGAAAATTGAATACAATCGAACGCCCTATCAGAAGTATGATCAGAGCAATTGCGGACAACTATGTCTACGCTTTCTACAAACGATCGGTGCCAAATTTAAGGATTGACTTCCCACCACTCTGATTCAGTACTGGTCGAACAGTTCAGGCGGAATATGTCGTTAACATTCACTCTAACCGGCAAGAGTAGCACCCTCGCGGTGAGCTACTTTCCACCCATAGATTTGAGCGACGATGATTACGAGCTTGGTCTAACAACCTTTGAAACTTATCACACAATACCGAACATCGACTCGAGCAACGATAAATTCTACTTCATCGTAAACAACAGCCCCGACAGCGCTTATGAATACATTACGATTCCCCACGGCTCCTACGAACTAGACGCCATTGCCAAGTACCTGAAGCAGCGATTACTCGAGCGGTATCCTAAAAATCTTGGTGGCACCGATGACGACAACGATGACGGTGACAACGATCTGTATCCTATAGTGTTGCGTCCCAACAACAATACCATGAAAAGCGAGCTGTACTGTCGGTTCACCGTAGACTTTACAAAGCCCAACAACATTGGATCGCTACTAGGATTCTCGACGAATCGGGTATTAGCACCAGAACGATGGCACGAATCGGACGATCCAATTAATATCATGAACGTGAACATTATTCGCATAGAATGTAGCGTGACCGCTGGTGCGTACAACAATGGGAGGCGTGTACATACGATACATGAATTTTCTCCGAGAGTTCCACCAGGATATAAGATATCGGAAACGCCCGCACAGATCATTTACCTTCCAATCACCGCACGGGTCGTTACGGATCTGACGATACGCGTTGTGGATCAAGACGGACGGTTGCTCGATTTTAGAGGTGAAGAGATTACAATCAGACTGCACGTGCGACGACGACGATAATACGTGTGGTGCGAAAGAAATGCTTGTATTGAACGACTCCAGAAACCCGTTTGTTCCAAGTGAAATTGTTTACAACACCAACAACTGCAACAGCTCTGATCACGCTAAAAAGAAGAGGCTCAGTGCTGCGAACATTGCATTTTTGAAATCTTTGGGATTCATTGTACGCATTTAAGTTGGAAAAAAATGGCTGATATTCTAAGCATTGGAGGGAAGCCGGCGTTTGAAGATCGCATCGTCAAGCTCGAGACTCACACGTACAACCCATACGTTAACACGACGTTTGGATACAACGATGAGATAAGAATACCGATACAACAGCAGGATTTATACACATTGCCGTGTGAAAGTTTTCTCTATGTAGAGGGGAAATTGAAGATAAATAAGCCAAAAGATGCATTAACGGTGACGTTGGGAAATAATTGCATGGCGTTCTTATTCGATGAGATTCGATACGAGCTGAATGGCGTGGAGATTGATCGCAGCAGAAACGTTGGAATAACTAGCACGCTTAAAAACTATGTATCGCTGACATCTGGCGAAGACAAAAATATGGAGAATGTCGGATGGGGCTTGAAACGGCGTGATGGGCCAATAGTGAAAAGTCATTTCAATTTTTGCATCCCACTCGAATATTTGCTGGGATTTTGTGAGGACTACAAACGCATGATTATTAATGCGCGTCACGAATTGATTTTAATACGATCGCGCAACGACAACAATGCTCTGATAGGATCGCCGATGTTGGAACCAGAAATTGAATTGGTTAAACTACAATGGCGGATGCCCCATGTGACGTTAAATGACGTTAATAAGCTATCGTTGCTACATACTTTGGAACGTGGACAAAACCTGAGCATTTGTTTTCAATCGTGGGATCTGTACGAGTATCCTCTCTTACAGAGCACGACCAAGCATTCGTGGGCCGTGAAGGCATCTGCACAGCTGGAGAAGCCGCGATGCGTGATCCTTGCTCTACAGACTGGTCGAAGGAATGTGATGAGTGAAGACGTTACTATGTTCAACAACTGCAAATTGGCCAATGTAAAACTTTTTCTCAACTCGGAAGTTTACCCATATGATGAGCTGAACTTGGACTTTGACAAGAATAAGCACGCCATCTTGTATCACATGTATACGCAATTCCGTAAATCATATTATGGGTATAGTTGCAACGAGGCATTATTCACCGTGGCTGAATTTTTACAATTTGGCCCCCTCGTGGTAATTGATTGCTCGCGACAGAATGAGTCGATCAAGAATGGCACCGTGGACGTGCGCATAGAATTCGAGTGTAAAGAGAATGTGCCTGCAAATACTACAGCCTACTGTCTGATTCTACACGATCGAGTGGTTGAATACAATCCATTGACAAACATGGTGCGCAAAATAAATTAAATTACCACGCTACTTGCCCGCCCTCTCCTGTACTAAATTCGCAAAAAAATTTCATCGTGAAAATCGAGATGTTTTACGAGAAAGACTGCATTCTCTCGTCTGTCTTGGAAGCGAGTGGACCTCCAAATTGTATCGATAATGGTTGTACCAACGTTCGTTGACATGCAAGGGTTCATCGTTGATGGAAGATTTGTCGTCAAGGAAGTGACTGTCCTACGAATGGGAACAATTCTCTCGCACTATATTTTTGGGAGTTCGATGCCGCATTATCTTCTTTCGAAATCTGACAAATCAAACATCCGCTGGTTAACGGCGAAACATCATGGGTTACGCTGGGACGATGGAGAAGTTCCATACAGTATGGCTAAACGGCTAATTTCGAAAGCTGTAGCTGATGCGATCGATGAAGAAGAGGATGACACGTGCCATGTCGTATATGTTAAAGGGCTGCAGAAACGCGACTGGCTTGCGGATTTCCTCGATGAAAGTACGAGAGCAGACGCGGTCATCGAGACGCTGGACATTGACTACGAGGATATCAAATCTCTAAATAAGCTAAATGTAGTTAATACTCTGCGATGTGGTAGACACGCGAAACACTGTGCCATGCAAAATGTATTTAAAATATTCAACTGGTGGTCTAAACACCAGAGAAATTCATAAATAAAATATAATCAATTTTTTAATGCGTATAATTTTCTTCACCCTCCCCCAACCCAACCTCATGCGTTTGATGTGCGCTAGATTAAGACGATACTTATGTAGAAGTCGTCCAATACACGTTCGATACCCGATCAAAGCCGTTCAATACACGATCAAAGTGGTATGATAGACGTTCTATACCCGATCAAAGCCGTTCAATACCCGTTCAATGCACGTTCGAAGCCGTTCAATATCCGTTTGATATACGTTCAAAAACATTCAATACCCGTTCGATACGTATTCAAAATGATGTGGTCTTGTCACATGATGTGTCCAAAGAAGAAGGGAAAGAAGATGTGTGGAAATAAGGAGAGGATGGTCTGCGAAGAAGAAGAAATGTGCAGTTTGTGAAAAATGAATGCGGAGAACAACAGCATCGTACTTTTGCAAAGCTACGCACTTCTCGATTTCATGATAGGAGGGGGTTTTTACATGTGAGAGCCAGCAGATGCAGCGAGACCAGTCGTCTGTTAATTGTGGAAGGCGAACAGTCTGATTTTCTTGTGCTAGAAAAAACTGGGATTACAACGCATCGCCCCGGAGTATGACCCATTGGTATGTACAATATATTTTGACATTATTCGCCTTTAACCAGTGAAATCGAGCGATATTAAAATCAAGTGGACATGTTAATATCATGGTGTTCTATGCTTTAGTATTCGCCATCGCCATCGCCGTCGCCACCACCCCGTTCGCCGTCGCCACCACCCCGTTCGCCGTCGCCGCCGCCTTCGCCGCCTCCGCAGGTATGTAGTTTGCATTGTTTTGCATGTTTCATGTTTATTATGTTTGATGTGTGTGTGTCATATTTATTATGTTTGTGTATCTGTTCTAGGACCGTGTGCCGATGATTATAATGGCGCTCATGGCGCGGGTCCTGGCAGAGGAGGCTGAGGCTGCACCCCTAGCGGTGCATATGCAGCGATCGGGCCTGGTATTCGAGTCTAGGATGGCGGCCAGATTGCGGCGGCCCTGGATACCATACCACCAAATGGGGCCCCTGCGACGTCCGCGGCCCCCATCGCCACCATCGCCTCCCTGGATCGATGTGGGGAGGCCGCAGCCATCGCTTCAGGGGCCCCTATCACCTCCATTGCGGTTCGAGGGGGTGATCTTGTCGTCGTCGTCCTCGGCGTCATCATCACCGCCACCGTCGCGGCAGTAAACACCGCCGTCGCGGTGGTCACCGCCCCCCGCATGGATGGAAGAGGGGCTCGTGACGCCACCCCTGCAATTGTGATCCGACGAGGAGGATATTTAAATTCTTTTTCATTTTTTTTCTTTTCTTATCTCATGTATTTCATCCTTATTACTATTTTATTATTACTATTCATATTACTATTACATTCACTATTACTATTCATTCATTATTATTATTTGTAACAATATATTATCATTTTTAAACACATATTATTTCTCCATTTTATTCACCCGTCTTCCTTCTCCTTTCGCTGTCTAATTTTAAGATTCGGTGTAAGATTTAGCGTTCACAAAGATATTATACTACATTCAACACATGTCGAGACTTTTATCCTTGAGGGTGGGACTCAAGTTACGCGCAGTTGCGCGATACGTCGCGATGTTACATTTGAATGTTTTAAAAACTTGCTAAATTTACAACGAAAGCGATTGTACTCCTATGTGGTGTTGTCTCTTTCCCTCCATCGATTTTAGCTTTAGAATGCATCAAAGCCGTTCAATACCCGATCAAAGCCGTTCAATACCCGTTCAATGCATGTTCGAAGCCGTTCAATATCCGTTTGATATACGTTCTAAAACGTTCAATACCCGTTCGATACATATTCAAAGTGATGTGGTCTTGTCGCATGATGTGTCAAAGAAGAAGGGAAAGAAGATGCGTGTGAATAAGGAAAGGATGGTCAGCGAAAATGAATGTGAAGAACAACAGCATCTCACTTTTGCAAAGCTACGCACTTCTCGATTTCATGATAGGAGTTTGCAGGCGAGAGCCTGGAGATGCAGCGAGACCAGTTGTCTTCAAACGTCAAAGACGAACAGTCTGATTTTCTTGTGCTAAAAAAATTATGGGATATTGGAAACCGTCCTCCATATATGATTCGATGATGTGGCGAGGTATGTACATAACAATATTTTGACATTTATCACGTTTAACTGTTGAAACCAAGTGCTCTTAAATCAGGCGTTCGTATCAATATTTTACCATGAGTTTCTATGTCTAGGGCTCACACCGTCGCCACCCCCATCACCACCCCCATCGCCACTACGTGGGCCGTCACCGCAAGCACCGCCGTCGCCCACGTGGTCGAGCGATTGGGGATCGCCGCAGCCGTCGCCGCAGCCGTCGCCGCCACCGCAGTCCCCACCGCCGTCACCGTCGCCGCCTCCACACACTGCATAAATCTACTTCGTTCTTCGCGCCGCATGTCACATAATGGTTTGGAAAAATATTTGGAGGTGGGTCAAGGTCATTCACTCACTCCGGTTAGGTCTGAAAATGTTCTCGGGGGTCATTCCCTCCCTCTAAAATGTTTTCGGCGGTGGGTCCGGTCTCCGCGGCGGCTCGGCCTGGAGTGATCCCCTCCATCATCGCAGCTTCCCCAACTCCGCGGCTCGTGCGCGCGCAACCGGTCTTCCTCGCCCCGCAGGCCCCGCGCCCATGTTTCCCTCCGCCGCGCTCCCCCGCGTGCCCTCACTTCCCCCCGCCCCCGCGCTCCCCTCAGAGGACCTGAGTTGGAATCGGCATAGCCTTACTACTTATGTCATTGCCGGTGCAATTCAATCATCCAGCTGCCGCTGCCGATCTCCGACTCCTCTGTGCTGCCTATACATGACTACAACCCCAAAATATATGTTGCGTGTCGGAATGTTGCGGTTCAAACCGAAGAAATTCGTGGTGAAGAATTCCAAGAGGCGGAAGTTGTTCACGATGGCGACATGTTTTTAAAAGTGTTTTCCAATGGTATTGGTATATACGGCGGCGAAATACCGGCAAATAATTACGGGAGCGAGCGATATTGGTTAAATAGGCATGCGCGGCAAAAAACATTCTTTTTAGATGTTAGTGATGATGATGATGATGATGATTGGGATGACATTGTTTATAATAATGTATATGGACTGAACAGTTTGATGGATCCAAAAAGTGTAGTTTGGAGAAAATGTGTCAATGTGAAACGGATTAACTTTGACGCGCTTTTTGCGAATGCAGTATCAGGGCTTCAGGCTCGCCATATTGCAATTCAGACTGTCCCCGAGCAAGTTGGCGATAATTCATTTTATACCGACGAGAATTTATTTAATGAAATTGTTAACAATGCCATTTTCACGGACGACGATAGTGCCCTATTCGCTGACGATGTAGTCGAGTGGGATAATTAAGTTGAATAAATTACTAAATCTTAAAAATCTTAATATGTCAGAATTACTCACCGAACTTCCACCTTCCCTGTGAAATAAACAAAATCTTTTCGCGCTTACACGCTCCCACGACGCTTGACTTGCAGACCCTCGAGAAGGGTACTTGAGACGTTGGCTTGTTCTCGATCGTGAAAATACTCGGAACTCTACCCCGAATAATTATCGCTTAGTTGGTCGCGTGATCGCAACGCCTAATTTATTGCTTCCGGAACATTGCGTTTTCTCGAGGATACTTCTTAGAGGCATGGTCTTGGGAAAAGTCAATACTCAGATATCACCCTCTTTCTCGGAAATCATAATCGAATGCAATTGATTTACAATAATTATCGCTCTATGTTTATATCATTGCACGTGCGCTGTATCGGTCCCACGATTCAAATATAAACATATAGCATGAAGCGCATGCACGTAGGCACCAAAAATGCGTTCAATCCTGCTCAGATATAAACACGCGGCATGGCACGGTGCAATGTCGTGTTTATTCCATGGGCTATCGCGATGATTGATTTACAATAATTATCGTTCTATGTTTACATCATTGCACGTGTGTTGTATCGGTCCCACGATTCTTCGTCAGGTATGAATCCTCGGCCGACCGTAGCGAATTGAGGTCGGCACCCCGCAGTTGAGGGTGAAATATCCATTACACTTTCCACTATACAGCGTATTAAGGAATTCTTTATTCTTCATCGTATCGATATGAAAGTGACACTAATGGATTCCTGGCGTTCTCTCGATGAAAATTATACTAAATTTCATGTAAATCGGACTATTTTTAACGAAGCTAGCGAGAAATTATATAAATTAATTTTTCATCAAATTTCCTTCATTATGCTTCGAATTGCGTTGTTCTTGGTGTTAGTTTCATGGGTGAAAAATAAGGAATCCATTTGCACCGTTTTCGCAGAGATCTAATGAGATGTTACGTATGTGGAATTTTCCCATACGTCGCTCTCAACCGTTTTTCGAGCTCGAGTCTACGAAGGGAAAACGCCCCAAAATCCTTTTTGTTTATCACATACCACTAATGGGGGTCATGATCTCGACCATCTGGATCACGACCATGGGAACGGGAGTGACACGACGACGACCCCGAAAGATCTCCTTATATGGAAACTTCTAACGAACCCCCACTCATTTTCGGGACTATATAAACCCTTTGGTTTCATCCCTCGTTGGTTCAAAGCTATAGAGTCACGCGTAAAGTCACGTCGTGTCACGCTCGTACAGAGTCGGTTATATCCAGCAAGATCGGGCTAAAGTCTCCATCGGAATCATAGTTAACCTCATAGAATCCGCGAGTTCGGTTTATATTCTATTTGGCACTTTAAAATAGCCACTCGTACGCCCCGCATCGCCAGTGCGTCAACACCGTGCAATTAGTGGTAACATACACATTTTATTTAATTATTACTCGCGACACTTACATTTGTACAATAACTAATTATTGAATATACTTATAGTGTTCACGTGTAAATCGAGTCGATTACGTTAAATCCATCTTTTACCCAGCGATCCTTATAATATTAGTAGCACTCACCCACTGATACAACTTTGCTGCTCGAGTTGTATCAAATATTAATTAAGAGTTACGAGGCATTACTAACATTTCCCGCGACTCCCTGATTTCGCATCAGGTTCGTTCGCAACCCTTTACCAAAACAAGCCATCTTCTCCAACCCAGTGGCTCCTCGATTTTGCATCGGGTTCGTCCACGAAAACTCACCCTTCCCACGGCTCCCTGATTTCGCATCAGGTTCGTCCGTATCCTACAGCTCCCTGATTTCGCATCAGGTTCGTCTGTAAGTCTACCAACTTCCGAACAGCTCCCTGGTTTCGCACCAGGTTCGTCTGTGAATAATCCAACCTCCTAGCAGCTCCATGGTTTCGCACCAGGTTCGTCTGTGAACTTCATCCTAGTGACTCCCCGATTTCGCATCGGGTTCGTTCACGACGTTTCACCCTCCTGCGGCTCCCTGATTTCGCATCAGGTTCGTCCGCGTGTGACTCCATTCCTAGAGGCTCCCTGATTTCGCATCAGGTTCGTCCTCGCCGTCAATAATCCTAGCGGCTCCCTGATTTCGCATCAGGTTCGTCCTCGCCGTCAATAATCCTAGCGGCTCCCTGATTTCGCATCAGGTTCGTCCGCGCCCCTAACTAACAAATTCATAAACCGTATTCCTTGGGAAATACCCTTCTCGCCGGCCTCTCGCGTTGCCGCAGCCCCGGCTCGTAACAGAGAAATGCGGAAACGGGTCATTTCGCACTTCTTAATAGGTACTTCAACCCCTTCGAGGGTCGAAATCCATAAATTCGTAAAGACACCACGGGAGGTTGACCACGTCATGGTTGCCAGGCGGATCAGGCGCACCGAGCCAATCACCCTGTATAATAGATGGTACAGGGAAATAAGAACGGAAGGGGTACCGAATTATTTGGGAGCAGGATGGAGTGAGGAGAGGTATGGATGGATAGCGAGATGTAGGTTGGGAAACGAAATGGGGGGAGGGTGGTATTGGGAAAAGCAGGAGGAGAGAAGATGCAGGATCTGTGGAGGGGAACAAGAGACGTGGGATCACGTGATGGAGAGGTGTGCAAGGGAAGAGGAAAATGAGAGGGGAATAGGGGAAATGATAAGACAAATATTGGATGAAGGAGGGAAAGCAGAGGAATGGATGAAGAGGATGAAGAGAAAGAGGAGGGAGGGAAGGGGGTAAGGGAAAGGGAAAAAGGGAGGGAAAAGTGAAGGAGGAAGGAATGAAAGAAGGAATGGAGTGGAAGAAAGGAAATAAAAGTCGAAGGTGGCGGGAATAAGCGTTAGGAAGTAAGAGAAAGTAATGTAAGAGGAGAGAGGAAAGGACATGCGTAAAATAAAAAGTAAGAGTAGAGGAAGAGAGCGAGATGATAGCGTGAGGGAGCGAGGGCGGCGAGAGAGCGGGGGCGGAGAGAGAGCGGGGGCGGAGAGAGGGCAAGAGCGGTGAGAGAGAGAGAGAGAGAGCGGCGAAAGGGCGAGTACGGCGAGAGCGGAGTGTGCGGAAACTAGAGCACAGTAGTATAAGAATTAGAGTAAGGATAGAGAATAAGGATAGGGCAAGAAATTGTAAAGAGAAGAGAAGGAAAGGAGAAGGGACTGTGAAAGGAGAATGTAAACCTTCAGGGCATACAATACACCATATACATACATACATACATGTATAGATCGTGGGTATTTATAATGAAAATTACAAGAGATAGAATATATATTCAGAATTATCTTTATAGTTGTCCAATCTTTTAGTTACACAATCGACTCTTCAGTTATTAACATTTGAATTTATTTAAGCACAGAATAAAATTGAAAAATCAGATTTAAAATTCTATGTTTCCTCAGCGTAAAACAAATAAGATTGGTATAATGCAGCAATTTCTAACCGGCGTGCTGCGAGAGGTCTACAGGTGTGTCCAAGAGTTCATCTAAAAGCAAAATCGCTGTCTACGAGTATTCTTTAACTCAAAATCTACTAGGTGGAACTCGGTCGCAAAAATTAATAAAAATTCACAGAGTTATAGAATAAATATCAACTCTGAAGGATTTTCCTGAAATAATTCTGTGATAATTGTTATCTCAAATGTTGCTAAAGTTATACGATCTTAGTGATTCAATTCCCCCTTGTGGAGATAAGTGTTTTCTAGGTTTAGCTTAAAATTTTACAAAAAAATATCGATCCGTTTTCGAGTTACGATGTTCACTGCCTTGAGAGACATAGTTTTGAGAACAACGGCTAATTATTGTAATTATATTGAAAATATGCGCATTTAAAACACGAATATAAAGGATATCCGGCAATGAGTGGTATATCGAGAAGGAGGTGATTCCACATGCAAAAGCAAATCGAAACTTTTGGAATAAACTTTGTTAATAGGAGCTTCCGGTTCTGGGAAAACTGAGTTTGAAAATTAATTAGGCACACGTGCATTTGGGAGTTAACACAATACAACAGTAAATACGGTACATGAAATCGCGAATAAAATAATCTTCGTGTAAAAATGAGCCGAAAGTGTAGAACAACCATTTTGTGAACGGGGCTTTGTTTTCGAAGAAATCAGTTTTAAAACGTATACGTGCATTTGCGTAGGAATCAGTTTCAATATTCATTCAAGTTTTCAAACTCGGTTTCCTTGAATACGAAATTTCGTATACAAAAATTTTATTCCACATGTTCGATTTATTTTGACACGGAGATCCGCCTCCGTTCTGGGTTTTATTACCACTTGACTAGCACCCTGTATATTGATACGGCCTCGAATGTGAGTTTTGCGTGCGAACAAGTCCCGAGGATAGTTTTAAAATGGAAAGGTATTTGCAGAATGAGCCGACGTCAACTACGATGATGCACATGTATTATGTATACAGGGTGATTGGCCCGAAACACCTGATCCGCCTCGCAACCGTGACGAGGTCAACCCAACCCCCCGTGGTGTCTCTCCGAAGACTTTCGACCCTCGGACGGGTTGGAGTACCTAAGTGAGAAATCTTCGAATTCCTCATTTCTCATCAGATGTGTGCGAAAGTGACGCCAATGAATTCCTGGCGTTCTGTCGATTAAAATCATACCAAATATCATGCAAATCGGACTACTTTGACACAAGCTATTTGTATTCCTTATGTAAAAGTAGTCCAATTTTCATGACATTTGATATGATTTTAATCGGGAGAACGCCCGGAATCCATTGGCGTCACTTCCCTTTTGATACGACGAAGAAAATAATTTCTTAATACGCTGCAATGGATATGTCACCCCTTGACTGCGAGGCGGCGATCCAATTCGCTACGTTAGTCCCAGGATTCATACCTTTTTCCGAAAAAAGCCATAAAATTCGATGGGCACTGCGGGGTGTTGTCCCTGCCCACCATATTACCCTGTTTATGTTTCAGAAATAAAATAATTCTTTATTCTTTATCGTATGGATATGGAAGTGTCGCCGATGGATTCCTTGTGGTTTTCCGATGAAAATCATGCCAAATGTCGTGTAAATCGGACTACTTTTACATAAGGAATACAAATAGCTTGTGTCAAAGTAGTCCGATTTGCATGATATTTGGTATGATTTTAATCGACGGAACGCCAGGAATTCATTGGCGTCACTTTCGCACAGATTTGATGAGAAATGAGAAATTCGAAGATTTCTCACTTCCTAATAGGTACTCCAACCCGTCCGAGGGTCGAAAGTCTTCGGAGGGACACCACGGGGGATTGGGTTGACCTCGTCACGGTTGCGAGGCGGATCAGGCGTTTCGGGCCAATCACCCTGTAGAATGGTTATATTCATGGTTTGGAAAGTAAAAAAATATCGGAGGTTTCCTACGACCTCATAGGTAAATGTATTTTATAGACACTGAATCGTGACATATTGGAAAACCTGATTTATCTATCATTGTACTTATCATTTTTATTTGCTTGCATAAGATTGTCTTTTTGGTAATATTTGAATTTGATATTGTACGATGAATATTTTAATTAAGAAATTTTTTGTATCAATATAATCTATAATAATAGATCGTTAATTGTATAGTATACTAGTCTCCACTAATTATTTCTTACAATTATGCGAACATGTTGCAAATATAGAACATGTTCAGAAAACTGGACAGAGATTTAACGAAATCATAACACGTCTCCAGAAAACAGTTACAATGATTTAAAAAATAATATGAAATAAAAAATTGGATGTACACCACGTTTTTATTATAATAGAATCTTTTTTATTCTATGGAATTTTGTTTATTAATAGTTAGAATCATATTCTAATTAGTCAGTAACGATAATCAGATTGTATATTAGCACTTTAAAAATTAATATCTCTGTTGTATTGTAAAGTTATTTGGTGTTTGTTTCAGGTGTGCTAATCAAACTGGTTAGTGAAAGTCAGCAGACTCTATTTTACAATTAAAAATTAGTAACTATTTGTCCATCTTTTACCATGACACTATAGTTTTTTTACATAGCATGATAACGATTTTCTTATAGCATCTAATTGTCACATCTAGGACAACTTCAACGGCCTACATGAATGAAGATGACACATAAATGAAATTGTCCATATGATTTGCCAAATTAGTAGGATGTATCGTTTCGTTTGTTTAGGTAATTAGATCTCATATCAAATCCTCTTCTTCTAAGGCGCAATGAAAGATAGCGTACATCAACAATCATTTACAAGGCAGAGTATGACAGATTACAGAGTCAGTTGAATTATCTTACTAACAAGTCCAATGATCAACCTCAACAGAATTTTAATTGTTCCAAGTATAACTTATAAATAGCCTACCTAACACCAATAATGAAGTAAATTAAAATTCTTGTTTTCTTAATTGTATATTTCCTCTGTTAAATTTTTATTATTATAATTGAAAGTAGTATATCAAAACAATTTTTAAAGAAATTTGAGATTATTCACGAAACAGCGGTACCTGACCGATTTTTTTTGTTTCTAATTCTAAAGGAAATCAAATTCATGATCTCCATCGCTTTTTCGAATAAGGTCATAGTAGTCATGCAAAATTTTATTTCTTACCGCTCGTCCATGGAAGCAGGTTGCCGTATAGGACACCGAACATATTCGTGACTTGCACCAGTTCGCCATCCACCGAAACGTCGACCAACAAACGTCGATGTTGACGTCACTGGGAAATCCCTGAAATATTGAAGATAATTTTCTCTCATAATTCTCTTGAAACTTTGATCTCCTTCTACTCCTGTATGCAAATGATTTATCTTTCAGAAATATGATGTTCTATACTAAACTTAACATCACTACTTACAAGGGACATCATTGATACAGGATGTCTCTGAACCAGGTGTACGAGCGGAAGGTAGTGATTCTAAACGAGAAAATTCGTCGAAAATGTGGATTAAAAATTTCTAATATCACGCTTCGTTTTTAAGAAAATTGACTGAATTTTAACCGGCTAAATCTAGCAATTCGTGGCACGTGTAAACGGGTGAAATTCAAAAGTCAATATTCTCGAAAACGAAGCGCGATATCAAAAATTTGTATTCTAAATGGTCATCGTTTAATCCTGCAACCCGCGCGCGCGCGCGAACTTGTAAAATGGCAACACCGCCTCACGGACGCATTCCACTACAACCATGCACCGTCCCGGCGTTCGGAGAGCTGCTAGCAACCGTTGGACAGCAGTGATGCCCGAACTTCGAGAATTTTGGGCTGGTCTCTTTCAAATTAATGTTGCAAAGAACTATTCAGAATTTCCCGGCCCGGATTGAAAAATTTGGGGCCTTTTTCCTATAACTTTTGAACTATAAGAGATATCGGAATGCAATTTGCGCCGAAAAATGAGGAAAAATTATTCCCTCGTAATGATGGATAATTTAACATATTTTACGTTTACATAATTTTTCATTTATCAATTTTTGAACCATAATTGTTTAAAAAGCTTTTCCAAACTGTTTATTTGATAATGTATTTAACGCTGTTTTTAAAATTCGCGGTGTTGATAAACAATAAGCTAGTTGTTTCTGTATCATTACTTTCATAAATTGAGAAATTGAATTTATATTCAATTATGTGTTAGTTCTGCAGACCTCAGAATCTATTGTTCTGGTATTCTTTTTTATGATTTTATCCTTAATGCTGTGCATACCTAGACCAGACGTAAGGGGTAACTAATGGGACGTGTCTTTGATTGTAACGGTGTTCGAATTTTTTTTCTAGAATTTTTGTGTTTGAATGTTTTAGCTACTCAACGCCACGCCTATACCGGCTTCCGTTAATGTCATTTTTTGGAATGATTTGCCATTATTGTGGCTTTTACAAGCAGGTGGCGAAAAATCTCTCCGTACAAGTGTATAGCGCCGCGGTAAACCCTGTCGTAGCTAAAAATTTTTAAATTGAGATTATTTTCAAATCTTATTACAGTAATCTGGGTGCGAGTGGTAAACTGATCATAAAACGGGAGCGCGCGGCTCGATTACCTGGGCCGGGAAATTCCCAATACCTAGCTCTTTGCGACGCTAAAATTTTCGAAGCTCGGGCATCACTCTTGTCCAGCGGTGGCTGGCAGCTCTCCGCTTGGCCGGTGCATGGTTGTAGTGGAATGCGTCCGTGAGGCGGTGTTGCCATTTTACAAGTTCGCGCGCGCGCAGGTTGCAGGATTAAACGATGACCCTGTATATTTCCGACTTATTTTTTCGTGTAGAATTACCACCCTTCCGCTTGTAGAGGAAGTGCAGTATATTTGGAATACCAGTTTGTTTAATACGAATACAAAATTTCGGTGGAGGAGGGGAACAAATAAAATTGCATAATTTCATAGGGAAACTAATAAAGTTTTACATTTCAAACTCTTAGTAGTAATACAAAACAAAAAGTAGTAACTGAAACATTGGCCCAAATGAAAAATTACAGGAAGTATCGATTTCGTTAAGGGGAGGTTCCGGTCAAAAATCGATTTTTTAATTTCATTTTTCGAATGTTCAACCTTACAGGAATTCGTGTTTAAAAAGATTTGTTGAAATTTTTAAAATTCCCGAAGCTATTATAGGCATTTGAGTAGCGGCAAATGCATGGGTAACAACCGGCCAGTCGGCGCTCACGTAAAACTTCCCATACAGCACACTCCATTGCAGCAAGGTTCCAGGAAAATTGCAGGAAGGTTCCGGTGCAGCATCGGAACGTTCCAGCAACATTGTTGGAATATTGCAGGAGTCTTCCTATGTCCGCCTCTGTGGAACGTTGCACGGCAACGCAAATGGAACCTTCCTGTAACCTTCATGCAACGGAGTGTGTTGTATGGGTTTAAACGCGTTTTTCTCGAAACAGTATTCTCAAAATCGGTGGGACCTGTATCTCCAAAAGTTATTATCCGATTCGACTGAAACTTTTTTATTTTGAAGAATACACTTCTGGCTAGGGGGGAGCTAGAAAAAAATTACAAAAAAATTGAAAATTTATAATATTCAAAGGCGTTGAAAGGACGAAAAATACAGGGAAAAGTGATTTCAAACTTGAAGTGTCGTTATTTTCTAAAAAAAATGTCATTTTTGTAATTTTTTCTAGCCCCCCCTAGCCAGAAGAATAATCTTCAAAATAAAAAAGGTTTCAGTCGAATCGGATAATAACTTTTGGAGATGTAGGTCCCACCGATTTGGATCAATTTTTTGACGCCTTGACATTAACGACTCCCCAGTGCCGTCTGCAATGATTAATTATAAAACAAAAAATATATTTCTATAATTCAAGACATCCTTAAGGGGGGAGACCACTGTCTCAAATCTGAATTTTTTACATTTTCTGAAAGTCGTGTGTTTCAAGAATGTTCTCTCCAAATTTTATGAAGAAATTCGCAAAATTGATGGAGATATGGTGTTTTTCGTGATGCGGTGTCAAACGCGCGACTGAGCCACGCGGAACTTTGAACGCGTTTTCCACAGAATGACATTTTTGAACCGCGTTGACAGTCTACAAAGAAAACTATACGTCCAATTGGCATGATCAACGACATTTATTGTACGAAAAACCCGTCGCCATTACGTGACGATCAGACATTTTCTATTTTCGACCTGCTTCTATTTTTTTTAGCAACATTTCCCCAATTTTGTACCCCGAAAACATGACTTTTTTTCAGTGGCCCGCCATTTTGTTATTTTTTACAATTTTGACATTTTTCGATCGTCACGTAGTAGAGGCGGGCTTCTAGTTTCTAAATATTATTATTTTTTTGAATTTCGATGAACCATATGGTCTGGGGACTGTCAACGCGACTAGCATGTTTTTTCCGGAGCGCAAATTTTGACGGAGTGTATACAGAAAACGGATTTATGAATTTGATTAAAAAAAATTTTTTCTTACCCTTCGATATATACACTATTAACTATACTAAGCAATAAATTGATTTACTTGCGTTGTTTGGTTAAAATAAATTCCCGAAAATACCCTTACATTTCGGACCGAGACAGTGGTCTCCCCCTTTAACCCTCCGGTACTCGGGCGTGTGCACGAAGTGCACGGATGTCAGTTTTTGGCTGAAAAAAACGTTATATCGTGATATATTGTACCCAGCACATCTATGTATTCTTCCAGCGGACATTTTTGCATAATATTATGTACTTGTCAGGTTAAAATTTAGTTTGGAAGTGTTTCTGATTGAATGAAAACGAAAATATGCCGCGTATCTTGCCGGCGACCGCGCCCGTGTACTCACAAGTACGCCTCCAATTGCTTTGGTTTTTGGATATGTTTTAGAGGACCGCAAAATAAGATATACGTGTTTTTTTTTATTTT
The DNA here is from genome assembly GCA_963855975.1 of Andrena chrysosceles. Classification (NCBI taxonomy): domain Eukaryota; kingdom Metazoa; phylum Arthropoda; class Insecta; order Hymenoptera; family Andrenidae; genus Andrena; species Andrena chrysosceles. The sequence continues at coordinate 59,035,244 of OY979767.1, read as the reverse complement.
GCCCTGTTCATATGTTTAGGGGGTGAAACCACCCCTCAAATGTTTTCAGGTGTTCGTCTCCGATTGTTCTGGTTTTTGGATATGCTTTAGAGGACCGAAAAATAAGATATACGTGTTTTTTTATTTTGCCCTGTTTGCATGTTTAGGGGGTGAAACCACCCCTCAAAAGTTTTCAGGTGTTCGCCTCCGATTGTTCTGGTTTTTGGATATACTTTAGAGGACCGAAAAATAAGATATACGTGTTTTGTTTATTTTGGCCTATTTGCATGTTGAGGGGGTGAAACCATCCCTCAAAGGTTTTCAGGTGTTCGCCTCCGATTGTTCTGGTTTTTGGATATGCATTAGAGGACCGAAAAATAGGATATACGTGTTTTTTAAATACAGATAAATGTATATAGGACCCCAATTTTAGCATTATTGCCCCAGCCTAATCATTTTTCTTAATAATACGTCACCGTGCACTCAGTGCACGACGCGAGTGCTCGCGGGATCCAAATAGGCGCGAGTACCGGAAGGTTAAATACCTGCCAGATAAAAAGCTAGACAGCTATGAAAAAGCGGCACCCCGTATGCCTAGAGCATCGAGTTTTGATAGAAGGATAGAGTGGCTAACAGAGTCGAACGCTTTCCGAAAATCTGTATAGATAACATCCACTTGAAGTTCCTTCTGTATGCTATTGGTTAAGTAATACTGGTAGCTAAGCAGGTTCGTGATCGTAGATCTACCTGGTATAAAACCATGTTGTTCATTAATTATAATACTTTTAAAAGAGCTAGAGAGTTTAGAGGCAATTAGACCTTCAAATAATTTCGGCATAACATTTTGGATACATATAGGCCTATAGTTCCGTATGTCACATCTGTTACCTCCCTTAGGCACCGGAATGACAATGCATGACTTCCACAAAGCAGGAAAGTAACCCGATAAAAGAGACTTATTAAATATAATCCATAGAATACGCGCAAAGATGAAACTGCAAGATTTATAAAAGATTGGTGGGATATCATCATACCCCCGGTTGCCCCCTGAATTAAGGGAACTAAAAGACTCAAGGATTTCACTCAGGTCCAGACTAAAATCAGGCAAATTGACCCGAGAATCGAAGTTAAATCTATGATGGTAGTCATGGTCAATTTGATACACAGATTTAAAGTGATCGGCGAAACCCTCTGCAATGTCCAAAGAATTGACCAGGTGTACCCCGTCAATATGCAAGGAACCAGAAGTGGACTTGTCTTTCCGGAAAGAGTTTGCAAAACGCCAAAATAACTTTGAGTTACCAGGAATTGCAGATTCAGCTTTGCTTACATAACAGTTCCAACACGAAATGGACAGATCTTTACAACGAGCTCTAGCGTTGGAGAATAGGAGGTAGTCCGAGTATAAATTCGTCTTTTTATACTTAACATGTAACCTTTTCTTTTCTTTAATTGACGATATTAAATCCGCGGAAAACCTGTGACGAAGTCACGTCACGAGCAGTGCGAACGCCCAGAACCGAGAAAAAGGGGCTTAGTTCGCGCCACGACCGCTAGGCGGCTGCGGCCCCGAGTCGGTTCTCGCAAGCGCAAATGTACGGCCTGTCAATATAACAGCCGCGGCGAGCGGAATCGGGAGCTCTGGTGCATGTCGCTATACCGCTTCACGCAATATACCAAGACGCTCACTTTTTGAAAACCCGAGGTGTGTCAGTGTCGGCCATCGCCACTACTGTACCATTACCAGGTTCTGTCCGAAATAGGCCAAGATTTATCTCGCGCCCTGCCTACGTCAGAAAGGTGTTCTCTGCGCCCCTTAGGCCGGAACCCTACTGCACTCTGAAACTCTGTTATACGACTCTCGACCGAACGCGCCTCCTAAGGCCATTCCGAGCAGAACGTTACACAAAACCGCATCCTATCTCCTACTGCTCGCCGAAAAGTCGCCGCCGCCGCGAAACGACGCGCCGAAACGCCGACAGCTCCGTAACTCTTCCGTCGCGCTCGGAAACAATTGTAAAACAAAATCCCACAGCTTAATAAACACTGTTATTGTTGAAAATACGTCTCCACTCATTCGCCGAACCCGGCCATACCGACTGAAACGGCAAGAAATCCCTTCTCCGTCCCACCGGTAATCGTTCCGCAACTAAACACGGTTACAAACCAAGACGGATAATTAGGATTTCGGGTTGAACGTATAGGAACAAAATTCGCAATTGCTACAACTAAATGCTTATACAGGACAGCCATATCTACAGAAAGATCATACAACAGGTTGTCCCAATCAATCGAACTAAGGAAGTCGTTAATGGTGTCATAGTTAGCACGAGAGAAATCCGGTAATGTCCTTCGAACAGGCGAGGGAGGATTAGAGCACTGGGGAGGAAAGGAGAGGATAAGGCCGAGGTGATGAGGATCAGGAGGAAAGAGGGTCTCGATGGCGCTGTATATGAAGATATTTTTGTTGGAGGAGAAACATAAATCAAGAATACGATTATATCGATTATATTACGTGGTTCAGCTGTTGAAGATTCAAAAGGTTAAAATATTCACAGATAATGTCCGGCGCTGTCCCTTCTGGCCCATGGTGAGTGGGCAAATGGAAAAGAGTACCATCCATATCATTGGTAGAATAAAGGAGGCAGTGAGCAAGAGGGGGAAGGGGGAAAAGAAAGGAGGCTGGTGGGATGAGGAGTGTAGAGAGGAGAAGGGTAAGGTAAGGAGGGAGTCGAGGATATATGGGGAGGAAGAAGAAAAGGAGGATAAACGAAAGGATAGAAATAAGGGAATGGGATGAGAATTTTAGGGGGTTATTAGGAGGAGTGGAATGGAGGGTGAGGAAGGGGGGGAGAGGGAGGGATGGGGATGAAGAGGGGGATTTGGGGCTGGAGGAGTTAAAAAGGGTGGTGATGAATTTAAAGGATGGGAAGGCAGGGGGGAGATGGAATTCAAAATGAAGTATGGAAGTATGGAGGAGAGGAGGTGATGGAGTGGTTGTGGGTAATATGCAGCAGGGTGTGGAGGGGGTGGAAAGAAGGGGTGGTGGTACTTGTGCTGAAGAAAGGGGCGGGGGAAAAACTGGAGGATTATAGAGGGGAATCACGGTAACGCAGACGGCGTACAAAGTTTACGCCTCTGTGTTGGCGGAGAGATTAAGGAGGGAGACCACTGTCTCGGCCCGAAATGTAAGGGTGTTTTCGGGAATTTATTTCAACCAAACAACGCAAGTAAATCAATTTATTGCTTAGTATGGTCAATAGTGTATATATCGAAGGGTAAGAAAAAATTTTTTTTAATCAAATTCATAAATCCGTTTTCTGTATACACTCCGTCAAAATTTGCGCTCCGGAAAAAACATGCTAGTCGCGTTGACAGTCCCCAGACCATATGGTTCATCGAAATTCAAAAAAATAATAATATTTAGAAACTAGAAGCCCGCCTCTACTACGTGACGATCGCAAAATGTTGAATTTGTAAAAAATAACAAAATGGCGGACCACTGAAAAAAGTCGTATTTTCGGGGTACAAAATTGGGGAATGTTGCTAAAAAAATAGAAGCAGGTCGAAAATTCAAAATGTCTGATCGTCACGTAATAGCGACGGGTTTTCCGTACAATAAATGTCCTTGATCAAGCCAATTGGACGTATAGTTTTCTCTGTAGACCGTCAACGCGGTTGAGAAATGTCATTCTGAGAAAAACGCGTTGAAAGTTCCGCGTAGCTCAGTCGCGCGTTTGACACCGCTTCACGAAAAACACCATATCTCCGTCAATTTTGCGAATTTCTTCATCAAATTTGGAGAGAACATTCTTGAACCATACGCCTTTCAGAAAATGTAAAAAAATTTCAGATTTGAGACAGTGGTCTCCCCCCTTAAGGGAGGAGGTGGAAAGGGGGTTTGCTGCCACCGAGTCAAACGGGGTTCAGGAGGGGGGTCGGATGTATAGACAACGTGTATGTGCTGAACTATCTCGTAAATAGGCAGGTGGTACGGAAGGAAAGGAAGATGTTGGTGTTGTTTGTAGATCTGAAGGCTGCGTTTGACTCGGTGGACAGGGGGATGCTGATAAAGGCGATGAGGAAGAGGGGGGTGAGGGAAGGGCTAGTGGAGAGGCGTGGAGAAGTGCTGCAGGAGACAGTGTGCAGGGTACGGGTGGGGGAGGGGGAAGGGGAGTTGTTTTGGACAGCAAGGGGTGTGAGGCAAGGGTGTCCCCTAAGCCCAAGCCATTTCACACTGCTTATAGCAGACATGGACGAGGAGCTAGAGAATGGAGGGTGGGGGGAGTAAAATATACACGTTAGCATATGCTGACGACGTGGCTATGCTAGCGGAGGATGAGGAGGGGATGAGGGGAATGATTGGAAAATTGGAAAAATATATGGATGGGAAGGGATTGCAGGTAAATGTTGAGAAGACGAAGATAATGAGGTGCAGAAGGGGGGAGGAAGGTGGAAAAAATGAAATGGAGATTTAAGGGGAAAGAGCTGGAGGAGGTGAGGAGCTACAAATATTTAGGGTACACGATAATAGGGAGTGGAGGGCAGGAAGAGCATGTTGAGGAGAGAGTGAGGAAGGGGGCAGCGGTGATGGGGAAGGTGTGGGGGTTGGGGAAAAGATTATTTGGGAAGGATTGGGGCAGAAGGATTTGGTTGTTCGACAGGTTGGTATGGGCGGTGGTGGGATATGGGGTGGAGGTGTGGGGTTGGAGGGAGAGGGGGAAAGTGGAGGCGTTACAGGATAGATTCCTGAAGTGGGTGCTGGGGGTGAATAGAGAGACACCAGGGTATATGGTCAGGGAGGAACTTCAAAGAGGGGGCTGTTGAGGGGTAGGGCAGGGATGAGGGCGTGGGGATTTGAGAAAAAATTGGAAGAGGGAGAAGCATGGGAGCTGGCGAGGTTGTGTTGGGAGAAGATGAAGGGGAGGTTTAAGAGGGGAAAGGTGTTGGAGGGATGGAAAAAGGAAAGGAAGCAGTTTTTCGGGGAAAGAGGATGGACAGTAGAGGAGGTAGAAAGGGGGAGGGAAAGGGGGGAGATAAGGGGGAGGAGATAGTAGACAGGGAAAGGAACATGCAGGAGAGGAGAGGTGGGAGAAGATTGGAGAGTCAAGGTATAATAGGTGGTATGGGAGGGTAAAGGGTCCGTGGGTGCCGGGATATTTAAAGAAGGGTTGGGGAGAGTAGATGGCAAAGGGTGGCCAAGTTCAGATTGGGGAATGGTATGAGAGGGGGGAGATATTGGGAGGAGGGGGAAAAAAGGAGGTGTAGGGTATGTGGCTGGGGGGAGTCTTGGGAGCATGTGTGGAAGGTATGTATGGGGTGGGGAGTGGAGAGAGGGTGGTAGGAGATGAGTGGGTGAGGTACTGGGGGAGGAGGGGGAGGGGGAGGAGTGGTTAAGGAGTATAGAGGAAAGAAGGGAGGGGTGTGGATGAAAAGAGGGGGAACGGGGAGATGAATGAGGAGATGGGAGTGAAAGGGCGGTGAGTGGAAGTGGGGATCCAGGAGGGGGAGAGGACGAGCGAGCGAGCGATAGTTAATAGAATATAGGGTTAAGAGTAGGTTAAGGTAGGATTAAGGAGAAGGAGAAGAGGTAGGCTAAGGTAGATTTAAGTGTCTTTGTATGGGAAGATTATAACCCTGAGGGGATTAATAAAGTTTATACATATATATATATTGTTGCGAACACCCCTTGGATGGGAATCCAAGGCTCACTGGTGCTCGCGAGCGGGACAGGAGACAGCGAGAAGAAGGCGATCGGGAAGATCGCCTGTCAAGCTGTCATTCGATGGTCAGCCGCCATTGCCAGCAGACGTCTCAATATCCTATTACGCTTACTGATTGTATTCGTTACCGTTCTTACTCTCCTTGTTATCCCCCCCATGTTCATGTTCTGTTATCATTGCTGTTCAGTAAACTTATACTATGCCCAACCAAAATCGTAACATTGGTGTCAGAAGTGGGATGCCCGCCCGGAGCGGCATGCCCACTCGCGCTTCCGCGGTTTCCGCGATCCCTGCGGAACTTCCCTCCGGAGCGATGGGCGACCCCTCCCTGCGGGAGCTGTTTACCAGCCTCCAACTAGGCATCGCGGGACAGTTACGGGAACTGCGGAGGGACAACGAGGCCCGGTGGCAGAGGGAGGACCGTCGCAGGGAGGAAAAGGAAGCCGCCGACCGACGGACGCAAGCGGCTCTTGAGGCGCGCTTGTCGAACATGGAGGAGCGAATACAGGTCGTAACCGCTTTGTTACAGTACGGCCATAGTTCGGTTGGGGGCGGCACGGTCTCTCCGGGTGGGGAGTATGTGCCTGTTGTAAATAGTGTTGTTAATAGCGTTGTGAATAGTGTTTCCCCGGCACATGTCCCCGTACCCGTCGGTGCGCCCGCCGCTGCCCCAGCGTCGGAACCGCGCGTTCTCAGTTTGGGATACGCTGTGAAACCGGCGATGTTTGACGGGAAAAGCTCGTGGGAAGAGTACAAAGTACAATTTGACACGATCGCGCATGCAAATGGGTGGGACGATCAGAAAAAGGCGACAGCCTTGATCGCTTCCCTGGGAGGTGCAGCGAGGAGCGTCCTTACGACGCTCTCCGCGGCCCAATGCGAAAGCTTCGCAGAGTTGGTTTCCGCGCTCGAATTCCGCTACGGGGCGAAGAATCTTTCAAATCTGAACTACGTACTTTTCCAGAGCCAACGGCAGCGGAGGGATGAAAGCATCTCTTCGCTCGCCACCAAAATCGAGCGATTAGCGCAGTCAGCTTTCGCGGACTGCCCGTTGGAGACCCGTGACAGGCTTGCCGCGTCTCAGTTTGTGGCGGCATTGTCGAGCTCTGACATGCAGCGGGAACTGCGTCTCGGCGGGTTCACGACCCTAAGAGCTGCAGTGACTAGAGCTTTAGAAATCGAGGCCGTCGAGGCAATGTCTCGCAGCTCCGCAACCGAATCGCGAGAACGTTACTCGGAAAAACGCAAGGCTAAGCCCTCCGACACATTTGAAAGGTACCCGGCCAAGAAGCGAAGGTGCGACACACTCGCGGATCGTACGGACTTCACGGAGAAAACCTGCTGGCGGTGTGGAAAGGCCGGACATCTCCAGAGGAACTGCTTCGAATTGAGAAATTGAGAGGAACAGCGTCAAGAGAAGGAGTGAAGGAAGGCCGTCGGAGACGGTGGTACCTGGGCTCGACCGATTTGGGGGAACACCGGTCGACAACACTCGGAGCCAGGATAGTGCTGCCGTGAGGGCGTGCGGATCTGTTGCAACGTGGAGGCGCCTGGAGTGCGCGGAGTTGCCGAGCTGTGACGAAGGGAGTTCGAGGGCGAATATCGTCACAGTATAGCTGAGTACAAAGACCGGACGGAGGGAGTTCGAGGGCGAATACCGTCGCGGGAAAGCTGTGTACGAAGTTGCGACGGAGGGAGTTCGAGGGCGAATACCGTCGAGAGATCCGCGACGCGTCGTGACGGAGGGAGTTCGAGGGCGAATACCGTCACGGAGTCGGCGACCCATAAGTGAAGGCCCAGGATGAAGAGTCTGAGTACAGCAGTGGCGCTCGTTCGGAAAAAGAAATCGGGACAACTGCGAGAGGAGTGAAGACGTCGCGGGACTTACGCTGGACTCAAGAAAGAAGATTAGTTTAAGCTAATTTGGTGGACTGGGCTGCCTGCGTAGCCCAGCCCCCGCTCTTGAGTCTGTTTCAGGTTCACGAGACCCCACCACGAGGGACAAGGTGTCAGGGGACCGCCACCGCAGCCTGGATGCGCGCTCCCGGGTTCCCCAACTGTGCCATAATAGCGTGGCAGTCCGCAGCGGGGTGCGGACATACGTGAAAGCGCCCCGCTAGCCCCTGGAGGTTCCCCTACGTGCCCCCGGCACGGCCGGGATGGAGGTTCTCGCGGGGGACCCAGGAAGGAATAGGAGGATGGGTGGACAGCAGAAGGGAAATGGCATTCCCAACCACCAGACGGACAAGCGGTGCTTGGATCGGCTGGAGGGAATGTCGCGAAGACGGGAGCGCGGGCAGGACGCACAGGACGGTCCCCCTGGTTCAACACCAGATGCCACGAAGAGGATTGGGGCCATCTAGAAGACAAGGATTGGAAAACTGGAGCAGCTAGAAGAGAGAAGACGGGCGGACAGATCGGGGTGGATTGATCGGGGAGCGGGCCGATAGCAATGCTCATATGTGTGACCCCCTGCTTTCGTGCTTGCCTCGCCTTTCCGTCCCCCGTTCCGACCGCTCCACCGGATGCCGGCAAAAAGGAAGGAAATAAAATGTTTCTCTGTCCTTTTGCAAAGGGAACTCCGAGGAGCGAAGGAACGCGCAGAATCTGGATGCAGTCGAGGACGGATCTGGATGCAGTCGAGGGCGAGCCGGGATGCAGCGTGGGACCGGCCGGACCGCTGAGGGGCGACGGACGGAGCGGAACCGCCTAAGGATGATCCGGAGCATCGCGGGATTTCGCCGTTGGAGCCCCGGAGGAACCGCCTCGAGGGAACCTGGACTGGCGAGTCGTCGCACGAGACACGCCGTGCCTCCCGACGGCTAAAGGAACGAGGAGCCCCGGCCCCCGAAAGAACAGGAAGCCTCATCCGTCTCTGCCCACGAAGAAGATGCGCCGTCGGAGAAGAGGAAGACCGCGCAAGAAAGAAATACGCAAGTTTGAAGACGCAAGTGGAGGGCGGAGGCGCGAAGACCCACGTACCCACGCCTTGTCCAGGGTTTTTGGAGTGGTTTTCCCCTGGGCGGGAAGGCGAATGCCGAGGCAGCGGACGGAAGGGGCCACACGGCGTCCTTTCCACCCTTCCGGACCAGGGTACGGCTGCAGGAGAAGAAGGGACTGCAGCGGCCGGGACGACCGCTTCTCCAGAGGGGGGAGCAGTGTTGCGAACACCCCTTGGATGGGAATCCAAGGCTCACTGGTGCTCGCGAGCGGGACAGGAGACAGCGAGAAGAAGGCGATCGGGAAGATCGCCTGTCAAGCTGTCATTCGATGGTCAGCCGCCATTGCCAGCAGACGTCTCAATATCCTATTACGCTTACTGATTGTATTCGTTACCGTTCTTACTCTCCTTGTTATCCCCCCCATGTTCATGTTCTGTTATCATTGCTGTTCAGTAAACTTATACTATGCCCAACCAAAATCGTAACAATATATATATATATATACAGTATTGTCTCCGTATATGCTCGGTTTGGTGCACCCGATACGGGCTCGTCGCTATCCCTACCATTTCTATCCCACTCTTGTCTGGCAAATCCTTCCCCTATTACTACACAGAGGCTTGAATGAATCACGGCGAAGCAGCTGGAGAACAGAGATGGGCAAAAATAATATCTGGATAAACTCAAATAAAAGATGCTACAGTATTGTCTCATTACGTGCTCGGTTTGGTGTACACGATGTGGACTTTTTGCTATCCCCACTACTTCTGTCCCACTCTTGTCCGGCGAAGGCGAGAAGGAGTTGAAACGAGAGCGAGCGAGAGGCACTGAAAGCGAGAGAGGGCGGTACGAGGCAGACGACGGGATGATGTTTTGTCTCGCTTCGTCTTTCGGACGCCTGACACTCCGTCATTTGCGTTGGGGTCCATCGCGCAGGCAAAGCGTTCCATCTCGCTCCTCCTTCGGCCAGTAAGAAGCGAGAAACGAACACTCGGAATTAGGACTCTATTCACGACACGGGCTCAATGCCGGTACCGACCAGCGAGGACTTGGGCTGTTCGGCGGCGGCTTGTAATCTCGGTTGGATAGGCATACAGTGTTAATAAAATGTAAAACGTGACGTTTTCAGTATTCACTAATATACTGCTGAGATTTTCCACATTAACCTCTTAGGCACGGCTGAGTTTTACGCGGGGCTGTTCCTCTGTACGGCAGAGTTCAACGCAAATTACGTGTAAATGATACAGTCCCAGTAAACAAACTGATCGCAGTATGCCAGCAGATTGACAGCAGATTCGAGGAGATCCTGACGTCAGATTCGGTGCCTACTATGTCCGCATTAAACTATGGTTCTGCAGTCAGAGCCTGACATCAGGATCTGACCGCAGATTGATGTCAGGTTTCGATCAGATCCTGCTGACAAGAACCGCCCGCAGATTGGCGGCAGAAATCAAGCAGATCCTGATGTCAGAATCTGACCGCAAAACCATAAATTAATGCGGACATAGTAGGCAATTTTATATAATAGTATAGATTTAAAAACAGTGCGAAAGTCTTAAGTGTAAATAATATACAGGGTGTCCCACGGTAGACTGGACAGCGCCGTAGCTCCTAAAGTATTGGAGATAAAATTTTTTAAAAAATAGGGAATTGCATGGTTCGAAGGGGCTAATAAATTAGCCCGAACGAATTTTTTTTCGATTATTATTTTAAAAAATACGATGGTCAAGTTCGGTTTTTCAAATGGAACTATTTTTTTTGAAGTCCTGAGTTGATAGTGCGTTCCAAGACAAATTCAATAAGCATCAATGTATACACTTTATTTTCACTGGTTTTTGAGATAATGCTCTTGCAAATTTACCGATTTTCACTGCAAGAAACTCCTCTGGAATAGCAAGGACCGGGGACGGTCTTACTGGCGCCACGGGTGGCACTGCCTGTTAGTAGTATGGTAATGCCGTTTCCAACCCAGGTCCTCTAAGGGGAGCGCGGGGGCGGGGGGAAGTTGGGGCGCGCGGGGGAGCGCGGCGGAGGGAAACATGGGCGTGGGGCCTGCGGGGGGAGGAAAACCGATTGCGCGCGCACGAGCCGCGGAGTGGGGGAAGCTGCGATGATGGAGGGGATCACTCCAGGCCGAGCCGCCGCGTAGACCGGACCCACCGCCGAAAACTTTTAAGAGGGAGTGAATGACCCCCGAGAACTTTTTTAAACCCCGATCCACCACCGGAAATTTTTTCCGAGCGAGAGAATGACCTTGGCCCACCCCCAAATATTTTTCCAAACCATTATGTGACATGCGGCGCGAAGAATGAAATAGATTTATGCAGTGTCTACAAATCTTAGAATTAGGAGGCGAGGAGGAAGACGAGTAAATAAAATGGAGACAGAATATACGTTTAAGATATATATATTGTTACATAAAAAAGATTGAATAATATATAAATAAAAGTAAATAGAAATTTAATATAAAATAGAATAGAATAGAATATAAAAAGAAAAGAATATAAAGGAATAAAAAACTATTGGGGGACGAGGGGGGGTGATGGAGGTGATGGGGGTGAAAGTCCCGACGATGCTGAGGGCGGGGGCCGCACCCGCGCACCCCTATACGACCGCGGCCGCCGCAGAGCCCCCGACCGCGGTGCGTGCAACCGCACCCGCGCAACCCGCAGCCGCGCAGCCCCATACGTCGTTGCCTAGAACACACAGACACATCAATATAATACTAACACATTAAACATAATAAACATGAAACACATAAAACAATGCAAAGTATTACATACCTGTGGATGCGGCGACGGTGACGGCGAACGGGGTGGTGGCGACGGCGAACGGGGTGGTGGCGACGGCTGCGGCGACGGCCGCGGCGATCCCCAATCGCTCGACCACGTGGGCGACGGCGGTGGTGGAGGTGATGGCCCACGTGGTGGCGATGGGGATGGTGATGGGGATGGGGACGGTGTGAGCCCTAGACATAGAAACTCATGGTAAAATATTGATACGAACACCTGATTTTAGAGCACTTGGTTTCAACAGTTAAACGCGATAAATGTCAAAATATTGTTATGTACATACCTCGCCACCTCATCGAATCATAAATGGAGGGCGACCTCCAATATCCCATAATTTTTAATGAAAGTACTACACTTCTTTGATGTTTGAAGACAACTGGTCTCGCTGCATCTCCAGGCTCTCGCATGCAAACTCCTATCATGAAATCGAGAAGTGCGTAGCTTTGCAAAAGTGAGATGCTGTTGTTCTTCACATTCATTTTCGCTGACCATCCTTTCCTTATTCACACGCATCTTCTTTCCCTTCTTCTTTGACACATCATGCGACAAGACCACATCACTTTGAATACGTATCGAACGGGTATTGAACGTTTTAGAACGTATATCAAACGGATATTGAACGGCTTCGAACTCAAGGATAAAAGTCTCGACATGTGTTGAATGTAGTATAATATCATTGTGAACGCTAAATCTTACACCGAATCTTAAAATTAGACAGCAAAAGGAGAAGGAAGACGGGTGAATAAAATGGAGAAATAATATGTGTTTAAAAATGATAATATATTGTTACAAATAATGAATGAATAGTAATAGTAATAGTGAATATAATATAATAATAGTAATATGAATAGTAATAAAATAGTTAATAAGGATGAAATACATGAGATAACAAAAGAAAAAAATGAAAAAGAATTTAAATATCCTCCTCGTCGGATGACAATTGCAGAGGTGGCGTCACGAGCCCCTCTTCCATCCATGCGGGGGGCGGCGACCACCGCGGCGGTGGTGTTAACTGCCGCGACGGTGGCGGTGATGATGACGCCGAGGACGATGACGACAACATCACCCCCTCGAACTGCCATGGAGGTGATAGGGGCTCCTGAAGCGATGGCTGCGGCCTCCTCACATCGATCCAGGGAGGCGATGGTGGCGATGGGGGCTGCGGACGTCGCAGGGGCCCCATTTGGTGGTAAGGTACCCAGGGCCGTCGCAATCTGGCCGCCATCCTAGACCCGAATACCAGGCCCGAGCGCTGCATATGCACCGCTAGGGGTGCAGCCTCAGCCTCCCCTGCCAGAACCCGTGCCATGAGCGCCATTATAATCATAGGCACACGGTCCTAGAACAGATACACAAACATAATAAATATGACACATATCAAACATAATAAACATGAAACATGCAAAACAATGCAAACTACATACCTGCGGAGGCGGCGGCGACGGCGAACGGGGTGGTGGCGACGGCGATGGCGATGGCGATGGCGATGGCGATGGCGATGGTGAATACTAAAGCATAGAACACCATGATATTAACATGTCCACTTGATTTTAATCTCGCTCGATTTCAATGGTTAAAGACGAATAATGTCAAAATATATTGTACATACCAATGAGTCATACTCCGGGGCGATGCGTTTTAATCCCATTTTTTCTAGCACAAGAAAAAAATTGTCCCACACAAATTACACAAATTGCACAAATGTCTAACGATTAAAAATCAGACTGTTCGCCTTCCACAATTAACAGACGACTGGTCTCGCTGCATCTCCTAGCTCTCACATGTAAAAAACCCCTCCTATCATGAAATCGAGAAGTGCATAGCTTTGCAAAAGTACGATGCTGTTGTTCTCCGCATTCATTTTCACAAACTGCACATTTCTTCTTCGTAGACCATCCTCTCCTTATTCCCACACATCTTTTTCCCTTCTTCTTTAGACACATCATGCGACAAGACCACATCACTTTGAATACGTATCGAACGGGTATTGAATGTTTTTGAACATATATCAAACGGATATTGAACGGCTTCGAACGTGCATTGAACGGGTATTGAACGGCTTTGATCGGATATTGAACGTCTATCATACCACTTTGATCGTGCATCAAATGGCTTTGATCGGGTATCGAACGTGTATCGAACGACTTCTGCATAAGTATCGTCTTAATCTAGCGGACATCAAACGCATGAGGTTGGGTTGGGTGAGGGTGAAGAAAATTATACGTATTAAAAAATTGATTATATTTTATTTATGAATTTCCCTGGTGTTTAGACCACCAGTTGAATATTTTAAATACATTTTGCATGGCACAGTGTTTCGCGTGTCTACCACATCGCAGAGTATTAACTACATTTAGCTTATTTAGAGATTTGATATCCTCGTAGTCAATGTCCAGCGTCTCGATGACCGCGTCTGCTCTCGTACTTTCATCGAGGAAATCCGCAAGCCAGTTGCGTTTCTGCAGCCCTTTAACATATACGACATGGCATGTGTCATCCTCTTCTTCATCGATCGCATCAGCTACAGCTTTCGAAATTAGCCGTTTAGCCATACTGTATGGAACTTCTCCATCGTCCCAGCGTAACCCATGATGTTTCGCCGTTAACCAGCGGATGCTTGTTTTGTCAGATTTCGAAAGAAGATAATGTGGCATCGAACTCCCAAAAATATAGTGCGAGAGAATTGTTCCCATTCGTAGGACAGCCACTTCCTTGACGACAAATCTTCCATCAACGATGAACCCTTGCATGTCAACGAACGTTGGTACAGCCATTATGGATACAATTTGGAGGTCCACTCGCTTCCAAGACAGACGAGAGAATGCAGTCTTTCTCGTAAAACATCTCGATTTTCACGATGAAATTTTTTTGCGAATTTCGTACAGGAGAGGGCGGGCAAGTAGCGTGGTAATTTAATTTATTTTGCGCACCATGTTTGTCAATGGATTGTATTCAACCACTCTATCGTGTAGAATCAGACAGTAGGCTGTAGTATTTGCAGGCACATTCTCTTTACACTCGAATTCTATGCGCACGTCCACGGTGCCATTCTTGATCGACTCATTTTGTCGCGAGCAATCAATTACCACGAGGGGGCCAAATTGTAAAAATTCAGCCACGGTGAATAATGCCTCGTTGCAACTATACCCATAATATGATTTACGGAATTGCGTATATGTGTGATACAAGATGGCGTGCTTATTCTTGTCAAAGTCCAAGTTCAGATCATCATATGGGTAAAATTCCGAGTTGAGAAAAAGTTTTACATTGGCCAATTTGCAGTTGTTGAACATAGTAACGTCTTCACTCATCACATTTCTTCGACCAGTCTGTAGAGCAAGGATCACGCATCGCGGCTTCTCCAGCTGTGCAGATGCCTTCACAGCCCACGAATGCTTGGTCGTGCTCTGTAAGAGAGGATACTCGTACAGATCCCACGATTGAAAACAAATGCTCAGGTTTTGTCCACGTTCCAAAGTATGTAGCAACGATAGCTTATTAACGTCATTTAACGTCACATGGGGCATCCGCCATTGTAGTTTAACCAATTCAATTTCTGGTTCCAACATCGACGATCCTATCAGAGCATTGTTGTCGTTGCGCGATCGTATTAAAATCAATTCGTGACGCGCATTAATAATCATGCGTTTGTAGTCCTCACAAAATCCCAGCAAATATTTGAGTGGGATGCAAAAATTGAATTGACTTTTCACTATTGGCCCATCCCGCCGTTTCAACCCCCATCCAACATTCTCCATATTTTTGTCTTCGCCAGATGTCAGCGATACATAGTTTTTAAGCGTGCTAGTTATTCCAACGTTTCTGCTGCGATCAATCTCCACGCCATTCAGCTCGTATCGAATCTCATCGAATAAGAACGCCATGCAATTATTTCCCAACGTCACCGTTAATGCATCTTTTGGCTTATTTATCTTCAATTTCCCCTCCACATAGAGAAAACTTTCACACGGCAATGTGTATAAATCCTGCTGTTGTATCGGTATTCTTATCTCATCGCTGTATCCAAACGTTGTGTTGACGTATGGGTTGTATGTGTGAGTCTGAAGCTTGACGATGCGGTCATCAAACGTCGGCTTCCCTCCAATACTTAGAATGTCAACCATTTTTCAACCTAAATGCGCACAATGAATCCCAATGATTTCAAAAATGCAATGTTCGCAGCACTGAGCCTCTTCTTTTTAGCGTGATCGGAGCTGTTGCAGTTGTTGTTGCAGTTGTAAACAATTTCACTTGGAAGAAACGGGTTTCTAGAGTCGTTCAATACAAGCATCTCTTTCGTTCGCACCACATGTATTATCGTCGTCGCCGTCGTACGTGCAATCTGATGGTAATCTCTTCACCTCGAAAATCGAGCAACCGTCCGTTTTGATCCACATCGCGTATCGTTAGATCCGTAATGATCCGTGCGGTGATTGGAAGGTAAATGATCTGCGCGGGCGTTTCCGATATCTTATATCCTGGTGGAACTCTCGGAGAAAATTCATGTATCGTATGGACACGCCTCCCACTGTTGTACGCGCCAGCGGTCACGCTACATTCTATACGAACAATGTTCACGTTCATGATATTAATTGGATCGTCCGATTCGTGCCACCGTCCTGGTTCTAATACCCGATTCGTCGAGAATCCCAATAGCGATCCAATGTTATTAGGCTTTGTAAAATCTACGGTGAACCAACAGTACAGTTCGCTTTTCATGGTGTTGTTGTTGGGACGCAACACTATTGGATACGCATCGTTGTCACTGTCATCGGTACCGTCGAGATTTTGAGGATACCGTTCGAGTAATCGCTGCTTCAAATACTTGGCAATGGCGTCTAGTTCGTAGGAGCCATGGGGAATCGTAATGTATTCAGGAGTGGTGTCGACGCTGTTGCTGATGTCATAGTATACGGTGAAGTAGAATTTATCATTGCTCGAGTCGATGTTTGGTATGGTGTGATAAGTTTCAAAGGTTGTTAGACCAAGCTCGTAATCATCGTCGCTCAAATCTATGGGTGGAAAGTAGCTCACCGCGAGGGTGCTACTCTTGCCGGTTAGAGTGAATGTTAACGACATATTCCGAACTGTACGGCTCGATTAGTACTGAATCAGAGTGGCGGGAAGTCAATCCTTAAATTTGGTACCGATCGTTTGTAGAAAGCGTAGACATAGTTGTCCACAATTGCTCTGATTGTACTTCTGATAAGACGTTCGATTGTATTCAATTTTCACAGCATCCTTATCCAGATATTTTACCAATTCCTTGGGCGGTCGAAGATTTCCAAAGCTGTCGAAATATATAGCTCGACACCCTCTCTTCGCATATGCCACCCAATGAGTCCCCGACCCCTCGACATTGTCCAAATTTACAATACCGCTCTCGTTTCGACGTACTCCTCCGACTGGTAGCGCGTTTCGCATAAAAACACCTCTAAAGAATGGAATACGCATACGTTTTGCCAACTCCTCCAATTGTGCATCGGTAGTTACACCCACGGGCATTTTTATTTTCTTTTCGGCGTTTTTTTTTTCGTTTCGATATTCCCTGTCCACGCTTGTATGGTGCGAGATAAAGTCCGCGGCCTTCCATGGAGCGATTATGACGTTGCATTTCCTGCAGCTGATGTTGCGCCGCCTTATTATCGTTTACCGCCTTGGCGATTCCCGCCGCTCCACCAGCTAATGATCCGAGAACACCTAGCAGCGGGAGAAGTGGTAATATACCACCCCATTTTGCCACCGGAAGAATCCGCTTTTTCGGCGCTCTCTTTGGAGTACTTTTGCGGGATTTTGTTTTCATCCCCATTCCGATTTTCGTCTTGGCTTTCATAGCTGCCCAAACAGCTGTAGCAGCACCTCTTTCACCCAGAGTCGAGTCTCGCGCAACGATGCGTTTTCGCGCTTTGTCAGCGAGAACTTTATCTGCCGCGTGCCTTTCGCCGAGGTCGTTGCTGCGCGAATATGCAATACCGTGTTCGCGACACGCCGCGTCCAACGGATTGATGCCTTGATCCCCTCTAGCCAATCGTTTTGTCAGATGTGTTCCTGGACCGCAAAACTGGTATCCCGGAATATGTAATTCGATAGGTAGCGCGTTTATCGCTCGATTTAACAAACCACAGCCTTTCTTTACTCTCGTCGGCGACATTCGCTACAGTTTTTAATCAATGGTGCTGGACCGTCGATATGCGTTCGCTGCCAAGGACGATTATAATGCTCCAGACACCGACGATACTGCCGAACCTCAGAATCGGCTTTTATGTGCTCGGGGAGTCTGTCCCACAACTGATCAATGTGTCTCCCAAACTCTCGGAGTAGAATAATCTTTGGTATATATTTCAACTGCTCAGAGGTTAGGTCTCGAATATCGCAATTATCCGACAGGATCAGAAGATACACCTCTGCGGGGGCTCGACCTCAATTCGTTACGTTCGGCCCAGGATTCGTACCTTTTTCCGGTAAAAGTCATAAAAATCGAGCGAGACCCTGCGAAGGGTTGTCCTCGCCACGGGGTACCAGGCCGCATCTTCTTGACGAACGTCGGGCGACTCCTGCCCGAGAGGAATACGATTTACTTTAATTATAGTACATGTGTGTTTTGTAATAAAGTGTTTCTATCGTCTCCTGAATTCAACAACTGGCATCCAGACATCTGCGCTTCTACAATCCATCGGTAATACTCCTCGTGGAGAGACACGGTAAGAAAAGGGGTAGCCCGCTGTCGACGCGTGGTCCTCTCGAGTATAAACATGAGCTTCGATATCAAAACAAAACCATGCGTTGACGTATTCCGTGCGAAAGAAGGTGGGCATTGGGGAGAAGGTATTGTTGTGAAGAGGGGCTCTTCAAGAGTGCAGCCGTTTGTGAGGGATGCAAATCCGATTGGTTCTGATACAATCTGCTCCCTATAGTTGAAATTTAGTCTAGCAACTTTCACTCCTCCGAACCTAACCAATCCAACTTGCATCCCTCTCAGACGAACTGGCTATCCGAGCCTAGAAGCAAGTGCGAAATAAAAGTAACGATGCGCTTCTCGATACCGCAGATGTACCTACCTAAGTAGCATTTCTGGCGGAAAAGAATTGTCCAGCCTTTGGGCCTGGCGTAGACCTTTCGCAGGTAGGTATCTATTTCAACAGGCAGTGCCACCCGTGGCGCCAGTAAGACCGTCCCCGGTCCTTGCTATTCCAGAGGAGTTTCTTGCAGTGAAAATCAGTAAATTTGCAAGCGCAATATCTCAAAAACCAGTGAAAATAAAGTGTATACATTGATGCTTATTGAATTTGTCTTGGAACGCACTATCAACTCAGGACTTCAAAAAAAATAGTTCCATTTGAAAAACCGAACTTGACCATCGTATTTTTAAAAATAATAATCGAAAAAAAAATTCGTTCGGGCTAATTTATTAGCCCTTTCGAACCATGCAATTCCCTATTTTTTAAAAATTTTTATCTCCAATACTTTAGGAGCTACGGCGCTGTCCAGTCTACCGTGGGACACCCTGTATAGAACACGTTTATAAGACCGACTTGAAAGTTCTGATTCCTACCATATTTTATGGAAGAAAGAAAAGTTGGAAAACCATGTATTTAGACGGGTATTATAACATTTTTAATATTATACTTAGCAGGTTGTTAGTCAATTGAATGCCAGGGAGGCTCAAAATAATTATTCAAACTTTTAAAGACAGTTCTTCCAAATATAAAAGAATTAATGATAACTACTATTCATTCAGTCATCTTAGGGCGGTATTATCATCAATCGTTTTTTAGTTTTTAGCATGCGACATCCTCTACTAGTCTAGTAGATTAGTGAAGGATGCCGGATGCTTAAGACGATCTTAGTCTTAAACAACAACGACGGATAATAGAGACGGGTATACCAAATATATACTCCGCAGCGAAATGCCGGCAAATGCGAGTGGTACTCGAGAGCCCTGAATGATCGAGCCCTCGGCCACTTATTCCCGCCACGGTGCTATTTCGCAAGCGAGAAGCGCTCACCCGATCCGCCGCCTGGCGTGGTCGCGTTGTGAACTATGTCAGCAGAATCTGCCCAATTCTTGCTGTTTATCTGCCGTCAGATCGCGATGCGCAAGATCTGCTCGATTCCTGCCATTAAATTGCATCAGCAGACTCTCCTTACTTTCTGCCGCCAAACTGTTCGCAGGTTATGTCAACAGGATCTGCTCGATTTCTGCTGCCTATCTGCCGCCAGATCGCGATACACAGAATCTGGTCCATTTCTGCAATTAAATTGTATCAGCAGATCCGGCCGCCAATCTGCTCGCAGGTTAAGCCAGCACAATCTGTCAGCTTTCTGTTATCAGTCTGCTTTCATTATCGAATATAACAAATCGTGTATCAAATCTGTAGTCTTTCTGTCACAAACATTTGTATTCAGGCGTTGAGCAAAATCTGCAAAGACGGACGTGGCTGACTGGGAGTGAGCCATTATAGAGCTATTCCACGTCAAAATGGATAGAGGGAAAATTTCGTTTCACCGATTCTCTTCAAAATTACAGCATTTGTCGATAACATTGCAAAAACAAAGTATACTGAATTTTAAAGGCCTATGTCAAATAGTTTTCGAAATATTTAATGTTAAAGTTTTAAAAATTGAATCAAAATCGGCTGATGCGTCATCACTTAAACTGTAATATCTCGGTCGTTTTTAAAGATAATGCCTCCGTCTTCGACTCATTTTAAAGCTGAAAGAATGCTCTCTCAACTTGTATGGAGAATGTTTTGTTTATTGTTAAAAAACTTGACAATAATCGATGTCAAATATTTAAAACGCAATTTGACGTCGTTCCCACCCACGGTCCGGCTTGAAAAAAATACCATTCGATTCGTTGACCCTTCAGCTAATAAATGCGTGTTTAAGAAAAGTGGAGAGATTTTGGGAACAGTCAACAAAAAAATAAAACTTACGATCGTAAGTGCAGTATCGTAAGTTTTATTTTTTCATTGACTGTTCCCAAAATCTCTCCACTTTTTTGAAAAACGCATTTAATAGCTGAAGGGTCAACGAATCGAATGGTATTTTTTTCAAGCCGGACCGTGGGTGGGAACGACGTCAAATTGCGTTTTGAATATTTGACATCGATTACTGCCAAGTTTATTAACAATAAACAAAATATTCTCTATACGAGTTGAGAGAGCATTCTTTCAGCTTTAAAATGAGTCGAAGACGGAGGCATTATCTTTCAAAACGACCGAGATATTACAGTTTATGTGATGACGCGACAGCCGATTTTGATTCAATTTTTAAAACTTTAACATTAAATATTTCGAAAACTATTTGACATAGGCCTTTAAAATTCAGTATACTTTGTTTTTGCAATGTTATCGACAAATGCTGTAATTTTGAAGAGAACCGGTGAAATTAAATTTTTTCCTCTATCCGTTTTGACGTGGAATAGCTCTATAGTAGCGTGTCGTTCAGAAAAATGACATCCGCGAAAGCCACTAGAGTGGCGCGTCGTGCTTAAGATGTTAAAATGAATTCAAATACGGTATAAATCGGATTATTTCTAGAACTGTACTAGATAATTAAATATAAATGCGTAACATTTCTAATTAAATGATGCTAAAAATAATCCGATTTATACCGTGTTTAAATTCATTTTCGTCTGAAAAATCTCAGCAGTATGTTACTGAAACGTTCATGCCGATACGATAGAAAAAGTGAACGTTTTACATTCTATTAAAATAAACAATCGTTGAACAATCATGTCATTATATTTTTTCGCGAGAAAATATAAATATTGCCCTCACTGCATACGTTACATTTCGCTCATTTGCTGCAACTACGACATATATAACTCAAAATTCACGATTTTTGGGGAAACGAGTTTTGTTAACGGGAAAATTTTTGTTAGACAACAACCGCTTTTTCTATACTAATAACTCAAAAACTGCAAATTTTGAGTTGTGTCGTTGTTACAGCAAATGAGCGATTTCATTACGAACGATCTGATAAAATTTTAGGAAGACCGTTGTTACGCTATGCGCCAGGCTGGCGCCGATAGACAAGCATCAGCCCAAACCCGCGACAAAGGACCACCATAACTTCTCGTTAGATCCACTCGATAGCAGAACTCTCCGAATCTTCGCAATAGATCTTAGCGCTAGATCTCCAACGAGGATCTTCTCGCCTAATTTTCCCGCCTAATTTTCTCGCCTGATTTTCCCGCCAGACTTTCCCGCCAAAAAGCAGAGGAAAGCGTCGGGCCCTCAAGGGGTATAAAACCCTTGGAGTTCCACCGACGCGTCACTCCAGTACGGACAACCGAGTTATATATATTGTTACACGTTCGTTACCTTAAGCACGGTTTTCATTCTTGTAAATAAAAGTCTATCTACAAATAAAACTCTAAAGTTACTGAGGAACCACGAGTGGCTTCTCTACTTCGTAACACCGTCAATGGCGAAGAGGAATTACACCGAATGAGAGAAGATAGTAAGAATTGCGAAGTGTAGAAGAGATACCGTTAAGGAACTAGTTTCTGATCAGTTTAGAGGGCTTCCCGCTTTAATATTTATTTTTAACCTACTAAAACTTTCAACCATAGACTTTTTTTTATACTAAAAGATGAATTAAGGAAAATTTTTAAAAAGTTGAAAATAAGTATAATTTAATTGTTTATGAGGTACAGAAGAATAAGATGACTAGAAACTAGTTTTTGATCATCTGAAAATACATGGGAACTAATTTTTGATCAGGTCTAGAACTAGTTTTTGATCATCTAAAATACATTGGAACTAATTTCTTATCAGGTAACGAACTAATATTTGATCAGATACTAATACTAATTAAAAAGAAAGTACCAAATAAACTTATTTTTAGTATTAAACCATCTAAATTTATTTTTTTTATAATTTTATAATGTTCTAACCTAATTTTTATTCAGGTGATCAAAAATTGGTTCCATAAGAAAAAAGTGGAACTAAATAATGATCACTGACTTTTAAAGCAAAATGATACATATAATACTAAAATTCTTTCGCTACATTGTAAAGTAAACTATTGTAAGCAAAATGTATGAAAATAACCTTTAATACCGCAATAACCAGTAAAGAAATACACTGTGGCGTCGATAATGATCTCTTAGTTCGAACAATAAGACATGGCGTTCGACAGAGGCTTCCTTCAAGTGGGCTACCTTACACATTTATTTTTTACAAAAACTAACAATACTAACTGCTTTCACAGACAACACGTATATTTTTGAATTATCAATTTTTATGTTAGTAATTATTTCAAACAATTATTTAATGGCATAAACTGAAAAGAACGATTTATTTCATGAACTGATAAAAAATTAGTGCCAGATCAAGAACTAGTTCCTTAACGGTATTGATACCCAAATAAGTATTGTTTCATTGATGTTTCCTAACTTCACTATCCAACCTCTATCTCTCATTATTGCCATCCTCCTTCACGTTCAGCGAGGCTCTGACGCAGGGGCAGAATCTCCAGCAAAAGTTTTGAATCCGTATTTCAACGCCATCTAATTTATGAAAGATTGTGTTTGGGAAAATTGAAATACGGTAAGAATCTGCGTACTGCAATATAGAATAAGAGATACATTTGTTGACATGTTAAGAATATTTGGATACGAAATTCAGGTGTTAAAGAAAAACATTTAATTAAATTTGCAATAATTGAATGTAATTAAATATTCCTCATTCGCCTGAAGTTTCTTATCTAAACCTTTCGATTTTTTCTATTATTATTGGCATAACTGGACATTATTTTGCCAACAATAATAGATAATGCCAACAAATATATCTCTTACTCTACATTTGGTATAAGATACTTAATTGTAAAAAATACAAATACCCCACACAGCACCATAATATTGCAGCAACGTTTCTGCAATATTGCGGTGCAAGATTGCAATGTTGCACCATAACATTGCAGAGACGTTGCAGGTTCAGCCCTATGTACGCCTTCGCAATATCGCAGGTATGTATTTTTGCAATGTTCCGGTAATGATTCTGCAACGAAACGGCAAAATTGTGGCAATGATCCTGCACAACTCTTCGGAAATATTGGGGTGAGAGATTGTACTGTTGCACCGTATCATTGCAGGGAAGTTGCAGGTTCATTCCTATGTCCCGCCTTAGCAATGTTGCAGGAGTATATTCCCGCAACGTTTCGGAAATTTTACAGCAATGGTCCCACCGTAACGTTTCGGGCAGTGAGGGACGCGACATGAATATGTGTGCAGAATCGTAGTAGTATAACGCCCGTGTCTTTTTCTCATAGAAAATATTTTTACCCCAGGTGGATTCGAACCGAGGACCTGTAGCATCGTAGACGAACACTTTACCGCCGCAGCTACAACCACTGATTGATAAAATTGCTTACGTATTCGAACTTATACTCCTACCTTACAAAACTTTAAACTCAAATTATTAAAAAACGAAGACTCATTTGACAAACCCATTAGGGATTTTTAACACTGTAGGTGCGGACTCTAACTATAACTCGGTGTCATTTTAGGTTAGATTCGAAAGTAGTCTTTAGACTAAACCTTTGCATTTGTTTTTTTATCTCTCTTTTCTCTTGCTTGATTGTATATACGTGTTTGTACAATAATAACAATAATAACAATAATAACAATAATAACAATAATAACAATAATAACAATAATAACAATAATAACAATAATAACAATAATAACAATAACAACAATAACAACAATAACAACAATAACAACAATAACAACAATAACAACAATAACAACAATAACAACAATAACAACAATAACAACAATAACAACAATAACAACAATAACAACAATAACAACAATAACAACAATAACAACAATAACAACAATAACAACAATAACAACAATAACAACAATAACAACAATAACAACAATAACAACAATAACAACAATAACAACAATAACAACAATAACAACAATAACAACAATAACAACAATAACAACAATAACAACAATAACAACAATAACAACAATAACAACAATAACAACAATAACAACAATAACAACAATAACAACAATAACAACAATAACAACAATAACAACAATAACAACAATAACAACAATAACAACAATAACAACAATAACAACAATAACAACAATAACAACAATAACAACAATAACAACAATAACAACAATAACAACAATAACAACAATAACAACAATAACAACAATAACAACAATAACAACAATAACAACAATAACAACAATAACAACAATAACAACAATAACAACAATAACAACAATAACAACAATAACAACAATAACAACAATAACAACAATAACAACAATAACAACAATAACAACAATAACAACAATAACAACAATAACAACAATAACAACAATAACAACAATAACAACAACAGGAACAGGAACAGGAACAGGAACAGGAACAGGAACAGGAACAGGAGCAGGAGCAGGAGCAGGAGCAGGAGCAGGAGCAGGAGCAGGAGCAGGAGCAGGAGCAGGAGCAGGAGCAGGAGCAGGAGCAGGAGCAGGAGCAGGAGCAGGAGCAGGAGCAGGAGCAGGAGCAGGAGCAGGAGCAGGAGCAGGAGCAGGAGCAGGAGCAGGAGCAGGAGCAGGAGCAGGAGCAGGAGCAGGAGCAGGAGCAGGAGCAGGAGCAGGAGCAGGAGCAGGAGCAGGAGCAGGAGCAGGAGCAGGAGCAGGAGCAGGAGCAGGAGCAGGAGCAGGAGCAGGAGCAGGAGCAGGAGCAGGAGCAGGAGCAGGAGCAGGAGCAGGAGCAGGAGCAGGAGCAGGAGCAGGAGCAGGAGCAGGAGCAGGAGCAGGAGCAGGAGCAGGAGCAGGAGCAGGAGCAGGGGCAGGGGCAGGGGCAGGGGCAGGGGCAGGGGCAGGGGCAGGGGCAGGGGCAGGGGCAGGGGCAGGGGCAGGGGCAGGGGCAGGGGCAGGGGCAGGGGCAGGGGCAGGGGCAGGGGCAGGGGCAAGGGCAGGGGCAGGGGCAGGGGCAGGGGCAGGGGCAGGGGCAGGGGCAGGGGCAGGGGCAGGGGCAGGGGCAGGGGCAGGGGCAGGGGCAGGGGCAGGGGCAGGGGCAGGGGCAGGGGCAGGGGGCAGGGGCAGGGGCAGGGGCAGGAGCAGGAGCAGGAGCAGGAGCAGGAGCAGGAGCAGGAACAGGAACAGGAACAGGAACAGGAACTGTAACAGTAACAGTAACAGTAACAGTAATAATAATAATAATAATAATAATATTAATAATAATTTCACACATTAAAATATATAGTATCTAATCTTACTCTATCTAAACAAATTAAATTCATTTTCAAATCTCTTCTATAATTTAAATTCATGTACAAAAAACTCTCACAATAACACTTTTTTCATATCTTCAACGGCCAACGAGAAATTCTAGCATATCCAGAAACATGCTGTAGAATCTACTCGTCGTCATATTTCAAATTTCGTCAAAGTCATAGTTGCTTCAGAATATTGCTGTACTGTTTCTACAATATTTCCACTACAGTATTGCACGGCAATATGTAGGCAATTTTGCTGGGTCGTTGCCAGTGGAACATTGCACGTCGATGTGCACGCAATATTGCCGAAATATTGTAGGATCGTTGCCACTGGAACATTGCACGTCGATGAGCGCGCAATATTGCAGAAATATTGTAGAATCGTTGCCAATGGAACATTGCACGGTAACGTTCTTGCAATTTTGCTGTAATATTGTAGGATCATTGCCACTCCAATAATGCACGGTAATATTGCAGGAACGTTCTTACAATATTGCAATGCAACCTGCACCAACGCAATAATGCAGCAACGTTCCTGCAATGCAGCTGCAACGAAGTGTGTTGTATGGGTAGAGATAAGAATTAGTGAGTGGCTCAGATTTTTCTTTGAAAAATGTTCCTTGTATTCAATTTAACAGTTTACTTAAACGCTATAGTGCTAAGTAGTTATATTAATTACTTATATCACATTGTTCATGTATGTACATATATTTTCCTTCGTTCGCGACCTTCATATACATGGTGTTCCTCTACCTATAGTCAATACTTTTGGGGGTGATTCTACAGGCAAATATAAGGCGAAAATCCAGAGTGACGAATTTGCGGTAGAGGCTTCGTTTTCGAGACAATTGACTTTAAACTTCACCTAAATATGCGTGCATCGTAGGCGCTTGAGACACACGTGGAGGTCAGGGGAATGTTCTACGGCAAGCAGGAACCGATGAGTTCTATATACAACATAAAGAATATTTTACTTATTATTATTGTAATTATAATTATTACCAATAATACATCATGCATACCTGCGACATCCGTACCAGCCTGCTACACTTTGCCTGAACCATACTCAGTTCAACCATTGTTCACTTCTTATCACATTCTTACAGAAGCTGTGTCTCTATATTGCTGTTCGAAGTACAACTTGGTACTATGCATCGCCAATGTACTGTTGGTCCTCTCCATCCTCTCCCTGCAGCTAACAAAATTCATTTTTCTGTCTTTTAATAGCATTTAACGAGTGCATTTCAAAATCATTTTTATTATTTTTCACAGTAAATTGAAAGTTTTTGATAATAGAGTTTATAACCTAAAATATAAAAACATCACGAATATTCAAATAAACAAGTGTCTCAAATGTAACTCAGACCGTACATAAAACTATCTTACCTGTCACCCTCTTTGCAGTTGCTCCATTCTTCTGCACATTCATTGTAAGTTATTAAACAGTAAACACATGTAAACACTAGCATTTCACTTATTTTCACTTGTAAGACAGTATAAGTCTCAGCCGATCGTGTATGTACAGACACAAACACAACTATACCGCGACAGCAACGCCACCTAAATTATGAAAGCCTGCTGCTTCCTGTCTAAACGCTATTCCGGAAGTTCCTATCTTAGTTTCTGCCCCCTGCTCTGACGCTAGACGGAGGTCTCGTGCCGTATTCCTTCAAGACACCTCGATAGAGAGCTGTGACAACAGCGCGGCAGAGACAGAGAGAACAGACAATGTGGCAACTATGCGTAAAAATTCGTCTACATAGAGTACCTGGAGATGTCACCTCTGTAAAAGTTCTTTTTATCGACTGCAGTAGTTTCATTAGCTGCCGTCTGTTTACAAGGGACGCTTCGATCGATTCGGACCATAACAAACTTGAGATGGCAGCCTTAAGTCCTAGTGAATGGTTATGGGAGGATTTAGGTAAATATATTTGTGACGCAAATGCATGACAAGACTCTTCGTTAACCACTAGTTTACTTGTTGCTAAAGATCCTGTATCAACATCGAGATTCCTTGATAATAAATTTCGAGCAATGCTTGCTTTTATTTGTTCAGAAGATTCTCCGATTGGTAAAGTAACACACTATTTCTGGCGACGAGAATATCAAGGTAGAGGTATACAACATGTTCATTTATTAATCTGGATTGAAGGTGCTCCAATTTTCGGCGAATCTTCTGTTGAAAAATTCTCTAAATTTATTTTACAATATATAAGCTGCAAAATGCCACATGAAAATATTTCGCCATTATTGCACAGACGTGTTAATACGCACCAACGACACAAACATAATGATTATTGTCTTCGTACTACAAAAGTAGGATCTAAAGTTATTCGTAGGTGTCGTTTTGGGTGTCCTAAAATGGAAATGGCTTTGGGTTTGTTAATCCTATACAACAAAGGAATTTAAAAAGTCGTAAAGAAATTGAAGCTCTTGATGGTGAATCTGCAGATATATTTTGTCGATCTTTAATAGATAATTATTATCCAAATAGATCTGGAGAATTAGAATATGTGTCTGTTTATGAATTCGAACAATTGTATGATGTCGCGTCAGTCAAACCGAAAAATAATAATATTGAACATTATAAATTAGATAATAGTCATTATCTTAAACGGCGACAACGTGGATGTCTTATTAATCATTATAGACATAATGTTAATATTCGACCAGAAGATTATTTCTTTTCTTTATTGCTTACGTTTAAACCATGGCGGGAATTAAAGGATCTTAAAAATAGTTGTGATACTTATATGGAAGCATTTCATAATGTAGAACTACATCTTACGAAAGCATTACAATATCACGAAAAACTAGAAGAATTGAAAAAAGCGTTTGAAACTGCACAAGAGTTAGTTCGGCAATTAGATGAAGTATTACAAAAAAAACGTGTCTCAGGATGACCCTGCCAATCCGATAGGCTTTCTCAATGTAGAAGCTGGTGAAACAATGCAAGATTTTAGGGATCTTGGTAATAAAATGGATGAAAAAATTGATGTGTCTGAAATGATAGCAAAATTAAGTGCCGACCAAAAAAGAGTATTCCACAGAGTCATTGATAATGCAAGGTCAGATAATTCGATATTACGATTGTTTGTTAGCGGAGAAGGTGGAACGGGAAAGAGTTTTTTAATTAAAACCATTAAGTGTTGGATAAAACAATATCTTAATAAAGATACTGCTGTAGCGGCAGCTACTGGTATAGCAGCATTTAATATACTTGACAGTTCATAGATTGCTTCAATTACCCGTTGAACATGGTCTAACGCCAATTTATTTATTTATTAATGATTTTCCGTTGGACATTGTTTGTTTATTGCCTACTCGCAATATGTGTGGCGTTCTTAATGCTGCAATGTTAAATCGCATTACAGCAAAAGAGATTATTAATTGCCGAAGATACGATTGACTGTATTCCGTATGTAAGAAAGAAAGTATCAAAAGTATTGTCCAATACTGATGACGATAATTCTAAAACTGCTGGACTTTCAAAGGAAATTGTAATTAAGATTGGAGTAAACGTTATGATAAGGCGTAACATTGATGCTACTTTGGGTCTTGTGAATGGTACCATAGCTAAGGTAATTTCAGTTGTACAAGATATGTCTGCCGATTATGTAGAGAAAATGAAGCTCCTTCTACCATCAGGATTAGAGTATTTCATTGAAAGAGTAAGCGTTAAATTTGAAGTAGTGGATAGAGCATTTGTTATTAGAAAACAAGTTTACAAAGTGCTATTATGGACATAGGCAACTCTATATTTAATTGTGGCCAAGCTTATGTTGCGTTATCACGAATAACGTCTTCAGAAGGGTTGCATTTGATTAATATTGATCCTTCGTCAGTAATAGCTCACGAAAGAGCTATTAGGGAATATAATCGGCTAAGATCTAAGTACAAACCAGACGCAGACATAATTACTGTTTCAAAAAAACGATAATCGAAAGTGTAAGATGTTCCATGGATATTGTCAAAAGTAATTGATTCTGTCCAAGAAAAATGTCAAACTCAAAAATTATTACAAAAAATGTTTCTTGGGTTTTACACACGGCTGTCTCTAGTACAGGCCACCACCAGTGGTGGGTCCGAATTTTTCCTAACGTAGGATAGTGAATTTTCTACGCGTAGAATAAGACGTAGTAAATAGCTTAACTTTACTACGTCATGTATTTTATGTATAAAATCACATTGTTTGAAAAATTGTTGCAGACTTTGGAACGCCATAACCTGCATCGACATATCGTATTCATTAAATTCAGAATTGCAACAACATACTTATTGGTAGATGATGAATTATTCCAACCATCTAAAAGTAGAACTGCATTATAGATTAATCGTAATTGGTTGTATCTTGAAGTCCCCCTCCAGGGCCGACCACCTTGAGCGTGGTGAGGGGGGTCTGGGAAGGCGGCTATGTTTTCCTTCGGGCGCTACGTTCAGAACTTGTTCTGCGCCTAGCGGCCGACGGGGAATGCTGCCTTCCTGGCCAAGGGCCGACCACCCCTCCGACGAAAGGAAAGGGGGGGAGAATCCCCCATGTCCGGAGACCAGACATGGGGTACTCCATATTGTTCCGGGGATTTGCCGGACAGGATCCAACGGCTTCCAGGATCCCTCCGACGTAGGTCGGTTGTGCCGTGATAGCTATAACACCAGGGCTATGCGTGGAAGTAAATCCGCTGGGCGGTGGGGCCGTCGCCCCTAAGACATTTTATGGATCATGCCGAACATAAGCCGTGCCTCGGATGTAACTACGGCGAATGCAGGTTTGAGACCGCCCCCTTCTCGCCCCGTCGGCAGCGAGATGGGCGTAAGAAATACGCCCGATGACCCGAGCCGAAGCGGCGGGCCGGTGTCACCGGGGCGGGCACAATTGTGCCATTGCACGCCCTGGAAGAAGCGACAGCTGTTCGACTTGGCGATTCGTCCCAGAATTTTGAGTTTGGAAGTGACTTGGCTAAGATGGGGCTGGAAGCTACGTCCGTCGTGGACGGTATGCTCGGTAAGCCCACGTGTAATGTGGAGGCGGGACTTATTGGGGTTTTTTTCCAACTGCTAGTGAACCGGCCGGCGGATGGTATGCCGGACCCCGCGGTCATCGATTTAGTAGAGGATCCGATGATCATCCCTGAGACCCCTCCCCTATCGAGGGTTGGCGCCCAGAGGGGCTCCTCTTCCCAACAGACCCCTTCGGGGGTGAGTAATGATGGTCCTCCTCCCTTCGACATCTTTAAGGGGAAGTCAATTCCGAGGTCGCCCGCACCTGTGAAGCTAAGCGAACCTCCCTCGTCCTCATCCAAGCAGGAGGGAGTTGAGATACCCCCCGTGGGGAGCAGAAATCAGGAGGTAGGGAGTCGAGACCCAAGGGGAAGCGCCCTGTGGTCCTCCTCGCTAGGCTCCCGCCCGATACAATGGTGCCCGCTAGATTCAGGGCGATCTCGGCCACGCGGGTCGAAGATGCCCCTCGTAGGCCGAGAGAGGGTCTTGCCCCCCCCCCCCGAATATGAATTTGCGGTCCCTCGGGTCCCGCAAATAAGTTCGGAGTTGCGCGGCGGGACCGGCCTTGCAGTCGTCTGCACCCCGGAGGTCAAGGCCGACAGGTTGCTGGCCCATGTTGCCATCCTGTTAAGTGCTTTTACGAGGACCTGTGCCGACTTCGCCCTGGCGGTCAGAACGAAACAACTCTCCTCAACTCGCGGAGTGGTAAAGTTTGCGGAACAAATGACCGCTGATTGTGAGAAGGCAGCAGCCTCACTGGCGGAGGTAATGGCTACCAAGGCAATTCATCGGTGGTCCTCGGGTCAGGGCGACTCTAAGGAGAAAGGGGAGAAGGGGGGTTTGTGGAGACGGTGGCTCCGCCCCCTCCCCCTCCCTTGCAGGACTGCGCTAATGGGAGTAAGAGAGACATGGCGGCCCAAACGGACCCAGAGACCCCGGCCCCTGGGTCCTCCCCTCAGATTGATGGGGGGGAAGAAGGACAAGAAGAGGCCCCGTGCGTCCCCCACCGAATGCCGGGCGGCACCCTCAAAAAGAGGTTATTTACCGAGGCCCTGATGGATACCCCCCTCCCCGGGGCGGAGCGGAGGCCCAGGACGACGGTAACTCTCTAGGGAAACCGAGTACCCTGCGTGACGATCCCAAACCCTCCCAGGAGGATGGGCGCCGACAGGAGTCGCGCAAGCAACAGATGAAGAAGAAGGAGAGTTCGGCAAACCCCCCTAACACCCTGAAGGGCCCCGGATCCGGTAAGGTGGTCGGGGATGGTAATACAGCGAAAGGGAAGAACCACAGAAGGGACCCCCTGGCCGATAAGAAGATCCCCCAGGGGCAGGGAGGTTCCGGGGTCTGACCCCGTACCGGGTCCCTCCTCGGCCTCTGCGCCTGCCCCAGAACCAGAACAGGAGAGCGGGGTCCAAAAACCCACTCGTGGCCAGGCCCGAAGGGAGAGGAGGCGTAAGCACGCGGAGGACCGGCGGGCCCAAAAGCGGCCCCCTCAGGGGTCTGGTGCCGGGTACCAGCAGGGTGGCCAGCCCAGGGGCCCCCAAAACCCTCCCCCTGACTCGAGGTCGAGTGCGGCCCCGGGCATGAAGCCCAGACCCCCTAGAAAGAGGCCAGAGGCGGTTCTGGTTAGGGTTGCCCCCACCTCGTCCTACCTGGAGACGTATAGGTCTCTCCTGTCTCAGGGTAGGAAGGTGCTCCAGGGCGTGGTCGGAGTCAAGAAGACTCGGTTGGGCCACGTCCTTTTGGAGTTTGAAAAGAAGGCAAGTGCCCAAGACATGGCCGCCTCCCTGAGGGCCAAACTGGGTGATGCGGCTCCCGTGTGTTCCCCCGTCCTCGACCAGACGGCCTTGGAGATCAGGGGGATCGACCCTACGGTTGAGGGCGCTGAGGTTCTACGCGACCTGGGGCGGCCCTGAAGGTTGACCTGCTGGCCCTTAAAGTGAAAATGCTTCTGCTTGATCAGCAAGGCACCCAAACGGCGGTGGTTAAGGTCCCGACTAACGTTATTAAGGCCTCAACGTCTGGCCTCCGCTTTAGGTCGGGGCTTACAATCGTTCGCTGCCGAGTCCTCCCCAAGCTGTGCAGATGTTACCTCTGCCACCAGCTGGGCCACCTGGCAAAGGCATGTCAGACCGTAAAGGAGGGGGAGGAGCTCTGCAGGAGGTGTGGGGTCAGCGGTCACCTGATCGCTAATTGCCCCAGCCGCCCGAAGTGCGTTATATGCACGAAGGACGGCATTACCGGGGCTAGGGCTGCCCATGTCGCGGCCTCGCTGGGCTGTCCGGCGAACAAGAGGAAGCCGGTGTTGGAGGGCCGCTTAATTAAGGGAGGGTGTATATCTGGCCAATTAAGCTGATCCAGATTAATCTCAATAGATCCCGCCTCGCCCAGGACATTACGCAGCATAATGCTTCAGTGCTGGGCGCCGACGTGGTCGTCATCTCTGAACCCTTCCGTCATTTGGGGGAGGGGGGGGTGGTTCAATGACGCCACGGGGATGCCTCGGTGTGGGTAACGGGGTTTAATAAAAGATACCCCACTAGTGCCCCTTATCTTTCGGCTGAGGGGGTGGCGGTAGCGATTCTTGGCGATGTTGCCATCGTCAGCTGCTACTGCCCCCCTCGGAGGAAACTCCCTGAATTTGGGGTCTTCTTGGACACCTTGGAGGGTGTCCTGGCGGAGGCCAGAACCATTGTTAGGGGTGTTATCGTGGCGGGCAATTTTAACGCCAAGTCCCCGGCATGGAGCGGTAAAACCCTCGATAGACGGGGAGCTGCCTGCTTGGAGGCCTTCGCTAGGTTTGGGCTTGTCCCAAACAGGCTGAAGGACCGGGCAACCTTCTTCCACCACAGCAGGGGCTCCTCGTTTATTGATGTCGTGTCATCTGACCGGGTGACCGCCCGCCGTATAATAAAGAGTTCGGTTCTGCCCTCTTTCACATACTCGGACCACCGATACGTCGCCCACACCTTGGCGGAACCAAGGAGGGGCGCGATCCCCCCTCCCCCTGAGCGGGCCCGATTCTCGACCCGGGATTTTAACCCGAGGGTCACCCTCGAGAAGTACCAATCCCTCCGCTTGGCGGAGAGGGATAGTTCTGGCGACCAACGGTCCCCCCTGGTCGTCGACCCTGGCGGGCAGGCGGCCTGGATGCAGTCCCTCCTCGAGGAGGCGTCTGAGGCCACCCTCCCCCGTAGACCACCTTCGCGGGGTACCCGCAAGCCGAATGTCTGGTGGTCGCAGGAGATCGCGGATGCCCGAAGAGCCTCCCTCCGAGCTAGGAGGTGGTTTCAGTGCCGGAGGAAAAAGGGCGCCCCTGATGCCGATGAGGCCAGGAGGGCGTATGCCCTAGCTAAAAAGGAGGTGCAGCGGCGGATCTGGAAGGATAAAGAGGCCCTATGGATTGAGATATACTCAATGGTCGACTCTAACCCCTGGGGGAGGCCCTACAAGATTGCTTTGGCAACCTTGAAAGGCCGCTCCCCCAGGGCAGTTATGACCCCGAGCCAGGTTCGCCACATCTTGTCTGAGCACTTTGTCACCTCTCCTCCGGCGGTGTTGTCACCGAGACCCACCCATGGCTCAGTTAAGAGCTGGGTCACCAGAGGGTCCAACGACGACGTCATCAACGCCGTCGACGAGACTCTGATTGAGGAGGCTGCCTCCAGGATTAAGTCCGCCAAGGCTCCTGGCCTCGATGCAGTCCCGTCTCAGGTGGTGACCTGTGTCCTTAGGGCCCACCAAGACCATTTTCGGGATATGGTGCGGGACTCGCTGCGCAGAGGGACTATCCCTCCCTCCTGAAAGAGGGCAAGGGTAGTCCTAATACCCAAGTCGGGTAAGGACCCTGGCTCACCCTCTGCGTACAGGCCCATTAGCGTCCTCCCTGCCCTTAGTAAGGCATGGGAGTACGCTATTAAGGGCCTGATCAAGAAGTACATCGGGCACGATGCGTTCCACCCATCCCAATTCGGGTTTCGAAAGGGGGTGGGGACGGTCGATGCGGCCACCGTAGTCACCCGGATCGCACGTGACTGTTCAAAGAAGAACCGGCTGTGCGCGTTGGTGGCCATTGACGTCCGGAACGAATTCAACTCTTTGAGCTGAGACTTGATCCTTGAGGAGTTGGGGGCGAGGGGGGTCCCGCCTATCATAAGAGCGGTGATTCGGGGCTACTTCTCAGACAGAGCGGTCGTGGTCCACAATGAGGAGGAGCATGTCGAGATGGGCATCTGGACGGGGGTTCCACAGGGGTCAGTCATTGGCCCCTTCCTGTGGAATCTTGTCTATGACGACCTCCTGGCGCTTTTTTATTCCGACCGGTTTATTCAGCCGGTTGCATACGCCGATGACTTGGCCCTGGTTTTCTCCTCGAGGGATCTTCCTCATCTCGAGGAGATGATATCAAACACGATGACCAGGGTCAGTAAATGGTTCCGGAGGACAGGCCTACAGGTTGCCTCGGCGAAAACGGAGGTAATCCTCCTGACCGGTCAGAGGGGGAACAAAGTCCTCCCGTTTGAGGTCCTCCGCACCAGTGTGATGTCTTCCGAGGTTATTAAGTACCTCGGCATCATGCTGGATTGCCGTAGGAGCTTCAAGCAGCATTTAAGGGAGGCAGCGGCCAGGGAGGACAGGGTCATGGGGGCCCTCTCGTCCCTCCTCCCCAATATAGGCGGCCCGTCTGTGTGGGAATCCGTGGTCTTATACGTTGGCCACGGCCCTCGACATCGAGGGCAATAGGGCTATCCTGAGGAGGGCCCAGAAGTTGGCCCTGGTCAGGTCCACCATCGCATATAGGACGGTGGCCTACCAGGCCCTCTGCGTGCTGGCAGGGCGTATGCCAGCCCACATTAAGGTCCGCACGTGGGCGGACGTTTTTACGGCCAAGATGGCCCTCAGGGGTGATCCCGTGTTTGCGGGACATGAGGCCCGCCTGGCGACTGCCATCTCTGAGGCCAAAAGGGATGCCCTCAGGGCCGCGTTGGAGGCCTGGCAGGCGGCGTGGGATGCCTTCGACCCCTCCAACTGGACAAGAAGGTTAGTCTCCTCTGTCCAGACCTTTGTTGGAGGGGGTAGGGCCCTGCTCCAAACTGACTATTGGCTTACCCAGCTGCTGTCCTCCCACGGTTCGTTTAACGCCTTTAAGGTTAGAATCGGCAAGGCACACTCCACCGTGTGCGACGACTGTGTGTGTGGGGGGGGGGGGCAGTGGATAATGCGGAGCACGTCCTCACCGAGTGCCCCGTTTATGAGCTGGAGCGACGAGTGTTGGCCCGTGCCATTGGGGCCCCGGTCGAGACATCGTCCGTCATCGGCCGGGTAACGGCGGCCCCCGAGTGCTGGGAGGCACTCCGCGAATTTGCGGGGTACTCGATGAGGGATAGGGCCAGTAAGGAGCAGGCGAAGGAGGCGGCGGCTCGCGCGGCCAGAAATGAGGCCCTTAGGGCGGAGGCGACCGCCAGGAGGCTTGCAGCCAGGAGGAAGCGGGGGAAGGGGAAGGGCCCGTACCCTCTCCCTCGAACTGACCGCCCCGCCAAAAAGAGGAGGATCCTCCCCCCCCCGCCCCCCGGACGCAGGGTGGGGTACGGGGGGCTAGGCCCCCATAGTCAAGGTGGCGCTAGGCATGGGGTCCTGACCTGGGGCTGGGATTTTTCCCCCCTGTGTCTCCCCTGGATGTATTTTCCCGGCTCCGTAATGTGTCGTCCGTTATTTTAGCGCGTATTTATTCCGACCCCCTTCCCTCCCTTTCTTTTTGTTATTCTTTTCATTTTCACCCCTGGGGCTCTGATATTTTTTTTTAATTTTACGGTCCCCTTTTGGGATAATTTTAAGTGGGAGCTCTCCCCCCCCCCCGCCGCAAATTTTAAGCGCCCCTGGGAATTAGTCCCCCAGGGTGTGGGTCCTTTGGCCCAAGGAAGGAGAGAGCGGGGTACCCCGTTTACCCTCGTTATTAGGTGTCCAGTTTTATTGTTTACCCCCCTTTTTTATTTTTTCTTTTATTTTTACTACGTTTTTTATTCGCGGTTTTATATATTTTGTAGTATTATCCTCCCTGTTGTGTTCGCGTATTTAACCGTTTTCCCATTGTCTTATTGTCCTGTAACCCGGTTAGGCCCCCACCCTTTTTTGGTGGGCATAGTTTTTTATTTTGGTCGCCCGTATCTTTCGCGCCGGTTAAGGTGGCCCAGCGGCCCGTGCGGCCTTTGCTGTGCTCTGAGTAGTAGGGAGGTGCCCCCCTTTTAAAGAGAGGGAGGGAGGAAGTACTACCTAGAAGTGCCCCCCTCCCCCAAGGGCATGTTGTAGGGGGCATACACTGGAGGGGGTTTTTAGTGGGTATCCCGTCCTGATGACGGCGAGTCCCACATAACCCCGGTTCACCAGCCGGGGTATGCATAAAAGGTTCTATCTTGAAGTTTTGCGTTATGTAAATTATTCGACAATGTCGTTCGAGTTGGAATTTTATAAGCTGGATGCAATTTATGAATAAAGTTCCTAAAGTGGTCAGATTCAATAATACTAAATGGAATGCTACATCGAAAGAAATAATCTGCTAAAGCTTTATGAATTTCTTCAGAATCCATGTTGATATACGTAAAAATTCGAGTATCTTTTGCACATCAAAGATATGACTAAAAAATTTCATATTTTTTATAATTTTGTTATAATTATATTCCAATCTATCTTTTTAAAGTAATTTAAAATATTGCGCAGTAAAATTCAATACAATAGGTATAGGTTAAGTGTTTGTATTTGAAATGTTGACATTGAATACATTTTCTACATTTTCTACAATTATTTACATTTGTTACGCTTGTCACGTAGTAAAGTCGATGTAACGTAGTAAACCCACCACTGGCCACCACCTACGATGTTGCAACACCGCATTTCGAACAACCATAAGTCCGTTGACTATGTTCAGACCGGTACCAAAGAGGAGATATAATATGAGGCGTCACTCAACAAGGACAGAAATAACCTAGGGAAATCACTAGACAACCAATTTAAATGCACATTCGGCCCCATTCGGCAATGATCGGTAAACTTCGGTAATAATCAGCCAATTGCGTTAATGTACATTTTGTCGATTTGAATATACCGCTCGAATAGACAACCAATTTAAATGCCAAGGTCAAGTAAGGACTTCAAAGGTTCCGCCCGGAGTGACGCCTCTTATTATATCTCCTCTTTGCCGGTACCAGACGGCCGTGGCCGTGACGTGGCCCGATCAAACTACTACATCAAAGAGGAGATATAATAAGAGGCGTCACTCCGGGCGGAACCTTTGAAGTCCTTACTTGACCTTGGCATTTAAATTGGTTTTCTATTCGAGCGGAATATTCAAATCGACAAAATGTACCTTAACACAATTGGCTGATTATTGTCGAAGTTTACCGCTCATTGCCGAATGGGGCTGTATGGGCATTTAAATTGGTTGTCTAGTGATTTCCCTAGGTTATTTCTGTCCTTGTCGAGTGACGCCTCTTATTATATCTCCCCTTTGACTGCATGAGACATACTGCGTATGTTATTGGATGAACCAGTTTTAAAAACGGACCACTATTTACCTATTCAACATTCATTGAGTAGACATATTTTGTAATTATGCACTGTATTTAGTAGTATAAAATATAACAGTTTTATAAATTTGACATACACATAGGTATACATATATGTAAATAAACAATCTAATTAGTTTTGTAACGTCTGAAGTTTTCTTTGCTTCATCGAGGAACTACAATTTATATTATTTCGTAATTTAACATAATTATTAAGTAATATATTAGAGAAACGCTGCAAAATACTTTTTATTGTTTTCTCAGTTAGCATTCCAAAGCCACAATATTCTTTAATAACATATGTTATATCACAATCTTGCAAAATGCTACTATATCCTAAAATTATCAATATGTTTCTTTGGTTTGTTGTAGATATAAAAAGTGTTTCAAACTTATCTGAAATTAATTTTTGCAATAAACAAAATATGTGTTTACCTATTAACACAAGAAATTCTTAGGGCACGTTTAAGTTCCCCGTGGATATTTGTTGGAAGTATTTATCAATTACGCCGCAATCAGAGGATAAGAGAAGTGACAAACATGATGAACAACTAATTTTTGTTGACATTTTAAAAGCAACATAACCAGATATATAAAATAAACTTGAGTCATCTATTTCAGCTGATACTCTGGTAACCAGATGTATGCAGTCTGACGTCAGATTGGCAGCAGGGTCTGCCGTGAGAGCGCAGAGCCTGACGCCAGATCCGTAGTCATCTATGTAAACATTACGACACGTTCTGAGGTACAGAGCCTGACATCAGGACCCTGACGTCAGATGGGCAGCAGATTTGCAGCAGATCCTGCCGTTCGCCTGATATGTATAACAGCGCCATCTGAGGGTCAGAATTAGCAAACAATTCCCTACGCGTGACGTCACACAGCCGTCCCTACGCGTGACGTCACATGCACGTGGCTACGCACCAACACATGTGTACTGTGAATTAATAAGCAGCAGTTTTGGAGTAGATTATGTTCACATAACCTGCAAGGTTTATTAAATAAATATTCAATTTATTTGTAAAGATATTTATTTTTAATAATATGGCGACAAGTGGCACATATATATAATTAACTCTGAAAAGAAATACAATATTATAAAATTGAAATGATACTGGGACCGTACAAATCATGAGTATTTTATTAAATGGGCCCTGAAAAGTGCCGATTGATGTTCATTGTGAACATCGCGAGGCTGTTCCCATTTTAATAAATTAAAATGGACACTGAAAAGTACCGTTTGGTTTCTTCGCCACTGTAAAAGGAGACACACCTATACTTTTAATGGGCACATTTCTGAAAAATAAAATATTTACCATATTTAATTATCGTTTTCCCGCAACAGTAAATCGTGACTTTTACGGTCATGACATTTAGTGTCATGACTTTTACTGATACGGACCTTCAAAGGTCAGCTTCTTCTTCGGGCTGCTGGTCGTCCGTCCACAAATCGCAGCGCATTCGCGATGCATTGGAGGCTGCCGTCGCGCGTGGACCACTATTCGTACTTCGAACCCTCTCCTTGGCGGCTCGAAGTGCCTGCTGCATCGACCGTTGGAAATCCAATCGGAGTGGCTTGGTGAAGTGTGGGTTCCCAGACACTGCTTCTGAAAAAGTAATGCACGCAAAGTACGTTAGCATAATTATGCATGTAAACATGGAAATGCTTATTGTTTCGTACTGTAGATCGCCATTATGATACGGGTGTTGTATAATGACCTTTGCCCTGTTCAGCCGAACCACGTGAAGAAACGTGTCACGTCGTCGACCAGCGCTTCCTTCAGGCAAATGCCGACCGCTTCCTTCAGGCTGAACCCACCCACGTATTTTAAATATTGAACCTAAACAAAGTAAGTGAAGATTGATGTAAGTATGTATTACATGAAATTAAAGAAGATCATAATTTCGTTTTCGCTTACAACATTGAAATAACTGTCGTCATCGATGTTCTCGAAACAGTCCACCTCCTCCGGTGACGATAGCGGAATGACGGCTGGTTTTTGTGGTGGACCGTTATGGGTGGGCTGCACATATTCGAGAATACTCCCCAACAGAGTATTCATTCTTCTGCAAACAGAACGGATGGAGACGTAACGTATTAATAAACACGATGCATGCGATACTTACTTTAGCTCCGTCTCGACGCGCGTCGTGCGATCTTCCAGGCTCCTGCGAACATGAACATTTATAATAGAAAATTTCACACTATCAATATTTTTATAACAAAAAAAGGTACATGTAAATTTACTCATTAGCAGAAGGTTGGATGTGCACTGTATGGTGCTGCAACAGCTCACTCCGGATCACAGTGGCGCGTGCAGACGATGTTCCTGGATCGTGATGATCCGCTAATGCTGCGAGGGCAGGAAGACTGGCAGCTGAAGTGTTCTGAAACATACGAACGGTACTTGGGTTAGTCGTAGAAAAATCATTTGACGTTGTTGGAACGTTTTCTGTCTGCAGGATCGCCCTTAAATCCTGGATGTCCTGATCGATCGATTGTTTCGGCACGGTTGACGTCCTTCTCTTATTCGGCGCTTCCTCCTCCTCCGAAGTCGTCCGGTACCTCGTTGGATTGGCGACCACACGCTTCTCTCGCTGCGACATGTCAACCTGTGAGTAAAAGTACATATTACAATACTTAGCAAAGGCGTGTTGGCTGTTTTTTCCTATTTTACATGCATACATGCAATATTAACGTAACCCAAACTTCAAGACAAACCCAGGTAATGTATTACTCAATAATTCGAGTGGAACTCGACAAAGGCTATAACAGTAGAAAACGTGAAAAAATGACCCATGAAGAAATATTCGAACCAAACGATAAAA
This sequence comes from Andrena chrysosceles, assembly GCA_963855975.1. Lineage (NCBI taxonomy): Eukaryota > Metazoa > Arthropoda > Insecta > Hymenoptera > Andrenidae > Andrena > Andrena chrysosceles. The sequence continues at coordinate 58,994,151 of OY979767.1, read as the reverse complement.
TAACTCATCACCAGAGATTAACAAGGATACGTGTAAATATAATATTATTTATGAAGAGCAATGCAAAAGGAAAGTACACTACAAAAGATGAAAATGTGAATATTATAGAGCATGCCACTCACAAGAAACTATTCGTAACTTACGAAAACAAGAGACGAGACTAGAAAGGGAAGAGATAATTTTTTTTTACATGGTGGAAATCCCTAACGGATATCTCCCCCCCCCCCATGGCAGGGGTGAGATTATGTGGGGCTTGCACCCACTAAAACCACCATGGTGACCGATTGACGCGAGAAGCTGCACAAGAGAGAGGGACAGGCAGCGAGATACTTCTAGCGAAAATAAAGGTGGAAGAATTTAAATACTACGGATCTTACGGCTTCTCACTGTGCATAATAACAGCAACGATATACCTACGGGGTTCTCAGGGGTTTGTGTCAGTGGACATACTACAGCGAAAAGGCATTCTGTAACATTTGCCACGAACCTGATCGGGGGAGATATATAAAATTTCAGGGCTCAATGTGGCGCATTTATATATTCCAAAAGCCGAAGACTCTATGGCGACATCATAAATATTATCGACTTCTAAAAATTTTTTGATACCCAAGCGACACGAGTCTTTGTCCATGCCAATATTGAAAATTATGCAGATCGAGCCATCGTGTGAGATGCAACAATTATCGGGTACATTTGTGCCTAGAGATATGTTATTGAATTCTATCTTACGGTACTGAGAACAATTGGTGTCGTTTGTAAGGGGCCTAGATACGCGAATAGAAATATCGACATTACGATGAATGTTTGTGCCGTGAGATTGTATCTCCCTCATCCTGTTGGAAAATTGTTGGAGAGGAAGAGATGGCTTATTAAGAAAGTTTTTAAAAATGGACATGTTGTTTTCATAAGGAAAAGCAGAACATGAATCTAAATTACCAAAACGTCTGGCATCGTTGGTTAAGTGAAGAAGACCATGGACGTTATAACTATTAAAAGTCGGGCCACATAGTTCTTCGTTACGAAGAACAAATTTTTGCAAAGCTGACTCTGCGTATCTCATGTGTGGGCTCGATGGAGATTCTGAAACCAAAATCCTTATGGCCGCATGTAAAATTAAGAAGTGCTTGTATATGTCATCGTTGAGTACACCATACAGTACAACTGGCCCTGTATATAGAAGGAACTGACGAAACTCAATAGGTCTGGGTCGTCTGACAATGTCCAAGGGACAATATCTTGCGAGACTGTTGAGTCTCGTAGATATCATAGAAATGTCGATGCTGGCAATTTTGAGAAACATGTAAAGCTTCCAGATACCCACGCGGACAAAAGTTTCTTCATTACGCCCAAGCATACAAGATGCATATACTCGAGCGGAACTTGCGAAACCATTCCTATCGGTAGCGATGCAAATGGGCTTGGACCTTCTTTGTGGTGGTTCTCGTGTAACCGTGTGACGTTCGTCACTCCGTTGGTAAGGATCGGCGTGATTAGCTGTGGTCGGTAAGCCAGGGTTCGTTTACGCCGATTTGCTCAATTAAATACTCCTTTATTAAATTGCTTTGTTTAAATTACAAGAGTTACAACATGCGGCCGGGGCCGACGTGCGTCGGTGCCTGAGGTGGCCAGAGCGCTGGCCAGTACCTCGGTACGGAGTGGTCACTCGCCAGGTGGGCTAGAGTGTCACGTAATTCTGCTTGCGTGGTCGTGTAGGTCGGACAATGTCCTTGTGTCTCCGATTCGGAACGGTCGCGATAGAGACCGGGCGGTATCCCGGCGATTCTATCGCGGAGCGGAGGGGCTGGAGACCGGGCAACGTCCAGGCGTCTCCGTATCGGTACGGCGGTTTCGAGACCGGGCAGCTTCCGGGCGTCTCTGTGTCTGAGCGGAGGGAGAGGAGACCGGGCAACTTCCTGGCGTCTCGGTACGGAGTGCTAGAGACCGGGCAACATCCGGGCGTCTCTGTATCGGAGTGAAGGGCTAGAGACCGGGCATCTTCCGGGCGTCTCTGTATCGGAGCGGAGCGTAGAGACCGGGCAACTTCCAGGCGTCTCGGTATGGAGGGCTAGAGACCGGGCAGCATCCGGGCGTCTCTGTATCGAAGGAGGGGGGGGGGGCTAGAGACCGGGCATCTTCCAGGCGTCTCTGGTACGGGTGGGATCGCGATCGCTTGATCGGAGGTTACACGGAGGTGTTTTTTCCTAGTACGCTTGCACCGGGCAACTTCCAGCTGGGCGATCTAGGGAGGGGGTTCCGTAGCCCCACTCCAACTGACTAGGCTTAGTCGCGTTGAGGCTTATGTCCCTATTCCCGGAATTTATCAGCAGCGAGAAATCGACGCGATCTAGCGGCGCGGTGGGGAGTTAGCGGCATCGCGCTAATGCGTCGCGAGACCGGCGTGCCTCGGCCTGATTCGGAGTGGTTCGGTCGCGGTCGCCCGGCGCTTGTCGTCTCCCTCACTCCCGGTCGGACTACCGTGCGCTCGATTCCTCGCATGCTGGGACGCTACGTCACAACCGTTTAGGGTATTCCTCATCGGTACGAGGAGAATGATCTATACCATCGAAGGCATAATGCTTACCGTTCAGGGTACCAAAAACCATACATTTGGAACAGGGATATTGAGACATATGCCCAAAATGATTCAACACGAATGCTCGAGCTGGTGCGTCAGCTATGAAACATCTCAGACGTATGGGCAACTTACTGGCATGAAAATTTATACCTCCGTTGGACATGATGGCTCTGACGTCTGCAATAAATTTCTCAAAGAAAATATTGGGGTAGTGTGGTTTATAGCGACCTTTATAGATTCCTACCACTATCGGCTTTATACGGCGAATATTTGAAATCTTACATTGGATGGGCCAGAACTGAATGGAACCTTTGTCCACACCACATCCGTCGGTATAAAAATATAATTCTAACTCTCTAACAAAAGATACGGATAAAGTATTCGGGAGACTTTTAACAATTTCTGTTTCCAGATCGAAATGAATGTATTCTCCTGGTTCCACGACGAATGTAACAGCAGGATTACGTGGCGTATCGAGAAGTGTTCTAACATCCTGAGGCAACTGGGAAAAACAGGAATGCGTTCGAAGGAGAGATAATATATTATTTCCTTGAACGTGTGTTAAATTGCTGTCTACGAAACATGACGCTGAACGTTGGCGAAAAGATGGCTCGGAGGAAGTACCACAAGACAATGAAACTGTATCGTGGATAGAAGAAACGCGTGACGTGGAAGTAGAAGGACCGGCGTCTTCTACATTTATATCGCGCATAACACTGATTCTATCGGGGATTAAATTGACAGGAACGGACGAACTACAACCTGCAGATGTGCTAGCAGCATCTTGCACAGTAGAAGTACTATCCGCTACTCTACTGACCGTATTCAATCCGGAACGGCATCACACACGTAAGTTATTTCGCATCTCGCGCATAACCCTCCTTTTGTGTCTCGCCGATAATGCGTGCATCGATGCGGAAATCACCATGGTGGTTTTAGTGGGTGCAAGCCCCACATAATCTCACCCCTGCCATGGGGGGGGGGGAGGTATCCGTTAGAGATTTCCACCATGTAAAAAAAAATTATCTCTTCCCTTTCTAGTCTCGTCTCTTGTTTTCGTAAGTTACGAATAGTTTCTGGTGAGTGGCATGCTCTATAATATTTACATTTTCATCTTTTGTAGTGTACTTTCCTTTTGCATTGCTCTTCATAAATAATATTATATTTACACGTATCCTTGTTAATCTCTGGTGATGAGTTATTTTATCGTTTGGTTCGAATATTTCTCCATGGGTCATTTTTTCACGTTTTCTACTGTTATAGCCTTTGTCGAGTTACACTCGAATTATTGAGTAATACATTACCTGGGTTTGTCTTGAAGTTTGGGTTACGTTAATATTGCATGTATGCATGTAAAATAGGAAAAAACAGCCAACACGCCTTTGCTAAGTATTGTAATATGTACTTTTACTCACAGGTTGACATGTCGCAGCGAGAGAAGCGTGTGGTCGCCAATCCAACGAGGTACCGGACGACTTCGGAGGAGGAGGAAGCGCCGAATAAGAGAAGGACGTCAACCGTGCCGAAACAATCGATCGATCAGGACATCCAGGATTTAAGGGCGATCCTGCAGACAGAAACCTTCCAACAACGTCAAATGATTTTTCTACGACTAACCCAAGTAACGTTCGTATGTTTCAGAACACTTCTGCTGCCAGTCCTCCTGCCCTCGCAGCATTAGCGGATCATCACGATCCAAGAACATCGTCTGCACGCGCCACTGTGATCCGGAGTGAGCTGTTGCAGCACCATACAGTGCACATCCAACCTTCTGCTAATGAGTAAATATACATGTACCTTCTTTTTGTTATAAACATATTGATAGTGTGAAATTTTCTATTATAAATGTTCATGTTCGCAGGAGCCTGGAAGATCGCACGACGCGCGTCGAGACGGAGCTAAAGTAAGTATCGCATGCATCGTGTTTATTAATACGTTACGTCTCCATCCGTTCTGTTTGCAGAAGAATGAATACTCTGTTGGGGAGTATTCTCCAATATGTGCAGCCCACCCATAACGGTCCACCACAAAAACCAGCCGTCATTCCGCTATCGTCACCGGAGGAGGTGGACTGTTTCGAGAACATCGATGACGACAGTTATTCCAATGTTGTAAGCGAAAACGAAATTACGATCTTATTTAATTTGATATAATACATACATCAATCTTTACTTACTTTATTTAGGTTCAATATTTAAAATACGTGGGTGGGTTCAGCCTGAAGGAAGCGGTCGGCATTTGCCTGAAGGAAGCGCTGGTCGACGACGTGACACGTTTCTTCACGTGGTTCGGCTGAACAGGGCAATGGTCATTATACAACACCCGTATCATAATGGCGATCTACAGTACGAAACAATAAGCATTTCCATGTTTATATGCATAATTATGCTAACGTACTTTGCGTGCATTACTTTTTCAGAAGCGGTGTCTGGGAACCCACACTTCACCAAGCCGCTCCGATCGGATTTCCAACGGTCGATGCAGCAGGCACTTCGAGCCGCCAAGGAGAGGGTTCGAAGTATGAAGAGTGGTCCACGCGCGACGGCAGCCTCTAATGCATCGCGAATGCGCTGCGATTTGTGGACGGACGACCAGCAGCCCGAAGAAGCAGCTGACCTTTGAAGGTTCGTATCAGTAAAAGTCATGACACTAAATGTCATGACCGTAAAAGTCACGATTTGCTGTTGCGGGAAAACGATAATTAAATATGGTAAATATTTTATTTTTCAGAAATGTGTCCATTAAAAGTATAGGTGTGTCTCCTTTTTCAGTGGCGAAGGAACCAAACGGTGCTTTTCAGTGACCATTTTAATTTATTAAAATGGGAACAACCTCGCGATGTTCACAATGAACATCAATCGGCACTTTTCAGGGCCCATTTAATAAAATACTCATTTTTTTGTACGGTCCCAGTATCATTTCAATTTTATAATATTGTATTTCTTTTCAGAATTAATTATATATATGTGCCACTTATCGCCATATTATTAAAAATAAATATCTTTACAAATAAATTGAATATTTATTTAATAAACCTCGCAGGTTATGTAAACATAATCTACTCCAAAACTGGTGCTTATTAATTCCCTGTGCGCAGTAGAAAGGGTGGAGGGGGGGACACCTATAGCAATCACGGTACACCTGTGTTGGTGCGTAGCCACGTGCATGTGACGTCACGCGGAGGGACGGCTGTGTGACGTCACGCGTAAGGAATTGTTTGCCAATTCTGAACCTCAGATGGCGCTGTTATACGTGTCAGGCGAACGGCAGGATCTGCTGCGAATCTGCTGCCCATCTGACGTTAGGGTCCTGATGTCAGGTTCTGTACCTCAGAACGTATCCTAATGCGGACATAGATGACTACGGATCTGACGTCAGGCTCTGCGCCCCAGATGTGGTTATCAGGGTAGATAGTCAGTTTCAAAAATTGTATCAAACTGATCATACTTTGATATTTCTTCAGTGTATTCAATTTCTTCATTAATTATTGAATCAGGATAACATGGTAGTACACCATAGCGTGCAGATTTCAATCCTAACAGGCTTTTTATTCTTAACTTCTTTTTACTCTCTAGGATTTGTGTTACAGACACCTGATAATTTCCTCCAGATAACTGTCTATACATACTAAACCGATGTTCTAAGTTATCTGTTTGCAGTTTACCTGGCAATACATATTCTATCTTTAATTCACGTCAGCTGTACTCAATGAAGTTTATCAAAACTGATGTACATTGATACAAACAGAAAATGTGTCAGTAGTCAAGCACCTTTCATTAAAGCTTCTCCACTTCTCTAACCATTTTAAAAATCAGTGTAGAAAGATTGAGTCATCTAGTAAGTAAAATGGCTTTGAGAAATCATTTCTCTTTATAACACCTTCACATTTATTGAAAAGGAAAGATCAATTAATGATTTGTAAAAAAGACGTAGAAAAAGGGGGGACCTTGAGAGACAAGCTTTCAATGATTGACAAATGGACATATGACAGATTTGAGGAAGCCAGAAACAATTTACACAATGTCACTACCAGAATGTTACAGCAGTGGGCATTAACAGCATCAATACAATTTTGACGTATGAATTTAAAAAAAAAGCACAAAACTAGACATCGCCATATTACAAAATATGTTAGTGGTGTTGACAAAGCATCATTGGAAGATACAACCAAGGCAGCAACCAAATTTCAAACACAAACTTGTGCAATAATAGAACGTTTCAATCCCGATTATGTCATAAATACCGATCAAACAGGATGTGAATACAGGAAACCAATCAAGCGAACGCTATCATATAAAGGCGAAAAATCAACGATTGTAGGAGTTCAAAATATAAATAAAATTACTCATTCATATACAGCCCAATATTCTGTAACATTGTCAGGAAAATTGCTTCCATAAGTATTTGTATGCCTACAGGAAACGGCACCAACATTTGGTCCACGGGTACAGGTACAAGTGAATGCACTTACTAAAAAATTTAAAAACGCGTTTGTCACGTGTACAAAATCAGGAAAACTTTGCATACCGATATACGAGTCATTTCTAGACAATGTCATAAAACGCTATGTGCAAAATAACAAATTTTTGTTAATATTAGATTCATGGGGAGGTCAAATTAACCCCATGCTGTATGATGACAGATTCTATGACGATAAACATTTACCAACATGTACCTTGAAAGTAATACCCCCAAAGTGTACACCATTGTGTCAACCGTGTGACGTGTACTTTTTTAGGGAAGTAAAAAATTTTATTTTGTACTTTTTTATTTTCTTACTTTTTCAAATAAATTGTATATATTTTTTACGTTTTTTAGGCAGGTGAAAAATTTTATTTCCAAACTGCATAATGCAACAGAGGTGTTGCGATTAAAGAGGGAGTTGACTAGCAGGGAAAATTGTATTAAAATACACGCAATTATTCATAACCAGCTATCAGCGCCAATTTATATTGACATGATACAGTACGCATGGTATACTTGTAAACTTACAGACACTAGAAACATTTTTCTACATGTAAATCAGGTGCAATTTCCACTTGAAATTAGAACAAAAAAATGTATCTGTGGCCATACATCTTTTATTAGTTGTGCATGGTGTCGTGAATTTGATTGTTTCATTTGTTTTTACGATAAATGTCATATTTTGGAATGTAAAAATTGTACTTTATCTTTTGAGAAATGAAAAAATACAAAATACATTTATAGAAAAAAAATGATTCCAGTGAGAATCGACCTGTGAAAGTTCCGGTGCGAGACCTGCCCTTTACACGCGCCGCTATTCATCATTACAATAAACTTCGCTATCGCTTCTGTTCGTAAACGCATAAACATCTCTTTTTATTAATATTTCGGAAACTATGGGGTAGTGGACCCAACATGTGAGACATATATTGGTCTACTACACCTACACTACAACATATATGAGATTCATCAAAATCTGTGTCCCAGATGTCGCGGCCTCCCCTTGTTAGTTTAGTTTGATGCAGAATGTCGCATCTCAAGGACGATACAGACACGTCGCAATACGATTCGGCTGCGAGTCAGGCGTGTGTTGACCACTATCGGTTACCAAAAATACCGATTGTCTTTAAGGCTGATTCTGCGTTATGGTTCTTGCAAGTCGAGGCGTCTTTGCGCAGTGCGCAGATTAGTGTAGAGTCCACAAAGGCCGATGTGGTTATTGCGGCGCTGGGTTACGAGATCGTGACCGCGATCAAAGACTTAATCACTGTAGTTCCGCGTGCGGCGGACATATTCGTTCAAATAAAAAACCGAATTATTTCGACTTTTGCTGTTTCTCCGGAGTCTAATCTGCGAAAATGATTAAAAGGCCACGTATTAACGGAATGGAAACTTTCGTTAATTCTAAATAGATTGCGTAATGTGAATGATGGCAAATGCGACGAAGCGATCATGAAATCGATATTTCTGGATCAATTACCTGTAAATATTCGGGCGATGTTAACTGCGCCGGGTATTGAAGATGTAAATAGATTAGCCGAGATGGCAGACAAGATGGCCGAGTATTCTGACGGATAGCGTCGAGTCTCTTTCGGTTAGATTAAAGAGCGTTGAACGTGCCTGTAATCAGCGCATATCGCGTTCCAAATCGCAGTCCAAAGCGAGTTCGAATCAGGACTCCGCCCCGTCGGGCGACGGTAAAGCGGAGAAATTGTGTTTCGCTCACAGAAAATATCCTTCAAACCCTCTCTCGTGTCACAAGCGGTATCCGATGTTTAGTTCTTGGTCGTCGGGAAAATAAAACGACCCTCCGTTGCGGAGACTTGCGTTGAGGGTCACAACAAAAGTAAGCGTCTCCATGTTAGAGATCGTATATCAGGACAAACGTTCCTGGTCGACACCGGGGCGGATATATCGCTTATTCCGGCAATTAAGAAAATTCGTGGTGAGCCGAGCGAGTTTAAGCTGTTCGCTGCGAATGATACGCGTATCAACACCAATGGAGAATCGTTTCGAACAATCGACATTGGACTAAGACGCGATATTAAACGGAATTTTACCATTGCCGCGGTTCCGTATCCAATTCCGTAGCCAACAGGCGCTTGATTGATTCGTCGACCGACTTGTTCGTGTTTACGACGGTGAAATCTGTTGATCTCGTCGCGGTAAGTACGGTTGATCCTTCATCAACGTACGCAAAAATTTTACTGGAATTTCCAGAAATAATCGGCGCGACGCGTATGGATCCTCCGTTCGAGAGTGATGTATATCACCATATAGTTACCTCGGGCCCTCCGGTATCGGAACGTCCTAGGAGATTAAGCCCGGACAAACTCAGAGCCGCTAAGACAGAATTTAGGGCGCTTGTTCAGGCGGGTATTTGTCGACCGTCTTCCAGCTCCTGGTCCAGTCCAATACACATGGTGTTAAAAAAGGATGGTACGTGGCGAATCGTGGGAGATTACCGTCGGGTTAATGCATTGACAGTCCCGGATAGGTACCCCACGCCACACTTGCATGACTGTTTGACTAATTTGTCCGGAAAAACAATTTTTTCCTCTCTGGACCTTCACAGAGTGTATAATCAAAATCCCATGGCAACGGAGGATGTCAAGAAGACGGCGGTTATTACGCCATTCGGTCCGTTTGAATACTTATATATGACGTACGGATTAAGAAATGCCAGTCAATCCTTACAGCGGTACGTTGTCCGCGCATTGGGCGACTGGATTTTGTTTTCGTGTATATTGATGACATTCTCGTAACATCCTCGTCGGAGGCTGAGCACGCCGTGCATCTTCGCACAGTCTTTGAGAGATTAAAACGTTTTCATCTACGTTTGAATGTCAGCAAGTGTGTCTTGAGGTCCTCCGGGATTGAATTTCTTGGGTATACTATCAATAGTAAGGGCATGCGCTCGACTGCTGCTAAAGCAGAAGCGATCCTTCGCTTTCCAAAACCGAAAACGGTGATCGAATTAAGGCGGTTTCTTGGAATGATAATCTTCTATGGACTTAGTATTCCGCATGCTGCAGAAATGCAAGCTCCTTTAAACTTTTATCTAAAAAATTCCAAGAAAAACAACAAAAGGCCCATGACATGGTCAAAAGAAGCGGAGGACGCTTTTGATAAAATTAAAACGAGTCTGGCTGAAGTCACCTTGTTGGCTTATCCTCGTCACGGCGCGGAGACGCGCATTGTTACGGACGCTTCAGATTTCGCATTGGGCGCGGTTCTCGAGCAGCGATCGGTTTCGGGTTCCTGGGAGCCATTGGCATTTTTTTCGCGGAAGCTGTCGCCAGCACAACTAAACTACAGCGCGTATGACCGCGAATTGACCGCGGTATTCGAGTCTGTAAAACATTTTCGCTATTTTATTGAGGGTCGTGTATTCAAGATTTTAACGGACCATAAACCGTTGGTTTATGCCTTTTCTCAACGTTCTGACAAGGCTTCCCCGCGTCAATTATCGTTTATTGGTCAATTCACGACATCGATCGAACACTTAGCGGGTTCGAGTAACGTTGTTGCCGATCCGCTATCGAGAATTGAGGATCTCAGACTTCCAGTCGAGATTAGTCTGAAAGAGCTGGCTGAGAAACAGCTTGTCGACTCTGAGTTGTCGGAGTTAAATAAATCCACGAACCCTTGTTTGAAACTTATTAAACTGCAATGGGGACCGACCCATACCTCTGTTTTTTGCGAAATGTCTGGCGAGGCTCTCCATCCTTATGTGCCCTAGGTGTTACGCGAATAAGTGTTCGATTTATTTCACAAGCCTGCGCACCCGGGTGCCAAAATAACCGATCGCACGATACGCCAACGGTATGTGTGGCCTAACATGCATCGCGATATTGCGCGGTGGTGTAAAAATTGTGTCGACTGTCAAATGTCGAAAGTATCGCGACATGTCAAGCGGGTTCCCGAACATTTCGTTGCGCCCGATGGTCGATTCGACCACGTACACATCGACATCATTGGTCGTTTGCCAGTGAGCAATGGATTTTCATACTGTTTGACCATGGTGGACAGATTTTCGCCCTGGGTTGAGGCTGTTCCGTTAGTGGAGACTTCGGCTCAAACGATTTCGAGAGCATTTTACGATACGTGGATCTCACGCTTCGGTTCTTCCAAGGTTATTACGACTGACCAGGGTGCTCAATTTGAGTCCCGATTATTTTCCGCGCTCCTCGCGTTGATCGGGTGTGAGCGAATCCGAACGACACCTTATCACCTCGCTTCGAACGGAATGATCGAGCGGTGGCATTGTGTATGAAAGGCCGCAATCATGTGCCACAATGACCAGGACTGGTCACGGGTTTTATCGACTGTATTATTAGGTTTACGTTCGCATGTGCGAGCGGACACGGGTGCGTCACCCGCCGAGTTCTTGTTTGGCGCGGTGATTCGTCTTCCCGGGGAGTTTTTCTTGCCGGAGGATCTAACGCCGAACCCTAAGATGTTTATCGAGGAGTTCAGAGAGTTTATGCGCCAAGTTCAGCCGGTGCCCGTAGTGCACAATCATAGGAAGCACGCGTTCTTTTATAAAGATTTGCAGACGTGCACCCATGTGTTTCTTAGAAACATGGCCAAAAAGCTTTAGAACGGCCGTATTCAGGCCCTCATAGGGATGAAGAACGTGTGTCGGATGCCGTCTACCGTATTGTTGTAAACGGTAATGCACGTAGCGTGTCGACAGAATTGTTAAAACCGGCGTTCTTTGTATTGGATGATCAGGACGATTCGCCGTCAAATGGCGTGGGTCCGTCTGCCGACGTACCGGCGACTGCGTCGCAGCGCCCAGTTCGCAAAACGTATGCGCGGAAAAAAGTAGCTTTCGCGCCCGGTACAGAACCATCCACTTAATTGCATTACCTGCCACTTTCGCTGTGCTGCGCAGCACGATGTATATATTGTATGCAGTGTAAATATGTTATATAATGTTCTCCTTTTATTTTTTTTACAATTCAGTATTAAGTCGTGCAGTTGACTGCGTTTGCACTCGGGGGGGGGGGGGAGTGTGTGGGGATCGTGCTACCCCCTCCTTGCGGATTGTGCAGGAGTGGGGAGTCGTCAAGCTCGAGCGAGCGTTGCCGTGCGGACTCGCCCCTGTCCGTTGAGTATCGTTTTGGCAGGACGTTGTTTTAGCCAGTCGTCTTTGCTTTGAGACACCACGTGATCTGTTTTGGTGTAATCGGCACGCTGTGCTTGGCGTGTAGCCTTGTTGGCTAACCCCTGTTTGATTTTTGTCTACCGCGGTAGCCGATTGGCTGCTGTGCATTATCGATATTCCGCGTGCACGTTACTTGTTGCACGCGGGGACAATAAAAGTTCCCTCTTGCTAACCAAGCTTGCGAAGTTTATTACCTCTCAACCTTTGAATTCGATTGCGGCAGTAGGGCCACAGCGGGATGAGGTTGTTACGTATTTCGGTGGGGAAATTGTGATGAGAACGCGGGTTGGTGCCCGTGGAGCGCTGAACCGCTCTGCTCGACGAAGTGCATGGGTGTTTGAAATGATTAGACTCGGGTAAACTGTTGACTGTTGGTATATTCTAAGAATCAAGAACTGTTTTCTAGTCTACTGACAAGATTGATCTGCCTTCTTACAAATTAACTCCTTGCTTGTCACCTCCGAGCGCCCTACTCCTCAAATTTCGGCGCGTTCTTCCGACTCCTTCCCTGGATCCTTTCGTCCAATCAAAGTGGTGTTGTCCCTCAAGCTTCGTCAGTGGGTTGTCCTTCAGCCATTTCTCCGTCCTTGGCCCGTCCTTCGCGCTTTCCTCCACCCTCGGCTGGTGGTCGAGGCACGCTTTTCGATTACATACTTTTACATAGGCTGCGTACAGTACATACATTTCTGACCGGTAGGTAAGCGCAACCCTCGGGGTCAAGACGACGTCACCGGCGCAAAGTTTATGGCTTTATGACTTTCGGCCTCTCTCGAGCTGAGTTTTTACCCTAACAAGACATCGGCAATTATTGAAAGGGAGGACAGAGTTTTAAGTGATTTTACGAGGCGAGCAGCTGCTTGCTCGACGAAATTTGGCACGCAGATGTGGAAAAAAAGTTAAGCTATTTATTATCCTCGCCTGGCCTAACTGTAGTTTTGAAGGTTACTGAATGCAATCCTAGGCTCTCGTACGCCTTTTGAGTTCAGGTATCAACTACTAATATTGTACGAGCACGTTTTGCAAAACTGGCAAGGAAAAACCCTCGAAGGGCAAAAATGCGCTCTATGTGTTTATGAGTCCTGACAATAAACTCTTCCTTGTCCGCCGTTTCAAACTTGCTTAAGACCTTCCAGATGTGCCGTTCATTTCGACGTATGTTAATTAGTATCCTCTTCCTATTTTCGAGCTCTACCCAAGATGTTTCCACGTATGTCAGCCACATCGCACATCCTTAATAATACCTTCTCAATCACGCGCATACGTCTGCTTTTAAATTTCGCTCCCGATTTTCCTATCGGGAATTCCTATTTTCCTATTATTATATACATTTCTGTGGCTACGTTCAAGCGATAACGTAACAAGGTTATCACCTTTCCCCTAACTTCATTTCCTACACAGCGCTCGTTAGTGGCGCCATCTTCATTACTATTCTGTGTTCCAAATTGTTGTGCCGGTCAGTTCGCAATGTGACTTAATGTGACTTTATGTGTTTAATGTACAATATTCTGTAATACGTATTGGAATAAAAACCTTAAAAACCTTAGAGGCTAGCACCTTCCACTGCTCGAACATATAAGACTATCTGGAAAATTTGAGGGAAACTTAATAGGTGGGTGAACATAACCTAAAAGGGTGCACGAGATCGTACCGGTAAAAAAAGTGAAAGTGTGTAATTTCAATAACATGTAAAAAAATGTCTCAGAACAATGTGCATTTTGAAAATTAAATAAAGAAAATTGCGACACGTGGAAGCGTCAAATGCAAGCCATCCGGATACAAAATGATTATTGGAAATACGTAAATGTCACAAGACCAAAGCCACTGGCAAAAGAAGCTGAAATCGAAGCGTGGAGTAAAAATGATCAAAAGGCTAAGTCGAGCATAAGTCTGTCTATGAACCTATCGTAATTGTGTGTTGTAAAACATTGCGACACTTCCGGAGATGTGTGGCTAAAACTTAAGAATATCGACCAGTCCAATGGATCAGTTAGAAAGGCGACTCTTTTGAATCAGTTATTATTTACCAAATTAAAAGAAGAAGAAGGTACGATTGAACATTTGAATATATTTTTTGGTATTACAGACAAACATTCTGAAATGTACATTTGTTTGTTGAAGGATCTGTTAGTCATATTATTATTATATAATGTTTCAGATAGCTATAGTGCTTTTAGATGCGCTATAGAAACTACAGATGAGTTGCCTGAACCAGAAATATTAAAATTAAAATTAATTGAAGAAACTGATGCGAGAGAAGAGAAATCAGTTGTAAAAGATCAAGATTGCGCTTTATACATAAAAGAAACTAAGTCTAAATGGAAAGAAGAATCACATAAACCAAATAATAATAATAAACCAAAATGCAGGTGTTATAATAGCCATGAAGTGGGACACGAGGCTTTTGAGTGCTACAAAATATTAACAAATAAGAGATAGAGTGTAACACATGCAGAAGAATCTTTATTAACGAATAGAGTGGAACCTAAAACGAGAAGTCCGGAATTAACAGAAAATATTGAATTTGCTCTGATTATAGGAATATTAAATTTCTCAGATCATAAGGACCCTCGTTGGTGTTTTGATAGTGGAGCTACATCACATGTGTCATGATAAATCTTTATTTGTAGATTTCGAACTAGTATCGGGTCAACAAGTGAAACTAGCAATAGACAAACAATAAAAGTATGTGGAATCGGAACAGTATGCCTGAAACTAAAAAATTCTTACATATGGCTTGAAAATACTTTATATGTTCCGGAATTGAAAACAAATCTGTTGTCTGTAACAAAGGCTCCTCAAAAGGGACAAACAGTGACATTTACTAGGGATGGCGCTAATATAACTAACGACCAGGGTAACGTAATAATGAAAGCTACAAGAGAAGATAATTTATATTATGTGGAAGTTGCAGTAACGAATGATTTAATGCTGTGGCACGTGCGTTGTGGACACTTGAATGAAAACGATTTACAAAGTTAAAATGACGACAGATGGTAAAAGGATTGCACTTCAAAAATGAGGAAATGCCTTTTTGCGACATATGCGCAGAATGCAAAAGAGCTGCTATGCCGTTTCCAAAAATTAAAAATAAAAGGACTACAGGGTTATGGAATTTAGTTCGCGCGGATATTTGTGGACCGATGCAAAATATATCACATGGAGGATTCCGTTATTTTGTAACATTCATTGATGAATATTCAAATTGGGTAGAAGTATTCTTTTTAAAATCGAAGAATGAAGTAGCAACTGCATTTAACAAATATAGAGAAATGGTTGAAAATGAAACCAATCATAAAATAAAATGCCTGAGAACCAATACCGGGCTGGGGGATTGTTCTGATAAATTCGACAGAATATTAAAGAAAAGCGGTATAAGAGGAGAATTGTCCACCCCTTATACACGTTATCAGAATGGGACTGCAAAGAGGATGAATCATACACTCGTTGAAATAGCTCGGTGTATGTTGCGTAGGGTGGTCCTTAGCTATAGGGGTAAAAATTTTTTTTAAGTTTTTTTTGTCTTACCATCTTAAAATATGATAGTTGGCGAGAAAATGATATGTGCAAAATTTCAGCGAGATTGGACAACGGGAACCCGTGCCGCATTTAAGACGAAGGTTTAAAATTTCTATTATTTTGGATAATTTCAATATAAATGTGTTCCGCCGTTTTAGAGGTAGTACTGAATATATTTTAATGAAAATATAATGTCTTACATGTACATAATATTATCCAAACTTAACTTCTAACTACATATTATAAAATTAATTGTAATATCTTATAAAATATTTCATGTTTGCCAATACACGCCTTTCATTAAGGTTGATTTACTCGCATATGGATAACATCGCCGATAATCTTCTAATACTTGTAAAATGAACTGCTTATTTCCATATTTCGTTAGTAAACTATTATATTCGGCGATTAGCTTTACGCCTCGTTCTGCACTGTCGTTAACTACTTTTAAATTCTTTATTATTTCTAACGCATTTTTATATGTTTCATCGGTTTCCCGTACTGAATATAAAACTATTCGAAATGAATGTATAAGATTTAACAATAATCCATGGCCTTCGTATTTTAAATTGGCTACCCAGACAAAAAATTGTTATCCGAAAAGTAGAACAGAAGTAACGGAAACATGTGCTGAAATTGACCTCCAAAATTTATTAGATCATACAGCTTCGCGAATTATGAAAATCGTCGGAACACTGCCAGAAAATGTTGAATTAGTACTTGTGTGTAAATGGGGGTGCGATGGGGCATCCGGACAAGCACGATATAAACAAATTCATAATGAAAATTGTGATGCAGACGATGACAGCGTCTTTATTTGCAATTTGGTGCCTTTAAGGCTTTACAATAAATTAAATGAAGAAATCGTATGGGAAAATCCACGGCCATCTTCGCCGTGGTTTTGCCGTCCTATAAGATTTCAATTTATTAAAGAAAGCAAAGAAATTATAAATATAGAATTCGATAAAGTTCAGAACGAAATCAAAAATTTAAAATCGATAACGATCAATAATATCCAGGTAGAATACAACATGGTATTAACTATGGTAGATAATAAGGTTTGCAACGCAATTACTAACACCTTATCATCAATGCGATGTTATATTTGTCATGCGAAGCCAAAAGAAATGAATAATTTAGATTTCATAGATAAGAAAATTTGTAATGAATCCAATTATTCTTTTGGCTTATCATCATTGCATGCGTGGATTAGGAGTATGGAGTGCTTATTGCACATAGCATATTGTTGCGAGCACCCGATGGATTGGATCCATGGCCCGCTGGTGCTCGCGACGAAGACAACAGAAGGCAAGAAGAAGGCGATCGTATCGATCTCCTGTCAAGCATTCATTCGAGAGCCAGCCGCCATTCCTAGCAGACGTTTCGATACACTTTTCCTGACTGTATAGATTGTATTGAGTTGTATTAGTTGTTGTATTAGCCCTGTTCATGTTCTGTTGTTGTTGTACATTAAATTCCTATTACCATGAGCGCGAAACGTAACATTGGTGTCAGAAGTGGGATGCCCGCCCGGAGCGGCATGCCCACTCGCGCTTCCGCGGTTTCCGCGATCCCTGCGGAACTTCCCTCCGGAGCGATGGGCGACCCCTCCCTGCGGGAGCTGTTTACCAGCCTCCAACTAGGCATCGCGGGACAGTTACGGGAACTGCGGAGGGACAACGAGGCCCGGTGGCAGAGGGAGGACCGTCGCAGGGAGGAAAAGGAAGCCGCCGACCGACGGACGCAAGCGGCTCTTGAGGCGCGCTTGTCGAACATGGAGGAGCGAATACAGGTCGTAACCGCTTCGTTACAGTACGGCCATAGTTCGGTTGGGGGCGGCACGGTCCCTCCGGGTGGGGAGTATGTGCCTGTTGTAAATAGTGTTGTTAATAGCGTTGTGAATAGTGTTTCCCCGGCACATGTCCCCGTACCCGTCGGTGCGCCCGCCGCTGCCCCAGCGTCGGAATCGCACGTTCTCAGTTTGGGATACGCTGTGAAACCGGCGATGTTTGACGGAAGAAGCTCGTGGGAGGAGTACAGGGTGCAGTTTGACACGATCGCGCGTGCAAATGGTTGGGACGACCAAAAGAAGGCGACTGCCTTGATCGCTTCCCTTGGGGGCGCAGCGAGAAGCGTCCTTACGACGCTCTCCTCAGCCCAATGTGAAAGTTTTGCGGAATTGGTTTCCGCGCTCGAGTTCCGTTACGGGGCGGAGAATTTGTCAAACCTGAACTATGTACTCTTCCAGAGCCATAGGCAGCGGAGAGATGAGAGTATCTCCTCGTTTGCCACTAAAATCGAGCGATTAGCGCAGTCCGCTTTCGCGGACTGCCCGTTGGAGACCCGTGACAGGCTTGCCGCGTCTCAGTTTGTGGCGGCATTGTCGAGCTCTGACATGCAGCGGGAACTGCGTCTCGGCGGGTTCACGACCCTAAGAGCTGCAGTGACTAGAGCTGTAGAAATCGAGGCCGTCGAGGCAATGTCTCGCAGCTCCGCAGCTGAATCGCGAGAACGATACTCGGAAAAACGCAAGGCTATACTCTCCGACACATCTGAAAGGTACCCGGCCAAGAAGCGAAGGTTCCACAAATCCGAGGATCGAACGGACTATACGGAGAAAAACTGCTGGCAGTGTGGAAAGGCCGGACATCTCCAGAGGAACTGCTTCGAATCGAGAAATTGAGAGGAACAGCGTCAGGAAAAGGAGTGAAGGGAGGCCGTCGGAGACGATGGTACCTGGGCTCGACCGATTTGGGGGAACACCGGTCGACAACACTCGGAGCCAGGATAGTGCTGCCGTGAGGGCGTGCGGATCTGTTGCAACGTGGAGGCGCCTGGAGTGCGCGGAGTTGCCGAGCTGTGACGAAGGGAGTTCGAGGGCGAATATCGTCACAGTATAGCTGAGTACAAAGACCGGACGGAGGGAGTTCGAGGGCGAATACCGTCGCGGGATAGCTGTGTACGAAGTTGCGACGGAGGGAGTTCGAGGGCGAATACCGTCACGGAGTCGGCGACCCATAAGTGAAGGCCCAGGTTGAAGAGTCTGAGTACAGCAGTGGCGCTCGTTCGAAAATGAAGTCGTGGTACGACAAACGTGTTAAAGCAGTAGAGTTCCAACCACGAGAACAAGTGTGGTTATTCCAACCACGAAGAGTGAAAGGAAAATGTCCGAAACTTCAAACCGACTGGGAAGGACCATACACGGTAGTGGATAGGATCAACGACCTCGTCTACAGGATCCAGCGGACACCAAGAAAGAAGTGTAAAGTAGTTCATCTGCGTCGCCTAGCGAAATACGAAGGACGATGCCAGGAAGAATGAAAATTTCCTAGGATCACAGGATCAAAGGAAGACTCAAGAAAGAAGATTAGTTTAAGCTAATTTGGTGGACTGGGCTGCCTGCGTAGCCCAGCCCCCGCTCTTGAGTCTGTTTCAGGTTCACGAGACCCCACCACGAGGGACAAGGTGTCAGGGGACCGCCACCGCAGCCTGGATGCGCGCTCCCGGGTTCCCCAACTGTGCCATAATAGCGTGGCAGTCCGCAGCGGGGTGCGGACATACGTGAAAGCGCCCCGCTAGCCCCTGGAGGTTCCCCTACGTGCCCCGGGCACGGCGGGGATGGAGGTTCTCGCGGGGGACCCAGGAAGGAATAGGAGGATGGGTGGACAGCAGAAGGGAAATGGCATTCCCAACCACCAGGCGGACAAGCGGTGCTTGGATCGGCTGGAGGGAATGTCGCGAAGGCGGGAGCGCTGCCGGGACGCACAGGTCGGTTCCCTGGGTCAGCACCGGAGGCCACGAAGAGGAATGGGGCCATCACGAAGCCAAGGATTGGATGAATGGAGGCGGACAAGAAAGAAGAAAGAAAATAAGCTGGCAGTCCTGGGCGGATTGATCGGTGAACGGACCGATAGCATGCTCATACAGTGTGACCCCCTGCTTTCGGGATCCGATTCGCCTTTCCGTCTTCCCGGTTCTGTCTGGCTCCTATGGAGTTGCTAGAAGAAAGATTAATGTTTGTCCTTTTTTTTAAGCCTACCTAGGACACGAGGACACCAACACGAATAGGAATTTCGAGCAGCGGAGGATCCGAGGATACAGCACCACGACCTGCCGTGACCGTCGAGGGACGGAATCAACGAGGGATGTTCCGGGAAACCTGTTGGAGCACCAGTGGAAGAACATGCCCGGAAATTGAAGAGGAAGAAGAACGAGGAACGAGGTTCAACCCCGACAACTAAACAGAGTCCCGACCTACAGCTAAAGAGGACCTTCTCACCCGCCTCTGCCCAAGAAGAAGATGCGCCATCGAAGAAGAGAAACGCAGTACAAGAAAGAAGGACACAAGTGCGAAGACGCAAGTGGAGGGCAGAGACGCGGGATCCACGTACTCACGCCTTGCCCAGGGTTTTTGGAGTGGTTTTCCCCTGGGGCGTGAAGGCAAATGCCGAGGCGACGGACGGAAGGGGCCACATAGAACACAACGTCTTTTCCACCCTTCCGGACCAGGGTACGGCTGCAGGAAACGGAGAAACTGCAGCGGTCGGGACGACCGCTCCTCGAGAGGGGGGAGCAGTGTTGCGAGCACCCGATGGATTGGATCCATGGCCCGCTGGTGCTCGCGACGAAGACAACAGAAGGCAAGAAGAAGGCGATCGTATCGATCTCCTGTCAAGCATTCATTCGAGAGCCAGCCGCCATTCCTAGCAGACGTTTCGATACACTTTTCCTGACTGTATAGATTGTATTGAGTTGTATTAGTTGTTGTATTAGCCCTGTTCATGTTCTGTTGTTGTTGTACATTAAATTCCTATTACCATGAGCGCGAAACGTAACAATATAATATGCCATTTAAGAAATGGAGCGCTAATACTGAGGAAACAAAAAAGTTACGGAACAAAAGAAAGGAAGAAATTCAAAACCTATTTAAGGAGAAAACGGGTTTGTACATTGATTATGTTAAGCAAGGCTGGGGCCCGTCCAACGACGGCAATACTGCACGTCGCTTTTTTGCAAATGCAGAACTATCTGCCATAATTACAGGAATAGATGAGACGTTAATAAAAAGATTTCATGTCATATTACAAGTAAGTTTCTCCGTTCGTATTAAAATATTTTAGTAGTATGTGCAAAATATCGTAAAACATTCTGTAACTCACTACAATTGATATTCCATGCAATTTTTTAAGTATTCATTCTCTATAGCATACATAAGTTACAAAAAAAGGAATTAATATAACACTAATTTAAAACTTGAATATTATATTACAGGTAATTTCTTCGCCATATAAAATAAATACTGAAAAGTTCAAGGAATATACTAAAAATACAGCGAAACTTTATGTAAATCTTTATAATTGGTACTATATGCCATCGTCTCTGCACAAATTGTTAATACACGGTGCAGAAATTATTAACAAAGCGTTACTTCCAATTGGGCAACTTTCGGAAGAAGCACAAGAGACGAAGCATAAAGATTTAAAAAATTTTAGAAATACAAATAGCGACAATGAAAACTTATTTAATAGGCTTTTATTAACGTCTGATCCTTACATTTCAACGATAAGGATCAAGTCCATCGATAAGAAAACAAAAAACCTAGATCCTGAAGCAACAGAGCTAGTAATTAAATAAAGAAAAACAAAGTATAAATAACGTATGAGTTTGAAAGCGTAGACGGAAAGTTACAGTGCAGTGAAAAAAATTATTCATTATTCTTTATATTATTAAAACATATTGTTATATTTTTATAAATATATGGTTATCGTTATAATTTTTTTTTATTCAAGCAATTGGTCACCTGACATCTCTACATCATTCAATCCAAGTTTCATACCAATACCTTCAATTGTTCAACAGTTATACACAAATGTCACTCAATTTCTCAATGCGGTCCACTGTGCGGCGTCGCTGGTGGCCACCAGGGTGGCGTGTCAGCAGATGATGACGATATTGGTGATGGTGGCCCCGGGGGCGCCATCATCCACCCTGGGTGTGGCGATGGCGGCAGCGGTCTGCTAACGTCTATCCAGGGGGGTGATGGGGGTCGCGGCCGCCGCAGGGGCCCCATCTGCTGATATGGCACCCACGGGCGCCGCAGCCTTTCCGCCATCCTGGATCCGATCACCAGCCCCGACTGGCGCCGCCTCCGCGGCTCCTTGGGGGGGGGGAGGGCACCACCGGGGGTGCGTCCGGGATCTCCGCCAGGATCCGCGTCAACAGTGCCAGCTGTTCATGTAACTGTTCATAATTCTAGAACACATATACAAGCGTCGATATAATATTCAACACATTAAATATGAAACACACACACACACAAAGCAATACAAAGTATTACATACCACTAGAGGCGGCGGCGGCGGCGGCGGCCAACGAAGCGGTGACGGGGGCGATGGTGGTGGCGAGTCCTAAAAGATAGAAATCCGCAATATAACATTGACAGAATCGTCTGATTTAAAAGCACTCGGTTTCAACGGTTAAACGCGATAAATGTCAAAATATTGTAAAGTACATACCTCGGGGGTAATTTCCTCGAAAATCCCATTATTGTCACAAAAGAAAAACTTGTCGCACAAATTTGCACTTTCAAAGTTGCTTAAAAAAATTCAACTGATGTCTGTCGTAGTTTGAAGACAACTGGTCTCGCTGCATCTCCTAGTTCTCGCATGTAAACTCATATCTTGAAATCGAGAAGTGGGTAGCTTTGCAAAAGTGAGATGCTGTTGTTCGCCACATTCATATTCGCTGACCATCCTCTCCTTATTCACACGCATCTTCTTTCCATTCTTCTTTAGATACATCATGCGACTAGACCAAATCAATATGATCACTTATCGAACGGGTATTGAACGATTTTGAACGTATATCGAACGGGTATTGAACGGCTTTGATCGCGTATCGAACGGGTGTTGAACGGCTTTGATTGACTTTGATCAAGTATTGAACGGGTATCGAACGACTTTGATCGAGTATTGAACGGATAACGAACGACTTTTATCGGGTATCGTCTTAATCTAGCATACATCACATGTAGGAGCTTGGGCAGGGTGAAGAAAAAACATTTTCATATACATTAAAAATTGATTATATTTTATTTATGCATTTCTCTGGTGTTTGGACCACCAGTTGAATATTTTAAATACATTTTGCATGGCACAGTGTTTTCGCAGAGTATTAACTACATTTAGCTTATTTAGAGATTTGATATCCTCGTAGTCAATGTCCAGCGTCTCGATGACCGCGTTTGCTCTCGTATTTTCATCGAGGAAATCCGCAAGCCAGTCGCGTTTCTGCAGCCCTTTAACGTATACGATATGGGATGCGTCATCTTCTTCATCATCGATCGCATCGGCAACAACTTTCGTAATTAGCTGTTTAGCCATACTGTATGGAACGTCTCCATCGTCCCAACGTAGTCCATAATGTTTTGTTACCAGCCATCGGATGCTCGATTTGTTGGATTTCGAAAGAAGAAATTGTGGCATAGGACTCCCAAAAATATAGTGCGAGAGAATTGTTCCCTTTCGTAGGACAGCCACTTCCTTCACGATAAATCTTCCATCAACGATGAACCCTTGCATGTCAACGAACGTCGGTACAACCATTATCGGTACAATTTGGAGGTCCACTCGCTTCCAAGACAGACGAGAGAATGCAGTCTTTCTCGTAAAACATCTCGATTTTCACGATGAAATTTTTTTGCGAATTTAGTACAGGAGAGGGCGGGCAAGTATCGTGGTAATTTAATTTATTTTGCGCACCATGTTTGTCAATGGATTGTATTCAACCACTCGATCGTGCAGAATCAGACAGTAGGCCGTAGTATTTGCAGGCACATTCTCTTTACACTCGAATTCTATGCGCACGTCCACGGTGCCATTCTTGATCGACTCATTTTGTCGCGTGCAATCAATCACCACGAAGGGGCCAAATTGTAAAAATTCAGCCACGGTGAATAATGCCTCGTTGCAACTATACCCATAATATGATTTGCGTATACATATGGTACAAGATGGCGTGCTTATTCTTGTCAAAGTCGAAGTTCAGGTCATCATATGGGTAAAATTCCGAGTTGAGAAAAAGTTTTACATTGGCCAATTTGCAGTTGTTGAACATAGTAACGTCTTCGCTCATCACATTCCTTCGACCAGTCTGTAGAGCAAGGATCACGCATCGCGGCTTCTCCAGCTGTGCAGATGCCTTCACGTCCCACGAATGCTTGGTCGTGCTCTGTAAGAGAGTATACTCGTACAGATCACACGATTGAAAACAAATGCTCAGGTTTTGTCCACGTTCCAAAGTATGTAGCAACGATAGCTTATTAACGTCATTTAACGTCACATGGGGCATCCGCCATTGTACTTTAACCAATTCAATTTCTGGTTCCAACATCGACGATCCTATCAGAGCATTGTTGTCGTTGCGCGATCGTATTAAAATCAATTCGTGACGCGCATTAATAATCATGCGTTTGTAGTCCTCGCAAAATCCCAGCAAATATTTGAGTGGGATGCAAAAATTGAAATGATTTTTCACTATTGGCCCATCGCGCCGTTTCAAGCCCCATCCGACATTCTCCATATTTTTATCTTCGCCAGATGTCAGTGATGCACAGTTTTTAAGCGTGCTAGTTATTCCAACGTTTCTGTTGCGATCAATCACCACGCCATTCAGCTCGTATCGAATCTCATAGAATAAGAACGCCACGCAATTATTTCCCCACGTCACCGTTAATGCATCTTTTGGCTTATTTATCTTCAATTTCCCCTCCACATAGAGGAAACTTTCACACGGCAATGTGTATAAATCCTGCTGCTGTATCGGTATTCTTATCTCACGTCGTATCCAAACGTCGTGTTGACGTATGGGTTGTATGTGTGAGTCTGAAGCTTGACGATGCGGTCATCAAACATCGGCTTCCCTCCAATACTTCGAATGTCAGCCATTTTTCAACCTAAATGCGCACAATGAATCCCAATGATTTCAAAAACGCAATGTTGCCAGCACTAAGCCTCTTCTTTTTAGCGTGATCGGAGCTGTTGCAGTTGTTGTTGTTGGAAACAATTTCACTTGGAAGAAACGGGTTTCTAGAGTCGTTCAATACAAGCATCTCTTTCGTTCGCACCACATGTATTATCGTCGTCGCCGTCATACGTGCAATCTGATGGTAATCTCTTCACCTCGAAAATCAAGCAACCGTCCGTCTTGATCCACAACGCGTATCGTTAGATCCGTAATGACCCGTGCGGTGATTGGAAGGTAAATGATCTGCGCGGGCGTTTGCGATATCTTATATCCTGGTGGAACTCTCGGAGAAAATTCGTGTATCGTATGTACACGCCTCCCCTTGTTGTACGCGCCAGCGGTCACGCTACATTCTATGCGAACAATGTTCACGTTCATGATATTAATTGGATCGTCCGATTCGTGCCACCATCCTAGTTCTAATACCCGATTCGTCGAGAATCTCAGTAGCGATCCAATGTTATTGGGCTTTGTAAAGTCCACAGCGAACCGGCAGTACAGCTCGCTTTTCATGGTATTGTTGTTGGGACGCAACACTATTGGATACGCATCGTTGTCACCGCCATCGGTGCCGTCGAGATTTTGAGGATACCGTTCGAGTAATCGCTGCTTCAAATACTTGGCAATGGCGTCTAGTTCGTAGGAGCCGTGGGGAATCGTAATGTATTCATAAGAGGTGTCGACGCCATTGTTGATATCATAGTTTACGGTGAAGTAGAATTTATCGTTGTTCGTGTCGATGTTCGGTATTGTGTGATAAGTTTCAAAGGTTGTTAGACCAAGCTCGTAATCATCGTCGCTCAAGTCTATGGGTGAAAAGTAGCTCACCGCGAGGGTGCTACTCTTGCCGGTTAGAGTGAATGTTAACGCCATATTCCGAACTGCACGGCTCGACTAGTACTGAATCAGAGTGGTGGGAAGTCAATCCTTAAATTTGGTACCGATCGTTTGTAGAAAGCGTACACATAGTTGTCCACAATTGCTCTGATCGTACTTCTGATAAGACGTACGATTGTATTCAATTTTCACAGCATCTTTATCCAGATATTTTACCAATTCCTTGGGCGGTCGAAGATTCCCAAAGCTGTCGAAATATATAGCTCGACACCCGCTCTTCGGATACGCCACCCAATGAGTCCCCGGCCCCTCGACATTGTCCAAATTTACGATACCGCTCTCGTTTCGACGTACTCCTCCGACTGGTAACGCGTTACGCATAAAAACACCTCTAAAGAATGGAATACGCATACGTTTTGCCAACTCCTCCAACTGTGCATCGGTATTTACGCCCGCGGGCATTTTTATTTTCTTTTCGGCGTTTTTTTTTCCTTTCGATATTCCCTGTCCACGCTTGTATGGTGCGAGATAAAGTCCGTGACCTTCCATGGAGCGATTATGACGTTGCATTTCCTGCAGCTGATGTTGCGCCGCCTTATTATCGTTTACCGCCTTAGCGATCCCCGCCGCTCCACCGGCTAATGATCCGAGAACACCTAGCAGCGGGAGAAGTGGTAATATACCACCCCGTTTTGCCACCGGAAGAATCCGCTTGTTCGGTGCTCTCTTTGGAGTCCCTTTGCGCAATTTTGTTTTCATCCCCATTCCGATTTTCGTCTTGGTCTTCATAGCTGCCCAAACAGCTGTAGCAGCACCACTTTCATCCAGAGTCGAGTCTCGTGCAACGATTCGTTTTCGCGCTTTGTCAGCGAGAACGTTATCTGCCGCGTGTCTTTCGCCAAGATCGTTGCTACGCGAATACGCAATATCGTGTTCGCGACACGCTGCGTCCAACGGATTGATACCTTGATCCCCTCTAGCCAATCGTTTTGCCAGATGAGTTCCCGGGCCGCAAAACTGGTATCCCGGAATATGTAATTCGATAGGTAGCGCGTTTATCGTTCGATTTAACAAACCACAGCCTTTCTTTACTCTCGTCGGCAGCATTCGCTACAGTTTTTAATCAATGGTGCTGGACCGTCGATATGCGTTCGCTGCCAAGGACGATTATAATGCTCCAGACCCTGACGATACTGCCGAACCTCAGAATCGACTTTTATGTGCTCGGGGAGTCTGTCCCACAACTGATCAATGTGTTTCCCAAGCTCTCGAAGTAGAATAATCTTTGGTATATATTTCAACTGCTTAAAGGTTAGGTCTCGAATATCGCAATTATCCGACAGGATCAGAAGCATTTTGAATACTGAGCTGTTTTGTGTCGGCGTGGACCTATAAATAGGGCGCGCCACCGCTTCGACGTATCAAAATCATTTTTCACAGTTCGCGGGGAGGATGCGATTTGTGCGACAACCTGTAACTATACGCGTGACAAATTTTGATGATAAATCACGAGTGGTGTCTTCGAAAACCAGGCGCAGACATGGTAGCATGCTACCAAACACTATACGCTGTGTCATTTGTGGCCCATCAAATTGTGGAAAGACCAATGTGCTGGTGAGCTTGTTGGAAAGTCCTCACGGCGTCCGCTTCGAGAACGTGTACGCGTACTCCAAGTCGTTGCAACAGTCGAAATATCAGTATTTGGAGAATTTATTAACTCCGATAGATGAAATTTGGCTACTTTACGTTTTCGAATAACAGTGACGTCATCCCACCGAGCGAATCGCTTCTGAATTCTATTTTCATCTTTGATGACGTGGCATGCGACAAGCAAGATACGATAAGGGAATACTTTGCAATGGGGCGCCACTCGAACGTTGACTGCTTCTATCTCTGTCAGACGTATGCAAAGATACCCAAACATCTTATACGCGACAATGCCAATCTGCTGATTCTATTTAAGCAGGATGGTACCAACTTGAAACATGTGTACAACGATCACGTAAACACTGACATGTCTTACGAGGATTTCTGCGCTTTGTGTCGTAATTGTTGGCAACTGGAGTATGGTTTCGTAGTAATAGACAAGGATAGCGCGATGTCCACTGGACGTTACAGAAAGGGATTTAACGAGTTTACCGTACCGTGAGATGGTCAATTGTCGTCAACACGTCGGTGGGAAAGCAACGTCAGCGGTATAACGATGATGGATATCGATACTCTGGAGATTAAGGATCGCGAGAGAATAGCGAAGGAAATTGCAAAAACCAGCGAATCCATTCGCAAGAAACATCAGGCTTTGAAGACTTGCAAGATGGAGGAAGCTGCCGCGTTGGAGAGATACTTTAAACCTATCGTCGGACCCTTAAAACATATTGTGGAAAATACCACAGCGACAGAAGCTCATGAGCATCATGGCATACCATCGCCGATGAGCACAGACGTTGAAGGGAATGAACCATTAACGCCTAAAAAATCCATCCGAAAGGGAACACATCGCGCAAGACAAAGAGGAAACGACACATGTCATCTGAATATTCACCGGTAACCTGTACACCAGTTCAATCGAAGCATAAACGGTGGAATGCTACATCAAACGAGTCTCCCGTTCCTCCCACACCAATAAATACATTTCCCAGTGTACAATCGCTCGCAACCATTGATGACGACGTTTTCGAAACTAGTTCCAATGAGTCGTTTGTAAGATCTATCAGACAGCAACTTCAAACATCCGAGGGACAAGAAACGTTTCGCAGTCATTTCGGTCCGCTAGGGCAAAAATACATGAACGCAATTCTAAGTGGTGATAAGGATACAACAATGGACTATGTGTACGGTGTATACTTTGACAATAGTGGAACGATGCTTGGGGATAAGGCTTTCAATATAGACAAGGATGATAATATAATCATAGATGGTGTAAGATACGGAGGAACACCCGATCTTTACGAACTGATTTTTTCAAGAGAATTCCCGATGATGCTATATACACCGATGCTGATAAACAAAAATACAAAAGTATACTGCTGGCGACGAATGCCCACAGACGCGGTCATGGTGCTAAAAATCCCATATTGAGCAACAAGGGATACAAATACAGACATGTAATTGCACCGCTAATCCCCCGCGCATCAGTCAATAAATCAGGGAAAGGTCTTAGGACACCACGAGCCATGGTGGTAAACGATAACAAGATCGATTACGTACACTGGGACGATCCCAACGAGCTGGTGGATCGATTGCGTTTGCTGGAAGCGTCGCGTCAGGCGGGTAACAACTCTCATGATCCCGAAATTCTATCTATTTACGAGGAACTACGTGAGGTAGGCCTCATTATATAAATTAAGCCGCACGCCAATGATGTGCACTGTATGCATCGAGATGCCGATCAACAAATTTGGGGTATCGCTCGAGAAGAGTGGAGCAGTTAGAATGGACTATTACAAATGGTGCGGTTTGCTTCGAAATTATATGCGAGATAACGGTCTTTGCGTAGCCGGTGCTGACTTTGATGCAAAATCGCGCAAGATACGACGCGTAGCTCAGCTGGTGGTCGACACCGATTCCGTCAATAAACTATACATGGAAAAGAGCATTAAACTTTTGAGAGAGCAGCAGGAAGAATTAGAGTGGAAGCTGGTCGCGTTTCAGACAGATATGCTGACGTTGCAAAACAGCGTTCAAAAGATATCGCAGGCGTCGAATTCTATCCCGCAGCAGCGCTGCGAAGGAGAATCATGCGAGGCGGATGAACTTGCCCCTGGACCGATTGGGAGCACTTAATGAACGTGCCCGATAATTATCGCATCATTCGTGTCAAAGACACCACTGCGATCAAACATGCAGCCTATATCGAAATCCAAGAGTAAAGAAAACCACGGCCACAAGAAGCTACAACTCGTTGAGGAATTGCATGCTCCAGCTCGAAGATATTTCCCGCGGAGGCCCGTCATAGTGCATGGATACGATGATCTGTGGCAAGCTGACATTGTAGAAATGCGCCCATACTCGCGATTCAACCAGGGTTACCACTACATACTCACCGTCATCGATGTATTGAGCAAGTATGCATGGGCGTTGCCGCTCAAGACTAAAAGTGGCGCTGAGGTGACTAAAGCGTTTCAAAGATATTTAGAGATCGATATCCGAAAAATTTGCAAACCGATCAAGGAAAAGAATTTTACAACGTCGATGCGCAGAAACTCTTGGCAAAACATGACGTTAATCATTATTCGACGTATTCGGTGATGAACGCCTCCGTCGTAGAACGTTTCGATCGAACTTTGAAGAACAATATGTGAAAACTGTTTACACTCAATGGAACCTACAGATTGACCGATGCGCTACCAGTCTACTTGCAGAGTATAACGCATGAAAACATAGAACCATCAGAATGCGCCCTTGCGATGTTACCCCTGCGATCGCCGATAAGCTGCTAGCCACCGTATACAGCAACATAAAGATCGCTGCTCCAGCGAGATTCAAGTTGGGCGAGTTTGTGCGCGTGAGCAAATTTAAAACCATATTCGATAAAGGCTATACACCGAATTGGACAAGGGAGGTCTTCAAGATAGCCAAAGTACAAGCAACTAATCCCGCAACGTATCTGCTGGTCGATTCCTGTGGAAAACCTGTTGCCGGAGGATTCTATGAACACGAGCTGCAACGCGTCACCGATCCTGATGTGTATCTAGTGGAAAAAGTGTTGCGTAGAAAGGGGGATAAGGTGTACGTCAAGTGGTTGGGGTTTGATAAATCACACAATTCCTGGATAAATAAAAATAATGTATTGTAAAAATAATAATACATGGTTCAATAAATACAATGATACATATATGTAAATGTGCAAACAATTTTTTTATTTTTAACACATTATTTCAACCATTTATAATCCAGTTAATATATACAATGATACATATGCATGAGTGAACAATTTTATATTGCGCAATAATTCCCCCTATTTATATGAATGCGTTAATAAATACAATAATAATTTTCTATACATGCGCGAAGAATTTTATATTATACAATAATTCCACTATTTATAATAATCGAGTTAATAAATACAATTACAATTTCTATTTTTACAATGGGATATTATAATGTTCCCAGGGCAGAGTGTCGGTCGAATCGCGTACGATATGCCGCTTGTCGTCGTATGGATTTAGAGCGATTTTAGATTCTGAAATGGTGTACACTTTATGAAATTTAGACCGTATGCATGATTGTCTGCGGACCATTTCGATCTCCCTGTGCAAACACTGCACGCAGTCGTCGAAAGTTATCGTTCTGGCTATGACGTTGGTCTTGACGCCTTTCGCCTTTTTCGTATCCTTTTTGCCGTCTACGCGAAGTGCATACATTTTCGCTCTAAGACCTACGAATTCGGTCATTATCGCACCGTTATTTTCGTCCTTCATCAGCCCCGGAACCTTCTTATTTACGCGCGGCATATTATATGGATTGTCGGTAGGATAATCGCTCGTGTCGAATCTATCGATATTGTTTCATGGTCTCGTACATATCTTCGCATTGAATGTGATAAATGAGACTATCTGTGTCGGTATATAGAATTTTACCATTTTTTCCATGCTTGGGCGACATGTACTCGTGGTGAAATTCGTACAAACAAATGTTTGATATGTCCAGAATGCACATACCCACATATATCGGCTTGTTGAATTTCACCTCGAGTTTTCGCAATTCAACAGCTATTAAATTTTCCGAAAAAACACTTCTGATGTGGAAATTCGGTTTCGCGATCATTGCCTCCGCACCATACCGCCCTTCCCAATGTGTCAAAAGTTTTACATCCACGTGATTTCGTACATGTTCCATAGTTTTACCGAATACCGCGTTGTTCATCAATTTGTACAAATTTTTTTCAAAGTCGTTTGTCGCGCTTGTTCTAAACCGTGTATTGAGTTCGATGTAATCGCGGAGCCAGGGAGATTGAGCGAATTGAAGTACGCGGTGTATCTTTGTAATACGAAGACCGTGTCGCGTGCACTGTTGCAGGTTGCGATAATGGATAACGTAACGCTGCTTATCGTATACCGTCGCGAGTAATTTGTCCTGCTTGCTACCAGGTGGTTTGGCACGCGTCGGGCAGAACGGTAGATCGGCATGAGCGTCGTGCAGACGTTGCGGATATTCCAGATCTACCTCAAGAATGTATCCCGTGGGCGAATCGATCGGGATTGAAGACACGTCAAAATTCGTGTTATATATTATAATTACACGCTTTTAATACAATACAGTACAGCATCGCAATGGCTCGCAACGTGTGTGTCGACTAAAATCGCACGTGAGGCTACCTAACTCCCGATCTCGCTCGGGCTTGCTCGGCAGTGCTCGGCCGCAGCGCGACGGTATATCCGACGGCTATTGTGTGCCCGTACACATACATCACAACTCTCCCCCTTTTTTATTTAACCCTTCTGGAGACGTGGAGAGCGTCGTGGTATCGGTTCATTGGCTTTGCCCTTGATCATTTGGTCAACATGACGCTTTTGATTGGTACCCGTACCTGTCTCTACTACGTACGTTGATGGCGAGGTCTGTTTCACGATTATTCCCGCCGTTCGCTTGTCACTTCTTCTACTATAATCGTCAATCATAACAGCATCACCTGCTGATACTTCAACCACGCGTCTACCTGCTCTGTTTACAATTTGAGCGCGCTGCTTTTCATGAACCGTTTCCGTTACATTCGGCTTTAGGAGGTCAAATCGAGTTCGTAATTCGCGACCATACATTAATTTCGCTGGACTTCTACGCGTAGTGCAGTGCTCGATGCTGCGATAATCATATAAGAACATGTTTACCGCTGTGTCCAGCGTCTCTCCCCCCTGAACAATTTTCGTTACTTTATCTTTAAAAGTCTGTACAAAGTTTTCTGCGGCTCCGTTTGTTGCCGGGTGGTATGGAGGCGCGTACGTGTGCTTTACACCGTTTTTCTCTAAAAATGTGTGAAATTCTACACTTCTGAATTGCGGTCCTCCGTCCGTAACGCAATGTAAAGGCAACCCGAAGCGTGCGAATAGATTTTTAAACTTTTCTATTAACCTATAAGCTTTTGTGTTTTTCTTAAAATTAATTACTTCAGGCCATTTGGAGTGTGCATCTACAATGATTAAGTACATATTTCCATAAAATGGTCCCGCAAAATCACAATGTATGCGGCTCCATGTTTTCGTTGGCCAGGGCCATGTGGTTAATGGCGAGTGTGGCGGCTTTTTATGTTGAATTAGACCAATTTTGCATCCTTTCACTAAATTCTCTATATCGGTGTCTATTTTTGGCCACCAAACATGCGAGCGGGCAAACATTTTGATTTTCACAATTCCTAGGTGTGTAGTGTGTAGTTCATTTAATATTAACGACCTCATTTCTCTTGGGATGACGGCCCGTAAACCCCAAAATAAACAGTCTTTTTCAACCGTTAATTCTAATCGTTTAGGATAGTAATGCCTTTCGTCGTTCGATAATTCCTTCGCGTTTGGCCATTCACCCAGTACATACTTTATTATTTTTCTAATAGTATTATCTTTTTTACTTTCGGCTGCCAATGTTTTATGATTAAAACTTTGTACACCTTCTTCGAAGAAATTTATGTGTAAAAAATCTGTTTCTACCTCCATTAATAGTATATCACTGTCTTTATCATCGATTGGCAATCTAGACAGTGCATCACAGTTTGCGTTGGCTTCTGATTTTATATGTTCTATAGTATACCGGAATCCTGATAAAAAATAAGCCCATCTTTGAAAACGATTGTCGGCCGTAATGGGTATTCCTTTACGTGGCCCTAAAATCAATTGCAATGCCTTATTGTCTGTTTTCAAAATAATTACCTTCCCGAAAATAAATTCATAGAATCTTTTAAATCCGTAAACTATTGCCATAGCTTCTTTATCGAGTATTGCACGACTTAATTCTTTTTTTCCTATTTTTTTCGACGCGTAAGCAATTGGCTTCTCAGTGCCATCGTTATATCTGTGGGACAGTATTGCCGAAATTCCGTAATCTGATGCATCACATGCTAATACTATTTGCTTTTTTGGATCATAATGTGCTAATACTCGTGGTGAAATTAATTCATCTTTCACCCATTCAAACGCTTTCGTACACTCTATGTTCCATTCAAATACCTTCTTATCTAACAATTCATACAGTGGGGTCAATCTTGCTGCTCTGTTTTCTAAAAACCTTGAGTAAAACGTTACCAGTCCTAAAAATGAAGCTAATTCTTTATGGTTTTTTGGTTGTGGGGCGTTTATCATCGCTAAGACTTTAGACTTTGCCTTATGCAATCCATCTTTGTCTATCACAAACCCGAGTACTTCAATTTGACTTTGCATAAATTTGCTCTTTTCTTTATTAATTCTTAACCCGCATTCTTGCAGTCTTGCACAAACCTTTTCCAAATTTGTCTTATGCTCTACCTCATCTTGACCTGTTACATAAATGTTGTCAAGATACGCGATCGCACCATTAATTCCTCTTAAGCATTCATCCATTTTTCTTTGTACGTCAGCTGGAGCTGGCGAGACACCTTCCGGAATTCTCTTATATTTAAAAAGACCCTTATGTGTTACGATCGTGAGTAGATTTGTACATTCATCGTCTACTGGAAACTGCATATACGCATGCGTTAAATCCAACTCAGAAAAAATTGTGCCTCCTTGCAGGCTTGCGAATATTTCGTCGATTGTGTGCAATGGATATTTATCTATAATTATAAAAGGATTTAACGTGAGTTTGAAATCACCACATATTCTAATCTTGCCATTACTTTTGAATACTGGTACTATAGGCGTGGTCCATTCACTAATTTCGACTGGCTCTAAGTGCCCTAACTCAACTAACCGATCCAACTCCTTTTCAATCAGTGGTCTCAACGCATGCGCAACATGCCTACATTTCATGGCTACTGGACGCGCATCGCTTTTTAGGTGAATTTTGGTTTTACTTTTATTATACGTCCCTGGTGTATCACTGAATAATTCGTTATATTGTTTATAAAGATGATTAGTTACATTTTCAACATCTATTTTGTCCAATCTATTTTTATTGTTATGTATCAGTTTTATTGGCCATAATCCAAATGCGTTTAGCCATTGTCGTCCGATTAGTGATGGTCCCGCACCAGGCAAAATAAAGCATTCCAATTCTTTCTTTTCATTTTCGAATTCAACAGTTAATTTTGTTAATTTGCCTATCGGCTGCAAGATACTTCCGCCATATACTTTGAAATTTCTTTCCGTTTTAACTAATGTATGACCTTTTAAAAGTTTATTGAAATATTTCTCTGAAATTACTGACGTTCCTGTATCTAATTCCATTTTTAGTTTAATCCCGTTTACGATTAATTCAAGAAACATAGGTTCAGCCTGATCGTTATCACTAACATATTTTACATACTTATCGTCGAAATCAATTTTATTGAAGTCGTTCCGGTGTGAATTCGGCTCTGTATCCTGGTCTGCTTCGGTGTCGTCCTGCATCTGCTTGACTTGTTGTTGCGTCGACCCCTTTCGGCACGTTGCCTGTAGGTGCCCTTTCTTGCCGCAGTTATGGCATGTGTACTCTCGAAAACGACACTCGTCACTTGTGTGGTTCGGCTTTCCACAACAGTAGCATGTTACTTGCCTCTTGCCGCTTGGCTGCTGTTTATGTTGTTGTTGATGTCCGCTAGCTGTTGGATTCTGCTGCCCGTGCTGCTTTTGTTCATGTCCGCTCCACCTTTTTTGCTGCTTCTGGGATTGGAAAGCGAAGACTTCGCTTTTAGCCGTTTTATTTTCTAATACTTGTTGTACCCTTGTTGCATCTTTTTCGGCTGCTTCCCGAGCCACGGCTTCCTTATATGCTGTTTCATAGTCTAATTTTTCAATGCGAAACAACGCTGCTTTAGTGTCGTGATCTCTCAACCCACTTACTAACTGATCCCTAAGTGCGACTTTTATATTTTCAAAATTGCAATGCGTTGCTAATTTTTTTAATTTAGCTGCGAATTCAGCAACGGATTCATTTGGCTCCTGTTTAGCTACATTGAACTTGCACCTTTCCATGATTTCGGATGGTTTCGGGTTCAAATGGCTGGACATTATTTCCGCCAAGTCCTCAAATTTCTGTGTAGACAGTTTTTTTGGAGCGACTAATTGTTTAATCAAACTGAACGCGTCTTCATTTAGGCGTGTCAGTAACTGTGCGGCTTGCTTAGTTTCATCTTTGATATCTTTGGCTATGAAGTACAGTTCTAGTCGCTCTACGAAATTCTCCCAGTCGTCCTTATGCAGATGAAATTCCAACCTCATGCCGTCGCCCGCCATGTTGTCTTCGTCTGAGTCGCTCTCAGCTCTCTCTGCTCCTTCTCTCTCAGCTATTTCTTGTTTCACTGCTTTCCTCAATATTTCTCGCAAATTGTCGTACTTATCAATATCACTGTATTCAATATTTCTTTTTTTCAATTCGGCTGTAACCTCTTTTTTATTCAGTTTTTGTATCCACGACGTTCCTGGCTGATCACTCATATAGTTTTAATTTCACTGCACCTTTCTACAGTAATTTACGTCTCGTGGCACTCACTATCCAATGTCCGGACAAGCACCTTCCTGCTTGCGAACACGTGCGTTTTCCGATGGCTTTAATAGTCCACCTCTGTTACATCATCAATCCCATCCTCGTCGCCAGTTGTTATATATTATAATTACACGCTTTTAATACAATACAGTACAGCATCGCAATGGCTCGCAACGTGTGTGTCGACTAAAATCGCACGTGAGGCTACCTAACTCCCGATCTCGCTCGGGCTTGCTCGGCAGTGCTCGGCCGCAGCGCGACGGTATATCCGACGGCTATTGTGTGCCCGTACACATACATCACAATTCGCAACATCTTCGACCCATCGAAATTTAGCGTATGGTAGGGGCTGACACATTGCCCGTCCATACAAATTGTTCACGTCAAAGTACATCAAGTATGATGACTTTTCCGATGCGTCGTAAGATGACATGTACTTGTTATTGGCATGTGCGTATTTTCCGGAACATTGACTTAAACCCCCACGTATACCGCGTTCGATAAACATGACCATATCGATGTCTGTGAGCAATTCGAATGTAATTTTAGTATGTTTTAGCATTGCATCCCATGTGAAACCAGGTAGAGTATAATAATGTGCTGAATCTAATCCGTAACTCTTGATACAACTTTCGCGAAAATTTTCAAAAATATCTGCCAATAACAAGACATCTGTTTTCAAATACAAGTCGCTGTATTCGCCCAAGGTTCTAATCTCGAAACGCTGCCAGACAGTTTCGCTCTCGGATACAGTCTCACCCGTTAACGAACTGTAGAATGACTCGCGCGGCGGTAAGCATGGGTCCTGCAGTTTGTCCTCGCAATCAAGGTATTCGTACGGAAAGACACCATTTCGTGTCAATAAATTGAAATCCTCGGTGGATAATGTTTCAAATTGTGATTGTAAAATTTTTAATTGATCTGTGCTAAGAAAGGATGCTAATTTGTCGAGACTGGTGTTGAGAAATTTGTACGAATCGATGAACCGCAATTTAATACAATTTCGCGAGTCTGAATCAGCCGTATCTTCGACATTTTTTGTGAAAGAAATATACTTTTCTTTAGTTATGGGTAATACGTCAACGTGACCTTCGAAAGTGGTAGCTATTTCCTCGATAATGAAATGTGAATCATAGCCGGATAAATTGTGGAAAACTATGGGGATGTAAAACGCGTTTTTATAATTGAAATTGCACTTCGTATGTGCTGGGCCTCTAAACCGTGGACTCGTACATCGCTAGCCTCGAATGGTTTTTCGCAAATATGACAGTGTGTTGCATTGTGAAATGTCGACAACTGTTCGGGAGTTAAATCCAGCATTGGAACATTACTGGCCAGAATGGGTTTGACAAAATTCGCGAAATTTTTCAATTCATCTACGAACCATGAAACGCAATCTGCGTCGCGGCGACATCGATACGTCGATAGCGATGTATCGTACGAACAATGCATATAATAGGCAATACTATGTACTTTATGGTGCTGATACGCGCATAATTTATCACCCATTCGGTGACTGTCCTCCGTTTTTTCGATGATGCATTCCAGATCTGCGTACACCACGAAGGGGAGTCGCTCCTTCCGACAGTGGTTGTCGAAGTTGAGGAGATTTTTGCCTTCGCTGGGCAGCAGGATGGCGCAGTCGTTCATCTTGCCACAGTCCAGCGAATGAAGCTCCAACTTCGTGGCAGATCCGAAATAGTGCATGCATCTGTAAACCCAAAATTTTTTTATTTAATTTTTTTCGCGAGACATTTCATCATTTTATATACATACCGATCACAGACGAATTTCTTGGCTTTGTTCTTGCTCAGCTGTGCGCTCACCAGCCGGGACAAATTCTTGATCCACACAAAGTGTCCTACATCGCCGTGCTCTTGATTCGGCGTGTAGAGCAGATTGACGTGTTGATCCCTTTTTTGGCTGGTGAGGCGCAACGGAAAGACCGTCTTCGTCTTCTCCATCTCGAAGGTGTAGACGTTGATGGAGATTTCATTCAACCGCTCAAATTTTCCAATTTGCCCCAGGGACATTGGGAACTCAATGCCCTGAAGATTTAATATGGAAGTATAGTGCGGGTATGAACTTGGACGCGCGGTATCTCGTTCGGCAGGATGGAGAGCGGCGACCACTGCCCACGTGAAACACGCATTGTCCGGGGATTGCACATTGATCGTTGCATTTTTCAACAATAAATCCTGTGGCAACTTGAAGTGGCACCCCGCGCGCAGCGGATTGTACTTGTTGACATTGACGGTCAGGTTGAGGATTCTCGTCAATGCCCATCCGCTGTCGCGTTCCTGGAACTCTTCCAACGATGCCAGGGTGGGTTCGACGACGCATCGTTGGTATCACTCCTGTAGATCGGATGTGCGGAAGAGTTCGCAGTTCCGGGTTTTGATGCTCTTACTTGCACGTTTATCGCCCGCCACAAATTCGCCGTTGAACACTGTGTTCACTTTGAGGTTCCGCTGTTTCCTCAAAGCACCCCGCACATGTTCCAACACAATGGTTCCTGCATCCTGGAGGAAGTTGCGCGGCTCGATATAGTTCGAATTTAGCACGGCACCGGTTAATACGCGGGTATCGAACGCAGCGTCTATTTCGCGCCACAAAAGTCCTGTGCTCGAATGTCCGGCACCTTCGCGCACGAAACGTCCGCGCAACGAATGTTTCAGCCCTTCGAGCTGCGCGATTCGAGCAACCAACGATTGCCGAACACCGATCGATAATCGAAGACGTTTCACTCGGCTCTGTTCTTCCAACGATTCGATGCACTCGTTGTACCGTTCTTCCCACGCGAGGTATTCTTCCCGCGAAATCAATCGTGCGGATTGATCCAATAATTGGCGGATTACTTGCGCGAATTCTTCCATGGTTGTAAAAAGGAATGTAAATGTAAATGTAATGCCTTTTCCTCCGAAGACGTGTCAACGATTTGAGGCTTTGTGCAGTTTGGAGCACGCTTTTATGATTGGTGTTATGATTTGCGATCTCTGTCTTCCTCTTTTGGCGTACCCCCTCCCTCCAATGCAAAAACGACGATCCGACCCAACATGGTTCTATGCAGTTTCTGCTGATACAGCAAAATTCTTTCTATGATTCACGCGTATGACGAATTAGCGCGCAAGATCATCCGACACAGTTTCTGCTGATTACGCATAATTCTAAGATTCTACGTTCCCAAAAGTATTATATTACATTGAACACGTGTCGAGACTATTATTCTTGAGGATGGGGCTCAAGTTGCTTGCGATCTTTCGATATGCTGCGACGTTAAGATTGAAACACATTATGGAAAAATTGATAGCTTTAAAATAAAATGCTGTGGTGGTGGAAGCAATTGCATCTCTATTTAAGCCAGTCTCCCGGACGCTATTCAATCAATCGCTCAACCGTTCAGTAGCCTCAGTGACTTTCGACGGAACAAATAGTGCTTCGAAAAAAAATGTGCAGTACCAGTGTCGATGGAAACGCCGGACGCATGAATTATTACGTTCCGATCATGCGAGATAATGGCATAGCTCAATGCGGGGAGGATATAGTTGCTTGGTAAGGCTTAATTTTCACATCTTCTCAAAATTTTTTTATGTTTATTCTTAATACGAGCGGACACTTTCATAGCTTTGATTGTTCTCTTAGTCCGCGCCGAACATCGCGGATCATGGTCAGAAGATACGCATTAACATCCATGGGCAGCAAATATTTGGAAATTGGAATCAGAGTATGGCCTACGGTCGATGTAGAAATTGTTCTCGGCGACAATCGTGGGATGTATCTCACGTTACCATATAATACATTGGGTGTGCTATGCAACAACCATGATGCTATCGAAGAACGTTCACGATTAACTGGATCACCTTCGATACAGATGGATCAATTAACGATGGATTTTTGTGATATCTATAATTCTCCGATTGTAAAGATGACGCTACATAATAAGCCGCTGTATTTCAAACCGGATACGATAACATTTTTATTAAATCATGAACCATGTATAGACTATGTGTATTCGCGGCTATATCAAATTAGAAGAGATGTGGAGACGAAATTTAAAACTTTTGTTAACGTCCTACAACAAAGCGATGTTGCCTGCGAAACATTAGATGCGCGTCGTGCTGCTAAAATCATACGCGATAGCGAACATTACTGCGAGGATTATCATGTAGATTGCTAACTGGTAGCAGCGCCATCAATGATATTCTAGCTGATGCTCGTGGGAAAAATGTTAAATTATATTCTTTTAATTTTAAATAAAATTTCTTAAACGTATATTTTTTCTCCATTTTATTTATCCATCGTCCTCGCCACCTAATTCTAAGATTCGGCGTTTATTTCGTTCGAGCGTTCTTCGCGCCGTGAAAATGACATCATCGCATGGAGATGCTCGGGGAGGACTCATATTACACACGATCGCGCGATACGTTGCGGTGTTAAGATTGAAAATCATTTTTAAAAAAAATGGTAGCTTTAGAATAAGATGTGGTGGTGGGGGAAAGCAATTGCACCTCTATTTAAGCCAGTTCCCGGACGCTATTCAATCAATCGGTCAGTAGCCTCAGTGACTTTCGACGGAACAAATTGTGCTCTGAAAAAAAATGTACGGTACAATTGATGAAATACTCGCTGGGTGTGAGGATTGTTTCGTTCCGATCGTGCGAGATGATGGCATAGCTCCATGTGGGGAGAATATATATCGTGACCGGTAAGGTGTAATTTTCATATCATCTCAAAATATTTATGTTTGTTCCTAATTCGAGCGAGCACTTTCATAGCTTTGATTGTTCTCTTAGCCCGCGCCGAACATCGCGTATCATGGTTACAAGATACGCATTAACAACCATGGGTAGCA
Organism: Andrena chrysosceles; assembly: GCA_963855975.1. Taxonomy (NCBI): domain Eukaryota; kingdom Metazoa; phylum Arthropoda; class Insecta; order Hymenoptera; family Andrenidae; genus Andrena; species Andrena chrysosceles. The sequence continues at coordinate 58,953,126 of OY979767.1, read as the reverse complement.
AATATTTGGAAATTGGAATCGACGTAGGCCGTACGGTCGATGTAGAAGTTCTTCTCGGCGACAATCATGGAAATCATCTCATATTACCGTGGCATACATGGTGTCCACTATTCGACAACCGTGATGCTATCGAAGAACGTTCACGATTACCTGGATCATCTTCGATGGGGATTGATGATTTATCGTTGCAATTTTTTCGGATCTTTGATTCGCCACTTATAAAGATGACAGATTGTTATGATGATACAGTGTATTTCACACTGGACACAGGAATATTTTTATTTAGTCTTCAGCCATGTATAGAGTATTTGTATCCGCAGCTGTATCAAACTGCAGAAGATGCGAGAGTAAAATTTGAAACTTTTGTTAACATGCTACAGCAGAGCGATGTTGCCTGTGAAACATTAGATGCGTGTCGTGCTGCTACAATCATATGTGATAGCGACGATTTCGATGAAGAGTATCTTGTAGATTGCGAACTGGTAGCATGCGCAATCGATGATATTCTAGCTGATGCTCGTAGGAAGAAAAAATGTTAAATTATATTCTTTTATTTTTAAATAAATTTCTTAAACACATATTCTGTCTCCATTTTATTTATCCATCCTCCTCCTTCTGTCCTTGCCACCTAATTCTAAGATTTACTGACACCGCATATGTATATTTCGTTCACGCGGTCTTCGCGCCGTGAAAATGATATCATCACGCGCGACTGTTCCGGAGGTTAAACGATACGTCGCGACGCTAACAAGGGGAGTCCACAGTGAGGTGTACATCGATTTTGATGAGCCTTGGCACGATGGATCTATGTCGAAAATAAGTAAATACGTGTTCGAGCGTTTGTGCCATTGGGCCTTAATAACAGAGATAATTACATGTAAATTATTAAACATTTCATAGCGCCGATGGAAACCATAAAAGCCATAACCACAACTTAAGAATATGCCGTGGAGCGTTCGGTAAGACGTCAGCGTGGCGTTGTTGCGGTCGTGAGTTCGATTCCGCCTGTGTCTATATATTTTTTCATACTTTATTTTTTCCACACTTTATTTTTTCCACACTGTATGAATAGTGAGAAAAAAAAGGTAACGGTAGTAACGTTCACTAATTCTTTTAAATGTATAAATACAATTATTTTTTTTTTTTTTTAACGTGGGGAAATCTTCAAAAGACACCCCGACACCTCCAGAGGCGAATCCCCCGAGGGCGCCAGGGTAGTGTGGGATTTTTACCCACTAAAACCCCACGGCCACCATCGCGCGATGGGGTACCACCGGAAACTTCGATAAGACTTCGCAGTACTGTTCCTGAATAATTAATATACCTATAACATAAGAACTATTATATAATAACGAGCGGTAATCTCGAAAAATTAGCATCCCAAAATTAATATCAGTACACAATTCAACTTACAGTAACAAAATGAGATATATATTAAAAAAAAATAATAATAATTGTATTTATACATTTAAAAGAATTAGTGAACTTTATTATCGTTACCTTTTTTTCTCACTATTCATACAGTGTGGAAAAAATAAAGTGTGGAAAAAATAAAGTATGAAAAAATATATAGACACAGGCGGAATCGAACTCACGACCGCAACAACGCCACGCTGACGTCTTACCGAACGCTCCACGGCATATTCTTAAGTTGTGGTTATGGCTTTTATGGTTTCCATCGGCGCTATGAAATGTTTAATAATTTACATGTAACTATCTCTGTTATTAAGGCCCAATGGCACAAACGCTCGGACACGTATTTACTTATTTTCGACATAGATCCATCGTGCCAAGGCTCATCAAAATCGATGTACACCTCACTGTGGACTCCCCTTGTAAGATTGAAAAAAGCATTATGGAAAACTCGTTAGCTTTAGAATGCATGCGATTGTACCACCCTGTATTGTTGTCTCTTTCCCTCCCTCTGCTGTATCAACTACATAACCATTTGTTGCGCATATTGTGAATGGTTTGCATAGCGATGTTTTTTTCTGACCTAAATACGACTTTCTCTGATATTCATTATTTTTACTTTTCTCCTGTCGAACGTAAGTTCCGTCAAATATTAATGCTAATTCAGATTCTCCCATTGCAAAAAGTTTTCTGGTAATATAGGCGGTTTCATTGAAGATTAAATTATCTCTGGATTTTGCATTTATTCCAAACTTAGGGGAGACCGGGTATGGTTGTCTCAATTTTTTATTTTGATTTTTTATGGGTCACAGCTGCAGGGAAGTTTGTTTTAATTTAGATTAATATAAACTACGTACGTCCGACTTTATAAAAAAAATTGGTCCTGTGGATTTTGTCAACCAGATTAGGAGCTAATTCATATTATTTGCAGGAACTATTTTGTGCCAACGTACACCGAGGCCGGGTTGGTTGTCACAGTATCTGGATAGCTAAGTTTATGAAGAAAAAGTCGATTCAGTTAAGAGAGTAATATAATTTTGTATTGTATTTTTCACAATATCGCGCTAGAGTGCGGTAATTTATGTTATAATCCTTTGCAATTCCTCTTATTGTGTAATTGCCTTTTATAACCTGTCTTGCCACACGTAACATTAATTCTTCTTATAGGTAAATTTGCGGCATTATTATTGAGAACTGTTGCCAAACAAACAAGAAAATAATATCACATGATAGATACAGCATGTTACACTGGGATTAGTTGTCACATGCGGCAACTACCTAATCCCAAATGTTCTGTGACAACTTGCCCCAAACCGTTAAACAATTTCACCTCTTTATTCATGTATTAAAAAGTTTAAAAAATGCAAAAAAAGCATTACAGTAAGTTAGAAAAAACTCTAAACTACGAGAATAATGCAACAATGTTATAGTCAATACTAAGAAACAACCTATACTTGCTTGACAGAAAATACGGCAAAATTTACTTCGAGCGCACGAAACCAAATAATGATACATCGTACCTCCATGCGACTCAACAACGACTTGTGCGATGAAGGGGGAGGCGGCGATGTGCTTACGCATCGCCACGGATTATTAGTACGCTCCTATTGTTTATAGTTTCTTTATTATAACAGTTGTGACAACCAACCCGTGTGACAACCATACCCGGTCTCCCCTACTTGGTAAAATATCCTTCTCAAATGCAGTTACTGCAATATGGAAATATTTTGACCTAAATATTTCTTCTAATATTTGTATGTCACACTATAATTCTCTTATGTGAGAATATGTAAACCATTTGTCTCGAAGATTAGAAATATACTGTACGAAATATGCGTGAGAATTATGTTCACTTTAATGCATATTCGAGGTAAAGCTCCATACAAATATTAATATCTGGGAAATATTCGAATTTAGCGCATGCGTGTTGTTTCGCAGCTACCTTCACCGTTACGCACATGCGCTCTAACAATTGGCACGAAAAAAGACCAGAGTTTATTTAATTACTTGATACTATTCGATTCGTCAGTATTATTTAGATTAAGGATATTATCTAGAAATATATAAGATTACTACATTACTATTTAGAAAATTGTTTAATAACAATAGTAGTGAGAAATGCATTAAATGTAACGTACATATAAAAAAATCTCGGGAAGAGTGAAGCGAATTGTTAAGGATGACGATGCAAGAGATGACTTCTATGCAAGGGATAGTAGCCAGACATCAGACACCTTCGTAGAGTTACCTTTCAAAAGAGTTGCTTCGACTCATAATTATTGCACTTTATGCCAGTCACGCGGTCAACATATCGTGATACCATACGAAGCACGCTTCCAAGTATTTACACAGAAAAGAATTTATATTCCGAAAGGCAATCGGTGTTGCCGTACACATGTATATAAAAAACGATTTTACACAAACGATTTACAGTTGCTACGTATTCATTCCACATCCAGCTCAATAGAAGTGTCAGATGTTTCTTTATTTTTGGAACAACTGTCAATAAATGTGGACTCATCGGTATTTAATAAAATAGCTGACTTTTCTTTAAGTGAACCTTCACTCTGTGCATAGGGGTCAAATTGACCCCAGTCATTGTAATATGCGATGTAATAAGTTTTGCACCAAATAAATATGCCGGGCAACTAGGATTGCCTCAACTAAGGTTTTATACACACATTGTTAAAAAAAATAGAAAAATATTGCCTATAACGTATCTACGATAGTTTTAAGCCAACCAAGCATATTTTGGTGCATTGGGGTCAAACTGACCCCAAATTTGGTAATTATTTACTTTAGTGATTCCTCGCCAATTTTGATGAAATTTGGATATGTTGCCGGGGACACGATTCTGTACAACTTTTTCCTATACCTGTTACCCCCGCTCGGCCTTAGTTTCCGAGATATTTGCCAAAAACTATCGGTATTATTGTTAGCGTATGCGCCAGCATGGAACAAAACGCTAATTATGCAGAACAGGTGTTTCCTCACCGATTTCAATTATTTTTGGATATGTTGTCGGGGACATGATTCTGGACAACTTTTTCCTATACATGTTACCGCCGCTCGACCTTCATTTCCAAGATATTTTCCGAAAACTGCTGCTACTGCGACAATGTATTCTGCCGTAAACCTACCTACAGTACACGTTCGTGGCAGCGTATGTGCCAGCATGAGACAAAACTAATGACGAACTTTTGTTTCCGAGATATTTGCGAAAAACTTCTATTGATTTATTCCGACGCAACGGACACAGCGATCAACTTGAGGTGGTTGGTCATCTGGGGGGATGTGTTTATTTTTGTGTCTGGACACCTGTGTCCGTTGCATCGGAATATATCGATAGAAGTTTTTCGCAAATATCTCGGAAACAAAGGTTCTTCATTAGTTTTGCCACGAACGTGTACTGTAGGTAGGTTTACGGCAGAATACATTGTAGCAGTAGCAGCAGTTTTTCGCAAATATCTCGGAAACGAAGGTCGAGCGGGGGTAACATGTATAGGAAAAAGTTGTTCAGAATGTGGAGTTTTACAACATATCCAAATTTCATCAAAATCGGTGAGGAATCGCTAAAGTAAATAATTACCCCAATTTTTTTCCATGCATTTTGTATCAAAATTTATATTTTATATTTTCTTTTGTGGGAATATCTGAGTTCGAATCCCTGCTGCGTCGAGTCGGGCACCCAGGCAGAGACGTTTCGGGCCCTCCGCTATAAGTATGCGTTGCCGTTTTGATGACTGCATTTGTTTGGAAAAGGACTCTAAAATAAATCCTACTTGCAGTGGTGGGGGAACACCTACAGGAGTGGTGATTATGTGTGCGTGAACTGCGCCTGGGTCACTTCACGTTTTTTTTTTAAAAAAACTTTCCAAAATATATGAAAATATATAAGGGGTCAGACTGACCCCAGTGCACAGACCACGGGAAATTTTCAATGCACAGAGTGAAGGTTAAGTGGGAAACTATTAAAAATTTGGAGAGCATGCTGCTTAGTATGAGGAATACTGAATCCCGAACCATGACGCAGCCTCTAGTTATATTTTTACGAGGGTCGTTCAGAAAGTAAGTTTAACGATTTAATTACGCTGTGAAATAGTAGCCAAAACACAAAAACAAGGTCATTTTCGAAATTTTCACATCTTTCGATACATTTCGTGTAACGAGTAATAAGTTTTTTAATTCCTAAGTCGAAATGATTTTCGTCCAGTTTGTGGAAGTACTGAGTCACGGCATCTGAGATCTCTTGCATCGAATCGAATCGCTGGCCCCCAAACGTTTCCTTCATCACGGGGAATAGGTGATAGTCGGTTGGGGCGAGATCAGGCGAGTAGGGGGATGCCCGAAAATTTCCCATTTAAATTTCTTCAATTTTTCCTGGGTTACACGAGCCGAATGCGGACGAGCATTATCGTGAATCAAAAAGACTTTTCGCGGCAATTTAGGAACGCTGTTCGCCAACGCGTAACCATCTGCAGGCTCACGCATTTATCGCCGTAAACAGAACATAATTCTCGATAAATTTCTGTGGCAGTGAAGTTTTTACCGGTATAAAAACGTATTATACTTCGCGGTTCATAAAATGTTATAAAACACACAGCAATCGACCAATCAGACTGTACGACTCACGAAACTGATCAGAATAGATGGGAGAACACGTCCCTAAAATTTCGTAGTGCTACCTTCTCACCAACAGCAGCGCTAGCATCGTTAAACTTACTTTCTGAACGACCCTCGTATTTAAACTTAGAAGCGGTAGTTCGAATGCGATAATTCAAAGTATATTTGGTCTGGAACGGGAACAACAAGTATCAGAATATTCCCACCAAATAGTAACTGCATTTGAGAAGGATATTTTACCAAGTAAGTTTGGAATAAATGCAAAATCCAGAGATGATTGAATTTTCAATGAAACCGCCTATGTTACCAGAAAACTTTTTGCAATGGGAGAATCTGAATTGGCAGTAATATTTGACGGAACTTACGTTCGACAGGAGAAAAGTAAAAATAATGAATATCAGAGAAAGTCGTATTCCGGTCAGAAAAAAACATCGCTATGCAAACCATTCAGAATATGCGTAACAAATGGTTATGTAGTTGATACAGCAGGACCGTTCAACGGAAACATGAATGATGCGACAATATTGAAAACTCTATTAGAAGATTCCACCGGAATAAAAACACTTTTGCGACCGGGTGATTTTTGTATCGTCGACCGTGGATTCCGAGATGTTGTGAGTTATATGGAAAATCAGGGATATAATGTTTTGATGCCGGCATGTAAGGGGGAGCGAATGCAATTGACATCGGAAGAGGCAAATGCATCACGGTTCATTACAAAAATAAGATGGGTAGTAGAAGCGGTGCATGGTGCTATAGGTCAAAAATATCGCCTCTTGCACCATAAAATGGATAATAAACTCTTACCGACCCTTAAATCACTATGTCGTATAGCTTCCTTTTTGCACAATGCGTTCGGAAAAAGAGTAGAATCAGATCCAGAGCTAGCAGATTTAATTATCAGTTATATGAAAGTACGCCAAACAGAAGATAATACTCTACAAAAATTAATAGAAACTCAAAAATTAAGTCGTCGTAAGAAACCTTTTGCTGTAATGACTGCCGAATCTGTAACGGATTTTCCAGAATAGACTGAAAAGGATTTAAAAATACTATTTACAGGTACGTACTAGGTGCCGCAAGCAATATGTTACATTACGGAACAATAAATATTTAAATGCTGAATATTATTTACAGGCACATACCAATTAATTCCACATTTGATACTGTTTATTCATAAGTGTTTCAGACTTTGTAATTCGTCTTAATGGAACTTTGTACACAATGGGTTTTTTTCCCGTATATTTATAATAATAATAATAATAATAATAATAATCTCAGGCAGTGTGTTATCTTGCTGAACTCATGAATAATGAAGATTGTTTGACCGTGGAGTACTTAAAGGAAACCACTAACATTATAAGGATGAAGATCCGCTCGCGACATATCAATTGCAAAACGTACAAATGTTACATCGAATATATACCAAATTCTATCAGCTACATAGCAATACAGCGATATACGTGCGATTGTGCGAATGGCAACAGGACAGTTGGTTGCTGTTCGCACGTCGCTGCGATTATTTATTATTTATCACAATAATACGTTTTTTATCCAAAATAGTTAAATCGTCGGAAATATTAACAAATATATTTGATGGAACTGACACAACGGCAGTTATTCACGTAAATAGCGACGAGGATTAATAAATAATAATCAATAATGATATCAACCTTTCTCGTTGTTACCTATGATTTTCGAACTCCCACTGATTACTCTCACGGCACGCTTCACGTCTCGCTTCTTTGCCCGACACTATACATAAACAATAAATCCCAAACACTCTTCATTCACACTTCAATTTCCCCAACGATCCGCGATCGTTTCTTCTATTCGCATTTAAATGACACGTAAGCAGGCTCGCGACAAATACTCTTTCTCGTCACAAAACCCCACATATTTATAATATAATGATCTTCTTTAAACTATTTAACTATGTTCCACCATCTCGAATATTTTCAGCTTTTTATATATAATAGCTCGATAATAGAGCATTATTCTCGACTGTTTTATAGGTGGTCACTCAAAGGGTTGTTTCGAAAAACCACCCCCAAATAATTAATTTTTTTTTCTACGCTTAATAATAGAGTTAAAATTTTGAGGAAAATATATAAAGTACAGTTAGTATGTAGCTATGTGTATATTGTCTTTTTTTTCATTCAAATATCTTAAGTAATAACCGAGAAAAAAATAATAACGTTAAGGGTGTTTACCCCCGTGTTACCCTTAAACGGGGGGGGTAGCGATCTAAAACTTTACATTATGGTGTTTCAGGCAAGGAGCATTGTTTAAAAAATAACAACTCCATGAATCGGCATGAGGGCCGTTTGCCCATGCTTATCCTGCTAGACCCTTTAAATAAACCGGGGATCGAAGCTGAATAAAATTGTTTAAAAATAAACTGATTTATACCGTGTTTAAATTCATTTTTATCTTGAAAATCTCAGCAGTATGTTACTGAAACGTTCATGCCGATACGATAGAAAATGTGAAAGTTTTACATTTTATTAAAACACGCAAAATAAACAATCATTGAACAATCATATCAGTATATTTTTTCACAAGTAACTAAAATATTGCACAGGATGAGAGAAGATAATAAGAATTGCGAAGTTTAGAAAGAAAATTTGTATTTTTTCATAAATTATTGAAATAAACCAGGGTTGTCTAACTGACGACTCACGAGATGCCGGGGGCTCCTCCGCCTTGCGACCACGCTGACGATCGCAGTCGAATTCGTCCGTCCCTACACAGACATAAATACATTCGATTGCTACGGCCGGCCACGGCCATACGTTTACATATAATTATAATTAATACGACAATACGAACTGATATATCCTTAACAGCGAAGACCAAGAAATGTATTATCGAGTTGCATTGTGTAATTTGCAAGCAGATCCGTTCGTTCATCAATGTTTGGTTCTACATACAGATGCGAAAGTGCATTTTCCGTTATGAAAAATATAAAAAGTAAATATCGGTCAAGATTAGCGGACCATTCATTATCTTCGCTCTTAAGGATAGCCATAACAAAAATTAATGTGGATATACCATCCCTTGTCAATAATATGACGCCGCCTCAATGTGCACGTTCACATTCACAGAGACGAGTAAAAGTAAGTATATATCAGTTCGTATTGTCGTATTAATTATAATTATATGTAAACGTATGGCCGTAGCCTGCCGTAGCAATCGAATATATTTATGTCTGTGTAGGGACGGACGAATTCGACTGCGATCGTCAATGTTTAGTAGGTGTGGAGGGGGCCGTTCAGCGTGGCCGCAAGGCGGAGGAGCCCCCGGCATCTCGTGAGTCGTCAGTTAGACAACCCTGAAATAAACTATGAAATTAAAGAGACTTTATCTTTATTTGTCGTCGAATAGAAATAACCCAGCGTTAGTTTATTTGAAACGTCACGGATGAATCAGCTTATTCGACGGGAATTCATCCGTCGGCCACAAATATTTCTTTGAATGAAAGGCCTTCATTCTTGAGGTCCCCGAAGCTCGAGCCGAGCGACATTGTATCGCTCACCCGTGTAAACTGTCGCCTGAAGTTGCTCGGCGATGAATCATCGATTATGCAGAAACAGAATTTCTGTATTTTCATCCTATCAATATGAAAGTGATTCTGCCGATTAAATTGACAGAAAATAATTTAAATCGGACTACTTTGAACGAAACGGATTTTCAATTCTGCAGTTCAATTTTATTAACGAGATATCGTTAATAATGATAGTTCAAATTGTGTCAGGTTTGGTATATTTCCATATTTCCTTCTTACACTCGCGGCCTCTCTATATTTTAATATTGCTACGTTCAGCGAGGCCCTGGCGCTAGACGCAGCCCTCGTGCTGTAGTCTTTCAAGACTCTTCGACAAAAAGAGAAAACTCTGTGCCAACAGCGCGGCAGAGACAGAGAGAACAAAACATGTGGCAACTATGCGCAACAAATTTGTCTACACAGAGTATCTGGAGATGTCATCGCTGTACAAGTTCTTTTTATCGACCGCAGTAGTTTCTTTAGGGTCCGTTTGTTTACAAGGAACGCTTCGATCGATTTGGACCATAACAAAAATGAGGCGGCTCCCTTAACGATGTGTCTGTTGATTTCTGCGGCCACGGATAGAAACGATTGAGTTTAAATTAGAGGCCCGCAAAGGCATTTCCTTCTTCGCTGTTCCGAGAGAGAGGATGAGTTAAGACCAACGACCATTCTCGGTCAGCTTAAGGACGCTGGCAGGATAGTGCGGCGATAATATCTGGACGCCAATCGAACTGGAGAATACAGAGTAAGTAACTGCTGGTTGCCTCATTAAGGTCGGTTTATACAGCCACCGAGCTGAGCCTTCCGAGCCGTCCGTGCCGTGCGGAATCTCTATGCTTAAGCTTATGGACAGCTCGGAGCCTCTGAGTCATCCGGGGCGTCCGGGCCGTTCCGAGCTCGGCGACTAGAGTGCGTGCCCTGTCGAAGTGCACCGCTGCTAGATTTTATGCTCCCAACACTTAGGGTAAATCCGAGAGACGCGGTCGACCTAATATGAAATGGCTATTAAAACTAATATAGTAAAATTATTTATGAGTGAATACAATTACAGATTCATTGATATTTAATTTGTTTACGCTAAACAAGGAAAGAACACATGAAAGAAAAAGTGAACTACCTACTGGCGGTTAGTAAGGCTAATGAATACAAAAGTGAAGAAATAAACTAAATAAACAAATATAATAATAAAAAATAAATGTATGTGTAAACATGTGTCAAAGTTTGTATGTTTTTGTGCAGAATTTTAAATCGAGTCGTTTAAATTTCGGTGATATAAAAGGAAAATATTTTTTGGAGACCAAAATGAGTAGTACCTATCTATCGGTTCTTCAAAGTAATAGCGAATAATTAGTTCCATATAGTTCTTTTTTCATAAGAAACCCATTGAAAAACTATCAGTATTGGTTGTTTAGTTTCTTTCCGGGAACTTTCCAAGCAAATTTCTTTTCTGTTGTATAATTAATATATATTTGTCCTTGTATTTGGAAATATTTGCCAATAATGAAGTAATTACCTGTATTCTATATCGTACAGTGGGACTGAATCCCAAAAAATAGGGGAAAAATGCAACATCCCATTTTTCGCACTGATAATGCCGAATATTATTAACGAAGTTCATAAAAAGAGTGTTAATATACAACTCATACAAAGGTTTGACATATATATAAAAAAATAACAGCATAATTCCAATAAAACTAAAACAATTTGATAAATATCCGTACTATGAAAAGTGCAGAAATATTTGCAAACCTGTATTCATGTTATTCATATTATTTAAGTGGCACAGATTTTAGAAATTTGTTGAAGTTAATACGGCCACAAATAAGTAAAACAAATACAACCTTTAGGTGGTGTATTCCGCCTCAAACAGAATTGGCAGTGACGTTACGTTATTTAAGGACTGGCGATTCGTTTATTAGTCTTTCCTACTTGTTGAAAATTTCTAAACTAAAAATTTCGTCATAAATCGATTGGTACTCGAGATATCTTGAAAATAAAGAGATCAAGTTTGTGAATTTTCTGAAAAATTTGTTTTTTTTCCATTTAATCACAGTTCCTTACAGAAAAAATACGAGAGTTTAATTATACAGTAAGCGAAAGTAAATGTATTAAATTACACATTACTAGAAAGGAATAGTTTTATCATATTTTTTTGCACAAATTTCATTCCGATATCTTAAGGTAGTTCCTGAATAATCTACTAAATTACAGAATTTTTTCAAATTTCGTACAAAACTAATTTGGGATACAAGAAACCCTTGTACAAAGTTTAAAATCGATTTACCATATAGTTATCGAGAAATTATTAGTAGGTATACTAAGCCGATTCTGGATCAACGCGTGGCGAGGGGGTGAAGCGGGGCGAGGGGAACCGCAGCGGCGGCAAGGGGGAAGCGGGTGGGGGGACCGCGACTCGTGGAGGTGGGCACCGCGACCCTGGATCAGTGGAGGAGGAATGGGCCTTGAAAGCAGGTGGAGGGGATACCTCGGTGACACGTCACGCGTCGTATGAAGCGATCCGCAACCCTCTTATCGCCTCAAAGCCATATCGCACCCCTTGAATCGAGTGTATGAGAGAGAGGTACGATATTTTCGTATATCCCTCTCTCTATTCCTCTGTAGGACCATAGTAAAAAACACACGGATAGCGAAGGTCACTTTCCGAGAATAATGCGCAGCAGCATCGGTGCGCGCAATCTCGGGACCGCGAAAATTCAAAGGACCATAGTCAAAACAAACGGTGGTACGACGACGTGTAGAAGATGATGCAAGTCGAAGCCTGCATTTTCGTATCGCGTAATCCGAGACTAATGCGCGGAGAGGTACGATAATTTGTACGTCTGTCTCTCTCGCTCTCTAGGACCATAGTCAAAAACACACGGATAGCGAAGGTCACTTTCCGAGAATAATGCGCAGCAGCATCGGCGCGCGCAATTTCGAGACCGCGAAATACAAAGCGGACAGCGGCAACGTTTGAACACGGAGCGTGATAGAGGTACGATATTTTGAACATCTCTCTCTCTCTCTCTCGTTGTCGAAGGTCAGAAAAAACTTACGGTGGTACGACGACGCGTAGAAGATGTAAGGTAAATCTTATAGTTTGTTATCGCGCGAACACCGTACCAAAAACATATAGCTGTAACGATGAAAGGTCTGCATCCGAGGATAATGCGCAGCAGCGATGCGCGCGTTATCTCCAAACCGCGAAATTCAAAGCCGACCGGCACGCTTCTAATTATCGTCTCCCGAAGGCCAGATTGCACCCGCGATAGTGGCGGTGTTCGAAAAGAATATGATGAGTAAAAGCGCGATACGACTTAAGGTACGATTCTAGGTATCCCCCTGTATGTAAATGTAAGGGGGTGGGAAGATGTAAGGTAGGGATGTTTGTATATTTAAGGCAGCTCGCATCTGCGACAGGACAAAGTCGCGAATGGTAACGCGTCGGAAAGAGTCTTTTATTTCAAGTGAGTGCGTACGCGTAAATAAGAAGAAGAAGAACATGGATACGGTCAAGAACGCGTTTTTGACGCTGTCTCGGATGTCCGAACTTTTGAAAACCACCGCGGAATTTCGCGATTGGATGGACAGTTGCAACCAGACGATACGTTACACGGTCGCGTATCAACGAGGCGAACGCATGTCGGTGTGGGAGAAGCACGCGATGGTGTCGTTGCTCGCGCGAAACCAAACATTGCGCGCGATAGTGCGAGGACGTTTATCGCGTGTAGGACGTCGTCACCGCGTTCGAGAAGCGTTTGTCGACCGGGGCGGTGATAAACGTTGAGGCCGTCGGTCGACGCAAATTCTTTCAGAATGCCCGCCGAACGGTGATTTCGCGCGTTACGAACGCTATCACGAAGCACCGCTGCGTATCGGTGAACACTGTGCTAAACGCGGAATTCATGTTGCGGGACGAGACGGACGTAAAGAGTTTTGCGACGCGTAATCACGTACTGTTTATGACGTCGAATGTTCGCGAGTGGTACGCGAAACAAGTGGTAGCTCCGACGTTGGTCGCGATGGAGGAGTTTCAGGAGCGAGAGAGTGGCTGGACATTACGGGCAGTACAGAATCTCCTGATAAACGTAAACCAGCATAATCCATTGCGTGCCGGTTGTGACGTGCCGCTTCCACGAGTGGTCGCAACGAAAAAAGCGGTGGTAAACGTTCGGTGCAACGACAACACGTGTTTTTTGTGGTCCATCGTCGCCAGTCTGTTTCCTGCTGATACGAACGGGAATAGGATTGCGTCGTATCCACATTATTCGACGGTGCTTCGTACGGAAGGCGTGCAGCTCCCCATGTCCATGGATCAGGTACGGAAGTTCGAGGTGGCGAACGACATATCCGTGAACATCTACCTGTGGTCCACCGAGGATGGCTGCGTACCTCTACGCGTGTCCAGCAACAAGCGGGAAGGGAGACACGCGAACGTGCTGCTGGTACAGGATCTGAAGGATCCGCAGCTGTATCATTTCGCGTGTATCCGCAGTCTCTCCCGTTTGATCTCCAAACAACTCAGCAAACACGGGCATCATGTGTTCATTTGCGATAGGTAAGCAAATAAGAAGAACAAAAAAAAACAAATTGTAAGCTATACGTGACACATGAAGAAGAAGAAGAAGCATGTACATTGTTGTCTTTCGCGTATACGTTTCAGGTGCCTCAACGTTTTCTCCTCGGCTGAGCGATTGCAGCGGCACACCGAGGATTGCCGGCGATTAAACGAGTGCGCGGTGCAATTGCCGTCGGAAGAGGAGAAAATTTTGCGGTTCCAACATCACGAACGCAAGGAACGCGTGCCGTTCGTCATCTACGCGGACTTTGAGTGTTTGCTGGAGGAAGTGGAGCAGCCATCGATGGAGCATCGTCGTCGCACGTACGAGTATCAACGGCACAGAGCCCATAGCGTAGGATACTACGTACATTGTTCCGACGACCAGGCTCTGTGCGGATATCGAGCGTATCGCAGTAACACCGATTGTGTGCAGTGGTTCGTGCGTCAACTGCGGGAATTCGTGAACGCCGCGTACGCGTGGTTGAGCGTTAAGAAACCGATGATACCGTTAACGCAACAACAGAAGCGGATTTTTGACGCGGCTACCGCGTGTCACGTGTGCGGAGGACCCTTCGACCGAGGCGAGGACGATAGAAAAGTGCGCGATCATTGTCATTCGACGGGTGAGTACAGGGGTGCGGCGCATAGATCGTGCAACTTGCGCTACCAACGTTCGTGCACGATACCTGTGGTGTTCCACAACCTGTCCGGCTACGACGCGCACTTCGTTATCAAGGAGTTGGCAGACGCGTTCAATGGGAAGATCAGCCTCCTACCGCTAACGAAAGAACGATACATCTCGTTTACAAAGACCGTGGAGGACCTCAGGGGAGTTGGCAAGGACTGGCGAAAAACGTTGAAGTTTCGGTTCGTCGATTCGTTCAAGTTCATGGCTACGTGTCTGCAGAAACTCGCGTCGGATCTCGGGAAAGAGCGATTGACGATTCTCAGACGCGTGTTCCAACATCTCCCGGACGAACAATTCGATCTTCTCACCAGAAAGGGGGTCTTCCCGTACGATTACGTGTCGTCGTATGACAAATTGAACGACACGCGACTACCGCCTCGTGACGCGTTCTACAATCGCTTGAACGATAGCGAAGTGTCGGTGTGTGATTACGCGCACGCTACGAATGTGTGGACGTGTTTTGGTATACAGACGTTAGGCGAGTACAGTGATCTGTACCTGAAGACAGACGTGTTGTTACTCGCCGACGTGTTCGAGAACTTTCGCAGTGCATCTATCGCGAGCTACGAACTAGCTCCCGCGCATTACTGCACGTTACCGGCATTCACGTGGGACGCGATGCTGAAGTACACGCGCGTCGAATTGGAGCTGCTCACCGACGTGGACATGCTGTTGTTCGTGGAGCGTGGTATACGCGGCGGCCTAAGTCAGTGCTCGCACAGGTACGCTCGCGCCAACAACAAGTACCTGCCGACGTCGATGTACGACGCGTCGCAAGCATGAACGTACTTGATGTACTTCGAGGTGAACAACCTGTACGGATGGGCGATGTCGCAGGCGATGCCGTACGGTGGTTTCCGATGGCTAGACGCGGCGGCAGTGGTCGAGTTGGGCAAGGCGATGACCGCTTTGGACGCGAACTCCGTGCCCAAGAACGATGGACCGGAGGGGTACCTGCTGGAAGTGGATCTGGAGTATCCGCCGGACATTCACGACGAGCACGCGGACCTTCCGTTCTGTCCTCTGCGCGAGCAAGCGCCCATCGGTAAGAAGAGCAAGCTGATCGCCACGCTCCGCGACAAAGAACGATACGTGATCCACTATCGCTACCTGAAGCAGTGCATTCGACACGGACTTCGAGTATCGCGAATTCATCGCGTTCTACGTTTCGATCAGAAACCGTGGTTGCGCGACTACATCCAACTGAACACGGACTTGAGAACGCGAGCCACCAGCGATTTCCAGAAAACACTGTACAAATTAATGAACAACGCGGTGTACGGGAAAACGATGGAGAACGTTCGAAAGCGAGTGGACGTGCGACTAGTGACGCGGTAGGACGGACGTTACGGCGCCGAGTCGTTGATCGCGAAACCGAATTTCCACAGTCGCGCGATATTTTCCGAGCACTTAGTCGCTATCGAACTGCGGAAATTGAGAGTGAAATTCGATAAACCCGTGTACGTAGGCATGAGCGTGTTGGACGTGTCCAAGGTATGGCTGTACGAATTTCACTACGACTATATGCGTACAAAGTTCGGCGATAGGTGCAAAGTGTTGTACACGGACACCGATAGTTTAATGTATCTGCTGCGGTGCGAGGACGCTTACGAGCAGCTGAAAAGTGACGTCAGTGCGCGCTTCGACACGAGCGATTACGCGGTGGACAACAACCCGTACGGTATGCCGCGCGTAAACAAGAAGGTGCCGGGCTTGATGAAAGACGAGAACAACGGTGCCTTGATGACGGAGTTCGTGGAACTGCGGTCTAAGATGTACGCGACTCGTGTGTGCGACGCGTCGGGAACGTCCGAGACGAAAAAAGTGAAGGGTGTGAAGAGGAATGTGGTCGGGAACGAGATACGCTTCGAGGACTACGTGCGGTGTCTTCGCGAAAACGCGGAAACGACGATTCGACAGAACCATATTCGCGCGCGATTACACGACGTCTATTCCGTGAACGAACTGAAGACCGCGCTCAGTCCGTACAACGATAAGCGATACGTACTTCCCGACCAGGTCAACACCCTTCCGTGGGGACACTGTAGGATTCCCGAGTGCAATGATAGTGATACGTATATGGTTAAGTAGATACAGTAGTTATATGTATATATGTATATATGTAAAAAAATGTTGCGTACGATATATATATATATATATATATAATATCTTCTTATACCCGAGATGGGGATTATCCGAATAAACAAACCAAATTAGTTTCTCTGTAAATAAGAGAAACGACAATTAAGGTTAATTATTCGTCTCCTTCACAACTCAGCTTAATCTCCTATATTGTTGATAACAATTAATTATCTTTGGCACGTGCTCTCTCTTCTAATACTTCTCTCCTTGATGTCGATTCCTCTCATTCTCGACGAGACATCTGGCAGGTGTCATAGAAGCGCGCGCGGAGCATACCAAGCGCGCTAAGTTTAAAGAGAGTATGTTCTCTTTACATCTCCCCTCCTCGAGATGAAAATTGCACAATTTTTCAGTCATCTTCATCCTCTAACTTTGGAGTTAGTTTTGTCACATGGAATAGACTTGTATCTTGATTTCTTTTTCCAGTTTTTATTTTATAAATTGAGTTTGAAATTTTTTTTTCTATTTTGAATGATCCGATTCTTAGTTCTTCTAGCTTTTTCCTATTGAGTCTGTTCCCGTTTTCTACGAATACCATATCTCCCACATTGAATTCATGGTGTTTTTTATTTCTGTCAACTATACTTTTATTATACTTATGTGATCTCAGTGTTCTTTCCAATGTTAACTCCTTGCCTCTCATCCGGTATTCTCCGTTCTTCTTCTCTTTTAATTCTTCTGGTATGTTCCTGGTGTCTGTGTTATGTAACAGATACTCTGGTGTAAATCCTGTGATTGTATGTTCTAGACTATTATACTTATTTACACATTCTCTCGCTATTGATGTCCATGCTCTTTTCTTTTCCTCTTCGTTTATTTTACATCTTATTTTATTTATTAGCGTCTGATTCAGTCGTTCATTTAAACCGTTAGAGAATGGTGCGTTTATTATTATTATTATTATTATTATTATTATTATTATTAATAAACGGGGGAACCCTTTAGAAAACAAAGATAAATTACAATATAGCACAAAAGAAACTGAGAAAATAGTAACAAATAGAATCGGATATGAAATAAACTATAACAGAAAAGTAACGAAAAACATAACAGTCTACACGACAACTCGTTGCTAAAAGTGTATACTAAGGATATGGTATACACCTAAGCAGCTGAGTTCTAAACGCAGCGAGGGAGGTTAGGAATAAATCAATGTCCATAGGGCATTGGTTTAACATACACATAGCGCGATTTACGGGATCATTAGAATAATACTGATATTCCGGGACACCCGATACAAAAAGGGGTCTCGGACGCAATGACCGTTGCGGAGCGTTAAAACAAATCCGTGATACTAGCTCCTGACAGTTAATCTGTCCATGGAAGACTTTGTAGAGGAACAGTAAGTCCGAAATGACACGGCGATCGCAAAGCGTAGATAGCCTCGTGTTTAGTAAGGCAGGACCATAATCATGGTCGTTGAACCGCATAGGGCTACCTGAAGCTCTCATAGCAAGCCTTAGAAACTTGTGCTGGACCGATTCAATCAAGCCGATATATTGTTTATGCCTAGGGTTCCATATAACCGACGCATATTCTACCTGAGGCCTTACCAATGCAACATAAAGCAACTTAATTGTCCTGATCTGCTTAAAGTGTTTACAGAAACGGGCGATAAACCCAAGGGTTTTCATCGCCTTACACGTTATCTTGCGATAGTGGTTACGGAAATCCAGACCAGCCGTAAATGTAACGCCAAGATCCAAGACTTCCGCTACCTCAGACAATGTAGTGTCGCACAATAAATACTTAGAGGGAATGCCACAGACAGCCCTATGAGATCTTAGTAGTACACATTTCGCTGTATTTAGCCGCATCATATTGACGGAGCACCACTGCTCAAACCTCGTGAGATCGGCCTGCAACAGATTCACGTCGGAAGCTCCATTTATAGTGCGAAAAATCTTTAGATCGTCTGCATACATAAGGAATCTACTATGCTGGAAAACCTCACCAAGATCATTGATAAATAGAAGGAACAGGAGAGGACCAAGGTGCGATCCTTGAGGGACACCCGAGGTCACTTTGATCGGGTCGGAATACCTTTCCCGCACCTTGATTACCTGCACCCGGCCTTCGAGGTAGCTAACAATCCAGGCAAGGAGCGAACCGTTGATCCCGATTGCAGCCAATTTTAAATGCAGGATACGGTGATCCACCGAGTCAAAGGCTTTACGGAAATCAGTATACACAGTGTCGACTTGACTACTCGTATCAAGCGCGGCAGAGGTGAAGCAGTGGTACACCGCCAAGTTAGATATCGTCGATCGACCAGGAACAAATCCATGCTGTTCATCGCAAATGACGTTGGAGAGACAGGGAGTTAAATACTCCGTTATTAGTTCCTCAAAAATCTTAGGCATAACTGACAATTTGCATATAGGTCGATAGTTTCTAACGTCCGAGCGGTCGCCTGCCTTGAATACCGGGGTAACCAATGTGGTCTTCCACACGTCCGGGAAAGTCCCCAAGGCCAAAGAGGAGTTGAAAATATGCCATAGGGGCCTGGCGAGAATGAAACTACACTTCTTTAAAAATAACGGAGGGATCCCATCGTAACCTGGACCCTTTGACGTATCAAGTGACTGGAGCTTAGAATAAATTTGTCCGATGGAGATGGAAATCGAGTGTAGGTTAACATCACTGTAAGAGGATAGACCAGGAATCGGAGCAGGCAACCCTCCATACTGAGGACTATAAACAGAGCCAAAGAAATCAGCAAATAGATTCGCTACCGCCACGTGCGACGAGGCAGAAACGCAGTCGAGATGAACCTCATTGGGAATACCATGCACACCGCGCTTAGTGTTTACGAATTTCCAAAAGTTCGATACATTGTCACACACCGTGTTCTCGACGCTATCAATATAAATACGGTGATCGCGCGCCAAGGCATGCTTACATTTCGAGCGGAGATTAGCAAAGATTAAATAATCGCAATAGTCGCAAGAACGCTTAAAAACTCTATGAGCCCTCTTCTTCTGTCGTATCAGAGACTTTAAGCCAGGAGAAAACCACCGCGGGAACGAGGAACGGACCATAGCCCGGACAGGAATATATGCATCGATTGCATGATTGATGTGTCTGTATAAACTATCAAGGACAGCTCCAGGGTCAGAGTCCCCAATTTCGTTATCCCAATCCACCGAGTTCAGATATTCCAGCACACGGGGGAAATCACCATGCTTAAAGTCCCTAAATTTAAGGTTTCTACACGTGAGGTCGTGACGCGTGTCCAAACCTTTGAGCATTAAATACAAGGGTGGATGATATAAGTCTGGTTCAATGAGGACATCGATGACTCGGTCGACAGTAACGTTAGGACAACTAACAAAGATAAGATCTAGCATAGCGTCAGAATCATTAAAAACATAGTTAACTTGAGTAAGGTTGCAGTAACCCACACAGCCAAGGAGGAGATCGATGGCTGCTAATTCATGAGACGAAATACCCGACCTTCTAAAACACGCTTGACCCCCGTCACTGAACCAAACCGCATGAGGGAGATTAAAATAACCGCACAAGCAAAACGTATCTTCACTGTACTTATGAAATAGCTCCACGACTATGTCCACGTAATTGGCATATAGTGATGTCCTGGATGCAGGTGGTATATACGTGGTCCCCAGCAACAAGTATTTGTTATTATGAAGGTGAACTCTAACAAACAATTGTTCAATATCAGAAGAGCAGACCGTAACAGGAAACGACGAGATCGAATTCTTGATGGCGATGAGAACACCGCCTCCCCTTGTGAAACGACTAGTTCGCTGAGATCTATCGCACCTATATACAGTGTAATTTTGCAGCCCGAGTTCTACTGAGGAAATCGCAGGGGTGAGCCAGGTCTCGACAAAAATAATGACATCATACGACACCGCTGATGCAAGTACGGATTTTGTAAGAAAGTCCAACTTGGTACGCAAACTACGGACATTCTGGACATACACTAAAGGGTTCGGACTCAGTTTTTTTGGGAAGAGACATTCTGGGGTCTACCCGATACGATTTTTGGAAAACCCCGTATGTATCTAATAGTCATGTGGGTTTCCCCCCTCTCATGGAGTTCACGGAGCTTTTCCCTAAGCTGCATGAGGGACGCACGTTGTTGCCTGGTCATGTCCTCCGAGATTTTGTACGGGCCCTTGTAATGATGTTTCTCCCGTATAATTCTTCTCACGTCACCAGCAGAGTCTAGGCGAACACACAGAGGCCTGCAGGAAGACTTGCCCAGTTTCCCCAGACGACGAGCAGACAAAGACTGGATGCTGTTGGGGCAAATCACACCCACGACCTCACGTGCAGATTTAACATCGGCTGCCCTTTGGAGATCAGTAGAGGGTTCCCGAGGCTCAGGAACGCCAAAAATAATAATGTTCTTCGATCTGTACTCTCTATCACTCCACTCCTCGATGACATCGTCCGTTGAGGACACGGGCAGCTGATCAGAGGAGGTAGATGTTTTTACCTCTAGTGCCTTGACGCGATCGGACAATGAGTTTATGTCCGACCTCATGCTAGATAATTCAGCTCTTATACCCGCCAGTATGACCTCTTGGAATTTTTCCAGCTTCGCATCCATTAACTCGCCCATAATGTCCCGAATATTCTCAGCTGATGGTAATGCTGAGATTGGATGATACGTCACGGTCGGTACGGTAGATAGCGGCTGTACCGACGGGACAATGGTCTGACTAACGGCTGTTTGAATTGTAGAAGAGTTAGCAGTACAATTCAAAATCTTCCCGTCAAGCAAAGTATGGCCAGACCTGGCAACACACGAGGGGCCCGAATGGCAGCGCATCCCACAGCCAGTACAGGTGACAGGATTGGCAACCCGGGACCCACATCCTTTGCATTTTATTGGGCCACCAGCCATTTCAAAACACACAGAAGAGCACCGTATAGTACGAGAAAAAACGTCTTAAAACACAACTCCAGGACTTAACGTAGCACTGATTATTGCAGTAAAAATTAATTGCACTTCCTTCTTTTTTAAATAATCTTTAAATTCTTTCGAATTTATTCCAGGGTATTGATCCGTTAAGATTGTTCCGATCTTTTCTATTTCTAGCACAGTTTGAACTAATTTTATAAAGTCATTGGCGTTTTGAGTTTTTGATGTTGAAATAAACGCATATCTCGTGAAATGATCGACAAGTAAATGCATATATTTTTTTGTCGATCTAGTGCCTCCAAATCCTCCAATTGTGTCGATGGACATAATTTCGAAAGCTTTAGTCGCTGGTCCTAATTGTGACATTGAGCCGAATTTATGTTGACCTCTTGATTTATTCCTACGACATATATCACATTCTTTACATATTTTTTTTATATTCTTCACTAAATTTTTAGCAGTGTAATGTGGGCTTATTTTCATTCTTGTTTGTGTTATCCCTGTGTGACACCATTCCTTGTGTATTTTCTTAATTAAATCAATACTGAACTTTTCAGATACTATAATTTTCTCTCTTTTTAACTTTTTTATAATATATTCCATTTTTCTTTACTAATTTTTCTTTCCTTTTTTGTAATGATATGTTATTCATTTGATCTAATTTTATTTCATCTATTCCAATAAAATTTACTGTTTTTAATATGTCTTCTTCTTCTTCTATATTTGGTTCTAGCACAGGGTTTCTACTTAAGCAGTCCGCTTCTGTATTATCTTTCCCTGGGACGTATGTAATTTTAAAATGGTATTGAGATAGGTAGTAGGTTAGATCGCCTAATTCTTCGTCTGTTCTTGCTCTTACATTCATGTTTTCTAGTGGTTTGTGGTCAGAATGTATTTCGAAGTATCTCCCTATCAACCAGTGTTGCCAGTACTTTATTGCCTCTTTTATGGCTAAACATTCAAGATATATTGCTTTTTCCTTTTTTTGGGTTTCATTAAGTTTCTTTGAGAAGTAGGCCACAGGTTTTTCTTTTCCATCACTTTGTGTTTGTTTTAATATTGCGCCTATGCCCTGAAGTGATGCATCTGTATATATCTTGATTGGAAGGTCTTTGTCAAATATCTCCAACACCGGTTGGGAACATAGCATTTCTTTTATCTTTCTGAAAGCGTTTTCGCAATCCTCTGTCCATATGAATTTTACATTCTTTCTTAATAGTTGATGTAATGGATCTAGTAATATTGAACTCTTTTCTATATATTCGTGGTAAAAGTTTATTTTCCCCAGAAATTGTCTGATTTGTTTTTGTGTGGTAGGAGTCGGGAAATTTTTTATTGATGTTATGTTATCTTTCAATGGTGTAACTGTATTTTCTCCTATTACGTGTCCTAGATATCTAACTGAACTAGCGGCAAACGTACATTTTTTAAATTTTAACCTAAATCCTTCTTTTTTTATTGCATTTAATACTTTTTCAATGTGATCTAGATGTTCTTTAAACGTCGATGAGTGTATTAGGATATCGTCTATATAGTTTACTGAAAATTCGGTTAGTCCATGTTTTCTCAATATGTTACTCAGAATTCGTTGGAATATAGCTGGAGACGTTTTTAAGCCAAACGGTAGACATGTCCATTGAAAGTGGCCTTCTTGCGTTATAAATCCCGTTTTTCTTCTGTCTTCAATTCTTAGTGGTATCGACCAAAAAGCTGAATTTATGTCCAGTGTCGTAAAATACTTACAGTTTCTGGCTCGTATTATTATATCGTCTATTAAGGGAAATGGTTGGGCTTGAGGGACAATGTTTTTGTTTAAATCTCTAAAGTGTATGCACATACGTGTCTTTCCTTCATTTTTCTTAAATGCTAGCGTGACAGGTGCAGCGAAAGGACTATAAGATTCTTCGATTAAATTCTTCTCTAGTAATTTCGCTATTTGTTTTTCTATTTCTTTTTTGTCATCCATATTACATCTGTATGGTCTTTTACTGCAGTATTTCTCCACTATTAAATCAATTCTAGCTTCATATTCATTAACAGTTCCAACATCGTATTTGTCTTTTGCAAACACTGATTTGTTGTTATCTATTAATCTTTCTATCTTAATCTTTTTATGTCTGTCTAACAATAAGTGTTCTATCTTTATTTGGAATTCATCTGTTTCCACATGTTCATTGAAATTAACTGAACAATTTATAGCTTCACTTTCTATTTCACTTAATATTATCTTTGGTTTTTCTATCTCTTTTTCTATTTTCTGTGAGATTTCTAAATTTTCATTAAGCCTCAACTTAAACATGGGAATTAAATCTAATCCTATTATGAAATCTTCGAAATCTTCTCTTTCTACTATGTATACATCTACTTCTTTTTCTATGTTAAATATTTTTATTCTTATTTTTACTAATCCATTTGTATGATTCACACAATTGACGGACTTTAAGAATATCTTGTTTACATCTTCTCTATTATCTTTTATTTTTATCCACTTCGAGTTTATTAGAGAGACTTGGGAACCTGGGTCATATGTTCCCATTATTTCTATCTTATTTTCAACTAGCATCCTAAGTCTGATCAATGGTGTGACTATTCGTTTTTTTTTGTGTACTTAGATTTACTTCTACTACTGAATTGCTTCCTATAGCTTTAGGTGTCCCGTTTTTTCTCTTTTAAACCAGCATTTTTCTTCTGGGTGGTATCTTACGCCTTTACCCATGTCCTCACATGTTTTGCATGTTTTTTTCCTCATTTTTACTTTTGTGTTCTGGTTTACTTTCTTTTTTAAATATTTTCTTTTTATCTATTATCCCTTCGAGTTTTTGTAATTCATTAATTAGATCTTTTGTATCCTTCATTTCATCCCTGTCTATTTTCTCTCTGATAAATTCTGGCAAACCAAATGCCATCCTATCTATCATTGTATCAGCATCCGTGTCCTTATTTATTTCTAATAATAGTCGTTCTTTCTTTATTGCATATTGTACTAGTGAACTTCTTTGTACTTAAAATAATGAGCGTATGCTCTGTTACTCCATCCTTTACTTGAAAAGGTCTCCATTATTGCCTGTCTCCATCCCTGCCAATCTTTTTCATGCTCTCCGTTTATTATTGTAGAAGTGTACCAGTCTTGGCAAGTTCCATCTAAAAATAATCTCAGTAATTCGATTTTGGTTTCATCTTTTTGTATTTTAAATCTTCCACATTCTTTCTCGAATGTGTTTAACCATTGTCTAACATTAGATGTTTTATAATTAAATTTTTCTAATACAAATTTCTCTGCCATGTGTTTTAAGTTTTTTTCTTCTTCTTTTTTTTCTGATTTTTCAATTAATTTTTCCAATATCTTCGCCAAGTCTGAGTGTTCTGTTACCTTCTCTTGAACTATTTGTTTTAAATATTTTCCTCCAAACTGGATATTTCCTTCATCATCCAAATATATCTTCTGCTGTTCTGTTGACAGCGTTATCCATACTTTCAACTCATCATGCCTTTTTTCTAATGAATCTTTTACTTTTTTGAAAGCATCCGTTTTTTGTATCTCCTCGTGAAGGTCTGCATAGATGAGTTGATCTGGTATAGCATATTGTTCTCCTTGTTCTGTGACAATTGAGGTTATGGCTATCACTGTAGTCTTACTGCCTCTTGGGGAAGCCACAGCTTTGAATCCAAATTTTAATTTCATTTTGTGACGAAAATTGTCGTTTTATAATATCTTCTTATACCCGAGATGGGGATTATCCGAATAAACAAACCAAATTAGTTTCTCTGTAAATAAGAGAAACGACAATTAAGGTTAATTATTCGTCTCCTTCACAACTCTGCTTAATCTCCTATATTGTTGATAACAATTAATTATCTTTGGCACGTGCTCTCTCTTCTAATACTTCTCTCCTTGATGTCGATTCCTTTAATTCTCGACGAGACATCTGGCAGGTGTCATAGACGCGCGCGCGGAGCATAACAAGCGCGCTAAGTTTAAAGAGAGTATGTTCTCTTTACATATATGTTATCATGTATACGAGTATGATGCACTGTACGAACGTAGAGGGTGTTTTTAGTGGGTATGCCAGAAATGGAGAGTCCCACATAACCCCGACGTAACCGGTGTCAGGGTATGCGTAATGCATTTTCCCCCTCTTAAAAAAAAAAAAAAATTATGCGATGGATGGACGTAAAACTTTTCTTAATATCCTTATATATAATACTACAGATTTACGTAAATAATGTACAAGTACCGTTATATATATATATATATATTGATGCTTTATTTTGTAAAATACAAATAATGAAATAAACGATGTAAATGTAAATTCTATGTGTGTGTGTATGTGTAATGTATATTTATTTAATTAATAGTAATAAAGAGCCGCTGTTGCGTCACAGAACATCCTTCTCCCGTATCCACGAGTTCTTGGACTAGTCAAATCCCAACTATTTCACGTACACTTGGTTTCCCTTGCGACGAATAATCTTCTCGATCAGATAAACGTCCGGATTCGCGACCGAATGCAGTTCGTGCTCGTAGAATTCGCCCGAGATCGGCTTTCCTGCGGAATCGCATAGAATGTACGTGACAGGTTGCGTTCGTTGTACCGCGATGATTTCGAACACCTCGGTCGACCAGTTCGGCGTGTATCCCTTCTCGAAAATCGTCTTGAATTTGCTCACGCGTACTTTGTCGCCGACGTGGAATTTAGCGGGTAGTCGTCCTCGTCGACGTCGTTGCTCGACATCCGACAACGACGACGATACGAGGAACGGTAAACGAGTCGCGGAGGTGACATCGACGGGTCGCGCGTTGATCGTACGATGTTTACGATGATTGTAGGTGCGCACGAGCGTCGGTAGCAGATCCAACCAGCGATAGGAGGCGTTCAAGGAGAATCGTTTCCACATCAGATTCTTCAGCGTACGATTGAAACGCTCCACGATCGACGCTTTCATCACGCTGTACGTTGAGTAGTGGTTGATTCCGCGAGTCTTCGTCGATCGTTGAAACTCCGCGTTGTAGAACTCCTTTCCCATGTCGGTTTGTTGGTTTCCGGGACATCTGCTGCTTCGTCGCAACACGGTCGCGAACGCCTCGGTCACGTCGGGTCCGCTTTTCGTTTTCACGGGCACGGCCCACGCGTACTTGCTGAACGTATCGATGATCGTGAGTATGTAGTTGTAGCCGCGATTGTGGGTCGCGTACGCGCGCATTTCCACCAAATCCGCCTGCCACAGATCGTCGTAGCCTCGAGTAACTACGCGTCTTCGCGAGAAATTTCGTCTCGCGAGAGCGTGCAGTTCGTCGACCAATTGTATTCGCTCCTTACTCGTGTCCATAGCGATGGCGATGGTGGCTACGAAGGTAACGTTCCAGCAGCAGCAGCAGCAGCAGATACTGTACCAGGCACTCGAAGCACGTACGGTGTTGACGGAGTTTCTCGTCGTCGTCGTCATCGTCGCGCTTCCTTGCGTGTCTGCGCCTCCACGATCGGTGTCGCAAGGTCGCCGAGTCTATCCTTCGAGTGATCGAAGCGTCGTTGCAGCGTGGTATTTAAGTCGGTCCTCAAGTCGCGGAAACGTTTATCCACCGCAATATTTATCGCGGTAGTCGAAGCGTCCAATCGTTTCGGTGTTACTGCGTATATGTCTTCCTCCATAGTGTCGAGAGCACGTCCGGCGGTACGTTCCATGTCGTCCACGTATCGTTTCGTCGCAGCGTCGGTATCCTGCTCCGGATGTGCCACCCGACGTATCTTGTGTTCCATCGCATCGAACGTTGACCGATCGGTGCCCAGACACAGTGCGTTCTCCCGCGCGTAATTCGCGACGTACAGATTCCGCGAGCGAATCGTCTTCATGCATTAATCGTTGTCGCCGGCACCACCGGTAGCATCGGCGGTACTACCGTGGAAAGATGCGCCAATCTTGTTCACCGACATGCTGGAGGGCGGTGATCGCGAACGAGACTGACGCGTCGTCGATCCGACCGATCAATTTCCGATGAGACCGGCTTCGCGAAGTTCCTCCACGATAGAGGCAATTTCGTAATCCTGTCCCGTGTGTCCGGCGTGGCGCGACGCCACGAGCAATCGTAGTCGATCGACCAATTCGTTCGGATCGTCCCAGTACACGTAATCGATCGCGTTATCGGTAACCGTCATCGCGTCGTCGATGGGTAATCCTCGACCTTCGTGCGTGATCGCACCGACGTTGCGGTCTCCGCTAATCAACGCCGACACGATCTTTCTGTACTTGTAGCCCTTGTTGCCTAGCGTGGGTTTGCTAGCCGAATGGTCCCTGCGATGCGCGTCCGTCGACAACAAGATTTCGCGATACGCGTCGAGATCGTCGCTCGAGATCGCATGCTCGTCGGGCACTCGCTTAAACAGCAGTTCGTACAAGCCTCGCGTGCCGGTGTAGCGCTTGCCTTTCACGCTAACATCGTCGTCGTCGTCGTCGTCGTTCTCGCCGACGGTGAGCACGGAATCACCGATCATCAGCCGTTCGTCGTCGTCCAGGTACACGCCGTACACGTTGTCGATCACTTTCTTGGTGTCGGTGAAGAACAAGCGCAGATATTCGCGCGACAGCGGCCCGCTGACGTTACGGGTGTACGCGTCGAGGTTTTCGACTGCGGTTGTGGTGGGGGTTTTTGGATCGAGAACATCTCGAATCGTTTCGTCCATCTCGCCAGGGTCGTGATCCTCGGTTGTTTCGTAGTTGGCGCTGTCGTCGTCGTCGTCGTCGTCGTCGTTCGAATCCGGAAGCGGAGTCGTTTCGGGTCGTATCGTCGCTTCGGCTGTGGCCGGAGTACAGGATAAGCGTTTCTACTTCAAACGGTGTTGTTGTTGCTGTTGCTGCTGCTGCTTCCGCTTGACGATCGATGGTATCGCTGGACTTGTTTTCAACGTCGCAGTGTTCTCGACCAAGTGTTTCAGCGGTTCGACGATCGGATGCGCGCTCTCCTCCGCGGCAGCTTTCGTCGCCATTTTACCGAGTTTCAGGCTCATGTACTTCCGTCGTATAGCGTCGCTGATTTTAGCGATTTTCTTCTTCCTCTCGCCGTCTCCCAGCTGTTGTCTACGACGCCGTTTCTGTTTCCTTTCTTGTGGTTGTTGTTGTTGCGTGCTCTCCATGTTGACGCCGTTAGTCGCTGCTCCGTTAGACATCCTCGTGTTGCTCGACGAAGGACTCGCGATCTACTGAGGTTCGCGAGCTACCACGAATTCGTTAAATCCTCGTCGATACCGACCATCGTACATGACGCGGTCCTTATCGATGACCACGAAATCGTAGCGTCGTCTCCAACATCTCGCGCACAAGTCGTTGAACGCCTCGAACGTCATGTCCGTGTTCACGTGATCGTTGTACACGCGTCGCAAGTTCGTCCCGTCCTGTTTGAACAGCACGAGAAAATTCACGTTGTCTCTGATCAAGTGTTTCGGTATTCGCGCGTACGATTGGCACAGGTAGAAGCAGTCCACGTTCGCGTGCCTGCCCATGGAGAAGTATTCACGGATCGCGTTCTGTTCGTCGCACGCCACGTCGTCGAACACGAAGATCGAATCGGGCAGAGCGTCTCTCGGCGGAACGATCTCGGCGGTGTCCGTGTAGGGAAAGTGAGTCCTCCGAAACGCGACA
Organism: Andrena chrysosceles; assembly: GCA_963855975.1. NCBI lineage: Eukaryota > Metazoa > Arthropoda > Insecta > Hymenoptera > Andrenidae > Andrena > Andrena chrysosceles. The sequence goes on along the minus strand of OY979767.1, from coordinate 58,923,620 downwards.
ACACTCGCTCCAGATACCGATACTTTGGTTGTCGCAACGATTTCGAGTACACGTACACGTTCTCGAAACGCAATCCGTTCGGACTCTCCAACAGGCTGAGAAGCACGTTCGTTTTTGCGCATCCGGACGGACCGCAGATCACGGCTCGCACGCTGTTCGGCAATAACGAACCGTGCTTGCGCGAACGACTCTCGTCCCATGTCGAATCCTCCAACGTCCTGTTCGCGGTCACGCGAATAGCGTTCGGTTGTTTCGCGAATTGCATACTCTCTCTCTCTCTCTCTCTCTCTCTCACGCACCGAAACCGTACCGTCACCGCTATTTATACCCGCGACACCTGTCGAGCGAATCAGAATCGTAGCATTCCTCGAATCGATCGCTATCGAAGAACCGTTGATTTACGACTGTCCTTGCATCCCCGTGTATCCGCATTTTCACGTGTATGGTTGTGTCGGCAACGCGTAGACCAACGACAACGAAAACAGGATCGGGACTCGTGAACAAGATCATAAACCGTTTACCGATAGAGCTACACATTCCGGGATATCAGTTCTGCGGACCGGGGACGCGTTTGTCGAAGCGATTGGCTCGCGGCGACGAAGGTATAAATCCGCTGGACGCCGCTTGTCGGGAGCACGATATCGCGTACTCTCGTCGAAAGGACGAGCGCGAGAATGAGTGTTCGCGAACGACGCGACTTTCGGTGAAAAAGCAGCGGCGACCGGAGTGTGGGCCGCGATGAAAGCTAAGACCAAACTCGGTATGGGTATGAGAAGAGGAAGAAGCAGACGAACCACGAGACGGAAACGCGAGTCCAGAGGACAACGACGCCGTATCCTACCGGTAGCGAAACGCGGAGGCTTTCTCCCGCTTCTTCTGCCCGCTCTGTCGGCTATCGGGGCATTAGCCGGTGGAGCGGCGGGTATAGCCAAAGCGGTCAACGACGCGAAGGCAGCGCGAAAACAGCTGGAAGAAACGGTGCGTCATAATCGGGAGATGGAGAGGAAAGGACTGTATCTGGCACCGTACAAGCGCGGCGCCGGCATGAACCTGAGACGACGACGACGACGACGGTCGAGGAAAAAAAAACTCCGCTCGACCAGGCTCGCGGCGATAACCCGACAGCAGCTACGACAACAACCTACGACTAACCTGCAATTAGAGCGCGAGTGCATCGACGTACCGTTCTTTCGGGGGGTGTTTATGCGCGACACGCTCCCCGCGCGCGTACGACCGAACGAATGCGGTATCGTGAATCTGGACGAGAATCGCGGCGAAGGCACGCACTGGGTGGCGTACGCGAAACGCGGATCGCGCGTGCAATATTTCGACAGTTTTGGAAATTTGCGACCACCCGCTGAACTGATCGATTATTTCGGACGGGATACGACAACCACGATCACGATCAAGTACAATCACGATCGCTTTCAACGGTTCGATCAGACCAATTGCGGTCACTTGTGCGTACAATTTCTGCGACAAAAAGCTCTGGAATTTTGGCCTCGACGCTACCCTAAATAAATTCGCGCGCAACCGTACGTTCGAGTCATTTTCTCTCTCTCAGTCTCGCTAACGTAACCTACCGCGGTACGATGTCGCTCACGCTCACGTTAACGGGTCGGAGCAGCGTGCTGACGGTCAATTATTTTCCACCGATAGATTTGAGCGACGGACAGTACGAACTAGGACTCGCCGACTTGGAGACGTTTCACACGATACCGAACATCGACGCGAGCAACGATAAATTCTACTTCGTCCCGAACACGAACACCGCGCTACCCAGCGTCGATGTCGCTCGCGAATACGTTACGATCCCCCACGGTTCCTACGAATTAGACGCTATCGCCAAGTACCTGAAGCAACGATTGCTCGAGCGATATCCTCGAAGACGCGGTGACAACGAGAACGACTCCGACGACTCCGACGAGTATCCACTAGTGCTACGAGCTAACAACAACACCATGAAAAGCGAACTGCGCTGCTCGTTCTTCGTGGACTTTACGAAACCGAACAACGTGTGCTCGTTGCTGGGATTTTCCCAGACGCGTGTCTTGTTGCCGAGAACGTGGCACGAGTCCGATGAACCCGTGAACATTATAACCGTTAACGTGATCAGAGTAACGTGCAACGTCACTACCGGTGCGTACAGCAACGACAAACCGGTACACACGATTCACGAATTTTCACCTTGCGTGCCCCAGGGATATAAGATATCGGAAACTCCGCGACACGTCATTTACCTGCCGATCGTAGCGCGAGCGATACACGATCTAACGGTACGCATCGTCGATCAATACGATCGTCCTATAGATTTTCGCGGAGAGGAAATAACGATTCGCTTGCACGTGCAACGGCGTTCGCGCGATAAGATAACGTGAGTGCATATGTAGCATGTTGGTGTTCGATCACGCGTACGACTCATCGTCATCGCTCACCGCAGCTACCGCTCCTCCGGTCTCTGCACCGCAGTATCGCCACAACGAAACACCTTCACCGCCACCGACAACGCTGATAAAGACAGGGAGCGGAACAAGAAGAGGAAGAAGAAGAGGAACAAGGGGAAAGCCTTTGACTCGCCGAAACGCGCGTTTCCTACGATCCTTTGGGATTCGTCGTAACGTACTGACATACCACTTATACACACATGTCTAACACGATGTATACCATACTGGACGTGACGAGTACACCGACTTTCGACGATCGTATCACGAAGATCGAGGTGCACTCTTACAATCCGTACGCCAACACGACGTTCGACAACAACGATGAGATAAGAATACCCGTTCAGCAACAAGATGTGTACACGCTCCCGTGCGAAAGTTATCTCTACGTCGAAGGACGTCTCTCGTTGATGGCACCCGCGATAACGGAACAGGACGCGAAAGCCTCTGCGAGAGTTTTTCTGGACAACAACTGCGTCGCGTTCATGTTCGACAAGATTCGATACGAATTGGACGGAGTGGAGATCGATCGTTCCAGGAATCCGGGAATCACAACCGCGTTGAAACATTACGCGTCGTTGTCCGTAGACAGGAGCAAAGCGCTGATGAACGCCGGTTGGGACCATACCATCGCGCACAACCGCGACATTTTTAGTAGCGCGTCGTTCAATTTCTGCGTACCCATGAACACGTTACTGGGATTCTGCGAAGATTACAGACGCATCCTGATGCACGCGCGACACTAGTTGATACTGATTCGCGCGCGACTCGATACGAACGCGATATACGCGGCCGCTCTGTCCTCCGCGATACTACCGAAACTGGAGATACGCAAGATACAATGGCGTATGCCGCACGTCGCGTTAGAAGACACTCGCAAACTCGCGATGCTACGTCTCCTGCAAAGCGATCGACCGATCGCGATGAGTTTCCGATCGTGGGATCTGTACGAGTATCCGTTGCTGCAAAAGACTACGAAACACACGTGGGCCGTCAAAGCCTCGTCGCAGATCGAGAAACCGCGATACGTGATATTCGCTATGCAAACCGATCGAAAGAACAATCTCCAGAAAAGCGCGAGCAGATTCGACGCGTGCAAACTCGCAAACGTACGATTGTTTCTGAATTCCGAGACGTATCCGTACGACGACCTGAACCTGGATTTCGATAAATCCAAATACGCGCTCCTGTACGATATGTACGCGAAATTTACCCGTTCGTACTACGGCCATGGCGAACCGTTGCTGAACACGGTCGAATTTTTACGATACACCCCTATCGCGATCATAGATTGTTCTCGAGAGAACGAGTCGGTGAAGAACGCGACGGTGGACGTGCGAATCGACTTCGAGTGCAAAGAGAACGTACCCGCTAACACCACCGCCTACTGTCTCATCATACACGATCGCATAGTCCAATACAGCCCTTTCCAACAACTACGTCTATGACTACCTACTATACCCCCTTTGACGAACGTGGTGCGAAAAATCACGTGATTCCAACGACTACGTCTATGACTACCTACTATACCGAGGAGGATACTCGCAAAAACATCAGTCGCTCATCTGCAGCCGCCGGTGACTGTTGTTGTTGTTGTTGTTGTTGTTGTTGTTGTAGTACTACATACTACTGCGTACTAACAATGTTATCCGTCGTGGTCGACCTGCAAGGCTTCAAGACCGAACACAACGCGTTCGTCGCCAAAGAGATCGCGATTCTCGCAAACAATCGCGACACGGAAACGACCATTTGTCATTGGATCTTCGAACCACCGCGCTCCTACGCTCGCCTGTCGTCGTTCGAGAAGCGTCAAGCGTCCTGGCTCACGGCGCATCATCACGGGCTGCGCTGGTCCGACGGCTGGGTACCGTACCACAGGCTTCCGGAACTGCTTACCCGCGAGCTCTCTACCGTTGACGTGGTGTTCGTCAAGGGCGTGGAAAAGAAGACATGGTTGTCGCAACTGCTCCTAGGAACAAACCCAACCATCGTGGATATCGTCGAGATGTACGAGAAGAAGAAGAAGAAGAGTAAGAACGACATCGACTCGGACGACGACGACGACGACACCGACGAGGATGGCTCCGACGTTGACGACGACTATTGTGGTGGAGTCTTGCCTGGCACGGTCGTTCCTACACTCAAAACAATGCCTGGAAGGAACAGCGTACGATGCGCTTTCCACAAAGGCGGCGGCGGTGGCAACGATTGTATGTGCGCGTTGGAAAACGTGCAAAAAATTTAGAAGTATATGCGGTCCTAAATTTACGGTGAGTGGCAAGTTTCTATATATATATATAGTATCTGTGAAAACAAACCTACGATCCGCTAACCGTTTCTTTCTGTCGTTGTTTCCAGATGCTGCGGAGCGCGTGCAGTATGATTTTATCCTCCTCGTACATCATAGACGCTTATTACTCTTCCTATGTTTCATATACCTTATACAAAACTGCTTTATATGAATAAAACAAAAAAAAATTGCTCGTAGACAAAGTATACCTTTCTTACCCTCCTCCACATCCTACAACGTCGATGATACGTATTTGTTCCTGAAATATAGATTTTTAAGGTAGTACATGTGTTACGTGAGGGCGTTAATTTTTAGCGACCGAGCGGTAAAGTGTAAATTACTCACGCAACGCTTAACGAATTTAAAAGATATAATTGTAATTCCGACATAATTAGATTATTACGCCAAAAATCAGGATTTTTGTGGGGACGGCTACTGTCTTCAACCTATACAGGTCGCCCAGTCAGGATGTGGTACTTTGGTAAAGACGGTTCAAGCAAAATGAAACGGATTCAAGTAAAGATTACCATGTATTACAAAGAAACAAAAGGAAATTTTTTTAAAGGTGGTACATAAATTGGGTAAATTACATGGATTTTGTGCAACGTCGTCGTTGACAAACAAATATTATAAGAAATTCGATCCGGTTACAATTAAATATCGAAGGAAAATCAGACAATAATTGATCAAGGGAGAAACCCGCAACACATAATGGTTGGATCAATTATCACGCAAATGTTTGATATTGTAGAATTCGCGAATCGGAGATGATGAAAAATGTTTACAATTTAGGAACAATTACAGAATCAATTTAGGAAACTGACATGGCCAATACGATTGATACTTTAAGATTAAAACATTGAAATGATGGACGCTATCCGATGACAATCATTGAACATAATAACATACTTTAAAACACTCACCAATTCGGTGTGAAACTGTTAAAATTTTGAACGTCTTACTCGCTTTGTTTCGCTCTCTCTCTCTCTCTCTCTCTCTCTCTGTGTCTCTCTTTCTCTCTGTCTCTCTCTGGGTGCCTTAGAGGGTCCCGCGTACAAGATGACGAAGCGCAGGAGCGTCGCACAACACACACAATGTCGAAAGTCAGTTCTTTATATTCTTTTTAAACATTAGAGGGTAGTTGATTTAGGCAAAATAATTAAAGTTGATTATAGTTTTTAATCGATTAAAAAACACAAAATGTATATGAGTTTTGAGTCTCTACGGGGACTGAGTCTTTCCACGATCACTGGGATGCACTAGAACTCCGGCTCAAAGACTATTTCAATGAATAGTTATGTCCCTCGGACAGATCGACTACGCACCAAGCGACTTAACAGGCGACTGCCCCGAGCGTTCGCAGGGTAGGCCCGAGCACTCGGGCCTTTGCACAAAGAGCGCCAAAATTGCTGACTCTGCACCTCGTGCACACGGGCCTAACCGTCGTCGCTTCGGACCGTTCCCAGCCTCACAGTGCTTAGGTTTTCAGAATGTTATCGCATCCGGCGTTCTAAGAACGTTCTGCGGTGTCGAGATTTTTGCATGGGAAAATGCAGTGGCGCAATGACTTATATAAAATTATAATAATTCGGTTTGTGGATCATTGACAACTGATCGAAGGAAACTCCCATAACACGTGATGGTTGAATCAATTGCCAATGATGGTGTACAAAAATTTAGCAGGGAAGAAGAAAAATATAAATGTCTACTACAATGTTTCGGAGTGCTTATCACAGCGCGCATTCTAAGAACGTCGGCGAAGTTGGAAGATTATTGTCGTCGTCTTCCATGGGAATATGCCGTGGCGTGACAGGCTTCAAGCAGAATTAAATTACAACTATTAAGAATATTCACAGATAATCGACTACTGATTGAGGGAAGTTCCCATAACACGTGATGGTTGAATCAATGGTCGACATCTGTGTAGCGAAAATTTTGACATTTTAAAAAGTGACCGGCACGTAACACATGCGTAATGAAATCTCACACACAGACACACACACACACACTTGCTATACGTATAAAACAAGCTCTTTTTTTCTTTTTCTCCTCCTCCTCCTCCTTCTCCTCCTACTACGACGATGGCTACCACCTCCACAACCAACAAACTATACTTTTTTGCATATGTGTGAGTGTAAAACACTATAAAAGAGGCACCGATCGGTCTTGCGGACCACAGTACATCGCGTACGTTCGCGCTTCCACAGTTAGTATCAGTAGTATAGTTATGACAGTTCTAACCCAAATTTGAGTTTGAAGGCCATTTCCCCCACCCCTCCCCCTCCCATCAAACTCAAATTTGAGTTTCAAGGTCGGCGGAAAAATTCCCCGCGGGCAGCGCGCGAGCGGCGGGCGGCGCGTGGCCGGGCGGATGACGTCATCGAGATCGGGCAGCGGCGGATGATGTCATCGAGATGGCTGAGTGGTGGGGGTTATAGCGCGAGACCAGATATCGAATCAATCGATACCGAACCGATACCGAATCCGCATCGAGGAGGAACCGCGGGTGAATTGCTGCTACTATCGGGCGTGGTATCGCCACAGTCGGTAAGGAAGGAAATATTAATTTAAGATATTAATATAAATGAAAAAACAGAATCTCGGGCGACGGGGCTCGAACCCAAGACCTCCGCGGTACGAGTCAGCCGCCTAACCAACTCCCCCAACGCCGACGCTGTAACATTAGTCTTTAATAAATGGTACATATACAGAGCGTCACCAAGCATAATACATTATTTTTTCATCGGACGATGTTGGGCAATGTCGGGAAAGATCGGCGTTTTTACACACCGCGTCTTCGGATGGATGGGAAAGAGAGAGAGAGAACATGCATTCTAAAGCTTAAATTCGAGGGAGGGAAGAAGACAATAGAATAGCGTCTGAGAGCACGGCTTAAATAGAGGCGCAATTGCCTCCCCCACCACAGCATTTTATTTTAAAACTACCAATTTTTCCATAATGTGTTTCAATCTTAACGTAGTATGTAACTTGAGTAATATAATACCTGTGGAAGCGTCAAATCTTAGAATTATGCGGTGTCAGCAGAAACTGCATCGGATGATTTTGCGCGCTAATTTGCCATACGTGTGAATCATAGAAAGAATTATGCAGTATCAGCAGAAATTGCATAGAACTATGTTTGGACCAATCGGCTTTTTACATGCAATCTTTTGGGGGGAGGGGGTACACCAAAAGAGTTAAACATACGCGTGAATCATAGACAGAATTATGCTGTATCAGCACAAATTGCATTGTTTGGACCAATCGGCTTTTTACATGCAATCTTTTGGGGGGAGGGGGAACACCAAAAGAGATAGACAGAGATATCAAATCGTGGTATCAATCATAAAATCGCACTCCAAACTGCACAAAGCCTCAAATCGTTGCAACGTGTTGCGTGGAAAAGACATTACATATACATTCCATTTACGACCATGGGAGAATTCGCGCAAGTAATCCGCCAATTATTGGATCAATCCGCACGATTGATTTCACGGGAAGAATACCTCGCGTGGGAAGAACGGTGCAACGAGTGCATCGAATCTTTGGAAGAACACAGCCGAGTGAAACGCCCGCGATTATCAATCGGTGTTCGGCAATCGCTGGTTGCTCGAATCGCGCAGCTCGAAGGATTGAAACATTCGTTGCGCGGACGTTTCGTGCATGAAGGTGCAGGACATTCGAGTACGGGACTTTTGTGGCGCGAAATAGACGCTGCGTTCGATAGCCGCGTATTAACTGGTGCCGTGCTAAATTCGAATTACATCGAGCCGCGCAACTTCCTCCAGGATGCGGGGACCATTGTGTTGGAGCATGTGCGGGACACATTGAGGAAACATTGAAACCTCAAAGTGAACACTGTATTCAACGGTGAATTTGTGGCAGGTGACAAGCATGCATGTAAAAGCATCAACACCCGGAACTGCGAACTCTTCCGCACATCCGATCTACAGGAGTGGTACCAGAGATGCGTCATCGAACCCACCCTGGCATCGCTGGAAGAGTTCCAGGAACGCGACAGCGGATGGGCATTGACGAGAATCATGAATCTGACCATCAATGTCAACAAATACAATCCGTTGCGCGCGGGGTGTCATTTCAAGTTGCCGCGTGATTTATTGCTGAAGAAAGCGACCATTAGCGTACGATCCGAGGATAATGCATGCTTCGCGTGGGCAGTGGTCGCCGCTCTCCATCCCGCGGAAAGACATCCCGATCGCCCAAGTTCGTACCCCGACTATACATTGATGCTAAATCTCCAAGGCATTGAGTTCCCAATGTCCCTGGAGCAAATTGGAAAATTTGAGCGACAGAACGACATCTCAATCAATGTGTACACCTTCGAGGCGGAGATGAAGAAGGGATCGACGGTCTTTCCGTTGCGCCTCACCAGCCAAAAGAGGGATCGACACGTCAACCTGCTCTACACGCCGAATCAAGAACACGACGATGTAGGGCACTTTATACTGATCAAGAACTTGTCCCGGCTGGTGAGCACCCAGTTGAGCAGGCATGATGGAAAGAAATTCATCTGCGATCGGTACGTATATAAACTTATGAAATATCTCATGAAACAAATTAAATAAAAAATTTTTTTGGGTTTACAGGTGCATGCACTACTTCGGATCCACCGCGAAGTTGGAGGCCCATGCAGTGGACTGTGGGCAAATGAACGATTGCGCCATCCTGCTGCCCACCGAAGGCAAAAATCTCCTCAGCTTCAACAACCACTGCAGGAAGGAGCGACTTCCCTTCGTGGTGTACGCAGATCTGGAATGTGTGATTGAAAAAACAGAGGACAGTCACCGAATGGGTGATAAATTATGCGCGTATCAGCACCATAAAGTACACAGTATTGCATATTATATGCATTGTTCGTACGATACATCGCTGTCGACGTATCGATGTCGCCGCGACGAAGATTGCGTTTCATGGTTCGTAGACGAATTGAAAAATTTCGCGAATTTTGTCAAACCCATTCTGGCCAGTAATGTTCCAATGCTGGATTTAACTCCCGAACAGTTGTCGACATTTCGCAATGCAACACACTGTCATATTTGCGAAAAACCATTCGCGGCTAGCGATGTACGAGTCCACGATCATTGCCATCTGTCCGGACGGTTTAGAGGCCCAGCACATACGGAATGCAATTTAAATTATAAAAACGCGTTTTACATCCCCATAGTTTTCCACAATTTATCCGGCTATGATTCACATTTCATTATCGAGGAAATAGCTATCGCTTTCGAAGGTCACGTTGACGTATTACCCATAACTAAAGAAAAGTATATTTCTATCACAAAAAATGTCGAAGATACGGCTGATTCAGACTCGCGAAATTGTATTAAATTGCGGTTCATCGATTCGTACAAATTTCTCAACGCCAGTCTCGACAAATTAGCATCCTTTCTTAGCACAGATAAATTAAAAATTTTACAATCCCAATTTGAAACATTATCCACCGAGGATTTCAATTTATTGACACGCAAGGGTGTCTTTCCGTACGAATACCTTGATTGCGAGGACAAGCTGCAGGACCCATGCTTACCGCCGCGCAAATCATTCTACAGTTCGTTAACGGGTGAGACTGTATCCGAGAGCGATTACGCGCACGCCGAGACTGTCTGGCAGCGTTTCGAGATTAGAACCTTGGGCGAATACAGCGACTTGTATTTGAAAACTGATGTCTTGTTATTGGCAGATATTTTTGAAAATTTTCGCGAAAGTTGTATCAAGAGTTACGGATTAGATTCAGCACATTATTATACTCTACCTGGTTTCACATGGGATGCAATGCTAAAACATACTAAAATTACATTCGAATTGCTCACAGACATCGATATGGTTATGTTTATCGAACGCGGTATACGTGGGGGTTTAAGTCAATGTTCCGGAAGATACGCACATGCCAATAACAAGTACATGTCATCTTACGACGCATCAGAAAAGTCATCATACTTGATGTACTTTGACGTGAACAATTTGTATGGATGGGCAATGTGTCAGCCCCTACCATACGCTAAATTTCAATGGGTCGAAGATGTTGCGAATTTTGACGTGTCTTCAATCCCGATCGATTCGCCCACGGGATACATTCTTGAGGTAGATCTGGAATATCCGCAACGTCTGCACGACGCTCATGCCGATCTACCGTTCTGCCCGACGCGTGCCAAACCACCTGGTAGCAAGCAGGACAAATTACTCGCGACGGTATACGATAAGCAGCGGTACGTTATCCATTATCGCAACCTGCAACAGTGCACGCGACACGGTCTTCGTATTACAAAGATACACCGCGTGCTTCAATTCGCTCAATCTCCCTGGCTCCGCGATTATATCGAACTCAATACACGGTTTAGAACAAGCGCGACAAACGACTTTGAAAAAAATTTGTACAAATTGATGAACAACGCGGTATTCGGTAAAACTATGGAAAATGTACGAAATCACGTGGATGTAAAACTTTTGACACATTGGGAAGGGCGATATGGTGCGGAGGCAATGATCGCGAAACCGAATTTCCACAGCAGAAGTGTTTTTTCGGAAAATTTAATAGCTGTTGAATTGCGAAAACTCGAGGTGAAATTCAACAAGCCGATATATGTGGGTATGTGCATTCTGGACATATCAAAAATTTGTTTGTACGAATTTCACCACGAGTACATGTCGCCCAAGCATGGAAAAAATTGTAAAATTCTATATACCGACACAGATAGTCTCATTTATCACATTCAATGCGATGATATCTACGAGTCCATGAAACACAATATCGATAGATTCGACACGAGCGATTATCCTACCGACAATCCATATAATATGCCGCGCGTAAATAAGAAGGTTCCGGGGCTGATGAAGGATGAAAATAACGGTGCGATAATGACCGAATTCGTAGGTCTTAGAGCGAAAATGTATGCACTTCGCGTAGACGGCAAAAAAGATACGAAAAAGGCGAAAGGCGTCAAGACCAACGTCATAGCCAGAACGATAACTTTCGACGACTACGCGCAATGTTTGCATAGGGAGATCGAAATGGTTCGCAGACAATCATGCATACGGTCTAAATTTCATAAAGTGTACACCATTTCGGAATCTAAAATCGCTCTAAGCCCACACGATGATAAGCGGCATATCGTACCCAATTCGATCGACACTCTGCCCTGGGGTCATTATAATATCCCATTGTAAAATAGAAATTGTATTTATTGTATAATATAAAATTATTTGAGAATGTATAAAAAATTATTATTGTGTTTATTCTATTTATTGTGTAAAATATAAATGGTGGAATTAATGTATAAAATTGTTCACACATATATATGTATCATTGTATTTATTGAACCATGTATTATTATGCTACAATACATTATTTTTATTTATCCAAGAATTGTGTGATTTATCAAATCCCAACCACTTGACGTACACCTTATCCCCCTTCCTACGTAAGACTTTTTCCACTAGATACACATCAGGATCGGTGACGCGTTGCAGCTCGTGTTCATAGAATCCTCCGGCAACAGGTTTTCCACAGGAATCGACCAGCAGATACGTTGCAGGATTAGTTCCTTGTACTTTGGCTATCTTGAACACCTCCGTTGTCCAATTCGAGGTATAGCCTTTATCGAATATGGTTTTAAATTTGCTCACGCGCACAAACTCGCCCAACTTGAATCTCGCTGGAGCAGCGATCTTTATGTTGCTGTACACGGTGGCTAGCAGCTTATCGGCGATCGCAGGGGTAACATCGCAAGGACGCATTCCGATGGTTCTATGTTTTCGTGCGTTATACTCTGCAAGTAGACTTGGTAGCGCATCGGTCCATCTATAGGTTCCATTGAGCGTAAACAGTTTCCACATATCGTTTTTCAAAGTTCGATTGAAACGTTCCACGACGGAGGCCTTCATCACAGAATACGTCGAATAATGATTAACGTTATGCTTTGCCAAGAGTTTCTGCACATCAGCGTTGTAAAATTCTTTTCCTTGATCGGTTTGCAAATTTTTCGGATATCGATCTCTAAATATCTTTGCAAACGCTTTAGTCACCACAGCGCCACTTTTAGTCTTGAGCGGCAACGCCCATGCATACTTGCTCAACACATCGATGACGGTGAGTATGTAGTGGTGACCCTGGTTGAATCGTGAGTATGGACGCATTTCTACAATGTCAGCTTGCCACAGATCATCGTATCCATGCACTATGACACGCCTCCGCGGAAAATGTCTTCGAGCTGGAGCATGCAATTCCTCAACGAGTTGTAGCTTCTTGTGGCCGTGGTTTTCTTTACTCTTGGATTTCGATAATGGCTGCATGTTTGATCGCAGAGGTGTATTTGACACGAATGATGCGATAATTATCAGGCACGTTCATTAAGTGCTCCCAATCGGTCCAGGGGCAAGTTCATCCGCCTCGCATGATTCTCCTTCGCAGCGTTGCTGCGGGATAGAATTCGACGCCTGCGATATCTTTTGAACGCTGTTTTGCAGCGTCAGCATATCTCTTTGAAACGCGATCAGTTTCCTCTCTAATTCTTCCTGCCGCTCTCTCAAAAGTTTAATGTTCTTTTCCATGTATAGTTTATTGACGGCATCGGTGTCAGCCACCGGTTGAGCTACGCGTTGTATCTTGCATGATTTTGCATCAAAGTCGGCACCAACCACGCAAAGAGCGTTATCTCGCATGTAATTTCGAAGCAAACCACTCCATTTGTAATAGTCCATTCTAGCTGCTCCACTCTTCTCGAGCGATACCCCAAATTTGTTGATCGGCATCTCGATGCATACAGTGCACATCATTGGCGTGCGGCTTAATTTATATAATGAGGCCTACCTCGCGTAGTTCCTCGACAATCGATAGAATTTCGGGATCATGAGAGTTGTTACCCGCCTGACGTGACGCTTCCAGCAAACGCAATCGATCCACCAGCTCGTTGGGATCGTCCCAGTGTACGTAATCGATCTTGTTATCGTTTACCACCATGGCTCGTGGTGTCCTAAGACCTTTCCCTGCTTTATTGACTGATGCGCGTGGGATTAGCGGTGCAATTACATGTCTGTACTTGTATCCCTTGTTGCTCAATATGGGATTTTTAGCACCATGACCGCGTCTGTGGGCATTCGTCGCCAGCAGTATACTTTTGTATTTTTGTTTATCAGCATCGGTGTATATAGCATCATTGGGAATTCTCTTGAAAATCAGTTCGTAAAGACCGGATGTTCCTCCGTATCTTACACCATCTATGATTATATTATCATCCTTGTCTATATCGAAAGCTTTATCCCCAAGCATCGTTCCACTATTGCCAAAGTATACACCGTACACATAGTCTATTGATGTATCCTTATCAGCACTTAGGATCGCGCTTATGTATTTTTGCCCCAGCGGACCGAAATGACTGCGAAACGTTTCTTGTCCCTCGGATGTTTGAAGTTGCTGTCTGATAGATGTTACAAACGACTCATTGGGACTAGTTTCGAAAACGTCGTCATCAATACTTGCGAGCGATTGTACACTGGGAAATGTACTTATTGGTGTGTGAGGAACGGGAGACTCGTTTGATGTAGCATTCCGTCGTTTATGCTTCGATTGAACTGGTGTTGAGGTTATGGGTGAATATTCAGACGACATGTGCCGTTTCCTCTTTGTCTTGCGCGATGTGTTCCCTTTCGGATGGATTTTTTTAGGCGTTAATGTTTCATTCCCTTCAACGTCTATGCTCATCGGTGGTGATGCGCCAGCTTCTGTCGCTGAGGTATTTTCCACAATATGTTTTAAGGGTTCGACGATAGGTTTGAAGTATCTCTCCAACGCGACATCTTCCTCCATCTTGCCTGTCTTCAAAGCCTGATGTTTCTTACGAATGGATTCTCTAGTTTTTGCAATTTCCTTCGCTATTCTCTCGCGATCCTTAATCTCCAGAGTATCGATATCAATCATCGTTGTACCGCTGACGTTGCTTTCCCACCGACGTGTTGATGACAATTGACCGTCTCACGGTACGGCAAACTCGTTAAATCCCTTTCTGTAACGTCCATTGGACATCGCGCTATCCTTGTCTATTACCACGAAACCATACTCCCGTTGCCAACAATTACGACACAAAGCGCAGAAATCCTCGTAAGACATGTCAGTGTTTACGTGATCGTTGTACACATGTTTCAAGTTGGTACCATCCTGCTTAAACAGAATCAGCAGATTGGCATTGTCGCGGATAAGATGTTTGGGTATCTTTGCATACGTCTGACAGAGATAGAAGCAGTCAACGTTCGAGTGGCGCCCCATTGCAGAGTATTCCCTTATCGTATCTTGCTTGTCGCATGCCACGTCATCAAAGATGAAAATAGAATTCGGAAGCGATTCACACGGTGGGATGACGTCACTGTTATTCGAAAACGTAAAGTAGCCAATTTCATCTATCGGAGTCAATAAATTCTCCAAATACTGATATTTCGGCTGTTGCAACGACTTGGAGTACACGTACACGTTCTCGAAGCGGACGCCGTGAGGACTTTCCAACAAGCTCACCAACACGTTTGTCTTTCCGCAATTTGATGGGCCACAAACGAGGCAGCGTATAGTGTTTGGTAGCATGCTACCATGTCTGCGTCTTGTTTTCGAAGACACCACTCGTGATTTATCGTCAAAATTTGTGACGCGTATCGTTACAGGTTGTCGCACGAATCGCATCCTCTCCGCAAACTGTGAAAAATGATTTTGATACGTCGAAGCGCCCTATTTATAGGTCCGCATCGACACAAAACAGCTCAGTATTCAAAATGCTTCTGATCCTGTCGGATAATTGCGATATTCGAGACCTAACCTCTGAGCAGTTGAAATATATACCAAAGATTATTCTACTCCGAGAGTTTGGGAGACACATTGATCAGTTGTGGGACAGACTCCCCGAGCACATAAAAGCCGATTCTGAGGTTCGGCAGTATCGTCGGTGTCTGGAGCATTATAATCGTCCTTGGCAGCGAACGCATATCGACGGTCCAGCACCATTGATTAAAAACTGTAGCGAATGTCGCCGACGAGAGTAAAGAAAGGCTGTTGTTTGTTAAATCGAGCGATAAACGCGCTACCTATCGAATTACATATTCCGGGATACCAGTTTTGCGGTCCAGGAACACATCTGGCAAAACGATTGGCTAGAGGGGATCAAGGCATCAATCCGTTGGACGCGGCGTGTCGCGAACACGATATTGCATATTCGCGCAGCAACGACCTCGGCGAAAGGCACGCGGCAGATAAAGTTCTCGCTGACAAAGCGCGAAAACGCATCGTTGCGCGAGACTCGACTCTGGGTGAAAGAGGTGCTGCTACAGCTGTTTGGGCAGCTATGAAGGCCAAGACGAAAATCGGAATGGGGATGAAAACAAAACCCCGCAAAAGTACTCCAAAGAGAG
Source organism: Andrena chrysosceles (assembly GCA_963855975.1). Classification (NCBI taxonomy): domain Eukaryota; kingdom Metazoa; phylum Arthropoda; class Insecta; order Hymenoptera; family Andrenidae; genus Andrena; species Andrena chrysosceles. Next base: position 58,907,483 of record OY979767.1, on the reverse strand, counting down.
CGCCGAAAAAGCGGATTCTTCCGGTGGCAAAACGGGGTGGTATATTACCACTTCTCCCGCTGCTAGGTGTTCTCGGATCATTAGCTGGTGGGGCGGCGGGGATCGCCAAGGCGGTAAACGATAATAAGGCGGTACAACATCAGCTGCAGGAAATGCAACGTCATAATCGCTCCATGGAAGGTCGCGGACTTTATCTCGCACCATACAAGCGTGGACAGGGAATATCGAAACGAAAAAAAAAAACGTCGAAAAGAAAATAAAAATGCCCGCGGGTGTAACTACCGATGCACAATTGGAGGAGTTGGCAAAACGTATGCGTATTCCATTCTTTAGAGGTGTTTTTATGCGAAACGCGCTACCAGTCGGAGGAGTACGTCGAAACGAGAGCGGTATTGTAAATTTGGACAATGTCGAGGGGTCGGGGACTCATTGGGTGGCATATGCGAAGAGAGGGTGTCGAGCTATATATTTCGACAGCTTTGGAAATCTTCGACCGCCCAAGGAATTGGTAAAATATCTGGATAAGGATGCTGTGAAAATTGAATACAATCGAACGTCTTATCAAAAGTACGATCAGAGCAATTGCGGACAACTATGTCTACGCTTTCTACAAACGATCGGTACCAAATTTAAGGATTGACTTCCCGCCACTCTGATTCAGTACTAATCGAGCCGTACAGTTCGGAATATGTCGTTAACATTCAATCTAACCGGCAAGAGTAGCACCCTCGCGGTGAGCTACTTTCCACCCATAGATTTGAGCGACGATGATTACGAGCTTGGTCTAACAACCTTTGAAACTTATCACACCATACCAAACATCGACTCGAGCAACGATAAATTCTACTTCACCGTAAACTATGACATCAGCAACAGCGTCGACACCACTCCTGAATACATTACGATTCCCCACGGCTCCTACGAACTAGACGCGATTGCCAAGTATTTGAAGCAGCGATTACTCGAGCGGTATCCTCAAAATCTCGACGGTACCGATGACAGTGACATCGATGCGTATCCAATAGTGTTGCGTCCCAACAACAACACCATGAAAAGCGAGCTGTACTGCCGGTTCGCTGTGGACTTTACAAAGGCCAATAACATTGGATCGCTACTGGGATTCTCGACGAATCGGGTATTAGAACCAGGACGGTGGCACGAATCGGACGATCCAATTAATATCATGAACGTGAACATTGTTCGTATAGAATGTAGCGTGACCGCTGGCGCGTACAACAATGGGAGGCGTGTACATACGATACATGAATTTTCTCCGAGAGTTCCACCAGGATATAAGATATCGGAAACGCCCGCGCAGATCATTTACCTTCCAATCACCGCACGGATCATTACGGATCTAACGATACGCGTTGTGGATCAAAACGGACGGTTGCTCGATTTTCGAGGTGAAGAGATTACCATCAGATTGCACGTACGGCGGCGACGACGATAATACATGTGGTGCGAACGAAAGAGATGCTTGTATTGAACGACTCTAGAAACCCGTTTCTTCCAAGTGAAATTGTTTACAACAACTGCAACAGCTCCGATCACGCTAAAAAGAAGCGGCTCAGTGCTGCGAACATTGCATTTTTGAAATCATTGGGATTCATTGTGCGCATTTAGGTTGAAAAATGGTTGACATTCTAAGTATTGGAGGGAAGCCGACGTTTGATGACCGCGTCGTCAAGCTTCAGACTCACACATACAACCCATACGTCAACACGACGTTTGGATACAGCGATGAGATAAGAATACCGATACAACAGCAGGATTTATACACATTACCGTGTGAAAGTTTCCTCTATGTGGAGGGGAAATTGAAGATAAATAAGCCAAAAGATGCATTAACGGTGACGTTAGGAAATAATTGCATGGCGTTCTTATTCGATGAGATTCGATACGAGCTGAATGGCGTGGAGATTGATCGCAACAGAAACGTTGGAATAACTAGCACGCTTAAAAACTATGTATCGCTGACATCTGGCGAAGACAAAAATATGGAGAATGTCGGATGGGGCTTGAAACGGCGCGATGGGCCAATAGTGAAAAGTCATTTCAATTTTTGCATCCCACTCAAATATTTGCTGGGATTTTGTGAGGACTACAAACGCATGATTATTAATGCGCGTCACGAATTGATTTTAATACGATCGCGCAACGACAACAATGCTCTGATAGGATCGCCGATGTTGGAACCAGAAATTGAATTGGTTAAACTACAATGGCGGATGCCCCATGTGACGTTAAATGATGTTAATAAGCTATCGTTGCTACATACTTTGGAACGTGGACAAAACCTGAGCATTTGTTTTCAATCGTGGGATCTGTACGAGTATCCTCTCTTACAGAGCACGACCAAGCATTCGTGGGACGTGAAGGCATCTGCACAGCTGGAGAAGCCGCGATGCGTGATCCTTGCTCTACAGACTGGTCGAAGAAATGTGATGAGCGAAGACGTTACTATGTTCAACAACTGCAAATTGGCTAATGTAAAACTTTTTCTCAACTCGGAATTTTACCCATATGATGACCTGAACTTGGACTTTGACAAGAATAAGCACGCCATCTTGTATCACATGTATATGCAATTCCGTAAATCATATTATGGGTATAGTTGCAACGAGGCATTATTCACCGTGGCTGAATTTTTACAATTTGGCCCCCTCGTGGTAATTGATTGCTCGCGACAAAATGAGTCGATCAGGAATGGCACCGTGGACGTGCGCATAGAATTCGAGTGTAAAGAGAATGTGCCTGCAAATACTACGGCCTACTGTCTGATTCTGCATGATCGGGTGGTTGAATACAATCCATTAACAAACATGGTGCGCAAAATAAATTAAATTACCACGCTACTTGCCCGCCTGTATATGTACCATTTATTAAAGACTAATGTTACAGCGTCGGCGTTGGGGGAGTTGGTTAGGCGGCTGACTCGTACCGCGGAGGTCCTTGGGTTCGAGCCCCGTCGCCCGAGATTCTGTTTTTTCATTTATATTAATATCTTAAATTAATATTTCCTTCCTTACCGACTATGGCGATACCATGCCCGATAGTAGCAGCAATTCACCCGCGGTTCCTCCTCGATGCGGATTCGGTATCGGTTCGGTATCGATTGATTCGATATCTGGTCTCGCGCTATAACCCCCACCACTCCGCCATCTCGATGACATCATCCGCCGCTGCCCGATCTCGATGACGTCATCCGCCCGGCCACGCGCCGCCCGCCGCTCGCGCGCTGCCCGCGGGGAATTTTTCCGCCGACCTTGAAACTCAAATTTGAGTTTGATGGGAGGGGGAGGGGTGGGGGAAATGGCCTTCAAACTCAAATTTGGGTTAGAACTGTCATAACTATACTACTAGTATCCATAACAGTTCAACAGACTCGGCTGTAGCGTATATTCAAAATGTTCAACCGACATTGCACCGCTGCTTCCTACATGGACGAGAACCACCTCAGCCGCTGCAACGATACGAATTTTTCTACCGCACAGCGTCGTTCGAATCTAAGGTACGTAGTACACTTTTGCATACTTGTCGATTTACACGAAACCGTTCGATTCATCAACTCTGTGCGTGTTTCTTACAGCGATAAATCTGCACCATCGCCGAAGAAAGCCGTCGTACGAATCATGGGACGTGATTACCCACTGACCTTGACTATCTACAAACGCATCGCAATTGGAATTCGTATCGCTCGGGATTCGTGCTGCGTTGAAATCGCCATAGTCGACAACAAATTCAACGAACTGTGTTTCCCCATGTCTACGTGGAAACTTCTACTGCAGCAAGGACCGGAAATACTGGGACGTTTCCGGAACGACACAGCTCCGTCGCATCAAGACCCTATCGTCGTCGATCATTTACGCATCGACTTCACGCGAATCAACAGTCAAGGAATTGCCAAAATATCGGATGGCAGTTCCACCATTTACATGGCCGAAGCTACGATCCACCAAATGTTTAAATACGATCGCTGTATCGATCATACTTTCTCGTGGTTGTCGGAAATTCTAGACTCCGTAAGCGGGAAGTACGCGTCCTTTGTCGTCATTAAGGGGGAACACCACTGTGACGGCCGGAAAAATGAGCCCATTTTTAAGATTTTTTTAAGGGACAACTTACAGTTTTATTATAAAATTGTTATTACCTATCTTTAGTACAATGTCTTAAGAGACTATAAAAAAAAAAGTAATAGAAAAACATGCATAGATTTCCATATACAGTTAATCTCCTACATCCCTCACAAGAAAACATAGGTCGCTTATCGAAACGATATCTTTGGAACGGCAACTCTGAAATCAATTTTTTTTTTTAATATAATCGGTATGAGTGTAGTTTCCGTTGTACGTACCGATTTTTAAAAAAAATTATTTTTGTAAAAATGGTGCGCTTGGGAAGAAAAAGTTTCGAAAATTCGCAAAAAAATGGATAGTTTTTCGAGCGTATTTAAAAAAATATGTTTTCGATCAAAAAATCGGTACGTACAACTGAAGATACTCTTGTTTTAAAGATCCTATCAAAATTTCAAGTCGATCGGATAAAAATTGACAGAGTTATTGATTCGATCAGTTAGAAAAATGTCGTTTCGAGAAAATCGCGTTTAATGTTTGCACGGGAAAAATCACACTTCCGATCGTGACGTTCACTGTCACTCGAATGCCCGATCAACGGTTGCATTTCTTCGATTCTCGAACGAACAGCGTACCGTGCGTAAAAACGGGAAAAACCCAAAATTTACAACCTTTAACAATGTGGGGGAACAGTGGGTAAGAAAAATGTCGGCGCGCTATTTGCCGCTAACATAGCGCGCTCGGAACGGCATCGTGACGCGTCTCACAAAATGCACTGTATCTTCGTCAATTCTTCGAATATCAACTTGAAATTTTCAGAGAGTATTTTTGAAGAGTTAAACATTAAGAAAGTGAAGAAAAAAAAATCGAAATTTTTTCAACTTTCACAGTGGTGTTCCCCCTTAAACGCGCCGCTACGACACCGACCACGGATTATGAAAAGCTGATTTCCGAAAGCGAATATTTCGAACCGCATTCTTTGTTAGATTGTGAACTATTAGCGTAATGCTTGGATTCGATGATACGCGATGCTCGCAACGTATCGTACTAATGTATACATGTCTACATACTTTACCAATAAATACATTACTTTTTCATACGAAAACCTGTATTGTCTGATACCTTACACGATCCTTTCCTGCCCGCGCAGAATATCACTTATCCCAAAAACTATGTACCGTTCTTTCGATATTCATTTCTTACACTAGGTATATCAGGATCTCGAAACATCTATACCTCTTATTACGCATTTCGAATAGCATACACTCTATTGTTTAGTCTCCTGCACTGTTACTATACTCGCGTGACCATGAATCACTCATATTCTGATGCTACGTGATCGCTTTTAGGCATATGCGTATTATTCTTAACAGTTTACCTTCGATCATTATCGCAAACAGAAGCTCGCCGCTGCCCGCTTTGAATTTCGCGGTCTCGAGATAGCGCGCGCATGGCTGCTGCGCATTATTCTCGGAAGTGCACCTGCCACCGTTACGGTTCTATGTTTTTGTTGTGTTTTTGACAACATGCAGGTTTCGACTTGCATCATCTTCTACACGTCATCGTATCACCGTTTGTTTTTTCTGACCTTCGACAACGAGAGAAAGAGAGAGAGAGAGAGAGAGAGAGAGAGAGATGTTCAAAATATCGTACCTCTCTCACGCTCCGTGTTCAAACGTCGCCGCTGTCCGCTTTGAATTTCGCGGTCTCGAGATAGCGCACACACCGCTGCTGCGCATTATTCTCGGAAAGTGACCTTCGGTATCCGTATGTTTTTGACTATGGTCCTAGCGAGTGAGAGAGACAGACGTACAAAATATCGTACCGATGCTGCTGCGCATTATTCTCGGAAAGTGACCTTCGCTATCCGTATGTTTTTGACTATGGTCCTAGAGAGCGAGAGAGACAGACGTACAAATTATCGTACCTCTCCGCGCATTAGTCTCGGATTACGCGATACGAAAATGCAGGCTTCGACTTGCATCATCTTCTACGCGTCGTCGTACCACCGTTTGTTTTGACTATGGTCCTTTGAATTTTCGCGGTCCCGAGATTGCGCGCACCGATGCTGCTGCGCATTATTCTCGGAAAGTGACCTTCGCTATCCGTGTGTTTTTGACTATGGTCCTACAGAGGAATAGAGAGAGGGATATACGAAAATATCGTACCTCTCTCTCATACACTCGATTCAAGGGGTGCGATATGGCTTTGAGGCGATAAGAGGGTTGCGGATCGCTTCATACGACGCGTGACGTGTCACCGAGGTATCCCCTCCACCTGCTTTCAAGGCCCATTCCCCCTCCACTGATCCAGGGTCGCGGTCCCCACCTCCACGAGTCGCGATCCCCCCACCCGCTTCCCCTTGCCACCGCTGCGGTTCCCCTCGCCCCGCTTCACCCCCTCGCCACGCGTTGATCCAGAATCGCCTTACAAGGGAAGTTTGGCAACCCGTAAATTCAGAAAATTATGAAACTCGGTGTGCAAGTAGAGTAGTTCATCCGTAACGCAACCCTATTTTTCGTTGGTGCCATAATGCAATCTTTGGGGGTGAAATCACCCCTTGAAAAAAATGCAGAATTTTCTTTTCCGTGGAATATCTCGGGAAGGGTGAGAGATATCGAAAAAAAGTTTAAACAAAAATTGCATCCTTTTTTTATATCTACAAAACCGCGTAAAAATAATTTTCGAAAAAAACATATTTTTCAAGTTACCCCCACCACCAACCCTTAAAATCAAGTTTTTGTATTTTGTAAATATACGCTGAAATACCTCTGGATAATCTCTTTTCATACATATAAATAGTATATGCGTTATATTTTTTTTGCAAACAAATACAACCTCTATTACCGAATTTTAAGCCCATTTTAGCAGTTGCCATTAATAAAATGGTTTCTTAAACCCATATTTTAATTATTAGTTATATAAAGTTTAGACAGCTTTCAATTATTTAAGCAAGGCAGTAGGTACCTAAAATTGTATCCAAGCAAAAACTCATCAATGAGCTAATCAATGACGTGCATGAATCATTATGATATCAGCACATTCGTACATGCATTACTTCAAGTGTAATCGTATTAGGTTATTTTGGATATCACACGATAAATAAATAATGTGCGAAGATTTACAATGACTTTGCAAAACATATATTTTATCATTAAAATGACGCAGAATCAAATTGATGCCGATAATCTTGCCGAACTTTCCGATTTGCATAATGCATGTATATATATATATATATATATATATATATATATGAATTTTAAATGATTGTCAATCAATTTTACTTACCCATCCCACTAATGACATATATATGTATAATATTACATTAAAGTGATTTATATTAAATTTAATTATAACATTATAGCAGTTTTCATTAATGAAGTGGCCGCATAAAGTAATATTTAAACAATCGCAGTCTCTTTTTGTACATGCTGTATTGTGTGATTATACATCGGAAGAATTATACTAATAGAAGACGATAGATACATTGAAAATTACGACTTGTAATTGGTACAATAATGATATTCTTCATAGAAATGATTGAAACAAAAATACTCGCCACACCATGCACATCGCAGAAATCTACAGGATTTTGAAAAAAATCCTGTAATAAAACTGCTATAATGTTATAATTAAATTTAATATAAATCACTTTAATGTAATATTATACATATATATGTCATTAGTGGGATGGGTAAGTAAAATTGATTGACAATCATTTAAAATTCATATATATATATATATATGCATTATGCAAATCGGAAAGTTCGGCAAGATTATCGGCATCAATTTGATTCTGCGTCATTTTAATGATAAAATATATGTTTTGCAAAGTCATTGTAAATCTTCGCACATTATTTATTTATCGTGTGATTTCCAAAATAACCTAATACGATTACACTTGAAGTAATGCATGTACGAATGTGCTGATATCATAATGATTCATGCACGTCATTGATTAGCTCATTGATGAGTTTTTGCTTGGATACAATTTTAGGTACCTACTGCCTTGCTTAAATAATTGAAAGCTGTCTAAACTTTATATAACTAATAATTAAAATATGGGTTTAAGAAACCATTTTATTACTGGCAACTGCTAAAATGGGCTTAAAATTCGGTAATAGAGGTTGTATTTGTTTGCAAAAAAAATATAACGCATATACTATTTATATGTATGAAAAGAGATTATCCAGAGGTATTTCAGCGTATATTTACAAAATACAAAAACTTGATTTTAAGGGTTGGTGGTGGGGGTAACTTGAAAAATATGTTTTTTTTTGAAAATTATTTTTACGCGGTTTTGTAGATATAAAAAAAGGATGCAATTTTTGTTTAAACTTTTTTTCGATATCTCTCACCCTTCCCGAGATATTCCACGGAAAAGAAAATTCTGCATTTTTTTCAAGGGGTGATTTCACCCCCAAAGATTGCATTATGGCACCAACGAAAAATAGGGTTGCGTTACGGATGAACTACTCTACTTGCACACCGAGTTTCATAATTTTCTGAATTTACGGGTTGCCAAACTTCCCTTGTTAGTATACCTACTATTATTAATTAAAGTTGATGCATTTTAACACAGTGGCATATGGCGAAGTAAAAAAAAGAGGGTTTATAGTTTCAGTTTTTCTTCCGAAACAGGAAAACCATATTTAAGAAATGTACCAAAATTGGCACAAAAGTACATCGAAATGTCAGGAAATGAATTTATAAATTTCTGCAAAACTGACCACATAGTTTCTTCGTAAATGCCCATAAAAAAATAAGTTTACGTGCAAATTTTTGAGAAATTACGTAGAACAGTAAACGTGGCAACGTCGCACAATCGATATGTTTAGACATTTAAATAGGGAACGAAGATTCAGATCCATATGAACATTTTTTTCTGATATTTTGGTTATAAAAACGCTCCGAATGAATGCGACGTTGTCAGATCTGCTGCTCCAATTCACTACGCTAACCAATTTAATATTCCATTTTCGTATTACAATTATTTATATTAACATTGCACTTTTTAAAAAATATATACATGATGTTAAAATATACTACTTTATATTTATCGTCTATTATCCAACTCTAATTTGATTAGCATAGTTAGGAACTACCTTAAAAGAAACAACCAAATGTCACTGACTTCTTCAATCCTGCCCACTGTGCCGTTGTAAATCGGACTACTTTTATACAAGCAATATGGTAAAAAAATGCCTACTAAAATGCTTTTATGATTTGTATTGATTCTGTAAAAGTAGTCCGATTTACATGACATTTGGTATGATTTTCATCAGAAAAACATAAGGAATCTATTGCTGTCACTCCCTTATCGATACGATAAACAATAAAGAATTTCTTAATACGCCGCAATGAATATTTCACCCTCGACTGTGGGTCGCCGACCTCGATTCGCTGGGGTCGGCCGAGGATTCGTACCTGTTTCAGAAATAAAATATTTCTTTATCGTATAGTATACAAGTGACACCGATGAATTCCTTATATTTCTCTGATGAAAATCGTACCAAATTTCATGTAAATCGAACTATTTTTAACGAAGCTAGCGAGTAATTATATAAATTATGTTTCCATCTAATATCCTTCATTATGCTCCGAATTATGTCGTTCTTGGTGTTAGTTTCATCGGCGAAACATACGGAATCGATTGGCGTCGTTTTCGCAAAGATCTGATAAGAAATGCGAAAATCCTGGACATTTCTCACTTCTTCTTGATGGTATTCAAACCCCTTCGAGGGTCGAAAGCCATAAAATTCGGTGTCGAAGACGGTCCTCGAGACCTCATACAACAATAGATCTTTTCAAGTACTCGAAAAGGGCCAGCGCGGCGCGTCGTGGGGCCCTGGCGGCGACGCTTAGGTATAGGAAATACCATCTGCGGCCGCACGAAGAATCCTGCGGCGTGCTGAGGCGGCGCCGCGCCGCTCGCCGCCGCGGCGAGCCGCGCATTGGATATGGCACCTTTAGAATATAGTATAGTGCCGCATGCATATTAAAATCCCGTAAAATTGTATAAACGCAGCGAGACGTAACGTCTGAATTCCGAAATTTGTGGCCCCGTCCTATTAACCAAACAATGTATTCTTACCTAATCCGAATAAAGGCTCCCACGGACCAACGCGAATATTCGCGATGGCAGCGGATCCAATGCGGTTCAGCAAGTTTTTATACGTGGCGGTTTATGGGCAGTCACGTCACATCCGCGTCGGATCCGCTGCCGCCGTGAATATTCACGTTAGTTTGGGGGAGCCTTTAACCTTGTCTGTCCATAAATTATCCTTGTTTCCATTTACGAAGACTACAACTGTAAAATTCAACATTAGCAACGGAAATTGAGTATCAAGCTGTTTGCTAATCTTTAATTTTCTACCACTGAATGAAAACCTGACTATTAGGAAAATGTTTTTCTAAATGTTAATTTCAATGAATTCAAAGGTCAAAGAAAATACATAGTCATAATTGTGAATTTACTAGGCATATTAAAATTCCAATAATAGATCAATTTCAGTGCACTTCATTCGTCTGAAAACGACTTCCATATTCAAGAGCAATGCAGGGGCATGTATCGACCGCAAATATACAAGCGTCGAACTCCGTTCCTCAACTCTTAAGCAGTGGAGATACGCAGTTGGACATACGCGCAAGGGTCACTGATAAAGGAGAACTTTCATTGACATATAAAGCTATCGGGACTGTAATATTCTAAGAATAAAAATTTGACGACGGTAAAAACTGAGCGAAATACATGTATTTAGAATTAAGGATTTAGACAAGTATGCAGATGGGAATTTTTAATTAACATTGATTACTCTGTCACGAGGGCGAACACCAGAGTAAATGTAGGCACTCGCAACGCCTCACCTTAGTTCATTTTATTCTTCCCATGCTATTCTTATGCAGTGTTATGCAGCTTGACATTTTAAATCACATTCCGATCGGCGGATTTTTTCTCCAGAATATTTTGAGGAAGAGAGGCGAAGCGTAGTGCGAGTGGATGCAAGCGTAATTATGCACACTGATTTATTGACGACTGCACAGGAAGAGGTTCTCTGAACAACTGACCAAACATGTGAACCGAGGTAAGCTGAAAACTTGTAGGGTAAGCAGGCCAGTAGCTGGACAGTTTAACTGATTCTGAAGTTTACATCAAGGTGTTTCTTAGAACTATCTACTGTATTAAAAAAAATCAAAAGCTTTGCACATAAAAATGTACAAATTTAAAGAAAAAAATATCTGCAAGTAAAGAATTAATGTATTTAAGGATAAAATGATGAAAATTCTACTCATAGCTCGTATCATCAGTAGATGAACGTTAGGGCTAGCAGATGGACAGTTCAAAACCAATAGATGGCCGGGTGCCTGGCTAGACGAATAAAATACTTATTAGCTATAGTAGGTACCTAGATTAAGTTATTGTTATATCAAAACTAAAAACGTATGGAGTCTACATTGGCAGAAAACGGTGCAACAGGTTATGGGCCCAGGCCGCAAATAATGTGAGGTTATCTCTAGCCAAATGTGGCCAGACGTTTCACGCATGAAGTGACTCGCGCATGGTGGCGTAAAATCATACATATAAATACATTTTTCGCATACAAAAATTTTTTCCCGATAAATATGTTAATGTTTTATAAAACAACAAACGTTTTTTCCACAAAATAAAAAAACAATAATATAGATTAAAACTCTAAGTCTTTCAATATTAACGATTAACCAACGATTTGTCCATCTGCCGGGCCCCGTCCAGCTACTGGCCTGCTTACCTTAGGGCAAAACCAAGGCAACGCGAGTTTATGTAAGTACTTAGATGTGAGTGAGAAAAGAAAATGAGGCGACGTGAGGCGTAGTGAACGCCGACCTTAAGGCTGCCGTCTCAAGTTTGTTATGGTCCGAATCGATCGAAGCGTCCTCAGTAAACAGACGGACCCTAATGAAACTACTGCAGTCGATGAAAAGATCATATATAGATGTGATATCTCCAGGTACTCTATGTATACGAATTTTTTACGCATAGTTACCACATTTTCTGTTCTCTCCGTCTCTGCCGCGCTGTTGTCACACCTCTTTATATCGAGAAGTCTGGAAAGAATACAGCACGAGAGCTGCGTCTAGCGTCAGAGCCTCGCTGAACATAAAGGAGGATGGCAATAATGAAAGATAGAGAGGTTGGGTAGTGAAGTTAGGAAATATATCAATGAAACAATACTTATTTCGGTATCAATATCTCTTCTACACTTCGCAATTCTAATTATCTTTTCTCATTCTATGTAATTCCTCTTCTCCATTGACGGTCTTCCTCATTTGCTGTAACAACGATGCAACTAAAAATTTGCAGTTTTTGAGTTATTAGTATAGAAAAAGCGGTTGTTGTCTAACAAAACTTTTCCCGTTAACAAAACCCGTTTCCCCAAAAATCGTGAATTTTGAGTTATATATGTCGTAGTTGCAGCAAATGAGCGATATATTTTCTTGTGAAAAAAAATATAACTATATGATTGTTTATTTTGTTTGTTTTAATAGAATGTAAAACTTTCATATTTTCTATCGTATCGGTATCAACGTTTCAGTAACATACTGCTGAGATTTTCCAGATGAAAATGAATTTAAACACGGTATAAATCAACAGTCCAAGTCCTCGCTGGTCGGGTCCGGCGGTGAGCCCATATCGTGAACAGAGTCCTAATTCCGAGGGTTCGTTTCTCGCTTCTTTCTGACCGATGGGGGGGGGGGCGCGAGATGGGACGCTTTGCGTGCGCGACGGGCGCGAACGCAAAGCACGGAGTGTCAGGCGTCCGAAAGACAGAACGAGACAAAACATCAACGCGTCGTCTGTCTCGTACCGTCCTCGCTCGCTTTCAGTGCCTCTCGCTCGCTCTCGCCTTCACCGGACAAGAGTGAGACAGAAGTGGTGGGGATAACGAAAAGTCCACATCGTGTACACCAAACCGAGCCCGTAATGAGACAATACTGTAGCATCTTTTATTTGAGTTTATCCAGATATTATCTTTGCCCATCTCTGTTCTCCAGCCGCTTCGCCGTGATTCATCCAAGCCTCCGTGACGACAAAATAGTAATAGGGGAAATGCGGCAACAGCGCGATTCGACTCTCGATACGTCTCGGCAACTATGTCTTTCCTACATTTATCGGCTAGTTTGCTCTTCCACCGGTTTTGATGGTACAAGGCACGAATATACCGTCAGCGCCGGTGACGGAGAATCCTTGAAGCTTCATTCTGTCATTTCTCCAGTCTGTCTCAGTACACGATTCATAAATTCATTAATATTTGAACGTACGGTGGTTATTAGCGCTCAAACGCACCAGACCACCCTGCACAGATGTCTACTGGAGGCAACTATACCCGCAAAAACTTACTTCTTGCCGATTCCAGGGAGAAAGTTGTAATTTACGGTTTGTTTACTACATCGCGTATACGCAGGGCCGCACAGTGCGTTGAATCAATGGGAAGTTGGGACAAAAATCATAACTTCCGAACTAATCAGTTTTCGACCTATATACTGCAATACTTTTTTAACCAGAATATATAGATGCATCGATTGGTGTATAAAAAAATATATAGTTGCCTTCAAAAAAATTGAGGTGATCTCGATTTTTTATTGAATAAATAGTTTTTTATCAATATTTACTTTTGCAATATGTTGTCAACTGAATACTGACTAACTTTTGTTCCAAACATTTTTTTATCAAATTATTTTTATCACGTGCATTTGAAGTTAGAATTTTTTCATTGAAATATATTTTACATATATAAGCTTATTTAGACTAAAAAAGACACTCTTTTATATTCAAAAGAACCAAAATGTGGTCATAAATTCCATCTATTTTTTTCTGGTCTAAAGAGAAAAAAAACACTTTTCAAAGACATCAGAATTGCTGATGCGCACACGTCTTCCTAAAAAAATTTATTTCTCAAATAATTGCACGTAGTAGCAGGAAAACGCGATATTTTCATAAAGTATACAGTTAGGGGAATCAAATATAAAAAAATCACGAATACGTTTTGATACGTATTTTTTAAAAAGTCGGTTGAAATAAAATTTTCATTCTCGGGACTAAGAAGTTTTCTAATGATCAGTAAGGGTATAAGCCTAAACAATAACTTTGAAACACACATACCCATAATACTAGAATCCATTGTGAATAAAATGAGCCAAGAATAATAAATTGTCTTAAGGTCTAAATGAAAAAATAGAAAGTAACTCTACCGCGTATGAATTTCCAGTGACGCTTGAAGTCCTGAGATTCCAAGTTAAGATGGTAAATAACATCATAAACAACTACGGTATCCTAGCAACCATAACCGAACTCGATTCCTGAACATCTTGATATAAATATTAGATGATAATTATCACCCTGCAAAATATTTGATTTTTTACTTTTTGTCCATGCATCACCGCACTGTGGGCCGGCGGAACCATTATGCAAGTTATGCGCTGTATAAGGGCGCCAGCCGAATGGGGCGCTAAAAAACTATATAGCACGCTTAATAATAAAGGAATCCAACCCCCACATAAATAAAATGTACACCCCGTAAAGACAAATCATATTAAATAGAAAACGGGTGCATAAATTGGGGAGCACCAAAAAGTTTCTTGCATAAGGCCGCCAACTAACCTCGCGTCGGCCCTGCGTATACGTCACACTGGTGCTGCGTGGCTGCGGTACACCACTAGCGCCACCAACGGAGAAGCCTTTGAGCCTCATTCTGTTAAGTTTTCGATTCATAAATTCATTATTATTTCAACGTACGGTGGTTATTAGCGTTCAAATGCACCAGACCACCCTGCACAGATGTCTACTGAAGGCAACTGTACCCGCAAAAACTACCTTCTGGCTGATTCCAGGACGAAAGTTGTAGTTTACAGTTTGTTTACTAAACGCGTATACGTACACGCTTTTCCTAGCTTGTGTGAGCGTACGCACACATTCAAGGCCCACTGAGACGGCAGCCTTAAGCCGGATCCAGGCTTGAATACGTATAGGCTGAGCAAGGCCGAACACGCACGAATGCCGCATGCGGAGGGGTCGAAAGTGCGCTGTATCTTTCGTCACCAACTTCTGTGCTTAGCTACCGCAGTCGTAAAGATGCTATCGAAGAAACATCTCCTTCAGGGGGTAGAAACTAAGATATAAACTTCCGGAATAGTGTTTTAGACCGGAAGCAGCAGGCTTTCTTAATTTAGATAGCGTTAGTGTCACTGTATAGTTGTGTCTGTTTCTGCACGTACACGTTGGCTTGGCTGAGGGTTACGCACACTTACTGCCAACGCTTCACGAAGCTTCGCCAGCCATTTTGAACCATTGACGAGCATCAAGCATCAACAAACATTTAAAATGAATGTACTTAACAAAGGAGCAACATCAAAGAGAATGGCAGGTAAGAAAGTTTCATGTACAGTTTTCATAAACTTAAAACTTGAATTTTTGGATTGTAATTGCGAAATATGTACTGTCAAACACAAAAATGAATTTTTTGGTTTTGCAGGGAAAGGGGGAGTAGTTTATTGGAGATGTGCAGTGCCTGGTTGCAGATCAATCAGCAGCGTAAAGAGGCACAGATTTCCCAACAATGTGGAAAGGAGTGAGAAATGGGTAAAGGCTATTAATAATCCAAACCTGCATGGTCTCACGTGTGATGAGTTACGCAAATATAAGGTTTGTCAACTGCATTTTTCGAAAAGTTCCTATAACGGTACACCTGTTCGTCAAACATTGAAACAAGATGCAATTCCTGAATTGATGTTAAACATCAGTTCTTCTGCTGCATTAACAAATATGAGAGTAGAAGATGAGAAGACGCAGGGGGATTGTAGTTTTGAAATTCCAATGCTTTTGCCCAGTTCTGATAATATACAGATTATTCCTTGCGAGAGTACTGAAACTCCTGATGAAGGAATAGAGCATAATGCAATCGCTGTACATACTGTTCCTGATGAAGGAATAGAGCATAATACAATTGCTGTACATACTGTTCCTGACTCTGCCTCAAGTGTGCAGAATACACAATCTTCCGATTCTGCTTCGAAGGAAGCCATCCAGTCAACTCCTAAAACGTGTAAAAGACGAGTACTGCTTGGTTCAATAACAAGAAAAAGCAAGTTAACGCCAGTGGCTAGACGTTTACATAGGATAGCTTCTACTTTATTAAAGAAACAATCTAAGCATATGCATACAATGAGCACATTAAAGGAGAGGTTAGAAAGTGCTGAAAAGTACATGGGAACGGTGCAAATGAAAAAACTGAAAGGTCTATCTAAAATACAACTATCATTTCTAGAAATGCAGATTCGAAATGTACATAAAAGAGTTAATGTAAGTGAAAATTGTCACCCATCATGTAGGTTTCATTAATTTTTGAAAATATAATATTGTACATAATAATAGTGCGATATAATTGTAATTCATCATTTAATTTGTCACGTCCCGGGTGAGGTATTTGGAACGATGACTATTGGGGGAAGGAAAGTTAGGCGCGAATCTTACATCCAGCACGCTGAGGATTTTAAAGGAGTTCAGGCACGAATCTTACATCCAGCACGCTGAGGATTTTGAAGGAGTTCAGGCACGAATCTTACATCCAGCACGCTGAGGATTTTAAAGGGAAAGTCAGGCGCGAATCTTGCATCCAGCACACTGAGGATTTTGAAGGAGTTCAGGCACGAATCTTACATCCAGCACGCTGAGGATTTTAAAGGAGATCAGGCGCGAATCTGGCATCCAGCACACTGAGGATTTTAAAGGAGTGTTAGGCGCGAATCTTACATCCAGCACACTAAGGATTTTAAAGGAATTTAGGCGCGAATCTTACATCCAGCACGCTGAAGCTAAAGGGAGATCAGGCGCGAATCTCAAATCCAACACTCTAATCGACCAAGGAAGGTTTAAATAGTGAATACACACCCGGGGAACACCCGTTAGAGCACCTTATGTTTGTTTTGATTTCGGTAACAGGATTTACCGTTGCATTTATGTAAAGAAAGCCACACGTAATACTTCCGTGAATTGCACGGCTCACGCAAAAGTATGTTTGTAAACAGTGGAACCTTTCTCGCGTTCACGAACAGAAATCAGCTGATACTGCAGCCTGTCTTAGTTTGGAATCTTTGTAACCAAAGGATGCGCACAATAATTCGAAGCGTGATTTTAAAAATAGAGAGGTTTATTTACTTTAAACACGAGTACGTTATTACTGTTTAATAGTAATTGAACACAATATATGAATGTGAACATGAAACATAATATATGATAATTAAATATTTTGACATAAGCAATAAGCGTTAATATGAAAAATAATAATATGAATAGTTATACAAACAATAAATGATCGCAATAAGCGTTGATATAGAAAAGTAATATAAATGATCGCAATAAGCGTTGATATTGAAAACAAAATAAGTATTCGCAATAAGCGTTAATATGAAAAGTAATAATATGAATAGTTATACAAACAATAAATGATCGCAATAAGCGTTGATATAGAAAACAAAATAAGTATTCGCAATAAGCGTTAATATGAAAAGTAATAATATGAATAGTCATACAAACAAAAATAAATGATCGCAATAAGCGTTGATGTAGAAAAGTAATATAAGCGTTCGCAATAAGCGTTAATATGAAAAGTAATAATATAGAAAGCAATAGAAACGGTAATACAAAATATAAATGATGGTGGTTATATACAATATTATAAATGGTAATGTAATAGCTTACAATGTTTGATGAACGGTGATTGTTGGTCACTGAATTTAATGCTTAATAACACTAAACAAGACGAATCTTAGAATAATAATGAGTTCTTCGCGATACAGTTTGAATGTGGTAAAGAATATACTTTCCATACGGAAGTTTGGTTGATAATGAATCTTCGGCCTCTCGGGACCTCATATTTATGTATCCTTACAGGAATGTTGCGGGGGTACGCGCGGTAGGAACCTTGACATATTTAACAAATAAGTCGCAATAGGACTTCCGGGGTTTTTATGAACGGTACGTCTATTAATAGACATATTTATGTCACGTACGCCAAATATTCGTCGTAATTAGACCTTTGGGGTTTTATGAATGGTAAAAGGAGATACTCAACCCGTCGAATGGATTTTGGGTGTTTAAATAGGAAAGGGGTTATAATTGAGTTTGAGGGACTTTGATGGAGTGATTTTGACATATATGGGAAAGTATTTAGAATAGTACCGCGCGAAAACTAGTGGGATATCACAAATTAAATTTACTATTTGTATATTTACAATTTGTTTTATAGGGTAGACGATTCACCTTGGATGACAAGGTTCTAGCATTAGCTCTTTTAAAACAGTCTCCTCAATGTTATAGACTTCTTAGCAAAATTTTTATTTTGCCCACCCCACGTTCATTACAGACCTTTTTACACAAAATCCCTTTAAAAGCTGAGGTCAACCAATTGATTTTTGATCACCTGAAAAAACAGGGGTCCAATATGTCTGAGAAGGAGAAGGTATGCTTCCTGCTATGGGATGAAGTTTCCTTGCAATCACACCTTTCTTATTCCCAACGTGAAGATAAAATAGTAGGATTCGAAGATTGGGGCAATGGTAGAACAAATAAATTTGCCGACCATGCGCTTGTATTTATGTTGAGAGGAATCCACACAAATTGGAAGATTCCTTTATCGTACAATTTTTGTAAAGCTGCTACCAGTGCTATTCAATTAATGCGATGCATTAAAGAATTAGTACGAACTATCACCAAATGTGAATTTAAGCTGGTCGCCACAGTGTGCGATCAGGGATAGACAAATTCTTCATGTATCAGTAATCTCTTAAAAGAAACAAAAGCTATATGCCTTAAAGAGAACAAATTTTTTTGTAAGTATAAACAGTGTGCCCCTACCCTCCTCCGCAAAACTATATCATCAAAATTTCAGTTATTGTACAATATCTTTTATAGCGAATTAAGTAACACTATTATTTTCAGCTGGCAGAATTGAACTATCGCGACAAGTCATCATTCCTCTTTTTGATCCTCCACATTTGATTAAGGGGATGCGAAACAATCTCTTGACGAAAGACATAGAAGTTATTTTCCCACATGGAAAAACAAGTACGAGTAAAAATCAGGTAGCTGTAAAGCAGTTTCTCCTCACACCGGAATTTCTGAAAGAAATTGACGAAAAAACTGAAAATGTGAGAAAGATTGACCCAAAACGTCGATATTTTGCATCCTGGGACATGATAGAATTGGCGTATGATATCGACACTAATAGCATAAATAATATAAAAAAACAAATGCCGAAACTACATAATGGCATGTGAGAAAACATAAAATCAGAAAAATGAAGGTCAACCTGGCTGTTCAGACTTTAAGTCGGACAGTATCATCGTTTATAAGACATTTATCAAAGGTTTGTATTTTTTTCTGTGCATTACATTTCTATTTCACATGAAAAGAAAAACAATTTATCATATTTACAGGTGCAGTGCAGACTGTTGCAGGGATGCAAAGTATGCCGATTACGGAAGGTGTAACCACATCTGAAGTAATTAAATTCTTCACGATGCATTCGATTCCGTCAATGCTAGAAAGCAGGACCAAACATCAACGAAAAACGCCCTCCGAAATGAAGTGACCAGCAGCAGCTGTCACTCCATCTTTTGGAAAGAGGCCAGTCGTTGTATGGCAAATAATATCCAATTTGTTGATAAGAAAACGAAAAAACCTAGAAGTGTGCCGTCACTGAGAAATTTTAGTTTCACGTTGATGGGATTTCAAAGATTGTGGCGGACCCTTCAACAAATGGAATTCGAACGTTTTTCACCGCGATTTATTAATCAGGACCCGCTAGAAAATTTTTTTGGCATGATTCGAAGCCACGGAGGCAGAAATAATAATCCTACGCCGCAGCATTTTGAAATATCCTTCAAATCGCTTCTCATTAATAATTTAACTGCGGCGAAAACTGTGAAAGGCAATTGTGAAGAGGATGAAGTGGAAGCTCTCTTTTCACTGCACAATTTTGCCACGATGGCTCAGAATTCGGAAAATATCTGTGGTTTTACAGAAGCAGAAGAACACAGTAACCAATATATTATTTCTCACGATGACTCTACGGCCACTGGTACTTGCATGGACTCGGCAACAATATTACTCAAATTATGCACAGACATCCGATTTAAATGTTGTTGCACATGTGTGTCTGATATGTGTAATTTTAACAATTTTGACGCACTATGTAAAGAAGCGCATGATAATCTCGAGGCTAATATCGCGAACTATTGTTTTAAAAAAAATGTTCTAAAAAACTTGATGCTGCCATTATCAGTAATATTAGATTTTTCATGTATAACATGTACAGTGCATTTTCAGCCTTTATGTGAGGCTATTTTAAAATCTATTGCTCTAGAATACATCATGTGTTGGGGTAAAAATATCAATAGAATGTTGAGAGGGCAAAATTCAGGTAGTAGGGCGGGAGCAATGTTAGTAAAGCAAGCAGTTACTCAGTATTCGAGAAATTGTAGGGAAAAAAAAATAAAGGAACATGTTGAAAAGAAAAAACTGTGCCACTAACTATCCCTTACCTCTACTTGTATGTTTACAATTAAGTATATTATACAAAATGGAGTGTAGAGATACATTTGTTGGCATTATCAATTATTGTTGGCAAAATAATGTCCAATTATGCCAATAATAATTGAAAAAATGGGGAAGGTTTAGGTAAGAATCTTCAGGCGAATGAGAAATATTTAATTACAGTCAATTATGGCAAATTGAATTAAATATTTCTCTCTAACACCTGAATTTCATATCCAAATCTTCTTAACACGTCAACAAATGTATCTCTTATTCTGTATTGCAGTACGCAAATTCTGAACGAATTTGAATTTTCCCGGCATTGGGTCGCCATATTGAATTTTAGTTCCAAGCAGAATCCCTACAAATTTAGATGGCGCCAAAATAGGGCTCCGTAACTTCTGCTCGTGCTTTTGTTTTGATGTTCGAGCTCGTGTATATACTTGAGAGATAAGGGATCCGTCTCCAATTTAAAGGAAAGACGACGTAGGCGGAACCACGTACCGTCAGCTGACCAGCCCTTTTCTTCCTGCGTCCCTACACGAAGCATATTGCCGTTCCCCGCGAGTAATCTCGTGTGATTTTTTAATACAACAGCAAGTCGGTCAGGTTGTATGAATTGAGAACAATACAGGGTGTAATGAAGAAAAGAAAGACAAATTATTCATTAAAATAGAGCTTTAAGGGGGGAGACCACTGTCTCGGTCCGAATTCTAAGGGTGTTTTCGGGAATTTATTTCAACCAAACAACGCAAGTAAATCAATGTATCGCTTAGTATAGTTAATAGTGTACATATCGAAAGGTAAGAAAATTTTTTTTTAAATCAAATTCATAAATCCGTTTCCTGTATACTCTTCGTCAAAATTTGCGCTCTGGCAAAAACATGCTAAGGTCGGTATCAAATATATTGGCCGGTGAATTCGTTTTCGCGAACAGCGATCAAGGACAAATCAACCACCACCATTTGACGATCGTGGATTTGTCAGTTGGAATTGCGTGGCCCTCGCAGGGAATGGTGGGGCAACGGGAACGCTGCTGGACTCCGCTGTTATTTATTCTTAGCGTAATAGTTGTGTGCGTTACGAAGCTATGCGTAGACCAATACGAGATGAAGCTATCGAGAAAGAATCAATCTGCTGACCAATAAAGCTCCTGAATTTTTTCGTTGCTAACGCACACCTATTCTGATGTGTTTACTTCTACGCTGAAAACTCGGTTTGGTCTACACCCCAGAAGCTTGGCACCATCCCCACCATTTGTGGCTCACTCTTGTTCTGTGAAGCCGAAAGCGAGATGGAACGAGAGCGAGTCAGAAAACGTTGAGAAAAGGAGCACCGAGGCAAACAAACGGTGTGGTGGGAGAATACCCCTCACGAAACTCACCGGCCAATATATATGATACCGACCTTAGTCGCGTTGACAGTCCCCAGGCCCTATGTTTCATCGAAATTAAAAAAAAAACAATAATATTTAGAAATTAGAAGCCTGCCTCTATTACGTGAAGATCGAAAAATGTCAAAATTGTAAAAAATAATAAAATGGCGGACCACTGAAAAAAAGTCGGTAATTATGCAGGACAGGTGTTTCCTCACCGATTTCAATTATTTTTGGATATGTTGTCGGGGACATGATTCTGAACAACTTTTTCCTATACGTCTTACCGCCGCTCGACCTTCGTTGCCGAGATACTTGCCAAAAACTATCGGTTGCAATCTGCCCATACCTACATACATTGTATGTACTTGTATGCACTAGCCGCAGCTGAGCCCTTGGCTCGTCGTTCGACTGTTTATTCAGTATTGTTGTACACACATCACGATGTGAAAGACGTATCACTTTAGTTTTCTGTATCAAGAGTGTTGTTTCAGTACCGAGAGTGTTTGAAATGAAATTGTACGAATTTTTAAATATCTGCAATGATTATAACAATTTACTGGAGTTTTTAATTGAACAAAAAGTAATTCATGGAATGATGAATTGCGCGAAATGCAAAACGGAAATGACGTTTAATAGTGAAACATTAGTGTTTGTGTGTTATAACATCTTCTATAGATTGAACAGAAACAAAAAACGCGTAAAACAACAGTGTATGTCAAGAATTAGTGCACTTCACAATACCTGGTTTGAAAATATACACATGCCAATTCAAAATATTTGTCGGTTTATTGCATACCATATAATGCTTCCGCCACCTGGGTCGAAAAATCTTCGGTTCAAATGGGAGGCGAAAACAAAATCGTCGAAATTGACGAAGCTAAGATTGGCAAGCATAAATACAACAAGGGCCGTCTTGGCAATGGGTGTTTGGAGGAATTGAACGAGATAGTAAGCAAGTTTTCATTAAACCAGTATCAAATCGAACTTGCGAAACTCTACTTTCCGTTATAAAAAAAATGGATTAAACCAGGAACAACAGTCATGTCGGACTGTTGGAAATCTTACAATTGTTTAAATGAAGAAGTCTACAGACACTTAAGAGTGAATCATAAAATCAACTTTGTTGATCCGAATACAGGGGCACACACTCAAAATATCGAGCGTGTATGGCGGGAAACACGAGCAAACGTTCCGCGTTATGGAACACGTGAATATCATTATTCCGGATACATAGCGGAGTTCCAATTTCGACGAAAATTCGATTTAATAATCGCATAATCGCGTTTTTTAACATAATGGCAGAAATATTTCCACTTAGCAACGAATAAATTTCAATAAATTTCAAAATTTAACTAAAAGCAAACTAAGGTAGTTATATATATTCTTCCCCATCCTTTCTCCTTTATATTCTATGTACATGTTACCGCCGCTCAACCTTCCTTTCCGAGATATTCGCGAAAAACTTCGGTTGATTTATTCCAACGCAACGCATTCCACTTTCCAACTTGCCCCGGGTATTAGTATTGGTTTGGGTTAGATCAGTGGGGGGGGGGGGGCGCGTAACGCATGGTAGCGAACCGATCTGAGTTTAGAGATTTGACCCAGAAACACCCCGACTTACATCGGTTCGCTACCATGCTTTACGCGCCCGCGAGCAGGCGCGCGCCCCCGCCCTGATTTAACCCAAACCAAACTAATACCCGGGATAAGTTGGAAACTGGAATGCGTTGCGTCGAAATAAATCAACCGAAGTTTTACACAAATATCTCGGAAACAAAGGCCAGCTTCGTCATTTGCTTTGGTCCCATGCTGGCGCATACGCTGCCACGGACGCGTACTGTAGATAGGTATACGGCAGAATACATTGTAGTAGTAGCAGCAGTTTTTCGCGAATATCTCGGAAACGAAGGTCGAGCGGCTGTAACATGTATAGGGAAAAGTTGTTCAGAATTATGTCCCTGAAAACATATCCAAAAATAATTGAAATCGGTGAGGAAACACCTGTTCTGCATAATTACCAAAAAGTCATGTTTTCGGGGTACAAAATTGGGGAAATGATGCTAAAAAAAATAGAAGCAGATCGAAAATTGAAAATGTCTGATTTTTTATACAATAAATGGGTTTTCCGTACAATAAATGGCCTTGATCATGCCAATTGGACGTATAGTTTTCTCTGTAGACTGTTAACGCGGTTGAACAATGTCATTCTGTGGAAAACGCGTTCAATGTTCCGCGTGGCTCAGTCGTGCGTTTGACACTGCTTCACAAAAAACACCATATCTCCGTCAATTTTGCGTATTTCTTCATAAAATTTGGAGAGAACATTCTTGAAACATACGTCTTTCAGAAAATGTAAACAAATTCAGATTTGAGACAGTGGTTTCCCCTTTAAAGTCTATCATATGGTAAATGCATTATATTGTTAAAAATGTAATTTTTTTATTTTTCATCAACTGTTTATGACTATATTAGTAATGGATTAAATTCATTCACATACATCCATCCTTCATGATTAAAAAAAAGACACAAGATCATGCCTTCAATAATTTAGGTCATTAAAATTCATTTCTGAAGGTGGGTTTCGTAAAAATCGCCGAAAGCAGGGAACTTCGAGGATTTGTATTTTTTTAAACAATTTTGAAACTAGAAAAATGAGTACATAGCCCTCCCTAATTTCATATGGACATCGAGGATTTGAGAAAAGTATCTCATCTGCTTCTATCAACCACGCTGAGTGCAATACACTCCAAACTTCCTTTGATGTGTGGAAGAAAACCGACAACGGTCGGCTCAGGCCATGTGTCTTCGTCGGCATTCGCGAGTGGGGCCGCATGCGTCGAGTCACCACGAATGATACGTCCACACTAGCATACGCGTTCATGCTTACCCTTTCTAACGTAGAAGCATGCGGCCCTGGCTACCGTTTCACCCGTCCACATTAGAATTTTCGTGCGCGTTCGGCCTTGCTCAGCGTATAGTCATTCAAGTCTGGATCCGGCTTTAAAGGTGGGATTTCTTATACGCATTCAGACGCGTAGGTATAGAAAATCTCTCCTTAAAAGTTGGGGGAAAATATAGCCAGGTCAGTTTATAGCATCTAAAATCTGAAACGAGTTTTCAATAAGGGAATATAAAGAGGGGGTTTGTCCCATTTTCATCAATTTACTATTAGTGTCTCGTTTTTTATTAGGATGGTGTATAAAGTACGAGTATTAATCCGGCGTTGGTAAGGTGGGGAAATATAACAAGAGTAGTAAGGTGGGGTCCCACAGACCCCAACAAATAATTGTAGTGTATTATACAATTCCATATCTTGTAATTAATATGAGATTACATAGTGGCGTGATATTTTACAGAATAAAAACGCAAATCCACCTAATTAAATTTTTATTTACAAGAAATACTTAACTAATTAAACATCTTTAATTTTCAACAGAAATTGTTGTTTAGGGCGTCGAGTAGCTGGTTAGGGAAGGGGAAGCTACACTGAGGCACGACTCACTGCAACGCGTTGTTAAAAAATTATAGTCAATTTAAAATCATTGGGATCTGCGAGACCTCACCTTACCAACGCCGGGTTAAAATTACTTTTCGTAATATTTCCGCTTTAATTGTAACCGAAATTTTCAATTTGACTGGATTCGTTTCTTCGATTGATTTATTTAATTTGTTTTAAGCAAAACAATAAAGTATGCTATTTTACAGTTGTGTAGTATAATACCTATTAAGAGATTCACAAAACTACTAGGTTCAGGAAGAATGGGAGAGGGAAAGTAAGATGCAGATGAAAATCATAAAATTTAGGAATCAGGAGAATGAGTTAGGTCCGTTACGCACTTGGCGACCAGTCGGCGGCGACCAGGTTGCCGAGAGACCAAAATTCGGGCAACGAAACGAAGCGACCAGACCGGGTGACCCGACACCTATCACTTTCGTATAGTGCGCCAAACAGAATGGACGTCGAGGAGATAGTTCTAATTGTGCAGTGCATTGAAAAAAAATAAATAAGGAAGAAGCAGCATTCAGTGCATTTTTTATTGTAAGATCGCCGTAAGAAAAGAATGTTTATTGACTTTCTCATTCTCAAATAAATGCACCATTTCTTATTGTTTTTTCAATGTCGCGATTGGAGTAATCATTATATGACAAGTGCCAAATTCCCTTTCGAGATTCAATTTGCAAGATAAATTTCTGCATATCAAAACTCGTTTCGTTGCTTGCGGGTGTTTGGTCGCCAAAAAAATCGCTCATCGTGTGAACGCGTGCATTAGAAACAGGGCACCTCGTTGGTCGCCGCGACCACTTGGTCTCCCGTGCGTCGCTCACGTTTTCGTGGTTGCCGGCGACTCGTTGGTCGCCGCGACCAAGTGCGTACGAACTCATAT
The DNA here is from genome assembly GCA_963855975.1 of Andrena chrysosceles. Classification (NCBI taxonomy): domain Eukaryota; kingdom Metazoa; phylum Arthropoda; class Insecta; order Hymenoptera; family Andrenidae; genus Andrena; species Andrena chrysosceles. The sequence continues at coordinate 58,881,074 of OY979767.1, read as the reverse complement.
GTCCCCGTATACCTCGTGGTCGTCGGCGACTGGTCGCCAAGTGCGTAACGGGCCTTAGTGCAAGGGGAAATGAAATAGAAAAATTAAATGTTATGCAAAAAAATAAATGTCCTACATGTGGCGTAGAGAGAAGGTGAGGCAGAGAGAAGAAAATTTGGCGTGCGATGGCGTCAGTGCGGGGGTTAATGATGACGTGCGAGGGAAATATAAAAGTGAAGAAATATAGGGTCACACAAAAGTAACGCAACTTTAACTTTCGACACGTAAAGAAAAACTGTTACGAACGTTTAGGGGAATTTTACGAATATAGTATGTCCACAATGGTCCACAATGAATAACCACAACAATATTATCTTCATGTCGCGTTTCGACTATCACTGACTCCATGTTGTTTAAAGAGAGACTTGCCGTGTAACCCCCAACCAAAAGATTACCAAAAATTTTATCAAACAATTGTTGTACAAGCTTCAAATAAAGTGTTTGAAAATTTTAGAAGCTAAAAGAAGCAAGTTTTCACATTTGTTTCTATAAGAGAGTAGATTTTGGGTTGCATTGCTTTTGTAACACTCTATACTTGAAGAATGTGTCGCAATCGTTAAATTAATGCACTGTACTGAACACATGAAAATCAGTACATTTCTGTATTATTCGTTGCGGATACTTATTTTTATGTACGTAATTTGATTAAAAATATTTTCCTTTTCAATGTTTATTTTAGGAAATTTTGTCATTTTAGTACCAAAGGTTTCTCTTTGTTCTGTATACAATCCTAATAATATTATAAAAAAGACCGGAAAGAAATGTATACATTTTTGAGTTTTCAATAAAAATATGGATTACAATCGCGTAAGTTTTATGCCATTTTTTAGGTACAGGACTAGTTACTTTAAACGCACGAAAATGAAAATCTGTCCAAGTAATGCATGGATAATTTAATATTATCTTCCAAAGTCTAAGAATAGAAAATTCAATTAAATGTACATCTTACTTAAGCGAGAAACTCAGGAAAGTGGAAATACTAAACAAGCTCGAACGATGGAAATAAATTTCTGTCACTATATCTTACTGCACGGACTGCTGAGATTTATGTTTCAATTACTTAGAGCAGGGTTGTCTAACTGACGACTCACGAGATGCCGGGGGCTCCTCCGCCTTGCGGCCACGCTGACGATCGCAGTAAAATTCGTCCGTCCCTACACAGACATAAATACATTCGATTGCTACGGCCGGCCACGGCCATACGTTGGCCGTGTATTACATATAATTATAATTAATACGACAATACGAACTGATATATCCTTAACAGCGAAGACCAAGAAATGTATTATCGAGTTGCATTGTGTAATTTGCAAGCAGATCCGTTCGTTCATCAATGTTTGGTTCTACATACAGATGCGAAAGTGCGTTTTCCGTTATGACAAAAATAAAAAGTAAATATCGGTCAAGATTAGCGGACCATTCATTATCTTCGCTGTTAAGGATACCCATAACAAAAATTGATGTGGATATACCATCCCTTGTCAATAATATGACGCGGCCTCAATGGCACGTTCACATTCACAGAGACGAGTAAAAGTAAGTATATATCAATTCGTATTGTCGTATTAATTATAATTATATGTAAACGTATGGCCGTAGCCGGCCGTAGCAATCGAATGTATTTATGTCTGTGTAGGGACGGACGAATTCGACTGCGATCGTCAGCGTGGCCGCAAGGCGGAGGAGACCCCGGCATCTCGTGAGTCGTCAGTTAGACAACCCTGACTTAGAGTGATGCATTGCGGCGGTATTCCGATATAACGATAAAGTTAATCGGACGGATGTAAGAAGTGACACTCGTAATACCTTCAAGGTAAATCGATATTACAATTAATATTAATCCAAATACTATGTGTATAGGTATATCTTCTCAGTAGATTTCTGATAACTAAAATTAAACAAACTGTTTGCTATTTTTAAACAGCCCCGTGATTTTATTTAAAGTGTCGAAATAGTAGTACAAAAAAATAATTCTTTTTTAGGTTTAGAGCATTTTAATTTAGTTTTTTGTGCATTTTCATTTAACATCATTTTTTCCCCTATATATTTTTTATTTATAAGAAGCTAATAGCTTATCAAGAGACACGGTAGTGTCTCGCGCCAATTATATAATATATATGCGCAGCGCGAGACACAGAGTGGCTCTATTACGCCACGACTCGCTATCAAGAACTCTGAGATTTCCGAATCTCAATAACGGCTGATCCGATTAGATTTTGAATGGTCTTAATGGATAGCTTGGGTTTGATTTACATAAGAAAAGTGTCTTCGTTTTGTTCCTACGGGCCTTATGAGCTGAGATATTTCGATGTAAATTTGCAATTTGCTGAATTTTATGTTCTAAAGCAGCGCTGTTCAAGGTCGCTTACACGTAAGCCCGGGGTTCTCCCACTCTCGTCCGCGTTGTCAGGGATACCGCGCGACGCTAAAGAGGCGACCATGACAGACCAGCGCGTCCGTCGTCGAGCGAGCTCGGACGCCCGATGCGATATGTGTATTAGTGACACGCACCGTCACAGCCAGCCAATGCTACTACTTCCCGCGAATTTCGGATTATTCGTCTTTTGTTTAACGTCTGAGGAGGTCAACATGGCACAAAGCAACCTCATTCAGTTAAAAACCACGAAGACGCTAGCCCGTCATGGCCTTCTTAGCGTCGCGCGGTCTCCTTGACGACGCAAGGCACTGTGCGAGAGAAAGATTGGAAGGGGAAGCTGGCGCGTGAGTGGCCCCTACGCTGGCCAGCGCTGTTCTAAAGATTCAGCATCGTCTCGTCATCGTCATCGTCCTACACTTCTAGGCAAGAGGGGAATATGAAAGGGTGAGGAAATGTCTCTCAGGCACGTCGCTCATTGGATGTGGGTTTCGACCAATCGCGTAACAAGTTGTTGTAATCTGACAGCTAGACAGAGATATTATAAATAACCTACCAAGTGCCAAGTGTCAAATAAAGTAAGTTGTCCGAATTTGAAATGTCACGAGTTTTTACACTAAATAGGAGACTGAATTATTGTCTCAATTAACAAGGTAAGTCGCCAAATTTTTTTAATAGTTTCTTATGTAGAGTCGCAGACTTGAAAGTTGTTCGGAGAAGGTTCGACAGAGAAGCATCTTCTTTCGCACAAGTTTCTAGAAATTATACAATGCATGCACAAAATAATATATTGTTTTTATACCAGCAAACTATTTTTTAATTAGAATTTTTATGTAAAGCTTATAGAAATGAAGGGGATGCAGAGGCTCGGATAGAAATGAAGGGGACGCACAAGCTTGGATAGAAATGCAGGCGATGCACAGGCTTTGAGGTTGTCCGGAGAAAGTCTGGGTTAGATCTCTGTCCTTGATATAGACAGAGAAGCATTTTGTTTCGCACAAGTTTCTAGAAATTTGTCAAATAAGGTAAATCGACAAAATTTGTCAAATTAGCATTGCATTAAGAATTAAGAAAATTATGGCGGACTGTTTGCAAGGTAGAGCAGGTCACATTAGTGAAGAAAGCGCACTGAAAACGCATCTCCCTTGATACTTTTCAATCTTTTGTGAAAGATATATTAATTATATTAATTAAAATCCACAGTCGTTCCCACACTATTCATTAATTTTATTAGTTTCCCATTAACAATATTTCAATTCACCAATAAACATCTAAACCAACACCAATAAAAATATTGAAAATCTCTTTGTTCATTTTCGCTAAATTATCATTAGCATTTTTTAAATTTCCTGCAACAAGACTTTCTACCATATGCTCTCACCTCCTTCGGACACATTATGTAGTCTCTACACTTACTACAGCAAAAGGCCACTCTATTTATATATATTTTTATATAATTAACTAGTAGTACAGTAAAAAATAAGATGTTGGACATGTTTAAGCTTATATTCTATTCTAACTTATAATGCCAACGAGTAGAAATATCAAACATCTGAGTTGAACGTAACGCTAACGAGTAGAAATATCAAACATCTGAGTTGAACGTAACGCCAACGAGTAGAAATATCAAACATCTGAGTTGAACGTAACGCCAACGAGTAGAAATATCAAACATCTGAGTTGAACGTATACGAACATGTAATAAACTACAACATTATGAAAGTCTTTGATAGGCAGTTTGTCTATGTTAAGTATCAGTGGACGCAACAAGAAGATATTGGATACGTAGAAGCATGTTTTAACTCAGATGTGTTTGATATTTCTAATCGTTGGCGTTATAAGTTAGAACAGGCCTTCCCAAGTAGGGGAAATCTGCTCCCAAAACAGATGTTTCGGTTCTCCCTCCAACGCTGCGCCTTAGCTGCTAAGGCCGCTAAGGTGGGACGAGTTCTGCTACCCTCTCTCCGAGGGCACAGTAACGTCGCTGGGAAGCATGTTGGGCGCTTTAGGGCGAAAGTACCAAATGTGTCAAATTTTTATAGGAAATTTCATAATGACTTAAAAATAGTAGGAAAAATTAAAATTTAAACTAGTATTTCAAAATGACCTATAAAAATTTGACACATTTGGTACTTTCGCCCTAAAGCGCCCAACATGCTTCCCAGCGACGTTACTGTGCCCTCGGAGAGAGGGTAGCAGAACTCGTCCCACCTTAGCGGCCTTAGCAGCTAAGGCGCAGCGTTGGAGGGAGAACCGAAACATCTGTTTTGGGAGCAGATTTCCCCTATTTGGGAAGGCCTGAGTTAGAATATGCTTCAACGTGTTGAATTTTAAGTATCCAATATCTTCTTATTGTGTTACTTGTTATATACAGTAAATATATATATATATATGCTTCATGTTACGCAAATGCAGTTATACAATGTTTAATGCATTTGAGTGCCATTAGAAAACAATTGTTTAATTGTAATGAATCATCAAATGTTTTGAAGATATTAATGCATCGATATGAAAATGGAATGCGCAATTTAAATACATATACAGTACGGCAAAGTTTAGGAGATCATTTTTCAATAAACGTAAAACGAGATGTATTTGAATTTCTTATAACCCTGTGCACAGAATATGATTGTATAAGACAATTGGTAGAGCATCAAGTAACTTCTACTACTCGTTGTAAATCTTGTGATTATACAAAGAGAATTACTTCTGATAATTTAGTTGTTTCAATACCTATTATCAATTTGAAAAAAAGAAGCTATAATCTTAACGATTTATTAAACGTTACATTTTCACATTGGTATGAATCAGATAACGGATCATGTGAACAGTGTACAGGAAATGCTATTATGTTTAAGAATGAATTAATATTGACGAAAGATATAGTGATTATTCGTTTACTATTATTTTCATTACAAAATGATAAAATAGTTAAAGCAATACGTAAATTTAATATATGTACTATTCCCACAACCAAAGTAGTAATAGCTGGACAATCATAAAAAGTTATGAATGCTATATTTCATAGTGGTTCATGTATTGAGGATGGCCATTACACCAGTATATGTAAAGAAGAAGGAATAACTAGTAGTTGGATTGAAGCTGATGACGTGCAAATTAAAAAAAGGCAATGGCCCAAAAGCGCTAAAGATCTTTATATTTTGTTCTTACAAAAAAATGATAATAAATAAGCATGGTAGCGAACCGATGTATAATCCCATGAAAAAGAATCCCATTTAAAAAATTGTCGTAAATTAATATCAGTAAACACTACAAAATGTGTGAAATCCCCACAAAATTACTTTTTTACAAAAAGGTACAAAAAAGAGCGCCAAGTATATAATCCCTTCAAAAAGAATCACATTTAAAAACATTGTCGTAAATTAATATCGATCAAAAACAATCCCGTTTAAAAACATTGTCGTAAATTATTACCCATCAAAAAGAATCCCGTTTAAAAACATTGTCGTAAATTAATATCTACAAAAATAATGATATACAACAATTGCGCCAATTATCACAATGACTATTCATACAAAGAAAAAATCACAATGGTACAATGAAAAAATGTATTAAATAATATTAAGCAGATATATTTTTATACAAATAAATATTTTAATACGAATAAATCACAAAAAAATAGAAGAAAATATACAATATAAAGAAATATATGAAATCAAAATGAGCTGCAAGTACATAAAGGTACTTTCCAACTGCGCTTAAGATGACACAACTACATATACGCAGCTAAAATGCTGTGTTCATACATTCCACTACTCATATCGCGGACATTTTATAAATAATGTGAAAATAAAATGTAACATCTAGACATTTGCCTAGATGTCCGCGGCCTGGAAGTCAAATACTTGGCGTGGCCAGGCAAGGTCAAGGTGTTGATGAATAAGAATTATTTAAAAACGCAAAACAAAGAATGTGTATTTATATTGTCAGAGTTTTAAATTGATAAATTATGTGAAAGCTTGTGAGAGGATAGGTATCGGTGTCGATGAATGATCTTACAATTACAATTATTTTAAAACGCAATATAATATATTCGTATTGTCTGAGTTTTAAATGGATAAATTATCTGAAGGCTTGCGAGGGGGAAGGTATGAGTATTGATGACCTGAAAATACCTTGCCTGGCCACGCCAAGTATTTGACTTCCAGGCCGCGGACATCTAGGCAAATGTCTAGATGTTACATGTTATTTTCACATTATTTATAAAATGTCCGCGATATGAGTAGTGGAATGTATGAACACAGCATTTTAGCTGCGTATATGTAGTTGTGTCATCTTAAGCGCAGTTGGAAACTACCTTTATGTACTTGCAGCTCATTTTGATTTCATATATTTCTTTATATTGTATATTTTCTTCTATTTTTTTGTGATTTATTCGTATTAAAATATTTATTTGTATAAAAATATATCTGCTTAATATTATTTAATACATATTTCATTGTACCATTGTGATTTTTTCTTTGTATGAATAGTCATTGTGATAATTGGCGCAATTGTTGTATATCATTATTTTTGTAGATATTAATTTACGACAATGTTTTTAAACGGGATTCTTTTTGATGGGTATTAATTTACGACAATGTTTTTAAACGGGATTGTTTTTGATGGATATTAATTTACGACAATGTTTTTAAATGTGATTCTTTTTGAAGGGATTATATACTTGGCGCTCTTTTTTGTACCTTTTTGTAAAAAGGTAATTTTGTGGGTTTTCTTTTACCCGAAATCGTATAGAATGATAACGACTTTCAAACCGCAGATAATCAAATTTTAAGAAGAGGAAATTGTTAATGACCTATTCGTAGGTGTGACATTATTCCTAAGTGAAATAGATCACTGTCATCCTCGAAAAAAAATATTGGAACTACAGATTTGTTGCAATTGCTATTGAAGGAGTTAGAGAATTGAAGAAAACTTGCTGTCGAGGGAATTACCTTGAAGACTGTTGTTGCTGATTCGGATTGAGTAATGAGACCTCTAGATTATCCTTTGGATTGCTCTCGAGGCAATTCTGCCTCTTTGCCTCCGAATCCTCAAACTTTTCTTCTTCAGTTGCTTTCAAGAAGGACTCTTTATCACCATCGATGCCATCTTCCTTGGAGTTACGTTGATCTTGCGGCCGATTCGATGACGCAAGCGGCAAGTTATCTGCACTGCGAACTTTCCGACAGAGTTTCGAGGTCGATCCGTGTCTTCGTAAAAATTCCTGAAATTTAAATTAAGACTGCGTCACGGAGGAAAGCAAAAACAAATTTATATATTTAGATTCCCCATTTTTTTCATTCCATTCTACCCTCAATCATTTGTCATTTTTATAGAAATATCGTGCTGGTAATTTTACATATATAATGTTAAGGGGAAGTCCTTAAGGGGGGGGGTTCTGCCTTGTGGGACCGAAAAATTAGGTGATATTTGAGAATTTTTTATAAAGAAACTGTTGAACGGATTTATTTGAAATTTTGCAAGTTGTTTTATTGTACTTTTAAGTATTTTTACAACTTTTTATCAGGCTATACAAAAAAAATGTGCGTGTGTAGAGCGTCGATTGCAGAACGTTGAAAAAAAAACGGTTCGTGCTGGCGTTGAAGGAAAGTGTCCTAGGGTGTACTTAAAATACAAGAAGTAAAAGGGATTCTTAATCTGCATGAACATGGCTATCTATGGAACTAGAACAATTAAAAAAAATGAAAAATTGTTAAAATGGCAGCCTTATGAAAAAAAAGTTCGAATTTCATCCAAAAATCGCAAGGAATTATTTAAATTAAAAAACAGAACGTTAACAGATACAGCCATAATCCTAGTTCCATAGATAACCATGTTCATGTAGATTAAGAATTCATTTTCCTTTTTGTGTTTCAGATAAACCATAGGACACTTTCCTTCAATGCCAGCGAGTTGTTTTTTTTCAACGTTCTGCAGCAATCGACGCTTTACACACGCACATCTTTTTTGCATAGCCTCATACAAATTTGTATTAATACTTAAAAGTACAATAAAACAACTTGCCAAATTTCAAATAAATCCATTCAACATTTTTTTTTATAAAAAATTCGCAAATATCACTACTTTTTCGGCCCCACAAGGCACCCCCCCCCCCCCTTAAATTACGTAAGGCTTTTTTTGGGGGGGGGGTCGCGAATTTCTTACGGTTTTTTACAGGGGGGAGTCAGGTAGCGTCTTATGTAAAATTTTTTCACCTAATTTTCAATAAATATAAATTCTATCATTAATGTTCCAGGAAAGTAGTTTTAGTTTAAATTTCCCGAAACCGAGTTAAATGAATTATATGAACCTTTAAAAGAATTTTAGTAACTAAACAAATTAAATGTAAAAATATTACGTAAGGACGGTGTTGAAATATCAAATCTTAAGAATTCTTACGCTTACGTAATTACGGACCCTAAGTATTACAAATACAAAAACAAATAGTACCGTTAAGGAACTAGTTTCTGATCAGTTTAGAGAGCTTCCCGCTTTAATATTTATTTTTAACCTACTAAAACTTTCAACCATAGACTTTTTTTATACTAAAAGATGAATTAAGGTTTACACTTTAAGGAAAATTTTTAAAAAGTTGAAAATAAGTATAATTTAATTGTTTATAAGGTACGGAAGAATAAGATGACTAGGAACTAGTTTTTGATCATCTGAAAATACATGGGAACTAATTTTTTATCAGGTCAGGAACTAGTTTTTGATCATCTAAAATATATTGGAACTGATTTCTTATCAGGTAACGAACTAATATTTGATCAGATACTAATACTAATTAAAAAGAAAGTACCAAATAAGCTTATTTTTAGTATTAAACCATCTAAATTTAATTTTTTTTATAATTTTATAATGTTCTAACCTAATTTTTATTCAGGTGATCAAAAATTGGTTCCATAAGAAAAAAGTGGAACTAAATAATGATCACTGACTTTTAAAGCAAAATGATACATATAATACTAAAATTCTTTCGCTACATTGTAAAGTAAACTATTGTAAGCAAAATGTATGAAAATAACCTTTAATACCGCAATAACCAGTAAAGAAATCGACTGTGGCGTCGATAATGATCTCTTAGTTCGAACAGTAAGACATGGCGTTCGACAGAGGCTTCCTTCAAGTGGGCTACCTTACACATTTATTTTTACAAAAACTAACAATACTAACTGCTTTCACAGACAACACGTATATTTTTGAATTATCAATTTTTATGTTAGTAATTATTTCAAACAATTATTTAATGACATAAACTGAAAAGAACGATTTATTTCATGAACTGATAAAAAATTAGTGCCTGGTCAAGAACTAGTTCCTTAACGGTAGGTAACTGTATTTTATACGAAAGTGTTTGTTTAAAAAAATATTTACTCTATGGGCGGTATTCACAGTCGCGTCTTGAGATCAAGACCATCTCAAGCATTTGCTTAAGATGCCGTCTAGATTCATAGTTGCGTCTTGAGGTCGTGTCTTGAGCATTTGCTTGAGGAAAATCTTTTTCAAATAAGTAAATACTTGTATGACGTCACATGTGTCAAAATAGACGGTAAAACGAGGTTATATTTTCAAGACGACGTTTTACATTTCTTGAGACCGTCTTGAGATTCCACCAGAAGAATGTCCGGAGTAGAGGGGGAACATCTACGGCAGTGGCCGTATGTGTGCGTGATGATTCCATCACCCATGTACCGTCACGTGATAGTCCCCCTCCACTCCAGAGATTCTATTCCCCGGCAACGCGTTGAAAGTTTAAACGATCAAATACTTCCGCCATTACCTGCATAAAGGACGCGAAAAATGGATTTTGTAGACTATATCGACATTAATATTGATATTAACGATATTGACGAAGATGATTATATAGCGGAGAATACAGTCGTTAGAAGGTATATTCGGGACGTGCAAAATCCATTTGAATATTACGATGAAGATGAATTTAAAAGGCGATTTCGATTTAATAAGGACTCTGTATTACATGGTATTTTACCGAGAATTATTGAAGGACTGGCGAAAATAAATAATCGTGGCCTGCCGATTGCCCTGCAATTGCAACTACTTGCATGCTTACGCATGGTATATGGGCCATCACGCATGTAACAGGGTGATCCTGGAGCAACTGGACTTTTGAGAAAAAATTGCGAAATTTCAAAATTGATCTTTGATTGAGCGAGAAGGGTATATATTTTTCTTTACCACCATCCCAAAATTGCCCCCCTTGATACCTGTTACATAAAAACAATATTCTTTATTCTATCGTATCGAAGTCCTGGAAGTCATCGTGAGGCACCACGGGGGGTATCCTCGCCATTCCGGAGACTCTCTGCTAAACTGTTCCCCCGGCATTGCTATAATATAACCCCGACGCTCACACGCATTACAGTTTAGTGGTTGGGTTTATATATTAGTTCATTATATAAATCAATATAAATCAATTTTACATCTAATTTCCTTGATTATGCTCCGAATTACGTTGTTCCTGAAATCATTATAAAGCACCGCGAGGGGTTATCATCGCCATTCCGGAGACTCTCCGATAAACTGTCCCCCGGCATCGCTATAATATAACCTCGACGGTCATACGCATCACTCACTCACGTTCGAGTATCCTACTCCGTCGTCCACCAAGGAACGAACGGAATATCCTTCATCATTGGTTGTTCTAACAGAATTATTCCGAAAGTTTCCGAACGTGAATGAGCAAATGCTTGAGTAAATGCTTTATAAAGTAAATGGATACGTCTTATAAGCAATCGCTTATTCCAAGCAAATGCTTCAGATCATCTTGAGCAACGACTATGAATACCTGATGTCTTCAGGCAAACAAGATCGTCTTCTAGAAGATGATCTCAAGCATTCGCTCAAGACGCGACTGTGAATACCGCCCTATGTGAAATCGTACGGTTATGTAGGTACTTTGTGCAAATTAATGCTAAGGTTTCTAAGAGCGAGATAAAGGAAATTTGCTAGGACAGGCGAAGAGAGAAGTGGGAAACGTGCATTTACGTTTAATCGATGCAGATGTAGTAAGTACAACTTGAAAAATATCATCTGTGATTACCGACTGCGGTTCGCGTTACCAGAAAATGAATTTAACGACATGCTCACAACTAAACCACCAACTTATTGATCAGACTGTGAACTACCCTTTACTTCTAACTACCTTGAACTTTAACGTTTGACGTATCTGTTTTGCACGGTCTCTTTCGCGTTCGTTACTTATTCAATTATCCGGCGCATTGGCGATTCCCTCTTTCAAAATTTTCTTATCCCAAAATTTGCGGTAAATTTTTATTATCGTTGCATTCGCGAAGAATTATAAAAAGGAAGAAATAACCGTCAGTGATTAAAATAGCATTCATATATGATAACCGTAATATTTAAGAACACTTATTTTAACGAAATTCGAAAATCTCGCATTATTTAAAATACTTTCTTTCTGTTACTGTACATGGTGTCCAATAATATACGAGACTCACTTTAGGATAGATTCAGATATACATAAACATATGTTTTATTTGAAATTGTAAACAAGCTACAGCGATTTAGTATCTAGTGTTCAGAGATACTCAAACCGGCTAGTTTGCATTTCAACAGATGCCTGTAAACGTTTTATCGTTGATCTTATTATCCCTTCAATACTTCTAGAGATTACTCGAATTTGCTGTAAACCCTCTTCCATTCTGTAACGAAGTAGGTATTTCAAAGCTTTTAATACTTATTCTGTAAACAAAGGATTTTAAATGTCCCCACAAGTAAAAATATACTGGAGTACTTCTCAAAAATGGTAACATTTTGCGGCTTTAAAATTGTATAAAACTTATTCAATTTTATGCATGATTTCTGTTTCTCAGTTAAATAAATTCAACTTTAACAGAGTTTTATCTGCTTTTTCATTCTCTATCGGAATGTGTACCTACATTGGGCGCATGCTGCAGTTTTGAGTTGATGATAAAAAGTAATTGGGGTAGAGTGGATCGAAAAAAGGTAACTTTTTTGTCCGCTACTGTAGATACAATTGTTGCCCCCATTCAATTCTCCACACAGTCATAAGTGCGTGAGATATTTTCAGTCATTGCTATTCTTTGCACTAAACCAAGAAATAGGTTCCACATAATATGGGACACCATGTATTTTATGTAAATGTGAGGGAACAAAAATACACCAAAAAAATTGAATTTTGTTTACTTTTCAAGTTTTCTGCGCGTGAATTTTTATATCAATTTTGATTAAATTTCAGATATGTTTAATGACAAGTGAAAGAGATACAAACCAATGTAATTAAAGTGTCTATATAATGTTCGTAGATGTTTATAGAATTTTTTAGAAACTTCAATGTACACAGTCCTGTTTCACCGTTAAATTATGCGACTTTCTTATGAGTTCTGTGTACATAATAAGGCGCGCGATAATGAGCAGATGGGTAGCATTGTGTATAATATGCTAAGCTATGAAGAAAGTGGTGTGCATCTAAATTGTTTAGTTGTCTTATCTAGATTTTATTTTAACTTTCGAACAACAAAGATAAACAAAAATGTCGATAAATAAAATAAAAATAACGCATCTTACAAACGGGTTAATTAACTGTATACATCATATGACTTATATTGATTTAATGGTTTAATGAAAATGTTCATCAAAGAAAACGGTTATTAAAGTAGAAACTTGTTGCTCTAACGTGTTACACTGTTATTGTAAGCGCTGATTTTAGCACACACTACCATTCCCGCAGATTTGTCGGTTTAAAATGTCTTGCAAAATTGTCCTTAAGGGAGGAGACCACTGTCTCGGTCCGAAATGTAAGGGTATTTTCGGGAATTTATTTCAACCAAACAACGCAAGTAAATCAATTTATTGTTTAGTATAGTCAATAGTGTATATATCGAAGGGTAAGAAAAAATTTTTTTTAATCAAATTCATAAATCCGTTTTCTGTATACACTTCGTCAAAATTTGCGCTCCGGAAAAAACATGCTAGTCGCGTTGACAGTCCCCAGACCATATGGTTCATCGAAATTAAAAAAAACAGTAATATTTAGAAACTAGAAGCCTGCCTCTGTTACGTGACGATCGCCAAATGTCGAATTTGTAAAAAATAACAAAATGGCGGACCACTCAAAAAAGTCATGTTTTCGGGGTACAAAATTGGGGAAATGTTGCTAAAAAAATAGAAGCAGGTCGAAAATTGAAAATGTCTGATCGTCACGTAATAGCACCGGGTTTTCCGTACAATAAATGTCCTTGATCATGCCAATTGGACGTATAGTTTTCTCTGTAGACTGTCAACGCGGTTGAAAAATGTAATTCTGAGGAAATCGCGTTCAAAATTCCGCGTGGCTCATTGTCAGTCGCGCGTTCGACACCGCTTCACGAAAAACACCATATCTCCGTCAATTTTGCAAATTTCTTCATCAAATTTGGAGAGAACATTCTTGAAACATACGCCTTTCAGAAAATGTAAAAAAATTTGCAGTTTTGAGACAGTGGTCTCCCCCCTTAAAGAATTTTTTAAACCACACTTGTATTAAAACATTTGCAATACTCTATTGCGAGCTTAACAAAGAAAATTAAGGCAGATTGACCTTAAACGGGCAATACAACTATCCGTCATGTGCTCGAACTTTCACCATTTTCCAGGCAATTGGTTACTCTTTCCATTGTCGTGACTGCGAATTGACGGGAAGGTTGATAGGAAGTCAAAGTACGATCGAAAGTTTCAAGGGCACAGATCACTGGAACGGTTAATTCGCTGCGACAAAATTGGCCGAGTTGTTGCGTTTCACTCGATTACGTACCTGGGATAGGAAGCCGGCCACGTCGATGGCGCTGTTCACCCGCGGCCTCGAGGCTCGTAGCCACCCTAAACCACCTCCGCTATCCGAGGAGTCTACGTGATGGTTCGACCTGTGCAGATGCTGGAAAATGCAGCAACGTAATTAGATCACCATGCCGACGATCAATTCAAATGAAAATAGCTTTTGAACGTGGCTTTTCTCAAGCGTGATTCCTGACAAGACAGACAGAGACAGAACTTCTCATACCCACCAAAAACAGGAGCATGTGGTACTACGGTTTTACGAAAGTAGAAAATAGTAGTATCTTAGGGAAAGTATATTGGCCAAATTACAACCTATTTAGTACGCGGTTTTAACATGTTCGCATATATTATGCATTTCGTTGTAACAAATGACGTATCTTGATGAATTTTGAAGAGACATATTTAACGAAAAGTTACGCTGATGATATAATTCAGCGCGTTGCTATTAAGTCAATATTACTCGATCTATTAAACGATAAAAAGTTATATATTTAAAATAATCGATATGCTATTACATTAATTTTTTTATCAACGTGACGAGAAAGTTGATGATCAAAAAGAATTATTGTATTCACTTCTACTTATCTTGATTGAAATGTATTTATATGGAATAACAAAAAATGTAAGACCTAGAATATTTATTTAATTATATGTACATGTGGTTATATATTGTATACTGTAAAATCTGTTGTAGACTGAAGTTTAACAATTTTCAATAAATAACGCGCGACAATGCTAATTTAAAAACAAAATCTTTAATGAAAAAATGAAGGTACCCTTAAGTTTTTTTTTAAATAGGTTGATGCGTTTCTACTTTTACAGTACTCTTATGCGATATCAAGATAAATTCATGTAATTCATAAATTTTTGTGCAAAATGTCGTGATGTCATTATTGAAATGACGTTCCAGATATACAATTGAATCCAATATTTTAAAACATAAGAGGAAACAAAATCTTTATTGAATTTGCAAACATAACTTGAAAATGGGAACGTGGAGTTTTATTTCTTCTTAATGTCAATGCCTTTCTTCGGATTATATTTCAGTTAATTTTACTGAATCATATTTTTATAAATTAAATTTAATACCGGAACAATATCTAGAATTTGTATACACACGTACGACTTTTATAATTCGTGAAACATATTCTGACTAATGAAAGAGTTACACTATCACTCAAAGATTACGATCTTACAATTTTATTTTACAATGAGTTTTTACCAGCAGAAACAAGACACTGTTACAATACCCTTCTTGGGCACAGATTTGATAAATTATTAGATGTTAGGGAAAGTTTTTCGAGTTTTTTCCTAGAAGTTCGTTTACTGATATAAGATGTACTATTGCCCGGCCGACAGAAGATCCCCAGCAGGCGGTCTCGGGCGATGCAGTCCGCCGATGTGACGATTGGTCGACTCACCTATTTGGGCACACTTTTAAAGACGGGGCACACGTATTTTGGTCATTGGCTGAAGTAGGTACATACATTGTCGCACCGCGCGACGAAGAGAGTGAACAAAACACATCGAGATCGAATGGAATAGAGCGATCTGACCGACGAACGTCAAAGCAATAGCGTAGGCATCTTTAACGGTTAACCATTAATATATAATAACATAAAATTATCCGTATTTTTCACAATGTGTTCAGAAAAGTATTATCATTGGGTTGGTATCGGGATAATACGTTCCCGAATATATTGTCAAAAATAAGGAAATTTTTATGTTATTATATGATAATTGTTAACCGTTAAAGATGCCTACGCTATTGCTTTGGCGTACGTCGGTCAGATTGCTCTATCCCACTCGATCTCGATGTGTTTTGTTCGCTCTCTTCGTCGCGCGGTGCGACAATGTATGTGCCTACTTCAGCCAATAACCAAAATATGTGTGTCCCGTCTTTAACAGTGTGCCCAAATAGGTGAGTCGACCAATCATCACATCGACGGACTGCATCGCCCCAGACCGCCTGCTAGGGATCTTCTTTCGGCCGGGCAATAGTACAGTAAAAGATTTGTTAATCGAAATATTTTCCTCAATTTTGTACATCTTTAAACCGTCTCTCTAAAAACTTGCGATTCTCCCTAAAATGTTATCAATTTTGAAGCAAAGAAGTAGTTCCTAAATTTTTATGTCTTCAAACAATGTAAATGAACTATTTATCCGTTTTAAATGAGTCCCTTAAGGGAGGTTTCTGCCTTGTTGGGCCAAAAAATGTTCGATTTTTCATCAATTTTTTATGCGAAAAGTATTAAATATAAAATGTTGATATTTGGTATGTTGACAAAGCGGTCTTTATTGAACATAAAAATATTTTTTAAAGTTTGACAAAACATGGTAGTGGGAGTGGGAGGAGCCACGTATGTCGGTGCGCGGGCGATGACATTTTTCGCTTGCGGAAGTCCGAAGTCCTGGACAGGTGATCTGAAGCAAAAAATGAAACATATTTTTACTTTGTACAATATTGTGTATAAGTTGAACTACAATCAAGAAGAAAAATTGGAAAATAAAATAATAGTGAGCGATCGATGGGAAGTTTGTTTTTTTTTACCAAAAGTTTTTGCTGTTTTTTGTTCATTAAATACAAACGTTTGAATATTTTTGGATAATTCTAGTTCAACTTATACACAATATTGTGCAAATTAAAAATATGTTTCAGTAGATATAATAGGCGGATTCTAAATCAAATTGGGGCGAGGGGGTGAAGCGGAGCGAGGGGAAGGCGGGTGGGGGGCGGCCCGACCCTGGAGCAGGTGGGACGAGCCGGTGGAGGGGAAGGGGTCCTGGGAGCAGGTAGAGGGGGTACCGCCGATGACTCCTTACGCGTTGTAGAAAGCCATCCGTAACCCGTATCGCCCCATGGTCAGATCGCGTCCGCGAATAAGGAGTGTGAGAGAGAGGTACGATATGAATCTATCCTTCTCTCTCTAGGGACATAATCAAAACATACGGAGGTATGACGCGTAGAAGATGCAAGTCGAAACCTGCATGGTTATCGCGCGAACACCGTACCAAAAACATATAGCTGTAACGATGAATGGTCTGCATCCGAGGATAATGCACAGCAGCGATGCGCGCGCTATATCGGAACCGCGAAATTCAAAGCGGACCGGCGCGCTTCTAATTATCGTCGTCCGAAGGCTAGATCGCGCCCGCGATAGCGGCGGTGTTCGAAAAGAATATGATAAGTAAAAGCGCGATACGACTTAAGGTACGATTCTAGGTATCTCCCTGTATGCAAGTGTAAGGGGGTGGGGAGATTTAAGGTAGGGATGTGCGTATATTTAAGGCAGCTCGCATCTTTGACAGGACAAAGTCGCAAACGGTAACGCGTCGGAAAGAGTTTTTTATTCCAAGTGAGTGAGTACTTGTAAATAATAAGAACATGGATACGTTCACGAACGCGTTTTTGATATTGTCTCGGATGTCCGAACTTTTGAAGACCACCCCGGAATTTCTCGATTGGATGGACAGCTGCGATGAGACGATGCGACATATCGTCGCGTATCAACATGGCGAACGCATGCCGGTGTGGCAGAAACAGCGGTTGGTGTCGTTGCTCGCACGAACACAAACATTGCGCGCGATAGTGCGAGGACGGTTATCGCGAGTAGGGCGTGGACACGCTGCACGAGTGACGACACCCGAGGTGGTGTGGGAGGATCTGGAAACCGCGTTCGAGAAGCGCGTGTGGACCGGGGCGGTGATAAACGTGGAGGCCGTCGGTCCAAGCAAATTCTTTCAGAATGCTCGCCGAACGGTGATTTCGCGCGTTACGAACGCTATTACGAAGCACCGCAGCGTATCGGTGAACACTGTGTTAAACGCAGAATTTATGTTGCGAGACGAGACGGACGTAAAGAGTTTCGCGACGCGTAACCAAGTACTTTTTATGGCGTCGAATGTTCGCGAGTGGTACGCGACGCAAGTGGTTGCTCCGACGTTGGTCGCGATGGAGGACTTTTAGGAGCGCGAGAGAGGCTGGACCTTACGGGTATTACAGAATCTCCTGATAAATATAAACAAACATAATCCATTGCAGGCCAGGTGCAACGTGTCGCTTCCGCAAGCGGTCATGTTGAAAAGAGCTGTGGTGAACGTGCAGTAGTAGAGAGAACACGTGTTTTTTTGTGGTCGGTCGTCGCCAGTCTGTTTCCTGCTGATACGAGCGGGGATAGGATGACGTCGTGTCCACATTATTCGACGGTGCTCCGTACGGATGACGTGAGACTCCCCATGTCCATGGACCAGGTGCAGAAATTCGAGGTGACCAACGACGTTTCCATGAACATCTACCTGTGGTCCAAAGACGACGATGGCTGCGTACCTCTACGCGTGTCCAGCAACAAGCGGGAAGGGAGACACGCGAACGTGTTGCTGGTACAAGATCCCAAGGATCCGCAGCGATATCATTTCGTGTGCATCCGCATCTGTCCTGCTTGATTTCCAGCCAACTCAGCAAACACAAAGGCCAAGTATTCGTTTGTGATAGGTAAGCAAATAAGAGAAATAAAGCAAAAAAATCGAGCGATACGTGACAGACGATGAAGAAACGTTTACATTGTTTTCTTTCACGTTTATACGTTTCAGGTGCCTCAACTTTTTCTCGTCGGCGGAGCAATTGCAGCGGCACACTGTAGATTGCATACGATTGAACGAGTGCGCAGTGCAATTACCGTCGGAAGAGGAGAAAATGTTGCGGTTCCAGCATCACGAACGCAAGGAACGCGTGCCGTTCGTCATCTACGCGGACTTCGAGTGTTTGCTGGAGGAACTGGAGCAGCCATCGGTGGAGCATCATCGTCGCACGTACGAGTACCAACGTCACAGAGCTCACAGCGTAGGATACTACGTACATTGTTCCTACAACCAGGCTCTGTGCGGATATCGAGCATATCGCAGTAACACCGATTGTGTGCAGTGGTTCGTGCGTCAACTGCGGGAATTCGTGAACGCCGCGTACGCGTGGTTGAGCGTTAAGAAACCGATGATACCGTTAACGCAACAACAGAAGCGGATTTTTGACGCGGCTACCGCGTGTCACGTGTGCGGAGGACCCTTCGACCGAGGCGAGGACGATAGAAAAGTGCGCGATCATTGTCATTCGACGGGCGAGTACAGGGGTGCGGCGCATAGATCGTGCAACTTGCACTATCAATGTTCGTGTACGATACCTGTGGTGTTCCACAACCTGTCCGGCTACGACGCGCACTTCGTTATCAAGGAGTTGGCAAATGCGTTCAAGGGAAGGATCAACCTCCTACCGGTAACGAATGAAATGTTGCATCTCGTTTACGAAGGACGTGGAGGACCTCAAGAGCGAATGCAAGGACTGGCGAAGAATGTTGAAGTTTCGAATCGTCGAGACTTTCAAGTTCGTGGCCACGAGTCTGCAGAAACTCGCCTCGGATCTCGGGAAAGAGCGATTGATGATTCTCAGACGTGAGTTCCAACATCTCTCGGACGAACAATTCGATCTCCTCACAAGAAAAGGGGTCTTCCCGTACGATTACGTGGCGTCATACGACAAGTTGAAGGACACGCGACTACCGCCTCGTGACGTGTTCTACAATCGACTGAACGATAGAGAAGTGTCGGAGTCCGATTACGCGCACACGACGAACGTGTGGAACAGTTTTCGCATACAGGCATTAGGCGAGTGCAGTGATTTGTATTTGAAGACTGACGTGTTGTTGCTCACCGACGTGTTCGAAAACTTTCGCAGTGCCTCTATCGCGAGCTACGAACTGGACCCCGCGCATTACTGTACGTTACCGGCGTTCACGTGGGACACGATGTTGAAATACACGCGCGTCGAATTGGAACTGCTCACCGACGTGGACATGCTGTTGTTCGTGGAGCGTGGTATACGCGGCGGCCTGAGCCAGTGCTCGCACAGGTATGCTCGCGCCAACAACAAGTACCTGCCGACGTCGATGTACGACGCGTCGCAACCATCCACGTCCTTGATGTACTTCGACGTGAACAACCTGTACGGATGGGTGATGTCGCAGGCGATGCCGTACGGCGGATTCCGATGGCTGGACGAGGCGGCAGTGGTCGAGTTGGGCAAGGCGATGACCGCTTTGGACGCGAATTTCGTGCCGTACGACGACGGGGACAAGGACTACCTGCTGGAAGTGGATCTGGAGTATCCGCCGGACCGGTAAGGAAAGCAAGCTGATTGCCACGCTCCGCGACAAAGAACGATACGTGATCCACTATCGCTACCTGAAGCAGTGCATTCGGCATGGATTTCGCGTATCGCGAATTCATCGCGTTTTACGGTTCGATCAAAAACCGTGGTTGCGCGACTACATCCAACAGAACAGGGACTTGAGGACGCGAGCCACCAGCGATTTCCAGAAAACACTGTACAAATTAATGTACAATGCGGTGTACGGGGAAACGATGGAGAACGTTCGAAAGCGAGTGGACGTGCGACTAGTGACGTGGTGGGACGGTCGTTACGATGCCGATTCGTTGATTGCGAAACCGAATTTCCACAGTCGCGCGATATTTTCGGAGCACTTAGTCGCTATCGAACTGCGTAAGTTAAAAGTGAAATTCGATAAACCCATATATGTGGACATGAGCATGTTGGACGTGTCTAAGGTATGCCTATACGAATTTCACTACGCCTATATGCGTACAAAGTTCGGCGATGGGTGCAAAGTGTTGTACACGGACACCGACAGTTTAATGTATCTGCTGCGGTGGGAGGACTTGATTTGATACGAGCGATTACGCGGTGGACAACCGGTACGGTATGCCGCGCGTAAACCAGAAGGTGCCGGGCTTGATGAAAGACGAGAACAACGGTGCCTTGATGACAGAATTCGTGGAACTGCGGTCTAAGATGTACGCGACTCGAGTGTGCGACTCGTCGGCGGGAACGTCCGAAACGAAAAAAGTGAAGGGTGTGAAGAGGAGTGTGGTCGTGAACGAGATACGTTTCGAGGACTACGTGCGGCGACAGAACCATATTCGTGCGCGATTACACGACGTCTATACCGTGACGGATCTGAAGACCGCCCTCAGTCCGTACGAGGATAAGCGGTATGTACTTCCCGACCAGGTCAAAACTCTTCCGTGGGGACACTGTCGGATACCCGAGTGCGACGATAATGATAGTGATACGTGTATGGATACCTCATAGTGTATATGTATATGTATATACGAAGTAATGTCGCGTACGATGTTTTTTTTGTCATGTATACGAGTATGATGCACTGTATGAACGTAGAGGGGGTTTTTAGTGGGAATGCCATAATTGGAGAGTCCCACATAACTCCGACGTAACCGTTGTCGGGGTATGCGCAATGCATTTTCCCCCTCTTTTAAAACAAAAAAAAAGTATGCGATGGATGGACGTAAAACTTTTCTTAATATCCTTATATATAATACTACAGATTTACGTAAATAATGTACAAGTACCGTTATATATATATATATATATTAATGCTTTATTTTGTAAAATACAAATAATGAAATAAACGATGTAAATGTAAATTCTATGTGTGTGTGTATGTGTAATGTATATTTATTTAATTAATAGTAATAAAGAGCCGCTGTTGCGTCACAGAACATCCTTCTCCCGTATCCACGAGTTCTTGGACTAGTCAAATCCCAACTATTTCACGTACACTTGGTTTCCCTTGCGACGAATAATCTTCTCGATCAGATAAACGTCCGGATTCGCGACCGAATGCAGTTCGTGCTCGTAGAATTCGCCCGAGATCGGCTCTCCTGCGGAATCGCATAGAATGTACCTCGCAGGTTGCGTTCGTTGTATCGCGGTGATTTCGAACACCTCGGTCCAACAGTTCGGCGTGTATCCCTTCTTGAAGATCGTCTTGAACTTGCTCACACGTACTTTGACGCCGACGTGCAATTCCGCGGGTCGTCGTCGTCGTCGTCGTTGCTCGACACCTGGCGACGACGACGACGACGATACGGCGAACAGTAAACGAGTCGCGGAGGTGACATCGACGGGTCGCGCGTTGATCGTACGATGTTTACGATGATTGTAGGTGTGCACAAGCGTCGGTAGCAGATCCAACCAGCGATAGGAGGCGTTCAAGGAGAATTGTTTCCACATCAGATTCTTCAGCGTACGATTGAAACGATCGACGATCGACGCTTTCATCACGCTGTACGTCGAGTAGTGGTTGATTCCGCGAGTCTTCGTCGATCGTTGAAACTCCGCGTTGTAGAACTCCTTTCCCATGTCGGTTTGTTGGTTTCCGGGACATCTGCTGCTTCGTCGCAACACGGTCGCGTTTTCGTTTTCACGGGCACGGCCCACGCGTACTTGCTGAACGTATCGATGATCGTGAGTATGTAGTTGTAGCCGCGATTGCGGGTCGCGTACGCACGCATTTCCACCAAAT
This sequence comes from Andrena chrysosceles, assembly GCA_963855975.1. NCBI lineage: Eukaryota > Metazoa > Arthropoda > Insecta > Hymenoptera > Andrenidae > Andrena > Andrena chrysosceles. Next base: position 58,858,445 of record OY979767.1, on the reverse strand, counting down.
CTGCCTGTCACAGATCATCGTAGCCTCCAGTAACTACGCGTCTCCGCGGGAAATTGCGTCTTGCGGGAGCGTGCAGTACGTCGACCAATTGTATTCGCTCTTTACTCGTGCCCATAGGGATGGTGATGGAGGCGGCGGCGGCGAAGATAACGTTCCACGACCAGCAGCAGATACTGTACCAGGCACTCGAAGCACGTACGGTGTTGGCGGAGTTTCTCCTCGTCGTAGTCGTCGTCGTCGTCGTCGTCGCTCATCGTCGCGCTTCCTTGCGTTTCTGCGCCTCCACGATCGGTGTCGCAAGGTCGCCGAGTCTATCCTTCGAGTGATCGAAGCGTCGTTGCAGCGTGGTATTTAAGTCGGTCCTCAAGTCGCGGAAACGTTTATCCACCGCAATATTTATCGCGGTAGTCGAAGCGTCCAGTCGTTTCGGTGTTACTGCGTATATGTCTTCCTCCATAGTGTCGAGAGCACGTCCGACGGTACGTTCCATGTCGTCCACGTATCGTTTCGTCGCAGCGTCGGTATCCTGCTCCGGATGTGCCACCCGACGTATCTTGTGTTCCATCGCATCGAACGTTGACCGATCGGTGCCCAGACACAGTGCGTTCTCCCGCGCGTAATTCGCGACGTACAGATTCCGCGAGCGAATCGTCTTCATGCATTAATCGTTGTCGCCGGCACCACCGGTAGCATCGGCGGTACTACCGTGGAAAGATGCGCCAATCTTGTTCACCGACATGCTGGAGGGCGGTGATCGCGAACGAGACTGACGCGTCGTCGATCCGACCGATCAATTTCCGATGAGACCGGCTTCGCGAAGTTCCTCCACGATAGAGGCAATTTCGTAATCCTGTCCCGTGTGTCCGGCGTGGCGCGACGCCACGAGCAATCGTAGTCTATCGACCAATTCGTTCGGATCGTCCCAGTACACGTAATCGGTCGCGTTATCGGTAACCGTCATCGCGTCGTCGATGGGTAATCATCGACCTTCGTGCGTGATCGCACCGAAGTTGCGATCTCCCCTAATCAACACCGTCACGATCTTTCTGTACTTGTAGCCCTTGTTGCCTAGCGTGGGTTTGCTAGCAGAATGGCCCCGGCGATGCGCGTTCGTCGACAACAAGATTTCGCGATACGCGTTGAGATCGTCGCTCGTGTACGCATGCTCGTCAGGCACTCGCTTAAACAGCAGTTCGTACAAGCCTCGCGTACCCGCGTATCGCTTGCCTTTCACGCTAACATCGTCGTCGTCGTTCTCGCCGATGCTGAGCACGGAATCACCGATCATCAGCCGCTCGTCGTCGTCTAGGTACACGCCGTACACGTTGTCGATCAGTTTCTTGGTGTCGGTGAAGAACAAGCGCAGATATTCGCGCGACAGCGGCCCGCTGACTTTTCGGGTGTACGCGGCGAGGTTTTCGACTGCGGTGGTGGGGGTTTTTGGATCGAGAACTTCTCGAATCGTTTCGTCCATCTCGCCAGGGTCGTGTTCCTCGATTGTTTCGTAGTCAGCACTGTCGTAGTCGTCGTCGTCGTCTTCGTCGTTCGAATTCGGAAGCGGAGTCGTTTCGGGTTGCATCGTCGCTTCGGCTGTGGCAGGAGGAAAGGATAATCATTTCTTCTTCAAACGTTGTTGTTGTTATTGCTGCTGCTTCCGCTTGACGAGCGATGGTATCGCTGGACTGGTTTTCAACGTCGCAGTGTTCTCGACCAAGTGTTTCAGCGGTGCGACTATCGGACGCGCGCTGTCTTCCGCAGCAGCTTCCGTCGCCATTTTACCGAGTTTCAGGCTCATGTACTTCTTTCGTATAGCGTCGCTGATTTTAGCAATTTTCTTCTTCGTCTCGCCGTCTCCCGGCTGTTGTCTACGACGCCGTTTCTGTTTCCTTTCTTGTTGTTGTTGTTGCGTGCTCTCCATGTTGACGCCGCTAGTCGCTGCTCCGTTAGACATCCTCGTGTTGCTCGACGAAGGAGTCGCAATCTACTGAGGTTCGCGAGCTACCACGAACTCGTTAAATCCTCGTCGATACCGAGCATCGTACATGACGCGGTCCTTATCGATGACCACGAAATCGTAGCGTCGTCTCCAACATCGTCGTTGAACGCCTCGAACGTCATGTTCGTGTTCACGTGATCGTTGTTAACGCGTCGCAAGTTCGTCCCGTCCTGTTTGAACAGCACGAGAAAATTCACGTTTTCTCTGATCAAGTGTTTCGGTATTCGCGCGTACAGTTGGCACAGGTAGAAGCAATCCACGTTCGCGTGCCTGCCCATGGAGTATTCGCGGATCGCGTTCTGTTCGTCGCACGCCGCGTCGTCGAACACGAAGATCGAATCGGGCAGAGCGTCTCTCGGCGGGACGATCTCGGCGGTGTCCGAGTAGGGAAAGTACCCGAGTCCTCCGACGCGCGACAACACTCGCTCCAGATACCGATACTTTGGCTGTCGCAACGATTTCGAGTACACGTGCTCGAAACGCAATCCGTTCGGACTCTCCAACAGTCTGAGAAGTACGTTCGTTTTTCCGCACCCGGACGGCAGCAGATCACGGCTCGCACGCAATTCGGCAACAACGGACCGTGCCTGCGGGAACAACTCCCGTCCCACGTCAAATTCTTCAACGTCCTGTTCGCGGTCACGCGAATAGCGTTCGGTTGTTTCGCGAATTGCATGCTGTCTCTCTCTCTCTCTCTCTCTCTCTCTCACGCAAAGAAACCGTACCGTTACCGCTATTTATACCCGCGAAACCTATCGAGCGAATCAGAATCGTAGCGCTCCTTGAATCTATCGCTACCGAAGAACCGTCGATTTACGATTGTCCTTGCATCTCCGCGTATCGGCATTTTTTCACGTGTATGGTTGCGGTAACGCGTAGACCAACGACAACGAAGAACAAGAAGAAGAAGAAGTCAACGAAAACAGGATCGGGACTCGTGAACAAGATCATAAACCGTTTACCGATAGAGCTACACATTTCGGGATATCAGTTCTGCGGACCGGGGACGCGTTTGGCGAAGCCATTGGCTCGCGGCGACGAAGGTATAAATCCGCTGGACGCCGCTTGTCGGGAGCACGATATCGCGTATTCTCGTCGAAAGGATTTGGAGGGACGACACGAAGCGGATCAAGCGCTAGCCGAACGAGCGTGAGAACGAGTGTTCGCGAACGACGTGACTTTCGGTGAAAAAGCAGCGGCCACCGGATTGTGGGCCGCGATGAAAGCTAAGACTAAACTCGGTATGGGTATGAGAAGAGGAAGAAGACGAACCACGAGACGGAAACGCGAGTCCAGAGGACAACGCCGTATCCTACCGGTAGCGAAACGCGGAGGCTTTCTTCCCCTTCTTCTGCCCGCTCTGTCGGCTATCGGGGCATTAGCCGATGGAGCGGCGGGTATCGTCAAAGCAGTCAACGACGCGAAGACAGCGCGAAAACAGCTGGAAGAAACGGTGCGTCATAATCGGGAGGTGGAAGGGAAAGGACTATATCTGGCACCGTACAAGCGCGGCGCCGGCATGAACTCGAGACGACGACGACGACGGTCGAGGAAAGAAAACTCCGCTCGACCAGGCTTGCAGCGGCGGCGGCGATAACGCAACAGCAGCTACGACAACCACCTATGACTAACCTGCAATTAGAGCGCGAGTGCATCGACGTACCGTTCTTTCGGGGGGTGTTTATGCGCGACACGCTCCCCGCGCGCGTACGACCGAACGAATGCGGTATCGTGAATCTGGACGAGAATCGCGACGAAGGCACGCACTGGGTGGCGTACGCGAAACGCAGATCGCGCGTCCAGTATTTCGACAGTTTTGGGAATTTGCGACCACCCGCTGAACTGATCGATTATTTCGGACGGGGGACGACAACTACGACCACGATCAAGTACAATCACGATCGCTTTCAACGTTTCGATCAGACCAATTGCGGTCACTTGTGCGTACAATTTCTGCGACAAAAAGCTCTGGAATTTTGGTCTCGACGCTACCCTAAATAAATTCACGCGCAACCGTACGTTCGAGTCATTTTCTCTCTCTCAGTCTTGCTAGCGTAACCTACCGTAGTACAATGTCGCTTACGTTAACGGGCCGGAGCAGTGTGGTCACGGTCAATTATTTTCCACCGATAGATTTGAGCGACGAACAGTACGAATTTGGAGTCGCCGACTTGGAGACGTTTCACACGATTCCGAACATCGACTCGAACAACAATAAATTCTATTTCGTCCCGAACAAGACCACCGCGCTCCCCAGCGGCGATGTCGCTCGCGAATACGTTACGATCCCCCACGGTTCCTACGAATTACACGGTATCGCCAAGTACCTGAAGCAACGATTACTCGATAACAACGAGAACGACGACGATGACAAGTATCCAGTAGTGCTACGAGCTAACAACAACACCATGAAAAGCGAACTGCACTGCTCGTTCTTCGTAGACTTTACGAAACCGAACAACGTGGGCTCGTTGCTAGGATTTTCCCAGACGCGTGTCTTATTGCCGAGAATCTGGCACGGGTCCGACGAACCCGTGAACATTATAACCGTTAACGTGATCAGAGTAACGTGCAACATCACTACCGGTGCGTACAATAACGACAAACCGGTACACACGATTCACAAATTTTCACCTCGCGTGCCCTCGGGATATAAGATATTGGAAATTCCGCGACACGTCATTTACCTGCCGATCGTTGCACGAGCGATACACGATCTAACGGTACGCATCGTCGATCAATACGATCGCCCTATAGATTTTCGCGGAGAGGAAATAACGATTCGCTTGCACGTGCAACGGCGTTCGCGCGATAAGATAACGTGAGTGCATATGTAGCATGTTAGTGTTCGATCACGCGTACTACTCATCATCGTCATCGCTCATCGCTGCTACCGCTCTTCTGGTTTCTGCAACGCATTATCGCCAAAACGAAACACCTCCACCGCCACCGACAACGCTGATAAAGACAGGGAGCGGAACAAGAGGAAGAAGAGGGAGAGGCGGAAAGCCGTTGACTCAGCGAAACGCGTGTTTCCTACGATCCTTGGGATTCGTCGTAACGTACTAACATACAACTTATATACACACATGTCTAACACGATGTATACCATACTGGACGTGACGAGTACACCGACTTTCGACGATCGTATCACGAAGATCGAGGTGCACTCTTACAAACCGTACGCCAACACGACGTTCGACAACAACGATGAGATAAGAATACCCGTTCAGCAACAAGATGTGTACACGCTCCCGTGCGAAAGTTATCTCTACGTCGAAGGACGCCTCTCTTTGCTGGCACCCGCAACAACGGAACAGGACGCGAAAGCCTCTGCGAGAGTTTTTCTGGACAACAACTCCGTCGCGTTCGACGAGATTCGATACGAATTGGACGGCGTGGAGATCGATCGTTCCAGAAATCCGGGAATCACAACCGCGTTTAAACATTACACGTCGTTGTCCATAGACAGGAGCAAAGCGCTGATGAACGCCGGTTGGGACCATACCATCGCGCACGACAGCGACATTTTTAGTAGCGCGTCGTTCAATTTCTGCGTACCCATGAACACGTTACTGGGATTCTGCGAAGATTACAGACGCATCCTGATTCGCGCGCGACTCGATACGAACGCGATGTACGCGGCCTCTCTATCCTCCGCGATACTACCGAAACTAGAGATACGCAAGATACAATGACGTATACCGCTCATCGCGTTAGAAGACACTCGAAAACTGTCGATGCTACGTCTGCTGCAAAGCGATCGACCGATCGCGATGAGTTTCCGATCGTGGGACCTGTAGGAGTATCCATTGCTGCAAAACACTACCAAACACACGTGGACCGCCAAAGCCTCGTTGCAGATCGAGAACCCGCAATACGTGATATTCGCTATGCAAACCGATCGAAAGAACAATCTCCAGAAAAGCGCGAGCAGCTTCGACGCGTGCAAACTCGCGAACGTACGATTGTTTCTGAATTCCGGGACGTATCTGTACTACGACCTGAACCTGGATTTCGATAAATCTAAATACGCGCTCCTGTACGATATGTACGATGCTGAAGACGGTCCAATTTTTGCTATACGCCCCTATCGCGATCATAGATTATTCTCGACAGAACGAGTCGGTGGACGTGCGAATCGACTTCGAGAGCAAAGAGTACGTACCCGCTAACACCACCGCCTACTGTCTCATCATACACAATCGCATAGTACAATACAACCTTTTGACGAACGTGGTTGCGAAAAATCACGTGATTCCAACGACTACGTCTATGACTACTATACCGATGAGGATAATCCTAAAAACGTCAGTCGCTCATCTGCAGCCGCCTGTGACAGTTGTCGCTGTCGCTGTCGCTGTCGCTGTCGCTGTCGTTGTCGTTGTCGTTGTCGTTGTCGTTGTCGTTGTCGTTGTCGTTGTCGTTGTCGTTGTCGTTGTCGTTGTCGTTGTCGTTGTCGTTGTCGTTGTCGTTGTCGTTGTCGTTGTCGTTGTCGTTGTCGTTGTCGTTGTCGTTGTCGTTGTCGTTGTCGTTGTCGTTGTTGTTCTTGTACTACATACTAATAATGTTATCCGTCGTGGTCGACCTGCAAGGCGTTAAGACTGAACGCAACAAGTTCGTCGCTAAGGAAATTGCGATTCTCGCAAACAATCGCGACACGGAAACGACCATCTGTCATTGGATTTTCGAACCACCGTGCTCCTACTCTCGCCTGTCGTTCGAGGAGCGTCAAGCGCCCTGGCTCACGGCGCATCATCACGGGCTTCGCTAGTCCGACGGCTGGGTGCCGTACCACAGGCTTCCAGAACTGCTCACCCGCGAACTCGCTACCAGGGACGTGGTGTTCGTCAAGGGCGTGGAAAAAAAGACCTGGATATCGCAACTGCTCCTACGAACAAACCCAACCATCGTAGATATCGTCGAGATGTACGAGAAGAAGAAGAAGCAGAAGAAGAGGAAGAACGACGACGACTCCGACGACACCGACGGGGATGGCTCCAACGTTGACGACGACTATTATGGAAACTTGCCTGGCACGGTCGTTCCTAATCTCAACGCAATGCCTGCAAGGAACACCGTGCGATGCTTTCCACAAAGGCGGCGGCGACGGTTGTATGTGCGCGTTGGAAAACGTGCAGAAACTGTAGAAGTATATGCTTTCTGAAATTTAAGGTGAGTGGCGCCTTTCTAGATTACATGTGAAAACAATGCTACGATTCGCTTAATCGTTTCTTTCTGTCATTGTTTCCAGATTCTACGGAGCGCGTGCAGTATTTTTCCTCATTGTACCTTCGACTCGTATTGATATTCCTGTTTCATAAAAGTATAAGTTATACAAAACTGATTTATATGAATAAAAAAAATTACTATTGCTCGTAGAAGATGTACATCATTTTACCATTTCTCTCCACATCCTACAACGTCGATGATACGTTTTTTAACTATTATTTTTTTTTATGAAAATATATAGTTTTCAGGTAGTATATGCGTAAATAAATCTCACACTTTGTATACGTATAAAACAATTCGCACTTGTAATAAGTCGTCGCGGCGACGCGCTTGTATTTTTTGAAGACTGCGATAAGCATGGTGCATGGTAGGGATGGTTTACGAGTAGGGACGTACTTGCATCTCAGTCATCAGTGACCATTCGAATATCTCGATCCTTATGCACTATACAGGCACTGTTTTTCTCCTTCTTCTTCGTTGACACAGAACTGTGCTAACGTATGCTTCTACACCCTCGCGCCAACACCTGTCCTTCTTCTTCTTCTTCGTTGTAGAGCTGTTCAAGTACTTGAATATTCGGGTAGCTTGAAATCCGAACCAAGCTGAAACCCGGTTTCCAAGCCGAGCCGAGTACCCGAATGAACCGAGCGGCTTGAAAGAACCGAGCGGCTTGGATAGAACCAAGTAGCTTGAATTTTTCAAGCGCTCCGAAGTAAGCGAGCAGCTCGAACAGAACCAAGTGGCTTGAATTATTTCAAGCGGGCCGAAAGAACCGAGGCGGCCCGAATGTATGTCTGTACATTGTACATCGAGCAGATAGGTTGGAAATAGGTTATATAAACCTAACACAATTATAATATAGACTGCGGAAGTATATGTAAATGCATGTTTTTATTGGACTGACTTAAACAAGCGGGATTTTGACAGAAGTATGTCGCGTCATTAAGAGGATGTTAAAAATATATTTTCGATTTTACACATTTTGAATATTCTGGATATACGTTGCACATTCTGCATATGCATTTTCATATTTTTTGCAGAAGAAAAATTATTACGCATTTCGAATAGTATCGCATCTCTCGCACCGAATATGTCCTTGATAATCATCTCTAGCCCAATGGACTGCCGACAACAGTACACGATTACATCGCTTTCTTCTGGTACACATCATATTCTGCTGCTGCTACGTGATCGCTTTTAAGCATATGCGTATTCTTCTCGAAAGTTTACCTGGATTCATTATCGCGAACAGACGCGCACCGATGCTGCTGCTGCGTAATATTCTCGGGAGTCAATCTTCAATCGTTACAGTGATGTGTTTCTCTTTTACGTGATTTATCGCGCCATAACAAATGTAGGTTTCATCTTACATTTCTATGCGTCGTACCGCCGTATGTTTTTTCTCACCTCCTTCGACCGAGAGAGGTACAGCGACAGAGATCTACGACAATATCGTACCTCTCTCTCGCGCTCCTTGTTCGAACGCCGCCGTCGCTAACGCGGGCGCGATCTAGCCGTCAGGCGCCGATAAGGTAAATGTACCAATAACGAGCCATGCACCAATACCTAGCCATCTGTTGAAATATTAATAATATTAAACTATGCACGTAAGATAAAATGCATGTTTGCTATAATTTACATTATTTAATTGTACGGTTTGATATCTGAGGTTATCTCGTCTTGTTTTTTAGTCTAGATATTTAGAAATACCATTTTAAAGTCTCCAGGCCAGAAATATGACGCGTTTTCAGACATTCGTTATGATATGGCTAAGAAAGGCGTGCTCCTTGTGTTGTGCCAAGGCGCCTGGGGTCGAGATTCTAGGTGTGAATCTCGGGGTGCTCCTGGGCGTCCTTCGCGATCGTCGTCCACGGGCTCCGGAGGTTCGGGTGATTATGCCGGGACGGAAGGATTCGGTTGAGAACCCGGAGGTAGGAGATCGTTGCAGGTTAAAGAGTTGGAACTCACCGTAAGGTTAACAAGTTTATTCAGTCCCGATCTGGGTGACAGTGACACTGTGCCTAGATTGGCGTGAGTCTCGTATAAAGTCGGGTGATGTTCCCGTAACAAAGCTTTATCAGGTCTGCCGTCGCATTGCTCGTACGTCGTTATTATACCTTAGTCGGGACGAAGCGGGGACCATCGGGGTCTCCGCCTTTGGCCTGGGTTTGGGGTGATTTCGCCATATGCTGACGGTCTTTGTGCGCTTCTGAAATCGCTTACTCGGTTGTGTCTGATTTCGGCCGCTCGATTGCGGCAATCGGTATGTGCGTGGTGTCGACACGCTTAGGTGTCGGCCTGGGCACAACACTTGTTAAGAGCATAATTATTATAGGATAATAGTTTTTTAGATAGATAAAAGGGTTTTCGAATCTTGAAAATATTTGTAACAAAGAGAATGTAAATATTTGGATATGAAAAATATTTTTTATTTGCAAACAAATCTTGTTAGCCCAGTAACTAACTACGTGTTGAATAACTCGGGTGAAATGAGTTGCAAGTGTTAATCGACGTCGTAAGAGAAAAATCACGAAAAAAGTGTGAATTTCTGACGCGATATTTGTAATAAAGCTGGTAAATATTTTGATTATAAATCATAATATAAACATTATTTTTCTAGATGTTTTATTAAAGTTTATGGACATATACAGTTTAATGAATTTGTTGGTTGTTTTTGAGTCATATATAAAACAACCTCAAACTTCTATTGACAGTGTAACTAAACTTATTGTTTTTTGTAATTACAGAAATTTCAAAATGTGTATACTTTTATTTCCTAATCTGTTTATTATGGTTATTTATACAATAATTTTATATTTCTCTACTTCTTAATTTTCCTTAACAGATTTTTCCATTTAAGACAAAGAATCAGTTTTTAAAATAATTTTTACAAGAGTACAAAACCTATGGCTATGTACTGGGACATGAAAATTGGGACGCTAGGCCAATCGCGTGAGTTTGGCTATCTATTGGTACATTTACACGTACAAATATTCTTGTTTATTTTACTTTAAATATCAAATAAATAAAATTTTGTTATGTAAGTACTGATGAGGAACAACAAAATCTTTATCAATGAAAAAAGTTCCATTTAGATTGTTAATTTTATACAGAATATTCATTATGCTTTGTCACTGTTTCCTTAAACGGTTACTTATTGGTACATTTACCTTAATTAGAAACGCGCCGGTCCGCTTTGAATTTCGCGGTTCGGAGATAGCGCGCGCACCGCTGCTGCGCATTTTCCATTACGGTTCTATGTTTTCGTTTTGGTTTTTGACAACATGCAGGGTTCGACTTCAGTAGTAAGGCAAGGCGGGTTCCAACGCAGGTCCTCTGAGGGGAGCGCGGGGGCGGGGGGAAGTGAGGGCGCGCGGGGGAGCGCGGCGGAGGGAGACATGGGCGCGGGGCCTGCGGGGAGAGGAAGACCGGTTGCGCGCGCACGAGCCGCGGAGTGGGGGAAGCTGCGATGATGGAGGGAATCACTCCAGGCCGAGCCGCCGCGGAGACCGGACCCACCGCCGAAAACTTTTTAGAGGGAGGGAATGACCCCCGAGAACTTTTTCAGACCTAACCGGAGGGAGTGAATGACCTTGGCCCACCCTCAAATATTTTTCCAAACCATTATGTGACATGCGGCGCGAAGAACGAAATAGATTTATGCAGTGTCTACAAATCTTAGAATTAGGGGGCGAGGAGGAAGACGAGTAATTAAAATGGAGACAGAATATGCGTTTAAGAAATTTATTTAAAAATAAAAGAATATAATTTAACATTTTTTCTTCCTACGAGCATCAACTAGAATATCACTGATGGCGCATGCTACCAGTTCGCAATCTACAAGATACTCCTCGTCGTAGTATTTGCTATCACGTATTATTTTAGCAGCACGACGAGCATCTAATGTTTCGCAGGCAACATCGCTCTGCCGTAGCACGTTAACAAAAGTTTCAAATTTTTCACTCGCATCTTCTGCAGTTTGATACAGCCGCGGATACAAATACTCTATACATGGCTGAAGACTAAATAAAAATATTGCTGTATCCAGTGTGAAATACACTGTATCATCACCATGTGTCATCTTTATAATTGGCGAATCAGAGATCCGAAAAAAGTCCAACGATAAATTATCAATCCCCATCGAAGATAATCCAGGTAATCGTGCACGTTCTTCGATGTTATCACGGTTGCCGAATAGTAGACCCCATGTATGCCATGATAATATGAGATGATTTCCATGATTGTCGCCGAGAAGAACTTCTACATCGACCGTACGACCTACGTCGATTCCAATTTCCAAATATTTGCTACCCATGGTTGTTAATGCGTATCTTCTCACCATGATACGTGATGTTCGGCGCGGGCTAAGAGAACAATCAAAGCTATGAAAGTACTCGCTCGTATTAGGAACAAACATAAATATTTTGAGAAGATGTTTTCAGAGCACTATTTGTTCCGTCGAAAGTCACTGATGCTACTGAGCGATTGATTGAATAGCGTCCGGGAACTTGCTTAAATAGAGGTGCAATTGCTTCCCCCCCACCACCACCACCGCATCTTATTCTAAAGCTACCAATTTTTTAAAATGATTTTCAATCTTAACACCGCAACGTATCGCGCGATCGTGTGTAATATGAGTCCTCCCCGAGCATCTCCATACGATGATATCATTTTCACGATGTGAAGAACGAAATAAACGCCGAATCTTAGAATTAGGTGGCGAGGAGGAAGACGGATAAGTAAATGGAGAAAAAATATACGTTTAAGAAATTTTATTTAAAATTAAAAGAATATAATTTTAACATTTTTTCCCACGAGCATCAGCTAGAATATCATTGATGGCGCATGCTGCCAGTTCGCAATCTACATGATAATCCTCACAGTAATGTTCGCTATCACATATGATTTTAGCAGCACGACGCGCATCTAATGTTTCACAGGCAACATCGCTTTGTTGTAGGACGTTAACAAAAGTTTTAAATTTCGCCTCCACATCTCTGCTAATTCGATGCAGCCGTGGATACACATAGTCTATACATGATTCAAGATTTAATAAAAATGATACTGTATCCGGTTTGAAATACAGCGGCTTATTATGTAGCATCATCCTTACAATTGGAGAATTATAGATATCACAAAAATCCATCGTTAATTGATCCATCTGCATCGAAGGTGATCCAGGTAATTGTGAACGTTCTTCGATAGCATCACGATTGTTGCATAGTAGACCCCATGTATTATATGGTAACGTGAGATACATCCCACGATTGTCGCCGAGAATAATTTCTACATCGATCGTAGGCCGTACTCTGATTCCAATTTCCAAATATTTGCTGCCCATAGATGTTAATGCGTATCTTCTGATCATGATCCGCGATGTTCGGCGCGGACTAAGAGAACAATCAAAGCTATGAAAGTGCTCACTCTTATTAGGAATAAACATAAAAATTTTTGAGAAGATGTGAAAATTAAGCCTTACCAAGCAACTGTATCCTCCCCGCATTGAGCTATGCCATCATCTTGCACGATCGGAACGTAATAATTCATGTGTCCGGCGTTTCCTTCGGCACTGGTACTACACATTTTTCAGAGCACTATTTGTTTCGTCGAAAGTCACTGAGGCTACTGAGCGATTGATTGAACAGCGTTCGAGAGACTGGCTTAAATATGACCTAAATTGCTTCCCCCACCACAGCATTTTATTTTAAAGCATCCAATTTTTCCATAATGTATTTCAATCCTAACGTCGCAGTATATCACATGTAATTTGAACCCATCCTCAAGGATAAAAGTCTCAACACGTGCTGAATATAATATAATACTTTTGCGCGCCAATTCGTCATACGCGTGAATCATAGAAAGAATTTTGCTGTATCAGCAGAAACTGCATAGAACCATGTTGGGTCGGATCGTCGTTTTTGCATTGGAGGGAGGGGGTACGCCAAAAGAGTAAGACAGAGATCGCAAATCATAACACCAATCATAAAAGCGTGCTCCAAACTGTACAAAGCCTCAAATCGTTGACACGTCTTCGGAGGAAAAGGCATTACATTTACATTTACATTCCTTTTTACAACCATGGAAGAATTCGCGCAAGTAATACGCCAATTATTGGATCAATCCGCACGATTGATTTCGCGGGAAGAATACCTTGCGTGGGAAGAACGGTGCAACGAGTGCATCGAATCGTTGGAAGAACAGAGCCGAGTGAAACGTCCTCGATTATCGATCGGTGTTCGGCAATCGTTGGTTGCTCGAATCGCGCAGCTCGAAGGGCTGAAACATTCGTTGCGCGGACGTTTCGTGCGCAAAGGTGCCGGACATTCGAGCACAGGACTTTTGTGGCGCGAAATAGATGCTGCGTTCGATACCCGCGTATTAACTGGTGCCGTGCTAAATTCGAACTATATCGAGCCGCGCAACTTCCTCCAGGATGCAGGAACCATTGTGTTGGAACATGTGCGGGGTGCTTTGAGGAAACAGCGGAACCTCAAAGTGAACACAGTGTTCAACGGCGAATTTGTGGCGGGCGATAAACGTGCAAGTAAGAGCATCAACACCCGGAACTGCGAACTCTTCCGCACATCCGATCTACAGGAGTGATACCAACGATGCGTCGTCGAACCCACCCTGGCATCGTTGGAAGTGTTCCAGGAACGCGACAGCGGATGGGCATTGACGAGAATCCTCAACCTGACCGTCAATGTCAACAAGTACAATCCGCTGCGCGCGGGGTGCCACTTCAAGTTGCCACAGGATTTATTGTTGAAAAATGCAACGATCAATGTGCAATCCCCGGACAATGCGTGTTTCGCGTGGGCAGTGGTCGCCGCTCTCCATCCTGCCGAACGAGATACCGCGCGTCCAAGTTCATACCCGCACTATACTTCCATATTAAATCTCCAGGGCATTGAGTTCCCAATGTCCCTGGGGCAAATTGGAAAATTTGAGCGGTTGAATGAAATCTCCATCAACGTCTACACCTTCTAGATGGAGAAGACGAAGACGGTCTTTCCGTTGCGCCTCACCAGCCAAAAAAGGGATCAACACGTCAATCTGCTCTACACGCCGAATCAAGAGCACGGCGATGTAGGACACTTTGTGTGGATCAAGAATTTGTCCCGGCTGGTGAGCGCACAGCTGAGCAAGAACAAAGCCAAGAAATTCGTCTGTGATCGGTATGTATATAAAATGATGAAATGTCTCGCGAAAAAAATTAAATAAAAAAATTTTGGGTTTACAGATGCATGCACTATTTCGGATCTGCCACGAAGTTGGAGCTTCATTCGCTGGACTGTGGCAAGATGAACGACTGCGCCATCCTGCTGCCCAGCGAAGGCAAAAATCTCCTCAACTTCGACAACCACTGCCGGAAGGAGCGACTCCCCTTCGTGGTGTACGCAGATCTGGAATGCATCATCGAAAAAACGGAGGACAGTCACCGAATGGGTGATAAATTATGCGCGTATCAGCACCATAAAGTACACAGTATTGCCTATTATATGCATTGTTCGTACGATACATCGCTATCGACGTATCGATGTCGCCGCGACGCAGATTGCGTTTCATGGTTCGTAGACGAATTGAAAAATTTCGCGAATTTTGTCAAACCCATTCTGGCCAGTAATGTTCCAATGCTGGATTTAACTCCCGAACAGTTGTCGACATTTCACAATGCAACACACTGTCATATTTGCGAAAAACCATTCGAGGCTAGCGATGTACGAGTCCACGATCATTGCCATCTGTCCGGACGGTTCAGAGGCCCAGCACATACGGAGTGCAATTTCAATTATAAAAACGCGTTTTACATCCCCATAGTTTTCCACAATTTATCCGGCTATGATTCACATTTCATTATCGAGGAAATAGCTACCACTTTCGAAGGTCACGTTGACGTATTACCCATAACTAAAGAAAAGTATATTTCTTTCACAAAAAATGTCGAAGATACGGCTGATTCAGACTCGCGAAATTGTATTAAATTGCGGTTCATCGATTCGTACAAATTTCTCAACACCAGTCTCGACAAATTAGCATCCTTTCTTAGCACAGATCAATTAAAAATTTTACAATCACAATTTGAAACATTATCCACCGAGGATTTCAATTTATTGACACGAAAGGGTGTCTTTCCGTACGAATACCTTGATTGCGAGGACAAACTGCAGGACCCATGCTTACCGCCGCGCGAGTCATTCTACAGTTCGTTAACGGGTGAGACTGTATCCGAGAGCGATTACGCGCACGCCGAAACTGTCTGGCAGCGTTTCGAGATTAGAACCTTGGGCGAATACAGCGACTTGTATTTGAAAACAGATGTCTTGTTATTGGCAGATATTTTTGAAAATTTTCGCGAAAGTTGTATCAAGAGTTACGGATTAGATTCAGCACATTATTATACTCTACCTGGTTTCACATGGGATGCAATGCTAAAACATACTAAAATTACATTCGAATTGCTCACAGACATCGATATGGTCATGTTTATCGAACGCGGTATACGTGGGGGTTTAAGTCAATGTTCCGGAAGATACGCACATGCCAATAACAAGTACATGTCATCTTACGACGCATCGGAAAAGTCATCATACTTGATGTACTTTGACGTGAACAATTTGTATGGATGGGCAATGTGTCAGCCCCTACCATACGCTAAATTTCGATGGGTCGAAGATGTTGCGAATTTTGACGTGTCTTCAATCCCGATCGATTCGCCCACGGGATACATTCTTGAGGTAGATCTGGAATATCCGCAACGTCTGCACGACGCTCATGCCGATCTACCGTTCTGCCCGACGCGTGCCAAACCACCTGGTAGCAGGCAGGACAAATTTCTCGCGACGGTATACGATAAGCAGCGTTACGTTATTCATTATCGCAACCTGCAACAGTGCACGCGACACGGTCTTCGTATTACAAAGATACACCGCGTGCTTCAATTCGCTCAATCTCCCTGGCTCCGCGATTATATCGAACTCAA
Organism: Andrena chrysosceles; assembly: GCA_963855975.1. Lineage (NCBI taxonomy): Eukaryota > Metazoa > Arthropoda > Insecta > Hymenoptera > Andrenidae > Andrena > Andrena chrysosceles. The sequence goes on along the minus strand of OY979767.1, from coordinate 58,842,234 downwards.
TACACGGTTTAGAACAAGCGTGACAAACGACTTTGAAAAAAATTTGTACAAATTGATGAACAACGCGGTATTCGGTAAAACTATGGAAAATGTACGAAATCACGTGGATGTAAAACTTTTGACACATTGGGAAGGGCGATATGGTGCGGAGGCAATGATCGCGAAACCGAATTTCCACAGCAGAAGTGTTTTTTCGGAAAATTTAATAGCTGTTGAATTGCGAAAACTCGAGGTGAAATTCAACAAGCCGATATATGTGGGTTTGTGCATTCTGGACATATCAAAAATTTGTTTGTACGAATTTCACCACGAGTGCATGTCGCCTAAGCATGGAAAAAATTGTAAAATTCTATATACCGACACAGATAGTCTCATTTATCACATTCAATGCGATGATATCTACGAGTCCATGAAACACAATATCGATAGATTCGACACGAGCGATTATCCTACCGACAATCCATATAATATGCCGCGCGTAAATAAGAAGGTTCCGGGGCTGATGAAGGATGAAAATAACGGTGCGATAATGACCGAATTCGTAGGTCTTAGAGCGAAAATGTATGCACTTCGCGTAGACGGCAAAAAAGATACGAAAAAGGCGAAAGGCGTCAAGACCAACGTCATAGCCAGAACGATAACTTTCGACGACTACGCGCAATGTTTGCATAGGGAGATCGAAATGATTCGCAGACAATCATGCATACGGTCTAAATTTCATAAAGTGTACACCATTTCGGAATCTAAAATCGCTCTAAGCCCATACGACAAGCGGCATATCGTACCCGATTCGATCGACACTCTGCCCTGGGGTCATTATAATATCCCATTGTAAAATAGAAATTGTATTTATTGTATAATATAAAATTATTTGAGAATGTATAATATAAAATTATTATTGTGTTTATTCTATTTATTGTGTAAAATATAAATGGTGGAATTAATGTATAAAAAAATTGTTCACACATATATATGTATCATTGTATATATTGAACCTTGTATTATTATGCTACAATACATTATTTTTATTTATCCAAGAATTGTGTGATTTATCAAATCCCAACCACTTGACGTACACCTTATCCCCCTTCCTACGTAAGACTTTTTCCACTAGATACACATCAGGATCGGTGACGCGTTGCAGCACGTGTTCATAGAATCCTCCGGCTACAGGTTTTCCACAGGAATCGACCAGCAGATACGTTGCAGGATTAGTTCCTTGTACTTTGGCTATCTTGAACACCTCCGTTGTCCAATTCGGCGTATAGCCTTTATCGAATATGGTTTTAAATTTGCTCAACTTGAATCTCGCTGGAGAAGCGATCTTTATGTTGCTGTATACGCTGGCTAGCAGCTTATCGGCGATCGCAGGGGTAACATCGCAAGGACGCATTCCGATGGTTCTATGTTTTCGTGCGTTATACTCTGCAAGTAGACTTGGTAGAGCATCGGTCCATCTATAGGTTCCATTGAGCGTAAACAGTTTCCACATATTGTTTTTCAAAGTTCGATTGAAACGTTCTACGACGGAGGCCTTCATCACAGAATACGTCGAATAATGATTAACGTTATGCTTTGCCAAGAGTTTCTGCACATCAGCGTTGTAAAATTCTTTTCCTTGATCGGTTTGCAAATTTTTCGGATATCGATCTCTAAATATCTTTGCAAACGCTTTAGTCACCTCAGCGCCACTTTTAGTCTTGAGCGGCAACGCCCATGCATACTTGCTCAACACATCGATGACGGTGAGTATGTAGTGGTGTCCCTGGTTGAATCGTGAGTATGGACGCATTTCTACAATGTCAGCTTGCCACAGATCATCGTATCCATGCACTATGACACGCCTCCGCGGAAAATGTCTTCGAGCTGGAGCATGCAATTCCTCAACGAGTTGTAGCTTCTTGCGGCCGTGGTTTTCTTTATTCTTGGATTTCGATAATGGCTGCATGTTTGATCGCAGAGGTGTCTTTGACACGAATGATGCGATAATTATCGGGCACGTGCATTAAGTGCTCCCAATCGGCCCAGGGGCAAGTTCATCCGCCTCGCATGATTCTCCTTCGCAGCGCTGCTGCGGGATAGAATTCGACGCTTGCGATATCTTTTGAACGCTGTTTTGCAGCGTCAGCATATCTCTTTGAAACGCGATCAGTTTCCTCTCTAATTTTTCCTGCCGCTCTCTCAAAAGTTTAATGTTCTTTTCCATGTATAGTTTATTGACGGCATCGGTGTCGGCCACCGGTTGAGCTACGCGTCGTATCTTGCATGATTTTGCATCAAAGTCGGCACCAACCACGCAAAGAGCGTTATCTCGCATGTAATTTCGAAGCAAACCACTCCATTTGTAATAGTCCATTCTAGCTGCTCCACTCTTCTCGAGCGATACCCCAAATTTGTTGATCGGCATCTCGATGCATACAGTGCACATCATTGGCGTGCGGCTTAATTTATATAATGAGGCCTACCTCGCGTAGTTCCTCGACAATCGATAGAATTTCGGGATCATGAGAGTTGTTACCCGCCTGACGTGACGCTTCCAGCAAACGCAATCGATCCACCAGCTCGTTGGGATCGTCCCAGTGTACGTAATCGATCTTGTTATCGTTTACCACCATGGCTCGTGGTGTCCTAAGACCTTTCCCTGCTTTATTGACTGATGCGCCTGGGATTAGCGGTGCAATTACATGTCTGTACTTATATCCCTTGTTGCTCAATATGGGATTTTTAGCACCATGACCGCGTCTGTGGACATTCGTCGCCAGCAGTATACTTTTGTATTTTTGTTTATCAGCATCGGTGTATATAGTATCATTGGGAATTCTCTTGAAAATCAGTTCGTAAAGACCGCATGTTCCTCCGTATCTTACACCATCTATGATTATATTATCATCCTTGTCTATATCGAAAGCCTTATCCCCAAGCATCGTTCCACTATTGCCAAAGTATACACCGTACACATTGTCCATTGTTGTATCCTTATCACCACTTAGGATCGCGCTCATGTATTTTTGCCCCAGCGGACCGAAATGACTGCGAAACGTTTCTTGTCCCTCGGATGTTTAAAGTTGCTGTCTGATAGATGTTACAAACGACTCATTGGGACTAGTTTCGAAAACGTCGTCATCAATAGTTGCGAGCGATTGTACACTGGGAAATGTACTTATTGGTGTGTGAGGAACGGGAGACTCGTTTGATGTAGCATTCCGTCGTTTATGCTTCGATTGAACTGGTGATGAGGTTATGGGTGAATATTCAGACGACATGTGCCGTTTCCTCTTTGTCTTGCGCGATGTGTTCCCTTTCGGATAGATTTTTTTAGGCGTTAATGTTTCATTCCCTTCAACGTCTATGCTCATCGGTGGTGATGTGTTAGCTTCTGTCGCTGAAGTATTTTCCACAATATGTTTTAAGGGTTCGACGATAGGTTTGAAGTATCTCTCCAACGCGACATCTTCCTCCATCTTGCCTGTCTTCAAAGCCTGATGTTTCTTGCGAATGGATTCGCTAGTTTTTGAAATTTCCTTCGCTATTCTCTCGCGATCCTTAATCTCCAGAGTATCGATATCAATCATCGTTGTACCGCTGACGTTGCTTTCCCACCGACGTGTTGACGACAATTGACCGTCTCACGGTATGGCAAACTCGTTAAATCCCTTTCTGTAACGTCCATTGGACATCGCGCTATCCTTGTCTATTACTATGAAACCATACTCCCGTTGCCAACAATTACGACACATAGCGCAGAAATCCTCGTAAGACATGTCAGTGTTTACGTGATCGTTGTACACATGTTTCAAGTTGGTACCATCTTGCTTAAATAGAATCAACAGATTGGCATTGTCGCGGATAAGATGTTTGGGTATCTTTGCATACGTCTGACAGAGATAGAAGCAGTCAACGTTCGAGTGGCGCCGCATTGCAAAGTATTCCCTTATCGTATCTTGCTTGTCGCATGCCACGTCATCAAAGATGAAAATAGAATTCGGAAGCGATTCGCACGGTGGGATGACGTCACTGTTATTCGAAAACGTAAAGTAGCCAATTTCATCTATCGGAGTCAATAAATTCTCCAAATACTGATATTTCGGCTGTTGCAACGACTTGGAGTACACGTACACGTTCTCGAAGCGGACGCCGTGAGGACTTTCCAACAAGCTCACCAACACGTTTGTGTTTCCGCAATTTTGATGGGCCACAAACGAGGCAGCGTATAGCGTTTGGTAGCATGCTACCATGTCTGCGTCTTGTTTTCGAAGACATCACTCGTGATTTATCGTCAAAATTTGTCACGCGTATCGTTACAGGTTGTCGCACGAATCGCATCCTCTCCGCAAACTGTGAAAAATGATTTTGATACGTCGAAGCGCCCTATTTATATGTCCGCATCGACTCAAAACAGCTTAGTATTGAAAATGCTTCTGATCCTGTCGGATAATTGTGATATTCGAGACCTAACCCCCTGAGCAGTTGAAATATATACCAAAGATTATTCTACTCCGAGAGTTTGGGAGACACATTGATCAGTTGTGGGACAGACTCCCCGAGCACATAAAAGCCGATTCTGAGGTTCGGCAGTATCGTCGGTGTCTGGAGCATTATAATCGTCCTTGACAGCGAACGCATATCGACGGTCCAGCACCATTGATTAAAAACTGTAGCGAATGTCGCCGACGAGAGTAAAGAAAGGCTGTGGTTTGTTAAATCGAGTGATAAACGCGCTACCTATCGAATTACATATTCCGGGATACCAGTTTTGCGGTCCAGGAACACATCTGGCAAAACGATTGGCTAGAGGGGATCAAGGCATCAATCCGTTGGACGCGGCGTGTCGCGAACACGATATTGCGTATTCGCGCAGCAACGACCTCGGCGAAAGGCACGCCGCAGATAAAGTTCTCGCTGACAAAGCGCGAAAACGCATCGTTGCGCGAGACTCAACTCTGGGTTAAAGAGGTGCTGCTACAGCTGTTTGGGCAGCTATGAAGGCCAAGACGACAATCGGAATGAGGATGAAAACAAAACCCCGCAAAAGTACTCCAAAGTGAGCGCCGAAAAAGCGGATTCTTCCGGTGGCAAAACGGGGTAGTATATTACCACTTCTCCCGCTGCTAGGTGTTCTCGGATCATTAGCTGGTGGAGCGGCGGGGATCGCCAAGGCGGTAAACGATAATAAGGCGGCGCAACATCAGCTGCAGGAAATGCAACGTCATAATCGCTCCATGGAAGGTCGCGGACTTTATCTCGCACCATACAAGCGTGGACAGGGAATATCGAAACGAAAAAAAACGCCGAAAAGAAAATAAAAATGCCCGCGGGTGTAACTACCGATGCACAATTGGAGGAGTTGGCAAAACGTATGCGTATTCCATTCTTTAGAGGTGTTTTTATGCGAAACGCGCTACCAGTCGGAGGAGTACGTTGAAACGAGAGCGGTATTGTAAATTTGGACAATGTCGAGGGTCGGGGACTCATTGGGTGGCATATGCGAAGAGAGGGTGTCGAGCTATATATTTCGACAGCTTTGGAAATCTTCGACCGCCCAAGGAATTGGTAAAATATCTGGATAAGGATGCTGTGAAAATTGAATACAATCGAACGTCTTATCAGAAGTACAATCAGAGCAATTGTGGACAACTATGTCTACGCTTTCTACAAACGATCGGTACCAAATTTAAGGATTGACTTCCCGCCACTCTGATTCAGTACTAATCGAGCCGTACAGTTCAGAATATGTCGTTAACATTCACTCTAACCGGCAAGAGTAGCACCCTCGCGGTGAGCTACTTTCCACCCATAGATTTGAGCGACGATGATTACGAGCTTGGTCTAACAACCTTTGAAACTTATCACACCATACCAAACATCGACTCGAGCAACGATAAATTCTACTTCACCGTAAACTATGACATCAGCAACAGCGTCGACACCACTCCTGAATACATTACGATTCCCCACGGCTCCTACGAACTAGACGCCATTGCCAAGTATTTGAAGCAGCGATTACTCGAGCGGTATCCTCAAAATCTCGACGGTACCGATGACAGTGACAACGATGCGTATCCAATAGTGTTGCGTCCCAACAACAACACCATGAAAAGCGAACTGTACTGTCGGTTCGCCGTAGATTTTACAAAGCCCAATAACATTGGATCGCTATTGGGATTCTCGACGAATCGGGTATTAGAACCAGGACGGTGGCACGAATCGGACGATCCAATTAATATCATGAACGTGAACATTGTTCGTATAGAATGTAGCGTGACCGCTGGCGCGTACAACAGTGGGAGGCGTGTACATACGATACATGAATTTTCTCCGAGAGTTCCACCAGGATATAAGATATCGGAAACGCCCGCGCAGATCATTTACCTTCCAATCACCGCACGGATCATTACGGATCTTACGATACGCGTTGTGGATCAAAACGGACGGTTGCTCGATTTTCGAGGAGAAGAGATTACCATCAGATTGCACGTACGACGGCGACGACGATAATACATGTGGTGCGAACGAAAGAGATGCTTGTATTGAACGACTCTAGAAACCCGTTTCTTCCAAGTGAAATTGTTTACAACAACAGTAACAACAACTGCAACAGCTCCGATCACGCTAAAAAGAAGAGGCTCAGTGCTGCGAACATTGCATTTTTGAAATCATTGGGATTCATTGTGCGCATTTAGGTTGAAAAATGGCTGACATTCTAAGTATTGGAGGGAAGCCGACGTTTGATGACCGCATCGTCAGGCTTCAGACTCACGCATACAACCCATACGTCAACACGACGTTTGGATACAGCGATGAGATAAGAATACCGATACAACAGCAGGATTTATACACATTGCCGTGTGAAAGTTTTCTCTATGTAGAGGGGAAATTGAAGATAAATAAGCCAAAAGATGCATTAACGGTGACGTTGGGAAATAATTGCATGGCGTTCTTATTCGATGAGATTCGATACGAGCTGAATGGCGTGGAGATTGATCGGAGCAGAAACGTTGGAATAACTAGCACGCTTAAAAACTATGTATCGCTGACATCTGGCGAAGACAAAAATATGGAGAATGTCGGATGGGGCTTGAAACGGCGCGATGGGCCAATAGTGAAAAGTCATTTCAATTTTTGCATCCCACTCAAATATTTGCTGGGATTTTGTGAGGACTACAAACGCATGATTATTAATGCGCGTCACGAATTGATTTTAATACGATCGCGCAACGACAACAATGCTCTGATAGGATCGCCGATGTTGGAACCAGAAATTGAATTGGTTAAACTACAATGGCGGATGCCCCATGTGACGTTAAATGACGTTAATAAGCTATCGTTGCTACATACTTTGGAACGTGGACAAAACCTGAGCATTTGTTTTCAATCGTGGGATCTGTACGAGTATCCTCTCTTACAGAGCACGACCAAGCATTCGTGGGCCGTGAAGGCATCTGCACAGCTGGAGAAGCCGCGATGCGTGATCCTTGCTCTACAGACTGGTCGAAGGAATGTGATGAGTGAAGACGTTACTATGTTCAACAACTGCAAATTGGCCAATGTAAAACTTTTTCTCAACTCGGAAGTTTACCCATATGATGAGCTGAACTTGGACTTTGACAAGAATAAGCACGCCATCTTGTATCACATGTATTCGCAATTCCGTAAATCATATTATGGGTATAGTTGCAACGAGGCATTATTCACCGTGGCTGAATTTTTACAATTTGGCCCCCTCGTGGTAATTGATTGCTCGCGACAAAATGAGTCGATCAAGAATGGCACCGTGGACGTGCGCATAGAATTCGAGTGTAAAGAGAATGTGCCTGCAAATACTACAGCCTACTGTCTGATTCTACACGATCGAGTGGTTGAATACAATCCATTGACAAACATGGTGCGCAAAATAAATTAAATTACCACGCTACTTGCCCGCCCTCTCCTGTACTAAATTCGCAAAAAAATTTCATCGTGAAAATCGAGATGTTTTACGAGTAAGACTGCATTCTCTCGTCTGTCTTGGAAGCGAGTGGACCTCCAAATTGTATCGATAATGGTTGTACCAACGTTCGTTGACATGCAAGGGTTCATCGTTGATGGAAGATTTGTCGTCAAGGAAGTGGCTGTCCTACGAATGGGAACAATTCTCTCGCACTATATTTTTGGGAGTTCGATGCCGCATTATCTTCTTTCGAAATCTGACAAATCAAACATCCGCTGGTTAACGGCGAAACATCATGGGTTACGCTGGGACGATGGAGAAGTTCCATACAGTATGGCTAAACGGCTAATTTCGAAAGCTGTAGCTGATGCGATCGATGAAGAAGAGGATGACACGTGCCATGTCGTATATGTTAAAGGGCTGCAGAAACGCGACTGGCTTGCGGATTTCCTCGATGAAAGTACGAGAGCAGACGCGGTCATCGAGACGCTGGACATTGACTACGAGGATATCAAATCTCTAAATAAGCTAAATGTAGTTAATACTCTGCGATGTGGTAGACACGCGAAACACTGTGCCATGCAAAATGTATTTAAAATATTCAACTGGTGGTCTAAACACCAGAGAAATTCATAAATAAAATATAATCAATTTTTTAATGCGTATAATTTTCTTCACCCTCCCCCAACCCAACCTCATGCGTTTGATGTGCGCTAGATTAAGACGATACTTATCATTATTATGTAGAAGTCGTTCAATACCCGTTCGATACGTATTCAAAGCGATGTGGTCTTGTCGCATGATGTGTCCAAAGAAGAAGGGAAAGAAGATGCGTGGGAATAAGGAGAGGATGGTCTGCGAAGAAGAAGAAATGTGCAGTTTGTGAAAATGAATGCGGAGAACAACAGCATCGTACTTTTGCAAAGCTACGCACTTCTCGATTTCATGATAGGAGGGGGTTTTTACATGTGAGAGCCAGGAGATGCAGCGAGACCAGTCGTCTGTTAATTGTGGAAGGCGAACAGTCTGATTTTTAATCGTTAGACATTTGTGCAATTTGTGTAATTTGTGTGGGACAATTTTTTTTCTTGAAAAAAAAACAAAAATGGGATTAAAACGCATCGCCCCGGAGTGCGACCCAGAGGTATGTACAATATATTTTGACATTGAAATCGAGCGAGATTAAATTCAAGTGGACATGTTAATATCATGGTGTTCTATGCTTTAGTATTCGCCATCGCCATCGCCGTCGCCACCACCCCGTTCGCCGTCGCCGCCGCCTTCGCCGCCTCCGCAGGTATGTAGTAGTTTGCATTGTTTTGCATGTTTCATGTTTATTATGTTTGATGTGTGTGTCATATTTATTATGTTTGTGTATCTGTTCTAGGACCGTGTGCCAATGATTATGATGGCGCTCATGGCGCGGGTCCTGGCAGGGGAGGCTGAGGCTGCACCCCTAGCGGTGCATATGCAGCGATCGGGCCTGGTGTTCGGGCCTAGGATGGCGGCCAGATTGCGGCGGCCCTGGATACCGTACCATCAAATGGGGCCACTGCGACGGCCGCGGCCACCATCGCCTCCCTGGATCGATGTGGGGAGGCCGCAGCCATCGCTTCAGGGGCCCCTATCACCCCCATTGCGGTTCGAGGGGGTGATGTCGTCGTCGTCCTCGGCGTCATCATCACCGCCACCGTCGCGGCAGTCAACACCGCCGTCGCCGTGGTCGCCGCCCCCCGCATGGGTGGAAGAGGGGCTCGCGACGCCACCCCTGCAATTGCCATCCGACGAGGAGGATATTTAAATTCTTTTTGTTTTCTTTTTTTCCATTTTTTTCCATTTTTTCTTTTCTTATCTCATGTATTTCATCCTTATTACTATTTTATTATTATTACTATTCATATTACTATCATATTCACTATTACTATTCATTCATTATTATTTGTAACAATATATTATCATTTTTAAACACATATTATTTCTCCATTTTATTCACCCGTCTTCCTTCTCCTTTCGCTGTCTAATTTTAAGATTCGGTGTAAGATTTAGCGTTCACAAAGATATTATACTACATTCAACACGTGTCGAGACTTTTATCCTTGAGGGTGGGACTCAAGTTACGCGTAGTCGCGCGATACGTCGCGATGTTACATTTGAATGTTTTAAAAACTTGCTAGATTTAGAACGAAAGCGATTGTACTCCTATGTAGTGTTGTCTCTTTCCCTCCCTCGATTTTAGCTTTAGAATGCATCAAAGCCGTTCAATACTCGATCAAAGCCGTTCGATGCATGATCCAAGTGGTATGATAGACGTTCAATACCCAATCAAAGCCGTTCAATACCCGTTCAATGCACGTTCGAAGCCGTTCAATATCCGTTTGATATACGTTCAAAAACGTTCAATACCCGTTCGATACGTATTCAAAGTGATGTGGTCTTGTCGCATGATGTGTCAAAGAAGAAGGGAAAGAAGATGCGTGTGAATAAGGAAAGGATGGTCAGCGAAAATGAATGTGAAGAACAACAGCATCTCACTTTTGCAAAGCTACGCACTTCTCGATTTCATGATAGGAGTTTGCATGCGAGAGCCTGGAGATGCAGCGAGACCAGTTGTCTTCAAACGTCAAAGACGAACAGTTCTTAATACTTCATAAGAAAAAATTATGGGATATTGGAAGACGCCCTCCATTTATGATTGGATGATGTGGCGAGGTATGTACATAACAATATTTTGACATTTATCGCGTTTTACTGTTGAAACCAAGTGCTCTTAAATCAGGCGTTCGTATCAATATTTTATCATGAGTTTCTATGTCTAGGGCTCACACCGTCGCCACCCCCATCACCACCCCCATCGCCACCACGTGGGCCGACACCGCAAGCACCGCCGTCGCCCACGTGGTCGAGCGATTGGGGATCGCCGCAGCCGTCGCCGCAGCCGTCGCCGCCACCACAGTCCCCACCGCCGTCACCGTCGCCGCCTCCACAGGTATGTAATACTTTGCATTGTTTTGTGTGTTTCATGTTTATTATGTTTAATGTGTCAGTATTATATTGACGTGTCTGTGTGTTCTAGGCACCGTCGCCCACGTATGGGGCTGCGCGGCTGCGGCCATATGGGGCCGCGCGGGTGCGGCCATATGAACCGCGCGGGTGCGGCATCACCATCGTCGCCGCCATCACCCCCCTCGCCACCTTCCCCTTAAAATAGTTTTTTATTTATTTTTCTATATTTTCTATATTTTTCTAATTTTTCTATTTTAGTTTTATATATATTTTTTATAACAATATATTATCACTTTTAAACGCATATTCTGTCTCCATTTTATTTACTCGTCTTCCTCCTCGCCTCCTAATTCTAAGATTTGTAGACACTGCATAAATCTATTTCGTTCTTCGCGCCGCATGTCACATAATGGTTTGGAAAAATATTTGAGGGTGGGCCAAGGTCATTCACTCCCTCCGGTTAGGTCTGAAAAGTTCTCGGGGGTCATTCTCTCCCTCTAAAAAGTTTTCGGCGGTGGGTCCGATCTCCGCGGCGGCTCGGCCTGGAGTGATCCCCTCCATCATCGCAGCTTCCCCCACTCCGCGGCTCGTGCGCGCGCAACCGGTCTTCCTCTCCCCGCAGGCCCCGCGCCCATGTTTCCCTCCGCCGCGCTCCCCCGCGCGCCCTCACTTCCCCCCGCCCCCGCACTCCCCTCAGAGGACCTGCGTTGGAACCCGCCTTGCCTTACTACTGACTTCCATCTTCTACGCGTCGTACCGCGTTATTCTCGGAAGTTGACCTTCGCTATCCGTATGTTCGGCCTATGGTCCTAGGGAGAGAGCGGTGTAAATATCATACCTCTCTCTCTCTCTCTCTCTCTCTCTCTCGCGCGTACACCCGATTCAAATATCGCAAATATCGAGGCGCAATCTGGCCATGGGGCGATACGGGGTTACGGATCGCTTCCTACGACGCGTAAAGAGTCATCGGCGGTACCCCCTCTACCTGCTCCCAGGACCCCTTCCCCCTCCACCGGCTCGTCCCACCTGCTCAAGGGTCACGGTCCCCCCACCCGCCTTCCCCTCGCCCTCGGTGCGGTTCCTCTCGCCCCGCTTCACCCCCTCGCCTAAATTTGATTTAGAATCCGCCTATTATATCTACTTGTTTCATTCTTTTGCTTCAGATCACCTGTCCGGGACTTAGGACTTCCGCAAGCGAAGAATGTCATCGCCCGTGCATCGATATACGTGGCTCCTCCCAGTCCCACTACCATGTTTTGTCAAATTTTAAAAAATATTTTTATGTTCAATAAAGACCGCTTACAATTAGTCAAATACCAAATACCAACGATTCTATATTTAATACTTTTCGCATAAAAAGTTGATGAAAAATCGATCATTTTTTGGCCCTACAAGGCAGAAACCTCCCTTAATGGCCCGAACAAATGATAACCAGTTGATATCAAAATGCTTAAATTACGAAGAGAAGAACTTCCCAGGCTAAATTTGTAATAGTTATTTTGATGGATTTCGCGACACGTGGTCAAAAGTCGTGTGGGAATATGATCTTTCGATTTCGTAGTCTAGAAAATTGTTCTGTTTGATCTAATTCCTCCCTTAGTTTAATTAAGTTCGTTAATGTTCTACGGCAGGGTTGACTAACTGGCGACTCATGAGTTGCCGGGGGCTCCTCCGCCTTGTGGCCAACTCGATAATACATTTCTTGGTCTTCGCTGTTAAGGATATATCAGTTCGTATTGTCGTATTAATTATAATTATATGTAAACGTATGGCCGTGGCCGGCTGTAGCAATCGAATGTATTTATGTCTGTGTAGGGACGGACGAATTCGACTGCGATCGTCAGCGTGGCCGCAAGGCGGAGGAGTCCCCCGCAAATCGTGAATCGCCAGTTAGTCAACCCTGTTCTACGGTAACTGTTTCTTGTGGTTTATGCCAAATTTTTATCCAGTAGGGCTTGCAAATCTTTATCTTGAGTTTTCTCGGGTTTATTAAAATTCTAATACTACACCAGCACAAAGAAAAGTACAAACAGAATTGTATGCTTGTGGCGCACTTTTCCCTTACTGGCATCCTTTGTCGGTGACCATTTCGTACTAAATTGTTTGTTGACTTTGTTGAAATGCTTATAGAATGCTGTATATGAATTTGGAAAAATATTATTCATGAAGACTATACATTAACCCTCCGGTACTCGCGCGTGTGCACGGAGTGCACGGATGTCAGTTTTTGGCTGAAAAAAACGTTATATCGTGATATATTGTACCCAGCACACCTATGTATTCTTCCAGCGGACATTTTTGCATAATACTATGTACTTGTCAGTTTAAAATTTAGTTTGGAAGTGTTTCTGATTGAATGAAAACGAAAATATGCCGCGTATCTTGCCGGCGACCGCGCCCGTGTACTCACAAGTACGCCTCCAATTGCTTTGGTTTTTGGATATGCTTTAGAGGACCGAAAAATAAGATATACGTGTTTTTTAAATACAGATAAATGTATATAGGAACCCAATTTTAGCATTATTGCCCCAGCCTAATCATTTTTCTTAATAATACGTCACCGTGCACTCAGTGCACGACGCGAGTGCTCGCGGGATCCAAATAGGCGCGAGTACCGGAAGGTTAATATTGCAAAAATACAGCAGGTAAATTGTTCTTAAGACGTGAAAGAAGATGGTACGATCAGAAACCAGAACAACTTTTTCCAACACCTAGTAAAATAGTTTTTGTTCGAAACTCCATATGTACAGGGTCATCGTTTAATCCTGCAACCCGCGCGCGCGCGAACTTGTAAAATGGCAACACCGCCTCACGGACGCATTCCACTACAACCATGCACCGTCACCGCGTTCGGAGAGCTGCTAGCGACCGCTGGACAGCAGTGATGCTCGAGTTTCGAGAATTTTTGGCTGGTCCTAGTCAAATTAACGTTGCAAAGAACTATTCAGAATTTCCCGGCCCCGGTTGAAAATTTTGGGGTCTTTTTCGTATAACTTTTGAACTGTAAGACATATCGGAATGCAATTTGCGCCAAAAAAATGAGGAAAAATTAATCCCTCTTAATGATGGATAATTTAACATATTTTACGTTTACTTAATTTTTCTTTTATCAATTTTTTAACCATAATTGTTTAAAAAGCTGTTGGAAACTGATTATTTGATAATGTATTTAACGCTGTTTTTAAAATTCGTGGTGTTGATAAACAATAGGCTAGTTGATTCTGTATCATTACATTTATAAATTGAGAAATTAAATTTTTATTCATTTATGTGTTAATTCTGCAGACCTCAGAATCTATTGTTCTGGTTTTCTTTTTTATGATTTTATCCTTAATGCGGTGCATACCTAGATCAGACGTAAGGGGTAACTAATGCGACGTGTCTTTGATTGTAGCGGTGTTTGAATTTTTTTTCTAGAATTTTTGTGTTAGAATGTTTTAGCTACTCAATGCCACGCCTATACCGGCTTCCGTTAATGTAATTTTTTGGAACGATGTGCCGTTACTGTGGTTTTTACAAGCAGGTGGCGAAAAATCTCTCCGTACAAGGAACCGTCAACCCTGTCGTGGCTAAAATTTTTGAAATTGAGACGGGTACGAGATCTGTTGACATTATTTTTAACCTGATTACAGTGATCAGGGGTGCGAGTGGTAGACCGATCATAAAAGCGGAGCGCGCGGCTCGATTACCTGGGTCGGAAAATTCCCAATACCTAGCTCTTTGCGACGCTAAAATTTTCGAAGCTCGGGCATCACTCTTGTCCAACGGTCGCAGGCAGGTCTGCGCTGGGCCGGTGCATGGTTGTAGTGGAATGCGTCCGTGAGGCGGTGTTGCCATTTTCGTCTGTTCGCGCGCGCGCGGGTTGCAGGATTAAACGATGACCCTGTATAGGTGCATATACCATAACACTTTGCATTCAAGAGCAGTTACAAGTTGGTACCATGCAACGAAAAATATAAACTGGAAATAAAAAATTATAATAAAAATATTAAAGTTAATGCCTTACAGTAGTGAATATTGCACCGGAAATTAAGAATACTGGACACAATGCAGTATCGGCAAGCACTATAAAAATGGAGCTTAAATTTAGCATTATCAGTACATTGTCGAGGTTGAACGGGTTACACCACTTTGGAGACGCGACGGGCACGGCTAAATTCGCGATTATTTGACGAAAAAAGTATAAGTTGCAATAACATTTCTATTTGATATTTTAATAATATATAATTTTGACATTACGTGGAAAAAATAATCTTTGCAAAATCTTATTTCACTGAAGACGTAGGTGGCGCTAACTATGGGCCTTCCGAATACCTGATTGACTGGAATTCTCCATTATTATTTATCTAAAATAAAAAAAACGTAGTATATTTTTAATGTAGATGCTTCTCGCTATGGTGTGACGTAGGGGATTTGAAAAATATTGCGATTTTGGGTTCTAACACCAGTTTTCCTGAAAAAGTTGAAAATTTTTGTCAGTTTCTTTGTGTATAAAAACCGTCTTAGGTGCATAAAAAAGACAGTGTGTATTCCGATACACAATGAATTTTTACATTATCATGCAAAAATTGAAAGTCCTACGACATTCTAATGTCAAGTTATACTGTCACCCAGGACAAAAACTGTGGTTTCGTGAAAAACTTCAACCTTTTCTTTTTCGGTTTATGGACCATACCTCTATCATTGTAATGATTTTTGGTAATGGTATAGATAGAGGGCAACCTCACGGATTTTGACGACCTTGAAATATGTTATCACGGTCGTCATTCTGAACAACTTTTTCCTCTAAACTTTTTGGCGGTCGACCTTAGTTTCCGAGATAATTGCAAAAATCTGTAATTATTTAGAAGTTTTCCATCCTCACCGATTTCAATGATTTTTGGATATGTTGTCGGGGACACGATTCTGAGCAATTTTTTCCTATACATGTTACCGCCGCTCGACCTTCGTTTCCGAGATATTCGCGAAAAACTTCGGTAAACTTGTCGATTAGCATGACCATCACCGATTTCGATGACCTTGAAATATGTTGTATCTTTTTCCTATACATGTAACCTTCGGTCGGCCTTACTTTTCAAGATATGCGCAAAAAACCTTGGTAAACTTTTCCTCATGGATTTGAAGGAAAATTGTTTTAATCACCTCACCACGATCGCCTCACTGTACAGTATTTCTGTTCACTTATTCCGACACAACGCATTCCACTTTCCAACTTGACCCGGGTATTAGTATTGGTTTGGCTAGATCAGTGCGGGGGCGCGTAAAGCATGGTACCGAACCGATCTGCCGGCGCCGCCGAACATAGTCGGGGTGTCCAACAGGTGTTCTTGAAAGCACTCTCTTTCTAGCGAAAAAATTATGTTTTAGTTAAACTCAAATCGGTTCGCTGCCATGCTTTACGCGCCCGCTGGCGGCGTCGGAATAAATCAACAGAAGTTTTTCGCAAATATCTCAGAAACGAGGGTCAGCTTCATCATTTGTTTTGTCCCATGCTGACGCATACGCTGTCACGGACGCGTACTGTAGGTAGGTAAATATACGGTAGAATACATTGTAGAAGTAGCAACAAGTTTTCGCGAATATCTCGGAAATTAAAGCCGAGCGGCGGTTATATGCACAGGAGAAAGTTGTTCAGAATCTAGATCTTGATAACATATCCAAAAATCATTGAAATCGGTGAGGATGGAAAACTTCTAAATAATTACCACATAATTTTGCGAATATCTCGAAAACGAAGGTGGACCGCCAAAAAGTTTAGAGGAAAAAGTTGTTCAGTATGATGTCCTTGACAACATATTTCAAGGTCGTCAAAATCCGTAAGGTTGCCCTCTATCTATACCAGTGATGAGCAACCCGCGGCCCGCGGGCCACATTTGGCCCACCTGAACATCGTCATGTGGCCCACCTGAACATCGTCATATCTGTTTTTCATGAACGATGTTATATTTATATATTTAATATTGCGGCCCGCGTAGAGAAGTAGGTCTCCACTTGTGGCCCACTTCTGACAAAAGGTTGCTCGCCACTGATCTATACCATTACCTGATTTTTTCCATAGGACGTTTTTCACAATATTTTTAAAAGTCCAAATTAGCATTTCATGGGAATTATTTTTCGATTTTTTAAGGTGGTGTAACCCCTTAATAAAAAATAACATTACGAAAATTATTGAGTAATACATAAAATCAGAAACGACAACTGATATATGTGTACCAATATAACAAGTAATCATTAAATCAGTAATATACAGAACTTATTATTTAAATTGGTGGTATTTTCAATAGGAAAATATGTAGACAGAAACAAGGAGGCCATTGTGTTCCTACAGGATGTCATATTCTTGATGATAGACAACGTTTTTGAGTAACAGTGTAATAACATCAATTATTCATTTCTAGTTATACATAGTTATTTAAGTACACAAAAACACAAGTATGCGATCGTAAGTTCGATCGTTTTTTAACAAAGTGACAATAGCCACTGCCTCAAGAACTGCAGAAATTTGCTATGAGAATTAAGGAAACTTGTATAGTAGTACTGGAATACAATGTTAGTTTGATCAAATTTATGTAAAACAGGTGACTTTTTACAATCTTTTGTTTCTTTTTAAATAAAGGGATTATTATTTAAAAATCCTTCAATTGTCATGATGTTTAAAGTTTTTTGTCACCTAGAAATTTTAATTGCTATATTATAGTAGGTACCCACCGAAACCAAACCTATGGTCTCAAATTTTTGAGCTGTAGTGTATTTCTTGCAAAGTGTTTACATACTGCTTGATTGTGCAATATTTCAAGACTACCTGTATAATTTGTAAAATTTGTATGAAAATTAATATGACTGTAATTATAATTTTTAATATCCATTATCTTCGTTTTAGTGTTTTTAGTAGTCTGTGTAGCATAAAAATGATATTGTTCCTTTAAAAAAAATTCAAGGGAATTTTCATTTTTTGATAAAAATAAGAATTTTTTATATTCATACTATTATTAATCATTGTATGTTGAAAATTATGAAATTTGGTATCATAACTCTTTCGTCACGGTGTACACTTTCGTGCAGAATGAACGCATAAATAGAATGTTTATGATACTCCTATGAATTTTATTAGACATAGTATAGAAGTCTAGAACTTCTATATTATGATCAACAACTACCACGATTTTTAGTGAGTATTCTTTGAATTGAAACATCTATGTAATCCTCTCCCTGATGCACCGATATTCAACAATGATTTCATAGTACAACATCTACCTCTTTCATATTACGTATGATGAACTTCTATTATTGAAGTTTCTTTTCTAGAACGCGCATAATCTAATACTTATGCTAGTTAATATATTTGCTTTATTATGACATTTCATAAGTAGGTATGGTTGTAAATGTCACGAGAAAATAATAGCAATAATACTTACACATTAACGTTTTTTGAAAATTATTGATAATTTACATTGTACATTAAACTTGGATGAAACTATACATCGTTTTTATACATATGATTTGATATTGCATAGTAGGTATCCTATGAAACAACTTAGAACTTGAGTGGAAAGTGTAACAAAATTTTTCACTGAAATACACGAAAATTTATTTTATCCTTATGTACGTTGGTGAAGAAATTAGTAATATGTATTAACATAATTACAGCATTAAATATTTAAATGAAACACGCTTGATGTACCAAAAACAAGTTTCAAACTTTCTATACATTTTCCATTGCTCATATCCATGGATTATCTCCAAGATGTAATTATAGTATCTTCATGCGGAGCAATTTCATCCAAGCAATTATTCGTACACGTATTATCAACCTGTGGAGAATAATCGATTGCATAGTATTTCGCTATGGAGTATCACAGTAAGAACAAAATTAATTAGACGTTGAAGAACGCGCGAGGCTACTCCTACTATTGGCTATCCTCATCACTCCATATTTCATCATCTCTCAACATCCATTAATTCTTTCGGTACGTAATTAAATTTGAGTAAATGGCTACCCATTGCTTACCGGAAAGTGCATAGTTACATATTATTATAAGCTTTTTAAGAAATATTAATACAAAAATTCAAGTTTACAGAACTCAACTGCTGCAGTGATAGAGTTAAGTTTGACAGAATCAGA
This sequence comes from Andrena chrysosceles, assembly GCA_963855975.1. NCBI lineage: Eukaryota > Metazoa > Arthropoda > Insecta > Hymenoptera > Andrenidae > Andrena > Andrena chrysosceles. Next base: position 58,823,182 of record OY979767.1, on the reverse strand, counting down.
TGCAGGAAACTTCACCCAACATACATACATTTTCCGTGCTTCAAATATGGAGGCTAGATGGTGTAGCAGAGAGATAAGAGTAATATCGGGCGTTTTTCACAGTTTGGAATGTGAAACTCAACGATCAGTTGATTTTGTTCCAACTATAGTAATGACATAAATTCAATTGGTTTAATGTAATAATACAATCGATTCTTCCAACCCAAAAGTCTTCATAAGCATTTCAAGTGGGCTAAGCATTTTTCCTGGTCAATACGGCAATTGTGACGTAAAAGCATCCACGTGCGCGGTGCATTATTTTTAAATCAGTTTATATCAACATCTGGATGCAGTAGCGTTGCAATTCCTGTGCACGAGAATTTGTACGAACACTGTGCAAGAATAGGGGAGTGAATTGAAGCGGGCAGATTGTAACTTCTAAGCAAAACAAATGTGCTTCTGAATCTATAAAAGAATCGATGGTTGACATCTTTCAGTAAGAAGGTTTGACTTATCTGGGGGCACAGCAGTGCCCCCGCCGAGTCGAGTCGGGCGCTTGCCGTAAGCACTCTTTTCTGGAAGCAACTCAGCGTACTTGTGACTCCCCCATATCTTTGTCCTGGAGTTACCCAGAAACTTGAAACTTTACTGAAACCTAAGGTCGGTATCATATATATTGGCCGGTGAGTTTCGCGAGGGGTATTCTCCCACCACACAGTTTACCTGCCTCGATGCTCCTTTTCTCAACGTTTTCTGACTCGCTCTCGTTCCATCTCGCTCTCGCCTTCGCAGAACAAGAGTGAGCCAGAAGTGGTGGGGATAGTGCCAAGCTTCTGGGGTGTAGACCAAACCGAGCTGTCAGTGTAGAAATACACACATCAGAATAGGTGTGCGTTAGCGACGAAAAAATTCAGGAGCTTTATAGGTTAGAACATTGACCCCACCATACCCTGCGAGGACCACGCAACTCTAACTGACAAATCCACGAACGTCAGATGGTGGTGGCTGATTTCTCCTCGATCGCTGTTCCCGAAAACGAATTCACCGGCAAATATATTTGATACCGACCTTAGTACTATGCAAACGAAATAAAACCTCCAAATTTCACGTTTCTATCTTTTATAGCTCATAAAATATTTGAACTCAAAGTTTCGCAATTTCGACACTGACCGATCATCAAAATTCAGTCGTACTTCTAGCAATCCTAGACACTTGTACTTTGGCAGAAATGTAGTGTTTGGGATAGAATGAATGGAAAAATTAAAATATCTGGAAAAATCCTCTTCACTAACAATTTATGAAAGAAATTCGATATCTCTGGATCCACTGAACCCATAACCATGAAATTTGATAGGCACGTTCCTCTTAGCCCCCAGGTGCCAGCTAATAAATTTAAAAAAAATCTAGCCACCCTATTACTGAAAAACGATACATGAAAGTTTAGCCCGCGCGCGCGCGACGCATGTTTCGGTCCTGACGATGACGCCATAACGTAGTCACAGCGCGGAGCCTCCCACTCCGCGAAAAGCACTCGATCCTCTCACGGAGGACCAATAGTGATAGGGAGTGGGCTATTCGAAAAACAGTGGTTGATGTCCAAACACAACCCGTAGCTAAGAAAAGAAGGATTACTTACAAAAAGTAGTAAAATCCCATCAAAAACATTTCATGTGAAAAATTGAGCCGAGTCTCGTGTCTCTTTACCCGTAAAAAGTTGTGAGATGTTATGTAGACTCATTAACTCTGGCACTTTCATTCACAAATCACTCCAAGTCTACATCTTTAGTTAAATAACATTTTGTGACTTGGCAATTACGCAGTACGAGAATGTGACGAATGTTGCTTACATTTTAATATTCACGTTTATTAATAAAGTATTGGATAAAATAATTTTATACAAGGAACTGAACGTATATGTATTTATAGTGTGGACTTAATTTTACAGAATTTTCTCTGTGCTGCGTAATTGCCAAGTCACAAAATGTTCTATAACTAAAGATGTAGACCTGGAGTGATTTGTGAATGAAAGTGCCAGAGTTAATGAGAGCGCTAGACTCGACTCTACATGACATCGCACAACTTTTTATGGGTAAAGAGTTACGAAACTCGGCTCAATTTTTTACATGAAATGTTTTTGATGGGATACATTTTTTGCTTTCACTCAGACTCTTATATGTACTTTAATGTAAATGAGAGAAAAGTTTATAGTTTATTTGTGTAAACTACTCAATTCATCTGAACTTTTAGGAATATGTCCTGTTCTTTAGTTTTATTCCTTGAACGAAACAAGCATTGTGTAGCAGTGAATGGAATAGAAAGATGGAAAAATTACGGTACCATATAACTTATAATAATCCTCTCATTTTGTATACAAAGTATCAACTCCCTAGGGTACAGTCAATTTTCATATCGAATTTATTTTTTTCCTTAGCTGCATTTAGAACATTACAGTATTGACTCCCTATTTGCTCGCTGGTCGGGGTAATGGTATAGATAGAGGGCAACCTCACGGATTTTGACGACCTTGAAATATGTTATCAAGGACGTCATTCTGAACAACTTTTTCCTCTAAACTTTTTGGCGGTCGACCTTAGTTTTCTAGATAATTGCAAAAATCGGTAATTATTTAGAAGATTTCCATCCTCACCGATTTCAATGATTTTTGGATATGTTGTCGGGGACACGATTCTGAGCAATTTTTTCCTATACATGTTACAGCCGCTGGACCTTCGTTTCCGAGATATTCGCGAAAAACTGCTGCTACTACACAATGTATTCTGCCGTATATCTACCTACAGTACGCGTCCGTGGCAGCGTCTGCGCCAGCATGGGACAAAACAAATAATGAAGCTGACCTTTGTTTCCGAGATATTTGCGAAAAACTTCGGTAAACTTGTCGATTAGCATGACCATCATCGATTTCGATGACCTTGAAATATGTTGTAGGGGGCATGATTCTGAGTATCTTTTTCCTATACATGTAACCTTCGGTCGGCCTTACTTTTTAATATATGCGCAAAAAACTTTGGTAAACTTTTCCTCATGGATTTGAAGGAAAATTGTTTTAATCACCTCACCACGATCGCCTCACTGTACAGTATTTCTGTTCACATATTCCGACACAACGCATACCACTTTCCAACTTGACCCGGGTATTAGTATTGGTTTGGCTAGATCAGTGCGGGGGCGCGCGCCCGCTGGCGGGCGCGTAAAGCATGGTAGCGAACCGATTTGAGTTTAACTAAAACATAATTTTTTCGCTAGAAAGAGAGTGCTTTCAAGAACACGTTGGACATCCCGACTATGTTCGGAGGCGCCGGCACATCGGTTCGGTACCATGCTTTACGCGCCCGCAAGCGGGCGCGCGCTCCCGCGCTGATCTAGCCAAACCAATACTAATACCCGGGTCAAGTTGGAAAGTGGAAGGCGTTGCGTCGGAATAAATCAACATAAGTTTTTCGCAAATATCTCAGAAACGAAGGTCAGCTTCATCATTTGTTTTGTCCCATGCTGACGCATACGCTCTCACTAACGCGTACTGTAGGTAGGTAAATATACGGCAGAATACATTGTAGTAGTAGCAACAAGTTTTCGCGAATATCTCGGAAATTAAAGCCGATCGGCGGTTATATGCACAGGAGAAAGTTGTTGAGAATCTAGATCTTGATAACATATCAAAAAATCATTGAAATCGATGAGGATGGAAAACTTCTAAATAATTACCACATAATTTTGCGAATATCTCGAAAACGAGGGTCGACCGCCAAAAAGTTTAGAGGAAAAAGTTGTTCAGAATGACGTCCTTTACAACATACTTCAAGGTCGTCAAAATCCGAGAGGTTGCCCTCTATTTATACCATTACCCTGGTCGGGACCGGTGTTGAGCCTGTATCGTGAACAGAGCCCTAATTCCGAGTGTTCGTTTCTCGCTTCTTTCTGGCTGAAGGGGGGAGCGAGATGGAACGCTTTGCGTGCGCGGCGGGTGTGCGCGATGCCGCGAGCACTCAGATAGAATCGTGACTGCTCGATGCATGCGCGCGACGGTCAGATAGCCAGGCACGGCACGAGTCTTTCTTGCGCCCTAGGCGAACTTGACAAATTCCGCCACTTATTATAATACATTTAATTGAGATTATTGGTGACCTTTCTCTGTATTTTTATCCGTAGTTTAAAATAGTTGCAGTAGAATTTGTAATATTTTATTTTAAAGTTTATTTTCAACAATACCAGCAATGAAAATACCATTTTGCGCCTCTTGTCAACTTTACGCCCTAGCAGTTGTCTAATGTTGCAGAGTAAAGTCACAAATAATCTCAAATAAATGTATTATAATAAAGGGCGCAATTTGACAAGTTCGTCGAGGGCGCAAAAAAGACTTGAGCTGAGCCTGCGCCAAGGTTTTGCGAAGCGGTCCCCGTGCTTCCGTAAGTGTTTGCAACCATCACGCACGCCCGTCGCGCACGCAAAGGACGGAGCGTCACGGCGCTCGAAAGTCAGAGTGAGACAAAACATCCACGCGTCGTCTGTCTCGTACCGTCCTCGCTCGCTTTCAATGGCTCTCACTCGCTCCCGTTCCATCTCGCTCTCGCCTTCGCCGAACAAGAGTGAGACAGCAGTGGCGGGGAGAGCGACAAGCCTCTATCGTGTGCATCAAACCGAGCTTACACGGAGACAATACTCTATATGTTAGTTCGGAATTCCTCAGAATCTATTGTACTGGTTTTTTTTTATGATTTTATCCTTAATGCAGTGCATACCTAGATCAGATGTAAGGAGTGACTAATGGGACGTGTATTTGATTGTAGGTGTTTTCGAATTTTTTTCTAGAATTTTTGTTTCTGAATGTTTTAGGTACTCAACGCCACGCCTATACCGGCTTCCGTTAATGCCATTTTTTGGAACGATGTGCCATTATTGTGGCTTTTATAAACAGGTGGCGAAAACTCTTTCCGTAAAAGGGTATAACGCCGGGGTCAAACTAAAATGTCGTAGCTAAAATTTTTGAAATTGAGACGAGTACGAGATCAGTTGACATTATTTTCAAACCTCATTACAGTAATCTGGAGTGCGAGTGGTAAACCGACCATAAAAGCGGAGCGCGTGGCTCGATTACCTGGGCCGAGAAATTCCCAATACCTAGCTCTTTGCGACGCTAAAATTTTCAAAGTCTCGGGCATCACTGCTGTCCAGCGGTCGCTGACAGCTCTCCGCTTGGCCGGTGCATGGTTGTAGTGGAATGCGTCAGTGAGGCGCCGTTCCCATTTTACCAAGTTCGCGCGGGCGCTGGTTGCAGAATATAACGCTGACCCTGTATATCTGGCTTCGACCTTAATGGTTCCGAACAAACGTTGTCACAATTGATTTTAAATGACTGTGGTTCGAACGTTGATAAAAAGACTGCATCATGCGATCCGGACGATAACCGAAACGACACTTGTCTCCAGTTCGATGGACGCGACGAGAATGTTCGTCCAAATTTTCCAACATTGGAAAAGTGTACGCACTGTTTGATTTTCGGAGGTGGCAGAAAAATCTATTGAAAGAAAAAGGACCTCCCCTCTGCGAATTCGTCGGTGGAAGAGGAAGCCTCTCGAAGTAGAGGAAGAAAATGCAATATTTGGTTTCCAGAAACTATCCAAGTTGATCGGCCAGAGCGTCTCGCTAGGGTCGCGGTTCATGACTGTGTTTTCCCGCGACGCGATGGACAACGGCACGCGTAGTGGTCCGAAGTGTGTACTGTGTATCACCCGCCAGCGGAGCAACATACGGATTAACTTATTGTCAGAGCGAAGAAGGTCTAATGGTCTTGGCACACATATCAGTTCTGTGTTAGTATCGTTCCAGCGCGCCAGTGGTAAGAAGAGATCCTCTATGCCAGGCCTGGGAAGTAAGTGAACGCAGCGGCCGATTTTCTGAGGCAACGCCTCCTTTCTCCCGCTGCGCGTCTTGGCCCCGCGGCGATCAAACAGCTTGGAGCGCCACAGGTCCGTACCACGTGAACCGCGCATGACGTATTAGGGCGACATTGTATCAATAGGATTCCACATCGTCGTTCAGCCTCCTCGTTAGTATGTTACATTTGCCCAGCACGTCTAAACGTGCGCGAAAATCTAGATTTATCAAACATATTTAAAATTTTGATAGTAAAACACGTTTTTCCAATCCATTTTTTATCGCGCGACACAGTGGAATAGGCTTATAGGGGATACTACTGACAAAAAAAACGCATCGATAATAGTACCCCATGGGTGATGTGGAAACCTATTGATACGGGGGGTGTCCCAATGCGCTACGCGCGGTTCATATGGTATGGGTCTGAGGCGCTCCAAGCTCCTAAGTCGCCGCGGAGACCAAGATGCGCGGCGGGAGAAAGGAGGCGTTGCCTCTGAAAATCAGCCGCTGCGTTCAATTTATTCCCAGGCCTGCTCTACGTCCCTCTTGTGAGCGGGTTAAGTGTGCCCATATCTTAAATCCATAAGGAGTAACACCACTGTAGCGGCACAAAAACGTAGTGTACCTTTGACAATAGTTTGTGGGTAAACATAGAAATAAGTCGAAAATCTGTTTAACCCTTTCGCGCCCAATGTGACGTATACGTCACATCATTTTCAGATGTATAAAAAATCGATAGTCGATAATTGACGGGTTGGATGCAATAAGAGGACTAGCGCTCAAAACTGTGAAAATGGGTGCGTTCAGCGAACTGAACCGTTGAGTGAGCGCTCAGTGATTTTTCGCTGAACGGTACCGCTCAGTTGCCAACTTCTCAACACGTTTAGTGAGCGGGCGCCATTTTTGTAGCATGATATAAGATATGCTACTTTTGGTCGCGTGATTGCGTCCAGCAGACTAGAAAATTGCGGAACTGTTGAGTGATTTTTCGCTGAACGGACCGCTGAGTTGCCAACTTTTCAACACGTTCAGTGAGCGGTCGCCATGTTTCGGAGCGTAAAGAAACTAGGCTCTCTGCCAAACGTGTTGTGAATCAAGATGGCGCAGCCCTTGTTCAGTTGTTCGGCGAACAAAACAATCAGAAATCGTTGACATCATAAATACTATCACCACCATGACGATGTACAAAGCAGAGTACTGTCAAGATGGGATCACATATGAAATATGTGATACGTACGAAGTACACAAAAGATTAGTCACAGGTATGTGATTAAAAATAGATATTTGTATTTAGAACCTACGGCCCTAGACAAAGTAATAATATCTTTATAATATCTACTAACGAATATATTTTATGAATACTTTTATTTATTTCAGAGCACACCTGCTTAAAACAATACCTGATGGAAAAACTGAACACAGAAGCAACAGTTGAGGAACCTCCTTCCACAGAAGAGAGCAATATACAAAGTGTGTAAAGCAATTTTGTTAGATGTACTCTTTTTCTCTATATTTTGTGCATATATACTACTATCCTGTTTACACATTGCAGACGAACATGACTTGGCCTATACTGCCATTGAACAGCCAATTGTACATGGTATGTAAAGCAATTTTGTTAATTAGATATACTGTTTTATACTTTATTCATTTTATATACGTATGCTAATATTTAATATAATATTTAATTATAAATTATTTTGAAAAACTAAAGAATACTCCGAAACATTTCTTGACACACCACGATTCAAAACAGAAATGGACAACATGGCGTCACGTCGCGTCGCGGGAACGTCACACGTAGTATGTATAGTGTAGTCAACTGACGCTGTCAGCACCACCTACCGCACGGTTGAGTAACTTCCAGCGAGTGGCGTTCAGCGAAACGAGGAAACTGATCACCGTTGAGTTCTCAACGGTTGGCTCAACGGTTCAGTTCGCTGAACGCACCCAATGTATTGTCCAATCGCTAAGAAAAATTGGAAAATTAAATGTTGTTAAACTGTATTTAAAAAAATATAGTCTTGTAAAGCTCGCCACGGTACACATTTTTCATTAGTATTCGAGATAAATATTATGAACAAAAAAAATTTCTTCGACCAAAGTCAATATCTTTTTAAACATAAATTGTGATAACTTCAGCAAATATTAACGGATCGTTATGAGACTTGAAACATAAAACTCAGAAAACTGTAGCGAAGCTGTAAAATGGATGCACGAAACCTCTATTGTTAAAAAATGTAGTAAGATTTAATTAAAAAGTAACAGTAGACATAACCCATGTTTTTCAATGATCACCGTTAAAAAGTATCGAGGCAATTTTGATGTACATATAACTTGCAGCGACAAAGTTTTTCCTTAATATACAAGCAAGTTTTTCGGACTTCCGTTTCCGGTCGCGTGGGTGGTAGCTAGGTGTAAAAGTGAGTGGAATTTGTGGCTGAAGCGAAAGGCGAGTGAGGTGGTGAGGGAGAGTGGAAAGTGGAATGAAAGGTAGAGGGGAGTTGAGGAAGGGACGGGTGATAAAGGGAAAGGGGCGGTGTTAGGGGGTGGCAGAAGTACAGGAGGGATCAGTATGTGGACACCAGGAATGTGGAGTGTGGCAGGTGGGAGAAGAGTGGCGCAGGTGGGAGAAGAGTGAAACAGGAGAGAAGAGCTGGTGGGAAGACAGGAAGTTTGAAAAAGAGAGAAGGCAAGAGGTGTAAGGAAGGACGAGGAGAAAGTAAAGGATAAAAGGAGCAGGAGAAAAAGGATAAGAGGATAGGGTAAACGGGTAACACGGCAAGGAAAGTGGGAAAGGGGAAGAAAGGAGAAAGGGGATAGAGAACAAAGGAAGAGCCTCTCGCAGCCATTTACAGAACTGAACCGTTGTGGGACAAAAAATTGAAGGGTTTGGATGCAATAAGGGGACTAGCGCTCAAAACTGTGAAAATGTATTGTCCAATCCCTGCGAAAAATTGGAAAATTAAATGTTGTTGAACTGTATTTTAAAAAATACAGTCTTGTAAAGCTCGTCACGGCACCCATTTTTCATTAGTATTCGAGATAAAAATTATAAGCAAAAAAAATTTCTTCGACCAAAGTCAATATCTTTTTAAACATAAATTGCGATAACTATTGCGATAAATATTAACGGATCGTTATGAGACTTGAAACATAAAACTCAGAAAACTGTAGAGAAACTGTTCAAGAAATTCTGCATTCTTGCGCCATCTTCTAGGCCCACCGGTAATTAGGCAATGGCAACGGCCCAGCTGACTCATGTGGAGCGTCGATCACTGCCCCTTCCATCAACTTGCGATCGATGGAAGGGGGACTCTCTTCCTTCCCGGAAATCGAGCGCGGTTTCCTGGATCTTAGATTCTGTTCGCGACTTTGCTAAAGTAAACACGGTTTTAATTACACTACGCACTTTTCGCTCTCTCGCACCTTGCTTGCGCTTTATTCGAAATTGCTTCGAATCTTTACGCTTTGCGACTTTGCTTCGCCAGCCAATAATCGCTATGCTTGAGCTTAATATTAGTTTATAAGTGTTGTTTGTTTTGTGCAATAACTAGTCAACGTGTTGTGTAAAATAACTGTTAATTTAACTGTGTGACCTTTGTACAGAATATGACTTATAAGTGTATTTTAGTTCGTGAACGCTGTAAATATAATTGTCCTAGTGCTCCTTAATAAACTTTAGTTTCTTGCGCCGATCCTCTAATAAACTTTCTAACATTTTTGGTCCTTCGAGCCGGATCGGCGCTTGTGAAAACAGTTCGCGACCGTTAACTAGTGCCGTGTAACCGTCGCGCGTGACCTCCACCTGCAAACGATGAGGCACATCATAACGAGTCAGCGCGACCTTAACGGCCGAATCTTGTGCGCGTTTGAATATCTGAGGACAATGGATGCGTTGCTTGAAAGTCATCACCTCGGAGTCGTGGAGAGTCACAAGGGCCTGGATAAACGGATTTTCGATATGCTACAACGTCGATCTCCCAGAATATACTACAGGCAGTGCTGCACTCGAATCTACAGGAGGATTTTCCCACGATGGATACCGACGCGAGTGATCATCTGTCTGACGATGTTCACGACGTGTTGGACGAACTATATGTGCCGTCTACAGATGCCGATGTTGGCGGTGCCGTTCATCAACCTGCTGTTCAACCACTTTGGCACTCTCTTCCTCGTGTTCTTCTTGCAAAACACGATGATGCTGTACCGGGCGAACACACTAAGATTCCAGCTGACGAAGGGTGGCTTGTATGTGAGTCGGACTTGGGCCGACGGGATGTTCTTCGGATTCATCTTCGGCTGGGCCGGTGACACGCTGAGGCGCAGCCAGATCATCTCTGTTGCTGTTCTTCGGAAAGGTGCCACGGAGTTCTACCACTTCATGCCAGGCATTTTCCACATTTTGGTGAGCTACGCGGGATGCCGTCTGGTCCTCGCAAACGTGTTCCTGGTGCTGGCGTTGGGCTTCAACGGAGCAGCTAGCATCTCCAACTTATCCAACAATCGGGACTCTGAAGTGGTTTAACGACCCTAATAGCCTGGGACTTGTGCGGGCGCTGTGCTTCGTCAAATAATTCTCCGAAGCTATATAATTTAGTATAAAACTTTACTAGACAATTGCACGGCCAGTTCCTCCACGTCTAATATTACTGTAAAAGGACTGGATATTTTCTGTAGGCAATAATTGAAGCAGTTAGGGTTTCGCGTTTCTATACATTTTCTGGGAACAATAGCTTATTCGCAAGGACAGTCGCTGTGGTCTTTCCCAATTATCAACAGCACCACTACTTCGAAGCACAGCTGACAACCATAGCGCACTCGCGATCAGCTTGATTATCCAAGAACGCGCTTAAAGTATCTGTCTCGGAATCACTTATTGTACATCTTGCGTTTTTTACTATTCGCGATCACGTGCTAAATCGCGAATTCGCTTAGTGACTCGCCCTACTTGCTTTGGACGAGTGAAACTGGTAACGCGCTTACGCTAATGTTACGCGGCTTGTCTAAACTAGCTCGTTCAACGTCGCTGCTAGACCGCGAACAAGCTTTAGCTAGTTTATCGCTAAACCTAGCCCTACCTGCTTTGGGCTAGGACCGCTGACATTTTGCGTTGCGCTATTCGTGATTGCGTGTTAGATCGCGAACTCGCTTGAGGGACTCGCCCTCTGCTTGTCTAAACTAGCTCGTTCAACGTCGCTGCTAGACCGCGAACAAGCTTTAGCTAGTTTATCGCTAAACCTAACCCTACCTGCTTTGGGCTAGGATCGCTGACATTTTGCATTGCGCTATTCGCGATCGTGTGCTACATCGCGAAATCACTTGAGGGACTCGCCCCTCGGCTTGTCTGGGATAATTCGTTCGCTGTCGCTTGCTGGACCGCGAACGCGCTTGGTAGGTTATCGCAAAGACTAGCCCTTGGGCTAGGACCGCTAAAAGCTTGATTCGCCCTCCCTGCTTTGGGCGAATAAACGCGGGCTTTCGCGTCGCTAAAGTCTAAACTAACTCGTTCGCCGTCGCTCGCTAGACCGCGAACACGTTTTAACTAGTTTATCGTTAAACCTGGCCCTACCTGCTTTGGGCTAGGACTGCTACTGCTCGCGCGCGTTTGCTGCCGCGAGATAAATGTACATTGCTGCTCGTGTGCCCTTGCTGCCGCGAGATAAAAGTGTATTGCCGCACTTGCTTGCACTTTATTCGAACAAAAATAAACAGAAAGGGATGGGGCTTCTCCCCGCTATCCACTTGACCGCCACCTCGAGGCACAGCTGACTAAGATAGCCTTCACGCGTTCATATGTTTAGCCGCGAACACGTTGAAAGTCTCTGTCTCGTCGTCACATTTGCTCACTGTTGTTCGCGATCGCGTACAAGATCACAGCCTTGCTTGAGAGACTTGCCCTCTCTGCTTGGCTAAACTAGTTCGTTCGCCGTCGCTTGCTAGACCGCGAACACGCTTTAACTAGTTTATCGCTAAACCGCGCCCTATCTGCTTTGGGCTAGGAACGCTAAACGCTTGATTCGCCTTCCATACTGTGAGCAAATAAACGCGAACTCGCTTAAGGGACTCGCCCTATTTGCTTTGGACGAGTAATGCTGGTACCGCGCTTACGCTAATGTTACGCGGCTAGTGTAAACTCGCTCGTTCGACGTCGCTGCTAGACCGCGAACACGCTTTAGCTTGTTTATCGCTAAAACTAGCCCTACTTGCTTGGGCTAGGACCGCTGACATTTTGCGTTGTGCTATTCGCCGTTGGCTAAACGGGTTCGTTTGTCGTCGCTGCTAGACCGCGAACGCGCTTAATTAGTTATCGCAGAATTTAGCCCTATCTGCTTGGGCTAGGACCGCTAAAACCTTTATTCGCCCTCCCTGCTTTGGGCGAATAAATGCGGGCTTTCGCGTCGCTAAACGAGTGCATTACTCGCTTCGTTCACAACCGCGTGCTGGATTGCGAGCATGAATACCGCGCCTCGCGTTCAGTTGCTGCCTCGAGACAAGCTGCTTCAACTCCACCGGATTGACCGACGCCTCCACATGAGCCCAGCTGCGCAACTGCTGCACCATCGGCCTATGCCATGTCCGCGCCCAAAACGCCAGCTTAATTATTCATCGGGCGATGAATGCCGGGGAGAATGTTCAAGAAATTCTGCATTCTTGCGCCATCTTCTAGGCCCACCGGTAATTAGGCAATGGCAACGGCCCAGCTGACTCATGTGGAGCGTCGATCACTGCCCCTTCCATCAACTTGCGATCGATGGAAGGGGGACTCTCTTCCTTCCAGGAAATCGAGCGCGGTTTCCTGGATCTTAGATTCTGTTCGCGACTTTGCTAAAGTAAACACGGTTTTAATTACACTACGCACTTTTCGCTCTCTCGTACCTTGCTTGCGCTTTATTCGAAATTGCTTCGAATCTTTACGCTTTGCGACTTTGCTTCGCCAGCCAATAATCGCTATGCTTGAGCTTAATATTAGTTTATAAGTGTTGTTTGTTTTGTGCAATAACTAGTCAACGTGTTGTGTAAAATAACTGTTAATTTAACTGTGTGACCTTTGTACAGAATATGACTTATAAGTGTATTTTAGTTCGTGAACGCTGTAAATATAATTGTCCTAGTGCTCCTTAATAAACTTTAGTTTCTTGCGCCGATCCTCTAATAAACTTTCTAACAGAAACTGTAAAATGTATGCACGAAACCTCTATTGTTAAAACATGTAGTAAGATTTAATTAAAAAGTAACACTGGATGTAACCCATGTTTTTCAATGATCGCCGTTAAAAAGTATCGAGGCAATTTTGATGTACATATAACTTGCAGCGACAAAGTTTTTCCTTAATATACAAGCAAGTTTTTCGACTTCCGCTTCCGGTCGCGTGGGTGGTAGCTCTGAGTAAGAGTGAGTGGAGTTTGTGGCTGGAGCGAAAGGCAGGTGAAGTGGTGAGAGAGTGTGGAAAGTGGAGTGAAAGGTGGAAGGGAGTTGAGGAAGGGTCTGGGGATAAAGGGACGGAGTTACGGGGTGGCAGAAGTACGGGAGGGATAAGGGAGGCATTGGAGGTTAGGCGGTAGAGACAGGGAGAAAAAGGCGGGAAGGAACGTGGAGTGTGACAGGTAGTGGCGCAGGCGGGAGAAGAGTGAAACAGGAGAGAAGAGCTGGTGGGAAGGCGGGAAGTTTGAAAAAAGGAGAAAGTAAGAGGTGTAAGGAAGGACGAGTGAAAAAGGATAAAGGGGTAGGATAAAGGGATAACAGGGTGAGGAGAGTGGGAAAGGTGAACAAAGGAGAAAGGAGATAGAGAAGAGAGGAAGAGATGGAGAAGAAAAAAGGGGGAGAAAAAGAAGTGGGAAAGACGGCAAACGAAGGAAGGACTAGAAAGGACAGTGAGAACAGCATGGGGAGTAGTGCGGGAAGTTTAGATAGTGTGTGGGGAAAGAAGAGGGAAAGAGAGGAGGATTTTGGGGCAATGGAGCAGGATAAAGTAGGAGGGTTTAAGAGAAGCTGGAAGACGCGGAGGTCTCCAGATAATGGTGGTAAAGGGGTGAGGAAGGAGGGAGGAGAAGAAGAGGGACCACTGGAAGGAATGATGAGGGAAATGATGTGGGAGATGAAGAAGATGAGAGAGGAAATGGAAAGGGATAGGGTAGAGAGAAGAATGATAGAGGAGGGGATGAGGAAGGAGAGGGAGGATATGAAAAAGGAAAGGGAGGACAGAAGAAGAAGAGAGAAGGAGTGGAGAGAGGAAAGGAGAAGATGGGAGGAGGAGTGGAGAGAGGAAAGGAGAAGATGGGAGGAGGAGTGGAGAGAGGAAAGGAGAAGATGGGAGGAGGAGTGGAGAGAGGAAAGGAGAAGATGGGAGGAGGAGATGAGGGAAGAGAGGGTGAGAAGGGGAGGGATGGTAGTGAAGCTTGGGAAAATAGAAGAATGGGATAGGAGGATGGAGGGGGTGATGGAGAAGGTAGGGAGATGGGAAGAGGAAAGAAGGGAGAGTGGGGGGGAGGGGAGGAGGGGGAAGGAGAAGAGGAGGAATGGAGGATGAGGATCAGAAAGAGGTCATGCAGGACAAGAAAGATAGGGAGATGAGAAGAATAATGTGGTGGTAAGGGGATTGGGGCTAGAAGGAAAGGAGGTGAAGGAGGAGGTGGGGAGGTTATGGGAAAGGATGGGGTTGGGGGCGAAGGGAATAAAGGAAGTGGTGAGAATAGGAAAAATAGGAAAGGAGGGGAGTGGAATGGCGCTGGTGAGGCTGGAGGGGAGATAGGAAAAGAAGGAGGTGATGGAGGCGAAGAAAAAACTGAGGGGAAGAAGGGAAAGGATAGAGGATGAACTCACAGAGGAGGAACGGAGGGCAAAATGGAGGATAGAGGGAGAGGCGCGAATGGAGAAGGAGAAGGGAAGGAAAGTGCAGGTGGGGTATCTGAAGATGTGGGTAGATGGGAAGGTAAGAAGGTGGGACGAGATAAGGGAGAAATGGTTTGAGGTGCAGGGAAACGAATGAACTGGGAAGGGGGAAGGAGGAAGCAGAGGGGAATGGAAGGGGGGTTGTGGAGGGTGGCGTTCTGGAATGTGGCAGGGGTAAAGAGGAAAGATGAAGGATTTTCGAGGGGGCTGGAGGAATGGGATGTGATGGTGTTAAGTTAGACGTGGATGGAAGAGAAAGAATGGGGGTGGGTAGAAAGGAAACTACCTAGAGGGTATGTATGGGAAAAGCAGTGGGCCAGGAGAGAAAGTCAGAAGGGAAGAGCTATAGGAGGAATGTTGTTGAGGGTGAGAAAGGAGTTAGAAGTGGGAAAGGGGGGAAGGGGAGGGAAGGAAGGGATAATGGCTAAGAAAGTGAAAATTGGAGGGGGGTGGTGGAAAATAGTGGGGGTGTATGTGAATAGGGACTTGAAAGAGAAGCTAGAGGATTTAGGGGAGTGGACGGAAGAGAGAGAGGTAGGGATAAGAGTAGTGATAGGGGGGGATTTTAATGCGCGCACGGGAGAGGCAGGAGGGGTGATAGAGGGGGAAGAGGAGGATGAAGGAAGAGGGGTAGGGATAAGGAGATCCAAGGATAAGGAGGAGAATGGAGAATGTAGGAGGCTGTGTGGGTGGCTAGAGGAAAGGGGGTGGGGAATATTGAATGGGAATACAGAAGGGGATGAGGAGGGGAGTGGACTTTCACAGGGGGAAGGGGGAACAGGGTAATATATTATGTGGTAGGGAACGAGGATACTAGGGAGAAAGTGGAAAGGTTGGAGATAGGGGAGAGGGTTGATTCAGATCACCATCCGGTGGTTGTATGGTTAAGGGGGGAGGGGAGGGATGAAGGGGGAACGGAGGAAAGAGGGAGGTGTTAGGGGAAACTGGACGGAAGAGGGAAGGAGGGAATTTATAAGGAAATTTGGGAAAAGGGGTGAGGGGGAGAGGGGAATAGAGGAGGAATGGTGTGAGATGCGGGAAAGGATTAAGGGCGCGATGGGTAAGACGGTGAAGGGGAGGGGGAGACGGTAAAGAAGGGAGGGTGGTGGGATAAGGAGTGTAGAGTGGAGAAGAGTAAGATAAGGAGGGAGTTGAGAAAATGGAGGAAGGAAGGAGGGGATGGGAGAGAATATAAGGAGAGGAAGGGGGAGTATGCCAGGTTATGTGAGGAAAAAAGGAAGATGGAGGTGGAGAGGTGGGTAAGGGAAGTGGAAGGAGTAAGAACGGAGGGGCAAGTTTGGAAGGGGTAAACAGGGGGAGGAAAGGGAAAAGGAGAGTTAATGAAGGGATTTCAATGGGGGATTGGAGAGACGGATATAGGGAGGGAGGAAATAGGAAAGGTGATAAGGAACCTAAAAGATGGGAAGGCGGGAGGGGGAGATGGGATCCCGAACGAAGTGTGGAAGTATGGAGGCGCGGAAGTGGAGAATTGGCTATGGGGGTTGTGTAAGAGGGTGTGGAGGGGGAAGGCTGGCCAGAAGGATGGAGAGAGGGAGTGGTGGTGCCAGTAGTGAAGAAGGGGTTGGGGAAGAGGGTGGAAGAATATAGGAGGATAACCCCAACACAGACGGCGTACAAGATATACGCGTCTGTGTTAGCGGAGAGGTTAAGGGTGGAAGTGGAGGGGAAGGGAATGCTGCCACCGGGTCAAACGGGCTTTAGGAGGGGGTGGGGTGTATGGATAATGTGTATGTGTTGAATTATTTAATAAATAGGCAAGTGGGAAGAAAGAAGGGGAAAATGGTGGTGCTATTTATAGACATGAAAGCGGCGTTTGACTCGGTGGACAGGGAGGTATTGGTTAGGGAGATGAGGGGAAGGGGGTGAGGGAGGAGTTGGTGGGGAGGTGCGAGGAGATAATTAGGGAAACATATTGTAGGGTGCGGGTGGGGGATGAGGAGGGGGAGAGGTTCTGGACGGCGAGAGGGGTGAGGCAGGGGTGCCCGCTGAGCCCGAGCCTCTTCACCCTGCTCATAGCGGACTTGGAAGAGGAATTGAAAAAGGGAGGATGGGGGGAGTGAAGCTAGGGGGGGGGGGAAGGTATACGCGCTGGCATACGCCGACGATGTGGCGGTGTTGGCGGAGGACGAGGAGGGAATGAAGGGGCTGATGGGGAAATTGGAGAAGTATGTGGATGGGAAAGGACTGCAGGTCAATGTGGAAAAAACGAAGGTCATGAGATGTAGGAGGGGAGGGGGTAGATGGGGGGATGGAAGAGGGTAACATGGAGGTGGAAGGGGAAGGAGATTGAGGAGGTGAGGAGCTTCAGGTATCTGGGATACACGGTGATGGGGAACGGGGGGCAGGAGGAGCATGTGGGGGAAAGGGTGACAAAGGGGGCGGCGGTGATGGGGAAGGTATGGGGTATTGGCAAAAGGATGTTTGGCAATGATTGGGAAAGGAGATTATGGCTGTTTGACAAGTTGGTGTGGCCGGTGGTGGGGTACGGAGCGGAGCTGTGGGGGTGGAGGGAAAGGGAGAAGGTGGAACGCCTACATGATAGGTTTTTGAAGTGGGTGATGGGGGTGGAAAGAGATACGCCGAGTTATATGGTGAGGGAGGAGGTGCAAAGGGAAATGATGAAGGGAAGGGCAGGGATGAGGGCGTGGGGGTTTGAAAGGAAGCTGGAGGAGGGGGAAGGGGGAGCTGGCGAGGAGGTGTTGGGAAGAAATGAAGGGGAGGCTCAAGAGGGGAAAGGCTTTGGAGGGGTGGGAAGAAGAAAGGAAAGTGTTCTACGAGGAAAGGGGATGGACCTTGGAGGAGATGGAAGGGATAAGGGAAAGGGGGGAATAAGAGGAGAGGAATTAGTGAGCAGGGAAAGGAAACTGCAGGAAGAGGAGAGGTGGAGAAGGATAGGGGAATCAAGATATAACGGGTGGTATGGTAGGGTGAAGGGGGAAGGGTTGCCGGGGTATTTGGAGAAGGGGTGGGGGGAAAGTAGATGGAGAAGGGTCGCGACATATAGGTTGGGCAATGAAATGAGAGGGGGGGAGGTACTGGGAGAAGGAGGAAAAAAGGATATGCAGGGTGTGTAGAGGGGGGGAAGAGACGTGGAAACACGTCTGGGAGGTATGTATGGGGTGGGGAGAAGAGAAGGGGTGGCAGGAGATGGCGGGGGAGGTTCTAGATGATGGGGGGAAGGGGAGGTGTGGATGAGAAGAATTGAGGAGAGGAGAGAGGGATTGGAGCATGAATGAGGAGATTGGAGTGGAAGGGGAGTTGAGCGGAAGCGTAGGTCCGGGAGAGAGGGGGAAGCGGTTTAGGTTTATGCGTGTGCGAGCGGCGGGGAGGAGGGTAGGGGCGAGCGAGCGGCGAGGGGGGAGAGGCGGAAGGAGGAAGTAGGTTAAGATAGGCTAAGATAGGTTATGTTTGGGAATGAAGTTAGTTTCCCACGCCGCCACACTCATTTTCATGGCAGCACCTCGCGGACCGCGACACAGCGCCACTGATCTACCAGCGAGCCGCTCGCCAGCGCCTATCGATCGACCAATCATTGAAGATCGATAGGCCAATCAGCGCTCCGCATTGAAGATCTAGCGGAACGGAAAAGACGCGCAAGCGGAAGTCCGCCATTCTTGCACTCTCTCTTGTATCTCTTTGCCGGTAACGGTCACGTGAAATAGTGTTGCGCATTTTGTATTTTTCATTTGCTCAGCTCACGCTCAAACCAGTGTATTTTTACAGAGAACTATCTCAGCTCATTGAACACTCAGCTCATTTGAACACTCATCTCTCAAGTACGCGCAATTAATATAATTGCGCGGACGCCACGTGTGCACCACGCGGTAACTAACAGTTCTCATTTATTCTGCAACGCAGTGATAAGTATTATCACTGCGCCATTCGCTCACTGTTCACAGTGTTTTTAATAAACGTTGACGAAGTGTTCTCACTAAAACTGTGTACTTCAATTCATAACCTGTCTTAGATTCATCTCTTCGCACTCTCAACCCTCCCACGCGCTCAAACATTTTGTGGTCCTTCGAGCCGGATCTAAGACAGGAAGTGAACTCAGTGTCGGTGTTATCGCTCTGTGTTGGTGATTGTGTGGAAGCTCCACCCACAACCTCTAAAAATGGCAAACGAAGAACCGCTAAAGTCCACGACTCGGTCGCAGACAACGTCGAGGCCGCCGACACCTACACCCACGCTCAACCTTCCCGTGGAGGCTCCAGGGACTGAGCCTATGGACAGGAGAGAGACGAGAGCCTCGTCTCCCTCTGGTGTGCCATCAGAGATTCTGTCCAAGGCAGAAACTCAGCTCACCAGGTTGGAGTCAATGAGGGCATTGAAAGGAAGACTTCCCGATTGCGCCCCGAACACCTCCATGCTGGAGCTAAAGGTGTATGCCCAGCAAAGCGACGATCTTCTGAAGGCGTTCCAGAAAGAACACGGCTACTTTGACGTAGCATGGCCCAGGACGCAGCGCGAACATCCTTATTACAAGGAGAAGTGACTCTTTCAAATGCAGGAGCTGGCAATGGACATCAAGATCCAGGTGAGCAGGTTCATGGATGAGCTGACCTCATTCCAAGCCTTTGAGACATCCGGCTCAACGAGCACAGCGTCAGCTCTAGGGAAGCTCCCTGAGCTGGCGTTACCCACGTTCGCAGGAGATTATACCAAGTGGCCCGCATACTGCGAATTGTTCACCGCCTTGATCATAGCCCGCAAGGACCTCTCAGATATTGAGAAACTTCAATATCTTCTCACTAGCCTGGCAGGCGAACCGGCCCAAAAGGTAGAAGCTCTACCATTGAAGGGAGCCTCCCTCACACCAGCATGGGAAATGCTCAAGGAGACCTACGCCAACAAGAGGCTACTGATCCAGGCGCAGTTGGACAAGCTGTTCGAGACCACGCCTGCTCATCTCAAAGGTCCAGCCGCACTCAAACATATTATCTCCAGGGTTGAAGGAGCGCAAACATCTCTCTGCTCACTTGGCGTGACTACAGGTCTGGGGGATTGCATACTGACTCACCTAGTGGCACGCCAGCTTGACAAGCCCTCGAGAGAGGCATGGGAAACATCCAGGGCATCAACCACTGAATATCCCTCATTTCAAAAAATGAGGGATTTTGTCAATCACAGGGTGAGGGCACTGGAGAGGGCGGAGACTCCGTCCTCCCAAGGCCATTGCAGCTCATCGGCAAAGGTCTCCACCAAGCCAAGTGCTCAGCGAGCCTCAGCTCACGTGGCGTCTCAAGGCCCCTCACGCCACAAGAGTTTCCCGTGCGACATGTGTAAAGGCGACCACTTCATTGTGATGTGTCCATAGTTCAGGGGGATGACAGTGCAAGAGAGAAGGAAAGTTGTGGCAAAGAACATGCTTTGCTACAATTGTTGCGGCAGGCATTCATCTGCAAACTGCAAATCGCCGCACAAGTGTAAGCAGTGTGGAATACAACACCACACCATGCTGCACATTCCGGACTCAGGGCACGCCCAATCGCCACCTCAGACTGAGGCCTCGCAGTCGTCATCTCAGCCCCGCTGAAGTCTCAACGCAGTCGTCGACCAATCTGCTCAGCTCACCCCGGACCACTCAGCTCACACGCCCTCAGCAAGCAGCCATCTCACACTCCTTGCAACTGCACAGGCGCATCTCATCTCACCAACGTCAACTCATCTGGTTCGTATACTCATAGATTCAGGATCAGAGCTCACCTTCGTCAAAGAGGAGCTCCTCACTCAGCTCGATCTACAGCGATCCCGGTCGTCCATCTCAATCATTGGTATTGGAGGGAAGAAGTCTACGCAGACAAGAGGTGTCATTTCACTAACGCTACGTTCCATTCATCGACCGTTATCAATTTCCCTTCAAGCCCATGTTCTCAGATCAGTGTCTTCAAGGGTACCCTCAGCCGAGGTGCCCAATCTAGATTGGCCACATCTTGCTGGGCTCACGTTGGCAGATCCTGACTTTTTAAAACCACGACCTGTCGACATTATCATCGGAGCAGACACCTATGGACAGATCATAAAGCCCAACGTAATCAAGGGCTCTCCATCCATGCCGATCGCTCAACTGTCAATCTTTGGGTGGCTCATACTTGGACCAGTGGCTTTTTCCAACGCTCTTACCCAGTCATCGTATCACACATCACTTATACAAGAGGGCGAGCCGTCCATAAGTGATTTATTGGAGAAGTTCTGGATTCAAGAGGAGCTTCCGAGTGACACTCCATCTCAACTCAACTCTGAAGAGCAAGAGTGCGAAGATCACTTTCGAACAACACACACAAGAGATGCTACAGGGCGATACATCGTTCGCATCCCTCTCAAGTCATCATCGAGTTTGCTGGGTAATTCATACAACGCAGCGCATGTATGTTTGAAGCGTACACTCACCAAGCTCAACAGGAACGATGAGTATCGTAAACTCTATCAAGAATTCATGTCAGAATACGAACATTTCAACCATATGGTAAGAGCACCATCAATTTCATCTCACAATAATTCAATCTTTTACCTTCCTCATCATGGAGTGCTCAAGCCCGACAGCAAGACCACCAAGCTGAGGGTTGTCTTCAACGGATCGTGTGCAACGTCATCTGGGTATTCCCTCAACGATCTCATGCGCACAGGACGTAACCTTCTGCTCAATATTTCAGACGTGCTGCTGTGGATTCGGCAGCACAAGTTCATCTTTGCCACAGACATCACAAAGATGTATCGACAAATCCGAATTCATGAAGACGATCAAGATCTCCAACGCATACTGTGGGTGGACGAGGAAGGGGAAGAAATCTCATTCAAGCTCACGACTGTCACTTACGGCACCAAGGCTGCACCGTTTCTGGCTGTCCGAGCATTGTTACAACTGGCGGAGGACGAAGGGAACCGCTTCCCATTGGCTGTACCATCTATCACTCGTGCACGATATGTCGACGACATCTTTGGCGGCGCTGACACAGGTGAGCAACTCATGAAAATTGCACAACATCTTAAGGGCCTGTGTCACGCGGGAGGTTTTCCACTCGCCAAATGGCATTCAACTCATCCTGCACTACTAGAAGAAATATCCTCCACCTCAAGAGCTCAAAATTCAACCATCTCACTCGACGACTGCCATACTAAAATTCTGGGATTGCAATGGAACAGTTTCCAGGACAACTTCACCTTCTCATCGAAACCTCTCAGTTCATTTTCTATCCCAACGAAACGCATCATTCTGTCGGAAGTTTCTCAAATTTTTGACCCACTTGGTTTCCTATCACCAGTTATAATTCGAGCAAAAATGATTCTGCAAGAGTTGTGGCTGCACAAACTTCATTGGGACGATCCACTGCCACCTCAAGTTACATCTCATTGGTATTCCATCAGAGAAGATCTCACAAGTCTGGCCAGACTCTCAATTCCAAGGTGGTTCAACACCTACTCCAATTCAGTCGTGGAACTCCACGGCTTCTCTGATGCCTCTCAGCTCGCCATGGCAGCGGTAGTGTACATTACCGTGATTTCACCGTCCACAAATCTCAAAGTGTCGACACTGGTGTGCTCCAAAACTAAGGTAGCACCCCTCAAGAAACTCACAATCCCGAGACTCGAGCTCACAGCAGCATTGATGCTGGCAAAGCTTGCCAAGTATGTTCAAGCAACTCTTCAGCTCAACATTGCATCTACTCATCTGTGGACGGACTCTCAAGTGGCACTTACATGGATCAACTCTCACGCCTCCCGCTGGAAGGAGTACGTCAGGAATCGTGTCACCCAAATTCAAGAACTCTCATCGCACGCACATTGGAGACACGTTCCAGGAGCTTCGAATCCAGCTGATTGCGCTTCTCGAGGCCTCACGACATCTCAGCTTGAACATCATCAGCTATGGTGGACGGGACCACCATGGCTTTCTCAACCCAGTGACTCATGGCCATCACAACCACTGCATCAGGACGACTCGAGTGCACTAGAGGCTCGTCCAGGATCATCGACCTTACTCAACATTCAAGAAATTAAATATCACTGGGACATCATATACAAATTCTCCTCTCTCAACAAACTGATTCGCATTACTTCAGCTTGTTTCAGATTCATCTCAAGGTTAAGAAAATTGCCTGTTTCATTGCCACTCATCTCACACACTCCAACAGATTTGGAAACGGCTCGCATGTTTTGGATAAAGATGACTCAGGCAATCTACTTCAACCACGAATTCAAGGTCATCAGCTCGAGATCAACATTGCCCTCATCTCACGCCTTCAGTCGACTCACTGCATTCATCGATGAACAAGAACAAGGAGTCATAAGAGTTGGAGGCAGACTTCGTAACGCTCATATGGATTATGAAAGTAAACATCCTGCAATATTACCTCGCAGCTCACGTCTGTCCAATTTGATTATAGACCACTCACACAAGCAAACTCTACATGGAGGCACTCAGCTCACTCTCGCTCACATCAGACAGAACTACTGGATCATCGGAGGACGAGCTCCAGTGAAGTCTCATATACTGCGGTGTGTGGTGTGTGCTCGACAAAGGGGGATCCGTGCCCATCAGCTGATGGGCCAACTACCTCTTTCTAGAGTCACACACTCACAGCCATTCACCAACACTGGAATTGACTACGCTGGTCCGATCACTCTTAAAACTTGGAAGGGGCGAGGAGCAAAAACACAAAAGGGTTGGATCTGTGTTTTTGTGTGCATGACAACGTCAGCTGTTCACCTCGAGCTGGTGACAGACTATTCAACAGAAGGGTTCATCGCAACGTACAGACGGTTCTCATCAAGACGAGGAATTCCACACACCATTTATTCTGATTGTGGAACTAACTTCGTTGGAGCAGATGCAAATCTCAAGAGCATGTTCACTCAGGGCTCACAGCATCACCTAAAATTGGCTTCTCTGTTCGTCAACGACAACACAACATGGTGTTTCAACCCACCAGCAGCACCTCACATGGGTGGAAAATGGGAAGCTGTAGTAAAGTCCATCAAATATCATCTACGACGGACTGTTCACGAGACTGTCCTTACATATGAGGAATTCAACACTCTTCTCACACAGATTGAAGCCATGCTCAACTCACGACCTCTCGAGCCTCTCAGTGATGACCCTGAGGATCTTGCAACACTGACTCCAGCTCATTTTCTCATCGGCAAACCGTTAACAACCTTGCCTGAACCGTCAGTGGAACATTCTTCTCTTTCGCCATCAGCAAGATGGCAACTCATCCAGAAGAAGATGCAGCAGTTCTGGTCTCAATGGTCAGCTCACTACCTTCAACGTCAACAGTCCATCTCCAAATGGCATCATCCCTCCAATGACATCAAGGTCGGGTCATTGGTACTCATCACAGACGAAAGGTTTCCTCCGAGCAAGTGGCCACTTGCTCGGGTCCTCACGCTGCATCCTGGGAAGGATGGTCTCACCAGGGTCGTGACCGTCAAGACCGCGACCACCACATTAACGAGGCCAATCGCAAAGTTGGCAATTTTGACTGTTTCAGGTTAACATCATCAACCCTGTTGCTGATGGCGGGAGGAATGTTTGGGAATGAAGTTAGTTTCCCACGCCGCCACACTCATTTTCATGGCAGCACCTCGCGGACCGCGACACAGCGCCACTGATCTACCAGCGAGCCGCTCGCCAGCGCCTACCGATCGACCAATCATTGAAGATCGATAGGCCAATCAGCGCTCCGCATTGAAGATCTAGCGGAACGGAAAAGACGCGCAAGCGGAAGTCCGCCGTTCTTGCACTCTCTCTTGTATCTCTTTGCCGGTAACGGTCACGTGAAATAGTGTTGCGCATTTTGTATTTTTCATTTGCTCAGCTCACGCTCAACCCAGTGTATTTTTACAGAGAACTATCTCAGCTCATTGAACACTCAGCTCATTTGAACACTCATCTCTCAAGTACGCGCAATTGATATAATTGCGCGGACGCCACGTGTGCACCACGCGGTAACTAACAGTTCTCATTTATTCTGCAACGCAGTGATAAGTATTATCACTGCGCCATTCGCTCACTGTTCACAGTGTTTTTAATAAACGTTGACGAAGTGTTCTCACTAAAACTGTGTACTTCAATTCATAACCTGTCTTAGATTCATCTCTTCGCACTCTCAACCCTCCCACGCGCTCAAACAGGTTAAGATAGGTTAAGGTAGATATAAGATAGATATAAGGGAAGAAGAGGGTGTATGAGTTGTAGGGTAAAGAGATTGTAACCCTTAGGGGAGTCAATAAAGACCAATATATACAAGCAAGTTTTTCACCAATTTTCACACTCATTAATAAATAATTGTAGAAGATAGGTATGACGATTTAGATAAATGTCGCGCGCCACCAACAGTCAGCAGCTACGTACTGCGCTACTTATCACTCGCATTGCACTGCAAAGACATGACTTTCTCATTATTATATGATTATATATTACAAAAAAATATTGCGATATTATTTTCGAAATATTTATTAACATTTTTATTATAGTATTTACACGCAATATTTACAATATTTACACGTTCTAAGTTATCTACACCATCTTTCGGGTCTGTTCTTTTATCAATTTTATTTTTTCTCCATTTTTCTACCTTACCTTTTTCATTTTCTTTTTGCTTAACTTTTCTTCTTTACACACTTTATTTTTTTATAGATGCCGTGCTTAAAAATTTTTGGCCGAAATCTTGCCCACTGGGGGTACAATAGATTCTCTAGTAAATTTTCAGTCTTTACATTTTTCAGCAGTCATACTCCGCCTGCCAATGGCACGTTTTGCAAATCTTTCTTTAATGTTTACAGTAGTTGGTTCTCCATTATAACTATAATAAACATCATAACTATAATAAACAACTACCTGCCCATTGGGAACATAAATGATATGGACGATTTGACTTATTTTTATTTTGAGCAAATCTTTGTTGGGCGTCAATAAACTTTCGTAATTTTTTGACGAAGGATGGGGGATTTCGCGCCGTTCTAATTATTTCCACGTATTCTCCATCGGTTTCGATTCTTTCCCGCATCATTTTTTTCTTTCCATATAATCCAAAATTCCTGTCACAATGGCAATAGGAATGACTTCTCATCGGAAAGTGAATTTCTACTTGAAATTCAGTAGATATTGTTGAAAAAAATTGTAGCATCGTATAATTACGATTCTGTCCTCTTGCCGCATCAGAGTACAAAAAAATTTGTTGTGGCAGTCCAAGATTTTGGCCACAATAAAATTCACAATGCAGCACATGTGCAATCGATAATTTTAATTTTTTTAATTTATCGTACTCTTTTACTTGAAGCTTATGTTCGTCGTACTTATCTTTTCGTTTTCATTTATTACTAGTTATTATTAATACTTCTACAAATAAATTACCTCATTTTGAAAAACAATTGCATCTCGAACAAGAAACACTCGAAAATATAGCTTAGCAAATGCTGTTTTTGAGACGCTGTAATAGTTAATCTTGTTATTACGAAACTAGAACAGTGCTGCTAAAATTTGTGTTACATTTATCTAAAAAGTGTGTCGACACGTTTTTATTACTAAGGTGTAGAGGTCAGAAATATTGGCCGGACAGAGTGAGCAAGATAAAGAAAACTGTTGTGGTAATGGAATTGCACTAGGTGTGATTAACAAGGATTTAATTTAAAGGAAAAGATTGGTATAAAAATATAACATAAAGGAAACACTTTGCACGTATGGCCACACTCTCATACTCTCGCATATTCCATTCGCTATCTCACACCTTTCTCGGCACACTCTCGCGTGGATCTTTTTCAGCCGCCGTACATTATTATTATTATTATTATTATTAAATGTCTTTATTGCACCATTACAATTAAAATTACAATGGAGAGTAGGCGAGGTTCAGCATTAACCGCTGCTTTACAACCTAACCTAAAAAGTTGTTGATACATAAAAAGATGGAAGAAAGAAAGAGAACAAGTAGACTAACACTAAATAAATAAAACAAAATAGCTAAGAACAGGGAAAGTATAAGAAAAAGCAAGAGAAAAAAAAGAAAAAAGAGAAAAAAAATCTCATTTACCACAATACATCTCATGCGCATGCGCAACCACACGCTTATGCTCACAAAAACTAAATTTTTATTAATATTATGCCGAATACTAATTCACAAAAAGGTCGGAAAAGGGTCAAAAACGAAAAGGCCCGGAAAAGAAACGTTGCAAAAATTTGCAGAAATAAGGTAATTTATTCGTACAATATTTGAATCAGGCAAGATCGTTGTTTTAAATTTGCTCGAATAATGTGAATGGAAGAGTGAACAGCGCGATTTCTCCTAAAGTATTGGAGGTAAAAATATAAAAAAATATGGAATGCATGGTTCGAGGGGGCTAACTTATTAGCCCGAACGAATTTTTTTTCGATTATTATTATAAAAGATACGATGGTCAAGTTCGGTTTTTCAAATGGAACAATTTTATTGAAGACCTGAGTTGATAGTGCGTTCGAAGACAAATTCAATAAACATCAATGTATACACTTTATTTCCACTGGTTTTTGAGATATTGCGCTTGCAAATTTACTGATTTTCACTGCAAGAAAACCCTCTGGAATAGCAAGGACCGAGGGCGATCTTGCTGGCGTCACGGGTGGCATGGCCCATTGAAACAGATACCTACCTGCCAAAGGTCTCCGCCAGAAATGGCAGGCCCAAAGGCTGGACAATCCTTTTCCGTCAGAAATGCTACTTAGGTAGGTACATCTGCGGTATCGAGAAGCGCATCGTTACTTTTATTCCGCACTTGCTTCTACGCTCGGATGGCCGGTTCTTTTGGGAGGGATGCAAGTTGAATTGGTTAGGTTAGGAGGTGTGAAAGTTGCTAAACAAAATTTCAATCATAGGGAGCAGATTGTATTACCAATCGGATTTGCATCCCTCATAAACGGCTGCTAGAGAGCAAGAGGCCCTCTTCACAGCAATACCTCCTCCCCAATGCCCACCTTCTCTCGCACGGATACGTCCACGCATGCTTTTGTTTTGATGTCGAATCTCGTTTTTATATTCGGAAGGACCACGCATCGACAGCGCGCTACCCAGTTATTGAATTCAGGAGACGATAGAAACACTTTATTACAAAACACACATGTACTATAATTAAAGTAAATCGTATTCCTCTCGTGCAGGAGTAATGATACTGATCGACCTTGCGCCCCACTTCGCGCAGACCGATTACATGGAGGGTAGTCGGGTCACACACTGCACAAATGATAGAAGGGTAATTCTGAAGCAACGCCCGTCAAGGAGATGCAGCTTGGTACCCCGTGGCGAGGACAGACCTTCGCAGTGCCTCTACCGATGTTTATGGCTTTTTCCGGAAAAAGGTATGAATCCTGGACCGAACGTAGCGAATTGAGGTCGAGCCCCCGCAGTCGAGGGTGAACTATCCATTACAGCGTATTAAGAAATTCTTTTCTTCATCATATCGAGAGGGAAGTGACGCCAATGGATTCCTTATGTTTTTCTGACGAAAATAATACTATAATAATAAGGAATCCATCGGCGACACTTCCATATCCATACGATAAAGAAAAAATAAATATTTTATTTCCTAAACAAATACAGGATAATTCTGGAGATACACCCGTCACCACGTGGCGGGGACAACACCCCGCAGTGCCCATCGAATTTTATTGCTTTCGACCCTCGAAGGGTTTGGAATATCATTAACCATCGGGCGGGCGCGCCAGTGAGAGTTACACGACCAGGCGCGTGGTGAACTCAGTTCACCAGTTGAAAATAATCATTTTAGTCCCCTTATATATAAATGAATTTTTTCGGAGCTAAGTCACACCTATTCTGATGTATGGATTTCTACGCTGACAGATTGGTTTGGCCTGTCAGGCCAGAAGCTTGGCGCCCACCACTTCTGGCTCACTTTTGTTCTGCGAAGGTGAGAAAGAGTCAGAAAACGTTGAGAAAAGGAGCACCGATGCAGGCAGGCGGTATAGTGGGAGAATACGCGTTACGAAACTCACCGGCCAATATATCTGAATACGATCTTAGAAGCTCGAATAACCGACGAGAACCTTTGTGGCCCAAGACGCGTGAGATCTCGCCCCTGTTCGGCGATGTGTCATCGACTACATAGAAACAGAATTTGTTTATTTTTCATCGTATCAATATGAAAATGACACAAATGGTTTCCTGGCATTCTCCCGATTAAATTGACAGAAAATAATTTAAATCGGACTATTTTTAACAAAACGGGCTTCCAATTCTGCAAACAAATTTTCACGTAATTTCCTTAATTATGGTCCAAATAATATCATTTTTGGGGGCCGTTTGATCGAGAAAACATGAGGCATCGATTGACGTTTCGCAAAGATCTGATTAGAAATGCAGAACTGCAGATTTGTCACTGCTGAGTGCGCAACATTGTTTGGCCCCGCTGGTTCCGAGCGTCGAAACCCACGAAACTCAGCGAATCGCATGATTGTCAGCGTGAAGGACAAGGGGGGACTATCCACGGCGAAGGAAAGTCAGCCTTCTATCCAGAACGACTTTACTGACAAACTTTATATTCACGTCAAATAAATACATTAATTATAAAATTTAGACGACGCACTATTGTTGAATTTCGCCAGTTCTTACATATGCATCACTTGGTTGGGAATTCCTGATCCCAGAGTTTCATGCATTTACCTATTGAAATGTTGCTTCAAGACATCGGGAAATTGTATTGCTTCTTCTCGTACATACATATATCTGTTCGCTAGTGGGTGTCACAAATGGCGCGACTTTGGTTTCCAAAATAAATTCACATTTATCAGGGCCTCGCCAACCGCTTGACAAGGAGACTGAACGACGTAAACCGAGTGCGAGCGAAATAGCGCACCAGTGAGAGACCCTCGGTCGACGGCGACTTGAGTCATCCAGTACTGAATATGAAAATGTTCATATTTCTCATTACACCTTGATAAGAGTGTTACCACCGATGGATTCGGTTTATTTTTTCTTATGAATACATGATTACATGTGTCTCGCTGAGTTTCGTGGGCTTCGATGCTCGAAACTGGCGGGACTATACAATGTTGCGCACTAAGCAGTGACAAATCTGAAGTTCTGCAATTTTTAAACATATCTTTGCGAAAGTGACGTCAATCGATTCCTTATGTTTTTTCGATCAAATTGGCCCCAAAAATGATATAATTCGGACCATAATTAAAGAAATTACGTGAAAAGATTGTTTGCAGAATTGAAAGCCCGTTTCGTTAAAAATAGTCTGATTTAAATTATTTTCTGTCAATTTAATCGGGAGAATGCCAGAAACCCATCTACCACAAATGCAGGGTGGAGGAGGTACCCTTTCCATGACGCCGACCAGGCTAGAGAAAATGTGCAGGCTGGATGGACGTGATTATTATGTAGCCCCCTCCTTAAAGTGACAGAAAATATAACCTATGTATATGTTATATGAAAATAAATGTTTAGCGCCTATTTCGTTCTTTTGCTTTACATTTGTGAATTTTTTATCATCCTTCCGAAACATTATTATTACGCCGCAACAGTGTCTTTAGGAAATCGGGTATTGAGTATAGGTTATGTTTTCTGTCACTTCGAGGAGCGGATTTTCTGTCTCTTGGAGGACCGGATTTTCTGTCCACAAAGTGACAGAAAACATAACCTATGCGCTATACCCGATTTCCTAAAGATACTGTTGCGGCGTAATAATAATGTTTTGGAAGGATGATAAAAAGTTCACATATGTAGCGCAAGAGAACGAAATAGGCGCTGAACATTTATTGCCATATAGCATATATATAGGTTATATTTTCTGTCACTTCAAGGAGGACTTTTCAGTAGCGGATTTCACGAACGGATTTTCTGTCCTCGAAGTGACAGAAAATATAACCTAATTGCTATACCCGATTTCCTAAAGATACTGTTGCGACGTAATAATAATGTTTTGGAAGGATGATAAAAGGTTCACAAATGTAGCGTAAAAGAACGAAATAGCCACTAAACATTTCTTGTCATGTAGCATATACATAGGTTATATTTTCTGTCACTTCGAGGCAGGGACCACATAATAATCACGCGCATCCAGCCTGCGCATTTTTACTAGCCCAATTCAACATCCAACACAATTTTATATATAATGTTTGTTCATAACTGCTTCTGCAATGTCATAAGTGTATTTCATGTTCTGTCTCAATGTTTGGCTAATGAAAAAATGTCTAACCTAACAAACTTCATTTTCTGGGGACACCTCCTCATCTATTTTTCCTTTTCACTTATAATTCCTTACTGCTAACGTAGAATATTATAACATAAGCACATTTCAAGTAATTGAAATATACAATGAATTTTCTACGTTTGCAGTACCAGCCGACTTTCCGTTAAAATTTTTATAAGTACAACGCAACAGCTGAGAATTTATTTC
The DNA here is from genome assembly GCA_963855975.1 of Andrena chrysosceles. NCBI lineage: Eukaryota > Metazoa > Arthropoda > Insecta > Hymenoptera > Andrenidae > Andrena > Andrena chrysosceles. The sequence continues at coordinate 58,792,006 of OY979767.1, read as the reverse complement.
TTTATTCAGAATAGAATACGGAAATAGCAAACAGCTCCCTCTCGCGTGCATCAGGCAGCGGCGTATCTATGGGTAATACCATTTCAGTGGAGAAAAAACCTGCTGTAATACCGACCTGCCGAATCGGCCAGATCACGTGACGTGTCTACCCCCTTAACCCTTCCTCTCCTTTTCCTGCCCCTATTCACCACCTTCCATACTTGCCCCTCCGTTCTTACCCCTTCCACTTCCCTTACCCACCTCTCCACCTCCTTCTTCCTTCTTTCCTCACACAACATGGCATACTCTCTCTTCCTCTCTTTATATTCTCTCTCATCCCCTCCTTCCCTCCTCCATTTTCTCAACTCTCTCCTTACCTTACTCTTCTCCTCCCTACACTCCTTATCCCACCACCCTCCCTTCTTTACCGTCTGCCCCCTTCCCCATCTTACCCATCGCGCCCTTAATCCATTCCCGCAACTCACACCATTCCTCCTCTACTCCCCTCTCTCCCTCCTCACTTTTCCCAAACTTCCTCATAAATTCCCGCCTTCCCTCTTCTGCCCAGTCTCCTCTACCCCCTCTCCTCGCCCCTCCTTTCTCCCGCACTTTCCCCTTCCTCCCTCCCCTCCCCTCTTAACCACACCACCACCGGATGGTGATCTGATTCCACCCTCTCCCCTACCTCCAACCTTTCCACTTTCTCCCTAGTATCCTCGTCCCCTACCACGTAATCTATTACCGTATTCCCCCTTCCCCCTGTGAAAGTCCACTCTCCCTCCTCGTCCCCTCTGTATTCCCATTCAATATTCCCCACCCCCTTTCCTCTAACCACCCACACAGCCTCCTCCGTTCCCCATTCTCCTCCTTATCCTTGGATCTTCTTCTCCCTCCCCCTCTTTCTTCATCCTCCTCTTCCCCCCGTATCTCCCCGCCTTCCTCCCCCGTGTGCGCATTGAAGTCCCCCCTATCACTACTCTTATCCCCACCTCTCTCTTTTCCATCCACTCCCCTAAATCCTCTAGCTTCTCTTTCAAGTCTGTATTTACATACACCCCAACTATTTTCCACCCCCCCCCAATTTTCACTTTCTTAGCCATTATCCCCTCCTTCCCTCCACCTCCCCCATCTACCACTTCCAACTCCTTTCTCACCCCCAACATCATTCCTCCTATCGCTCTTCCCTTCTGACTTTTTCTCCTGGCCCACTGCTTTTCCCATACATAACCTCTAGGTAGTCTCCTTTCGACATACCCCCAATCTTTCTCCTCCACCTACGTCTCACTCAGTACCATCACATCCCATTCCTCCAGCCCCCTCCAAAATCCTTCATCCTTCCTCTTTACCCCTGCTACATTCCAGAACGCCACCCTCCAAACCCCCCTTCCCTTCCCCTCTCCCTCCTCTTCCCTGCCCTTCAAACCATTTCTCCCTTAATTCGTCCCACCTTCTTATCTTCCCGTCCACCCACATTTTCAAATACCCCACCTGTACTTTCCTTCCCTTCTCCCTCTCCATTTGCGCCTCTCCCTCTATCTTCCATTTCGCCCTCCGTTCTTCCTCGGTGACATCGTTCTCTACCCTTTCCCTTCTTCCCCTCAGCTTTTTCTTCGCCTCCATCACCTTCCTCTTTTCCTCCCTCCCCTCCAACCTCACCAGCACCATTCCACTCCCCTCCTTTCCTATTCTTCCTATTCTCACCACCTCCTTTATTCCCTTCGCCCCAACCCCATCCTTTCCCATAACCACCCCACCTCCACCTTCACCTCCTTTCCTTCCAGCTCCAACCCCCTTACCACCACATTATTTCTTCTCACCTCCCTTTCCTTCTTGTCCTGCATGACTTCTATCCTTCTAACTCTCATCCTCCATTCCTCATCTTGTCCTTCCCCCCTCAACCCCTCCCCCTCCATCCTCCTATCCCATTCTTCTATCCTCCCTAGCTCCTCTCCTCACCCTCTCTTCCCTCATCTCCTCCTCCTATCTCCTCCTTTCCTCTCTCCACTCCTCCTCACTTCTTCTTCTGTCTTCCGTCTCCTTCTTCATCTCTTCCCTCTCATTCCTTATCTCCTCCTCCATCATCCTTCTCTCTTCCCTATCCCTTCTCATTTCCTCCCTCATCCTCCTCATCTCCAACATCATTTCCCTTATCATTCCCTCCAGCGATCCCTCTTCTTCTCCTCCCTCCTTCCTCCCCCCTTTACCTCCATTTTCTGGAGACCTCCGCGTCTTCGAACTTCTCTTAAACCCTCCTGCTTTAGCCTGCTCCATTGCCCCAGCGTCCTCCTCCCTCTCTTTCTTCTTTCCCCACAAAATGTCTAAACTTCCTGTGCTACTCCCCACGCTGTTCTCACTGTCCTTTCTAATCCTACCTTCGTTTGCCGTCTTTCCCACTTCTTTTTCTCCCCCTTTTTTCGCCTCCATCTCTTCCTTTGTTCTCTATCCCCTTTCTCCTTTCTTCCCCTTTCCCACTTTCCTTGCCGTGTTACCCGTTTACCCTATCCTCTTATCCTTTTTCTCCTGCTCCTTTTATCCTTTACTTTCTCCTCGTCCTTCCTTACACCTCTTGCCTTCTCTCTTTTTCAAACTTCCTGTCTTCCCACCAGCTCTTCTCTCCTGTTTCACTCTTCTCCCACCTGCGCCACTCTTCTCCCACCTGCCACACTCCACATTCCTGGTGTCCACATACTGATCCCTCCTGTACTTCTGCCACCCCCTAACACCGCCCCTTTCCCTTTATCACCCGTCCCTTCCTCAACTCCCCTCTACCTTTCATTCCACTTTCCACTCTCCCTCACCACCTCACTCGCCTTTCGCTCCAGCCACAAACTCCACTCACTTTTACACCTAGCTACCACCCACGCGACCGGAAACGGAAGTCCGAAAAACTTGCTTGTATATTAAGGAAAAACTTTGTCGCTGCAAGTTATATGTACATCAAAATTGCCTCGATACTTTTTAACGGTGGTCATTGAAAAACATGGGTTACGTCCAGTGTTACTTTTTAATTAAATCTTACTACATGTTTTAACAATAGAGGTTTCGTGCATACATTTTACAGTTTCTCTACAGTTTTCTGAGTTTTATGTTTCAAGTCTCATAACGATCCGTTAATATTTATCGCAATAGTTATCGCAATTTATGTTTAAAAAGATATTGACTTTGGTCGAAGAAATTTTTTTTGCTTATAATTTTTATCTCGAATACTAATGAAAAATGTGTGCCGTGACGAGCTTTACAAGACTATATTTTTTAAAATACAGTTCAACAACATTTAATTTTCCAATTTTTCGTAGGGATTGGACAATACATTTTCACAGTTTTGAGCGCTAGTCCCCTTATTGCATCCAAACCCTTCAATTTTTTGTCCCACAACGGTTCAGTTCTGTAAATGGCTCCGAGATGCAAATCACTGATGCGTTTACAGCTGCAAATAATGTTTACAGTAACCATGGAAACGTTTCTGGCGAATGCATCTTGGACATTTTTCGATAACTTGCAACGTTGCCATTGTTTTCTTTAAACAGTTCAGAGTAAAATTATTTTGTTTACATTTTATTTGGTAGATACGTGTAAATTAATTGTTATACTAACAATAAGAAAATAATGCGTGTAAAGTTTGTTTTATGAAAAAAATCGCTTTTTTAATCCGTACACGCCTAGTTTGACGTATACATTACATCGAGAAAATCATATTTCGACTGACTTTTTTGGGAAAACAACAATGAAGTGCATGTATTGAACTTGTATGTAAAATGTAAAAATCATTTTTTTCCCCCGAGAAAAGTGTCTGGGTCTTAAAGGGTTAAACGGCTTTATTATACACATTTTAAGTAATTTCAAGCCATTTTTTAATTTTCTTCTTTTTAAATGGCACTTTAAACGCTTTTTTCTCAGAACCACGTTTTTCAAATTGGCCAGCAGCACCATTTGAACAAATTTTATTCGATTCACTTGAAATATTTACAGTACCTTCTAAACTACATTTTCCATCCAAGTACGTACCGATAAGACAGACTACAAATTTTTCTCAGAAAATAAACAATAAAACAAGAAGTGAATATTCAAAAATGTATTTGAGGCAAAGTCGTGAAGTTTAAAGGCGATTCAATTACGTTGTATATAGGAAATTCTAATCGATATTTTAAAAACGGTCTTTTGACCGATTCGTGGTAGGAATAGTGTTAAGATGTCATACACAATATCATCAGACAAATTGTAACGTAACGGTGACAGGACATATTTTAATGAAGAAAACAATCTTTCGACGCTGACTTGGGTTGGTGGCACTGCTAACGCTACTTATGCTAATGAATACAATTCGGGACTATTATTTTATTCTTTACTCCAGAAGTCTAAAATATTCTGCTTTGAGTATAAACGCGGTTGGTCTGCAAATTTCCGCAACATATTCATTACATCTAAGGAACATATCGTATTACCGCGACTATGTCTTGTATGATCTAATTCTCTTAACATATTCTCCACTTCATCTACTTCAACTTCCTCTTCAACTGCAATTGAGGTACTTGGTGTGCAGTTAGTACTAATTGAACTCCTATCTTGCAGTATTTTTTTGCTACGCCCACGTACTAGATGAGTTTTCGCTCGTACCATTTGTTGTTCATTTAACACGATGTTGAACCGCACATCAAGAAAACATCATGGTGACTATTAACTTGTAGAATTTGTTGTTGATTTAAAACTATGTTACATTGCACATCAAGGAACATACATACCTGTCAAGAAAACATCATTATTGAATAAATTTTTTTCTCGAAGTTTCATGGCTTCGACGAGTTTTTCCGATAATATTATCTTTATTCTCGGTGTTTCCAGTATACATTGCGACCATGTCCTATAAAAATCTCCAATAAGCAGTAGCTCTTGTTGTAATTTTTTAGTTAACTAAGCAACGCACTATGTCACCTATTTCTATCCACGTTTGTGGACTTAAATATTGGTCTTTGTTTTTCGCGTCACAACATTCTTTTAATTCTACGAGGCGTTCCAGCATATCCAACGTGGAATGCCAACGCGTAGAGCAATCAATAATTGTTTTTTTGTTCATTGCTTTTAAAAACCTTTTAACTACTGGCGACCGTAACTTTTCACACACTTCTCTAGGTTCACTTGTTGTTGAAGCAATTTTTTTATCTTTCAATACATCTGTCACGGCTAGTTCCAATGTATGAGCATCACAGCGTACTAATCGAATTTGATACGTTTCAGTACTGTCATCCTTTTCGTTAACAGTTGAAATGACTTCTTCGTTATCTGATAATGAGAATTCAAATTCTTCGTCATTTTCATTTCCATATACTTCATCTGTCGATAATGAATTTCAACTTTCGCTATCACTGTCATCTTCAACACTGTCACATTCTAAATCCGTCTTATCATTTCAGTAGGTAGGCTATGCCGATTCTGGGACCGGGTGGTGAGGGGGTGAGGCGGGGCGGGGGGTACCGCGCTCTTTGGCGAGATTGGCGCGGGGGTAATGTGGGGAGGGGGGTACCGAGTTCGTAGGTGAGGGGGATGACGTCACAGGGGGGGGGGATTTCAAAATGGCGTCGACCGAGTTCGTGGGTGAGGGGGGATGACGTCACAGGGGAAGGGGGATTTCCAAATTTTCAAAATGGCGCCGCGCGCTCGCAGGTGGAGATCGTGGGCGAGGGGCTGACGTCACAGGGGAGGGGGTGGATGTTCAAAATTTTAAAATGGCATCGTGCGCATTTCGTTTTGGCGCCAGCTATTGGATGTTTAAGGTACTTTGGGTTCGCGTCGGTATTTGGACTCGGTATTTGTAAATTTTTCAGGTTTTTCATACATTTCGTATTGGCGCCACCAGTTGGATGTTTAAGGTACTTTGGGCACGCGTCGCCGCCGCGCAATCTCCGTACGCGTGCGGGGATCGGTGCGCAGGCGCGACCGCGACCGATTCGTGGAAATTCAAATCGCGTCTTCGAAGATGATTTCTGAGAAAGAGGGTGGACCAGTTATCGTTATCTTTTCTCAGAAAAGACTTTTTTCTGAGAAAAGATAACGAAATATTTGAATCGTGGGGCCGATATAGCACACGTGCAATGATGTAAACATAGAGAGATAATTATTGTAAATCAATCGTCGCGATAGCGCATGGAATAAACACGACATTGCATTCGATGATGATTTCTGAGAAAGAGGGTGATATCTGAGCAGACTTTTCCCAAGACCATGCCTCTAAGAAGTATCCTCGAGAAAACACAATGTCCGGGAAGCAATAAATTAGGCGGTGTGTTCACGAGACCAACTAAGCGATAATTATTCGGGGTAGAGTTCCGAGTATTTTCACGATCGAGAACAGAGCGACGTCTCAAGTAGCCTTCTCGAGGGTCTGTAAGTCAAGCGCCGTGGGAGCGTGTAAGGGCGAACAGATTTTGTTTATTTCACAGGGAAGGCGGAAGTTCGGTGAGTAATTCTGACATATTAAGATTTTTAAGATTTAGTAATTTATTCAACTTAATTATCCCACTCGACTACATCGTCAGCGAATAGGGCACTATCGTCGTCGGTAAAAATGGCATTGTTAACAATTTCATTAAATAAATCCTCGTCGGTATAAAATGAATCATCGCCAACTTACTCGGGGACAGTCTGAATTGCAATATCGCGAGCCTGAAGCCCTGATACTGCAAAAACCGCGTCAAAGTTAATCAGTTTCGCATTGACACATTTTCGCCAAATTACACTTTTTGGATCCATCAAACTGTTTAGTCCATATACATCATTATAATCAATGTCATCCCAATCATCATCATCATCATCACTAACATCTAAAAAGAATTTATTTTGCCGCGCATGCCTATTTAACCAATATCGCTCGCTCCCGTAGTTGTCAGCCGGTATCTCGCCGCCGTATATACCAGTACCATTGTAAAACACTTTTAAAAAGATGTCGCCATCATGAATAACTTCCGCCTCTTGAAGTTCTTCACTACGAATTTCTTCGGTTTTAACCACAACATTCCGACACGCAACACATATTTTGGGGTTATAGTCATGTATAGGCAGCACAGAGGAGTCGGAGATCACAGCGGCAGCTGGATGATTGAATTGCACCGGCAATGACATAATCTGAAACCAATTTTTCTTATAATTCTCAAAGTTGCTGACACAACGATTCACTAAAATATGGTAATGGAAAGTTATGGTATTAATCGATTGTATTTTCGTGCGTTGAACGGCGGACGATACCCTTCAAAGCGATCTCCGTCCACAAGACCAGGACCACAAGCAGTATGCTCTGCCAGAAGAGATGACATACATAGAGAAACACAAAGAATTAATGAAAACAGAAGTCTATAAAAGAGTGAAGAAGAGTTTAACCAAGAGGCATCAGGTAAGGAAGGTGTGGATTTCACTAACCAAAGAAATGGAGAAAATGTATATAGATGAAGAAGAAAATGTAATGTGTGACGAGGCGTATTTAGATGAGATAACAGAGAAAATAGAAAAAGAAGAGGGAGCGACACAAAAGAAAGGAAGCCAACGAAACTTGAAAAATATAGCAGAGAAGTTTATGGTGGAAGAGTTCACAAGTAAACATTCAAACGCTGAACAGTGGCTAGAAACATTTGAGAAAGAATGTACAAGCTTTGAAATCACGAAAGACAGCACAAAGATTGAGATATTAAGACTATTCTTAGATAAGGCATGTTTAGACTGGCACTGTGCAACACTGATAAAGTTGACAGTGAGTGCTGAATGGTCGGTATGGAAGGCTAGATTTTTAGAAACTTTTGCAGACCAAGGATGGAGTACAGGGATGTATGCTATATCATTTAAATATAAAGAGGGTTTACTAATTGAATATGCTATGAGAAAAGAGAGATTATTATTAGATATGGATAAAAACATAAGTTCAAGCACCCTAGTGATACTTATAGGAGCAGGCTTGCCTGAATTCATAAGAAATAGAATAGACAAGAAGAAATGTAAAGACTCGACTGAATTATTTAATGAAGTTAGAAAATGCGAAGATTTGATAAATAAAAACAGTACTTCAAGAAAGAAAGGAGAAAAAGTCGACTATAGAAAGAAATATGAAGAGAAGAAGACATGCAGAAACTGTGAAACTTTAAATAAGGGCATTAGATACCACCCAGAAGAGTCATGCTGGTTTAGAAAGAAGGAAGGTGAAAAAGAAAGAAACAATAAATATGGTGCTATAGGGAGTAATTCAGTAATAGAAGTAGAATTAAATAGAGGAACAAAAAACGAATAACTACACCATTAATCAAAATAAAAATATTATTAGAGAATAAGCTAGTAGTAAAAGGAACGTATGACTCAGGATCACAAATTTCCCTCATAAATGCTAAATTAATTAAGATTATAGAAGAAAGGGAAGATGTGAACAAAATACTTTTAAAATCGGTTAATGGTGTAAAAAGCACAAAAGGTTTAATAACCATGAAAATAAAATTTTTTGATATTGAAAAAGAAATAGATGTATTTATCGTTGAAAACGAAGACTTTGAAGATTTTATCTTAGGTTTAGACATGATAAAGAAATTCAGATTAATACAAGATGAAAACCTGAGAATAAAACAAGTGAAAGATATAAATACAAGAAAGATAGATAGCACAATCGATAAAAAGATTATAGAAAAACAAGAAGAAAAAAGATAGAAACATATTCAATAAACTTTAATGAGCACATTCACGAAGACTTTCAAATAAAAGTAAGTCACTTAGGAAAAAAAAGAAGTCGAATAGAAAGAATTATAGAGAAATATAAGACGATATTTGCAAAAGATAAGTACGAAATCGGCATCGTAAAGGATTATGAGGCACGAATCGATTTAGTAATCGATAAATATTGCAGTAAACGACCTTACAGATGCTCTATGGAGGATAAAAAAGAAATAGATGAACAAATTGTAAAACTCCTAGAGAAAAACCTCATTGAGGAATCATATAGCCCATTTTCGGCGCCAGTAACATTGGCGTTTAAAAAAGAGGAAAACAAAAAATCAAGACTTTGCATCGACTTTACAGACCTTAATAAAATCATAGTACCACAACAACAGCCATTCCCATTAATAGATGATATAATAGTAAGAGCTAGAAACTGTAAACGTTTCACAACTCTAGATATAAATTCAGCTTTCTGGTCCATACCTTTGCGAATTGAAGATAGAAATAAAACAGGATTTGTTACACAGGAAGGACACTTTCAGTGGACCTGCTTACCATTTGGTTTAAAAACAACACCAGCAACCTTCCAAAGAATTTTAAGCAACATATTAAGTAATCATGGGTTGACAAAATTTGCAATGAATTATATCGACGATATTTTAATACACTCAGTATCGTTCGAAGAACATATAAAACATATTAAACAGACTCTAGAAGCAATAAAAAAAGAGGGTTTTCGATTAAAGTTAAAAAAATGTACATTCGCTGTAGATTCAGTGAAATATCTTGAACACATAATACAAAACAACTCAGTAAAACCACTCAAAGACAATTTAATCTCGATACGGAATTTTCCCACCCCAAAAACACAGAAAAACACCCGCAATTTTTAAGGAAAATAAACTTTTATCACGAATATTTACCAAACAGCGCAATAACTCTAGATCCATTACATAAACTACTAAGAAAAAATGAAAAATTGGACGGAGAAATGTGAAAGTGCATTTAATAAAATAAAGGAACTGCTATGTTCACAGCCGGTCTTGGAAATATTTGACCAAGAACTCCCTATCGTAATATACACAGATGCATCGATAGAAGGTATCGGGGCAATCCTAAAGCAGACACAATTAGATGGTAAAGATAAACCGATAGCATATTTCTCAAAGAAATTAAACGAAGTCCAAAAACGGAAAACAGCTATCTACCTAGAATGCTTGGCAATAAAAGAAGCAGTAAAATACTGGCAGCACTGGCTTATGGGTAAGCAGTTTACAGTATACTCAGACCATAAGCCCCTGGAAAATATGAATATAAGAACACGAACGGACGAAGAACTAGGTGATTGAACATATTACCTATCACAGTATGATTTTAAAATAAAGTACGTGCCAGGAAAAGAGAACTTAGAAGCTGATTGTTTAAGCAGGAACCCAGTTTTAGAACCAGAAGAAAACGAGGAGGATTTGTTAAAAACAGTAAACTTAATAAAATTAGACGAGATAATATCGGATCAAGAAAAGAACGAGGAAATAAAGGAAAAAAGACAAGGCCTGCAACTCAGAAATTAAATATACTACAAAAGAACGAAAAAGAGAGAAAAAATCATACTATCGGAAGAATTTAGTAAAAAAATTATAAATCAAGTGCACAAAAATTGGTGTCACATAGGTATTAGACAGATGATGAAAAAAATTAGCCCAGTGTACACAGCAAAAAATTTAACTAGAAATATAATAGAAGCATGTAAGAAATGTAAAGTGTGCATAGAAAATAAATCAAGAGGGCAAAGAAAACTCGGTTTGATGTCACATCTGGGGCCGGCATCAAAACCGTTTGATATAGTATCAATAGACACCATCGGCGGTTTTGGAGGATCTAGATCCACCAAGAAATACTTGCATCTTTTAGTAGATCATTTCACAAGGTACGCCTTCATTATAACCTCCAAGACACAAGGTGCAAGCGACTTCATAAAACTAACTAAGAAGGTACTAGAGACAGACCATATAAATGTGATCCTCACAGATCAATACCCAGGCATTAATTCAAAAGAATTTAAAGAATTTCTGAAAGAGGAGGGAATAAAAATAATATATGCACTGCTGTAAATGCGCCCTTTTCCAATGGATTAAATGAAAGACTGAATCAGACCATAGTAAACAAAATTAGATGTAGAGTTAATGAGAAAAATAATAAAAAAGCCTGGACAACAATAGCGCAGGAATGTGTAAAAAAAATACAATACAACGGAGCACTCAGTTACAGGCTTCGCACCAGAGTACCTACTAGATGGTACAGATGTAAGTATTGGGCCAAAGGAATTAAAAGAAATAAATAATAAGGAGAGCTGGGATAGAGATAAAAAATTAGCGTTAGAAAATACAATCAGATCCCACAACTACAATAAAAAGCTATTTGATAAAGACAGAAAAGAATATATATTTAACATCGGAGATAAAGGTTATGTGGAAAACGGAAATAAGCTAAATAGGAGAAAAATGGACAAATTAAGGATTGGACCATTTGAAATAATTGAAAAAATATCAAACTCAATTTATAAGTTAGCAACGGGGAGAAGAAAATCCGGCACAGGTCTCTTTCACATAAGTAAATTAATACCAATTTCAGTAGACGAAGGAGACACAGATGAAGACGAGTTGGAAGAGCATTCATGATTAAAGAAGAATATATAGATTCGTATAACTGAACAGCTCCACCCCTGGCGGGGGGGGGGGGGGATGTAAAGAAAGTGTACGTTCTTTATTTGAATGTGCCGACTGTGGAACAATAGGGAATCTGCAATATCGAGAGGGGGAGATAGAAGGAGGAAGATAAGAGAGAGCACGTGTGAAAAGGTTAGGCAAAGTAGACGAATAGAGCAAATAGAAGAAAGATTAATTAATGAACTTTAATTGTAGTTTCTTTGGTTTACAGAGAAACAAATTCTGGTTTATTAAATAATAAAACTCTCAACAAATAGTCTTATATGTATATATTTTTTCTTACTTTATTAAGATTAATTGTACGCATATACGAGATGAAGAAGGAGAATGTGAATAATTGAATAAATGGGCAATGTATATATTTATATGTATTTATTTATTTATTTCAGTAACACATAGTGCGTTTATAATTGGGAATCATAGAATATCCTAATGTCGCTTATCCACGAGTTCCGCGACGAATCGAATCCGAGCCATTTAACGTACACCTGGTTTCCCTTGCGACGAATAATCTTTTCGACTAGATAGTCGTTCGGATTCGCGACCGAATGCAGTTCGTGCTCGTAGAATCCACCCGAGATCGTCTCTTCAGCGGAATCGTGCAGAATGTACGTCACCGGGTACGTTCGTTGTACGGTTATGATTTCGAACACCTCGGTCGACCAGTTCGGAGTGTACCCCTTCTCGAAGAGGGTCTTGAACTTGCTCACGCGTACCTTGTCACCGACTTTGAATTTGCGCGTCGTTGAATACCTTTCGATAAGGAGGGTGGGAGGGGTTCATTCGCGGCGAACGACAAACGCGTCGCGGGGTCACGTCAACGGGTCGGGCGTTGATCGTTCGGTGCTTGCGATGATTGTAGGTGCGTAGGAGCGCAGATAACAGGTCCATCCAACGATAGGCCTGCGACAAATCATCGTAGCCGCGAATCACGACGCGTGGCCGCCGAAAATTCCGTCTTGCGGGTGCGTGTAATTCGTTCACTAATTGTACTCGCTCCTTGCTCATGCTTCGCGGGTGGTTAGGGGATGGTCGCGACGTTCCAAGGACGTTAGAAGTAGTATGAGTTCCTCGAATGCTCGCAAAACGCAATCGATACACGTTTTTCGCGAACCACACGTACTTGCTGAACATATCGAAAATCGCGAGTTGATGTTGATGTTGTCGGCGTTGGCATTGATGTTGCTGTCGTTTTCGATGTTGTTGTTGTTGATGTTGTTGTCGATGTTATTGTTGATGGTGTTAAGAGGAATATAGGTAAATAATTGCTGGTTAGTTCCGAAAAAAAATTTGGTCGCGGGTTAGTTCTGAAAAAATTACGGTAGTGGGTTAGTTTTTAAAATTTTTTACGCTAGCCCAGCCTAGCCCAGCGAAATTTTTTCAGAACTAACCCGCGACCAAATTTTTTTTCGGAACTAACACGCAATTGTTTACCTATATTACTCCTAACACCATCAACAACAACATCGTTTTTCGACTCACCCGACTCGCCCGGCCCGCGTCGGGCAAGACGGGTTAGCGGTTCATTTCTACCCGCCCGTCAAGCCCGAAACTGTTGCCAGCCGTGCGACGTATCCGACCTGTCCGTGTCCGTATTTGCGCCTTTCCTCCATTCATCGGGGTCTCCTTGGCGCGTAACTGGAATTCATAACCCTGTAGCCGAACCCTACAACATCTGTATCTTTTATATGTTTTGATTAATGCCTTGCAGTTCTTCAATTTCTACCATATGCGCGGCAAAACTTCTTTCTATTTAGGCAAGACGCGACTTTCGCTTTATGACTTTCAGGAGAATAGGTTTATGAGTTTATGAAATGTCATAAATTTTGAGGGCCCATTTTTCCCACATTCGTAATTTTCTAAATGTCGGTACCAGAAATGTTACGATTTTACGATACTTGTGTAGTTGAAATTTCGTTTTTACATAAGCTTTAGTTGCATTTTTGATATACTGTATTTCTAAATTGTCTGACATGTTTGCACTACAATGTTGTTGGTTCTAAAAAACATAAATTAAATCTAAATTTGTTAATTTCTTATATTTATTTGTATTTTAACTTCTGTTATTTATATATAGTTGATAAGTATAATACACATTTATAATAAATAAGTTGTGAAGGTTTGACTCTCCATTCGAGGGTAACAATAAGTCAGAGTGAAAATCGATATTTCACGATATTCACCAGGGGGCAGAAACTAAGATAGGAACTTCCGGAATAGCGTTTAGACCGGAAGCAACAGGCTTTCATAATTTAGGTGGCGTTGCTGTCGCGGTATAGTTGTGTTTGTGTCTGTACATACACGATCGGCTGAGACTTATACTGTCTTACAAGTGAAAATAAGTGAAATGCTAGTGTTTACATGTGTTTACTGTTTAATAACTTACAATGAATGTGCAGAAGAATGGAGCAACTGCAAAGAGGGTGACAGGTAAGATAGTTTTATGTACGGTCTGAGTTACATTTGAGACACTTGTTTATTTGAATATTCGTGATGTTTTTATATTTTTAGGTTATAAACTCTATTATCAAAAACTTTCAATTTACTGTAAAAAATATTAAAAATGATTTTGAAATGCACTCGTTAAATGCTATTAAGAGACAGAAAAATGATTTTTGTTAGCTGCAGGGAGAGGACCAACAGTACATTGGCGATGCATAGTGCCAAGTTGTACTTCGAACAGCAATATAGAGACAGAGCTTCTATAAGAATGTGATAAGGAGTGAACAATGGTTGAACTGAGTACGGTTCAGGCAATGTGCACCAGGCTGGTACGGGTGTCACAGGTATGCATGATGTAATACTGGTAATAATTATGATAATTACAATAATAATAAGTAAAATATCCTTTATGTTGTATATAGAACTCATCGGTTCCTGCTTGGGGTGAAATCTGGATATGATGTATCGGTCAACAGTATACTGACCGTATAACATTCCCCTGACCTCCACGTGCGTCTCAAGCGCCTGCGATGCACGCATATTTACGTGAAGTTTAAAGTCAATTGTCTCGAAAACGAAGAGGAACACCATGTATATGAAGGTCGCGTACGAAGGAATATATATGTACAAACATGAACAATGTGATATAAGTAATTAATATAACTACTTAGCACTATAGCGTTTAAGCAAACTGTTAAATTGAATACAAGGAACATTTTTCAAAGAAAAATCTGAGCCAGTCAATAATCCTTATTTCTAGTTGTATTTTTTACAATTAAGTATCTTATACAATTTGTAGAGTAAGAGATATATTTGTTGGCATTATCAATTATTGTCGGCAAAATAATGTCCAATTATGCCAATAATAATAGAAAAAATCGGAAGGTTTAGATAAGAAACTTCAGGTGAATGAAAAATATTTAATTACATTCAATTATTGCAAATTTAATTAAATGTTTTTCTTTAACACCAGAATTTCGTATCCAAATATTCTTAACATGTCAATAAATGTATCTCTTATTCTATATTGCAGTACGCAGATTCTGACCGTATTTCAATTTTCCCGGTTTGGGTCGCCATATTGAATTTTAGTTCTAAACACAATCTTTCATAAATTAGATGGCGTTGAAATACGGATCCAAAACTTTTGCTGCAGATTCTGCCCCCTGATATTCACCGAGCGACTGAAAGATTTAATATACTAACCACCTACCCTATCCGAGATCCTTATGATGCCATCGTACTATGTTTACGTTAGATGCAGTTCGAACGTATCCTCAAATTTTTCCCCACCCTTACACGATCGCTGTATTACTCCCACGATTCAGATATAAACATGCGGTGCAATGTCGTGTTTACTCCATGGGCTGTCGCGACGATTGACTTACAGCCTCCTCGATATGAAATACTCGGAATACTACCCCGAATAATTATCGCTGTATGTTTACGATGGTTGCTTACACGAATGCAACGTCGAATAATTATTGCTCTATGTTTACGTATGTGTGATCAGTTCTCTCATACTACTGCATTAGTCGGATCATACGTTACTACAAGAAACGTTTTAAAAATTTATTGTGTCTGAGTCGATTGCAGTTGCCTTGGAGACTGTCGCATCGAAGTGTTGTTGTTGTTGTTGTTGTTGTAAGCAAGATCGCTTTGAAGTGTATCGTCCGCCGTTCAACGCACGGAAATACAATCGATTAATACCATAACTTTCCATTACCATATTTTAGTGAATCGTTGTGTCAGCAACTTTGAGAATTATAAGAAAAATTGGTTTCAGATTATGTCATTGGCGGTGCAATTCAATCATCCAGCTGTCGCTGCGATCTCCGACTCCTCTGTGCTGCCTATACATGACTATAACCCCAAAATATATGTTGCGTGTCGGAATGTTGCGGTTAAAACCGAAGAAATTCGTGGTGAAGAACTTCAAGAGGCGGAAGTTATTCACGATGGCGACATCTTTTTAAAAGTGTTTTACAATGGTACTGGTATATACGGCGGCGAGATACCGGCTGACAACTACGGGAGCGAGCGATATTGGTTAAATAGGCATGCGCGGCAAAAAAAATTCTTTTTAGATGTTAGTGAAGATGATGATGATGATTGGGATGACATTGATTATAATGATGTATATGGACTAAACAGTTTGATGGATCCAAAAAGTGTAATTTGGCGAAAATGTGTCAATGCGAAACTGATTAACTTTGACGCGGTTTTTGCAGTATCAGGGCTTCAGGCTCGCGATATTGCAATTCAGACTGTCCCCGAGTAAGTTGGCGATGATTCATTTTATACCGATGAGGATTTATTTAATGAAATTGTTAACAATGCCATTTTTACCGATGACGATAGTGCCCTATTCGCTGACGATGTAGTCGAGTGGGATAATTAAGTTGAATAAATTACTAAATCTTAAAAATCTTAATGTCAGAATTACTCACCGAACTTCCGCCTTCCCTGTGAAATAAACAAAATCTGTTCGCCCTTACACGCTCCCACGGCGCTTGACTTGCAGACCCTCGAGAAGGGTACTTGAGACGTCGCCCTGTTCTCGATCGTGAAAATACTCGGAACTCTACCCCGAATAATTATCGCTTAGTTGGTCTCGTGAACGCACCGCCTAATTTATTGCTTCCCGGACATTGTGTTTTCTCGAGGATACTTCTTAGAGGCATGGTCTTGGGAAAAGTCTGCTCAGATATCACCCTCTTTCTCAGAAATCATCATCGAATGCAATGTCGTGTTTATTCCATGCGCTATCGCGACGATTGATTTACAATAATTATCACTCTATGTTTATATCATTGCACGTACGCTGTATCGGTCCCACGATTCAAATATAATCATATGGCAAGAAGCGCGTGCACGTATGCACCAAGAACGCGTTCAATCCTGCTCAGATATAAACACGCGGCATGGCGCGGTGCGATGTCGTGTTTATTCCATGGGCTATCGCGATGATTGATTTACAATAATTGTCGCTCTATGTTTACATCATTGCACGTGTGCTGTTGTGATGTCTCACTATTTTTCGCGCGGTATTATTTCAAGGCTCCCTCATAAATCACTCCACAACTCTGCTGAAATTCCCCAAACCTCAACTCTTACCCCTTTTTCCCAATCACTGATCACCTTGGCAATGTACCTTAGCGGTCCCCATCTCAAGACGATCAACCACTAAAACTCCTTCCTCCATTCGCCCTACGAGGCATGAATTCCTCCCTCATATTTGAATTTAAACAAATCCCTCATTCAAAAAATCCTTATCTTGAGACTACGTCTCACCCCCTCTCTATGACCAAAGAAGTCAAAGTCACACTCACCGCCTTCCAATCAAACCTCATTAAATCAATCCAATGGCTTGAGTATTCGCTTCACGTACAAGCCCAAGTAAAATCCCCGGAAGCCTTATTCAATTGTCAACGCGTTCTAAATATAGTCGCATATTTTATAAAAACCCCGGAAGTCCTATTGCGACGCAAATTTCGTAAATAGGTCAAGGTGCATACCGCGCGTACCCTTCGTACCTGACATTCCAGTAAATCATATAAATAAGAGAGCCCGCGAGACAGAGATCCTCTTTCTACGGAAACACTCCAACGAAGGATAACGTTTATTTAAAACTTCAATCACCTCTTTCTACGGAAACACTCCTACGAAGGATAACGTTTATTTAAAACTTCAATCACCTCGTCTACGGAAATATTCCCGTGAAGGTGTATACGTATATATATACAGGGTCATCGTTTAATCCTGCAACCCGCGCGCGCGCGAACTTGTAAAATGGCAACACCGCCTCACGGACGCATTCCACTACAACCATGCACCGTCCCCGCGTTCGGAGAGCTGCAAGCGACCGCTGGACAGCAGTGATGCCCGAGCTTCGAGAATTTTGGGCTGGTCCCTGTAAAATTAACGTTGCAAAGAACTATTCAGAATTTCCCGGCCCCGGTTGAAAATTTTGGGGTCTTTTTCGTATAACTTTTGAACTGTAAGACATATCGGAATGCAATTTGCGCCAAAAAAATGAGGAATAATTAATCCCTCTTAATGATGGATAATTTAACATATTTTACGTTTACTGAATTTTTCTTTTATCAATTTTTTAACCATAATTGTTTAAAAAGCTGTTGGAAACTGTTTATTTGATAATGTATTTAACGCTGTTTTTAAAATTCGTGGTTTTGATCAACAATAGGCTAGTTGATTCTGTATCATTACATTTATAAATTGAGAAATTAAATTTTTATTCAATTATGTGTTAATTCTGCAGACCTCAGAATCTATTGTTCTGGTTTTCTTTTTTATGATTTTATCCTTAATGCGGTGCATACCTAGATCAGACGTAAGGGGTAACTAATGCGACGTGTCTTTGATTGTAGCGGTGTTTGAATTTTTTTTCTAGAATTTTTGTGTTAGAATGTTTTAGATACTCAACGCCACGCCTATACCGGCTTCCGTTAATGTCATTTTTTGGAATGATGTGCCGTTACTGTGGTTTTTACAAGCAGGTGGCGAAAAATCTCTCCGTACAAGGAACCGTCAACCCTGCCGTGGCTAAAATTTTTGAAATTGAGACGGGTACGAGATCTGTTGACATTATTTTCAAACCTCATTACAGTGATCTGGGGTGCGAGTGGTAGACCGATCATAAAAGCGGAGCGCGCGGCTCGATTACCTGGGTCGGGAAATTCCCAATACCTAGCTCTTTGCGACGCTAAAATTTTCGAAGCTCGGGCATCACTCTTGTCCAACGGTCGCAGGCAGCTCTGCGCTGGGCCGGTGCATGGTTGTAGTGGAATGCGTCCGTGAGGCGGTGTTGCCATTTTCGTCTGTTCGCGCGCGCGCGGGTTGCAGGATTAAACGATGACCCTGTATATATATATATATATATATATATATATATCCAACTCCAGATTAGAGTCAGTGCACTAAGGATTATTCATCGGCGTTTATTGTAAGCTGTTAGAACTACCATTATTACTACAGCATATCATCGTCATTTCATATATTTTGTATTATTAACGCTTATTGCATATCATATTATTTTCTTGTCTAAAGCTTATTGCATTTCATATATTACTTTGTATTATTAACGCTTATTGCATTTTATATCATTTTCTTGTATTAACGCTTATTATATTTCATATTATTTTGTATTAATAACGCTTATTGCTTTATATTATTTACTAACGCTTACTGCTTTACGCTATTATCATTTGCTTATGGCATTATATATATTCACATTGCTAATATTCATGTGTCTCATACTCATCCATATCTATATTGCTATTATTACCCATTTATATAAATGTTATGTGCTAATGCTTAAAGTCTAACGCATTATTATAAAACCATCACAGCCATCACATTAACCGGTGCATGGCATATTTTCGTATTTCGAATTGAATAAACAATTGTACTTTAAACCACGCTCCGAATTATTGTGTCTATCCTTTTGTTACGAAGGTTCCAAGTCAAACAGGCTACCGCAACAGCTGATTTCGGTTCGCAAACGCGAGAGTTCTTACAAGTGTTTACAAACGTATTTTCGCATAGGCCGTGTACAGCCATATGGCTAGACGGATTTCGCGGAAATATTACGTGTGGCTTTTATATTAACCTTCACTCTGTGGACAGGGGTCCAAACGGACCCCAAGCTAATAAAAACGTTAATAAAAAGTTATTGAATGGAAACATTCCCAGTATCTTTTAGGAATGCCACCTCTGATATTTTTCACACAGAATTTGATAAAAATTTGATTATAAGTAGCCATTTGATTATAAGTAGTATCCTTCAAAGGCACCTGAGCGCTTAACCGTGTACAAGGGTCCATATGTACCCCGATATTCCCCATACAAAAATCAATTTTTGTAAGCAGCTGCGCTAGTATTTTTCTACAGTGTGTTTTGTATTTACATTCCTGTTGCCTAAAATGTGTGGTTTTTAGTCATTTTTTGTAGTAAATTATGTAGGATCACGGAAAAAGCGGAAAGCCTCAGACGGGACTCGAAACCCGCGATCTCCAGATTCGTTGCACGCTGGCCAGGTGCCTTAGAAACTATTCTCCGTTACATTCATTGCTGTTTTCCTTATATTGAACACTGTAATAGATATGTCGGCAACTAACATAAGCCACAAAATCAATCGGCAACAGTGTAAAGCGGGTCCTACACGATGAGATTTGTCTTGAGACATGTCTCGAGACAGGTCTCTCTGTCTTCTTCTCTCCACCTTGCCAGCACGAGACAGAGAGACCTGTCTTGAGACATGCCTCAAGACAAATCTCATCGTGTAGGGCCCGCTTTAGATATTTCGCTGAAAACAAAATACAATCATAGGCGCAGTTGCGCTTCAGTTGGAAGGCTGCTGTTGACTGCGAAGGTGATTGAGTGTTATTTGAAAGAGTATAGAACTTGTTACGAGGCGAGTTATACAGTGGACTTTTTTAGTGAAGGTAAGGTACAAACAATATTATTTTTAAATATAGAATATCTACAGTCGAGCCCCGATAACTCGTACCTCGATAACTCGAAACCTCTATAATTCGAAGATTTTTTCCCTTCCCTTTAGATTCGAGTTATCGAGGTTCGACTGTATTAATTTTGTAATGTTTTAATGTTTGTTTTATTGAAATAAAGCATGTCTCTGCTTTTATTTATTACTACTAACATAAGTTTATAAGTTTGTTTTGTGATATGTTTATTTTTTTGTTGTATGTTTTATAGAATACATTTTTGTCTGTGGATATTTTCGATCATTATGACAGAAAGAAAGAAACGTCTTACCGATTCTGAGTTGAGAGATCTTTTAGAGGAAGTGTCGTCAGTTAGTTCATCAGATATGCCAAGCGATGATGATGATTCAGATGTGGAATTAGCAAACGATAGTGTTGATGGCGATTACTCAGATTTTCACGATAGTGCTGAAGAATATATAGCACAATTAGATGAAGAACTAAGAGAAGAAGAAGCAAATGCGGAATCTGAAGCTACTGTGGACGCTTCAGCTGGTACTTCTGTTGAAAATATCATGGAAAATGTTGTTGTGTATCCAAATAGAAATTCCAGAATGAACAGAAGATGGACCAGTGTTCCTCCTACTGTACATAAAGTTCCCGACTTTCAGGTATTTCGAGAAAGAGAAGGAATTGCCAAAATCTACGCTCCGCAATGGACTGTTTCAAACAAATAATTCCTGAAACAATTATAAACGTAATTGTGTGTGAAAATAATAGAAAAGCCAGAGATCATTACGATGCGTTCAGAAATCCACAACAATACAAACGACCTCGTATTTGGTACGATACTGATGCTGATGAAGTCTTTGCTATGAATGACATTCTAATATATGCTGGAATGCGAAAGAATTGGGATGAACGGCTGGACGAGCTCTGGGATAAAAACAACCGTCCATTCTACAGAGCTGTTATGTCACTTCACAGAATGCAGCAGCGTTTGCAATTTCTGCGATTTGACAATCATCGTACTAGAAAAGAGCGGTTGAAAGATGACAAATTGGCAGCCTTCAAAGACATTTGAAATATTTTTCTAGAATGTCTGAAAAAGTCTTATACACCACCGGATGGTTTAACTATTGATGAGCAATTAGTATTAACTCGAGGTCGGTGCAATTTTCGGCAATATATTCCTTCAAAGCCCGGAAAATATGAAATTAAAATTTTCTGGATTTGCGATTCAAAAAACTCGTTTCCGCTGAAAGGGGAAATATATGTAGGAAGACAGTCCAATGAACCAAAAGTAACTAACTACACTCTGTTCTTGGTGCATCGCTTGGCTCAGCCTTATATTAACAAAGGTAGAACTATTACAATGGACAATTACTTTACCAGTTGCACCCTGGCTGATCAGCTATTGACAAAAAGGACCACAATTCTTGGAACAATCAGAAACAATAAACCAGATTTGCCAGCTGAATTCACCCTGAAAAGCGAAATAGCAAAAAGAGAGGTTGATTCCACAAAGTTCTGTTTCAACAATTTTCTTACGCTGGTAAGCTATGTCCCAAAACGAAACAAAAATGTATTGCTGTTGTCTACGTTACACAATGACGCTCGTATTGATCAAGAAACATCGAAGGCGAATATAATCCTGGATTATAACGCTAGAAAAGGTGGTGTGGACACTCTAGGTAAACTTGTGAAATCATATACATGCAAGCGAAAGGCTACACGCTGGCCAATGGTTCTTTTTTTTAATATGATTGATATGACGGGAATTGCTGCATTGAATTTATATAAACTATCAAACCCACTATTGTATACGCAGAAAAAATCTTCAGAACGGAAGGATTTTCTAAAGGATGTATGCCATCCGCTTGTTGATAATCTTGTAAAAAGGCGGTTAACAAATCGACAAGCACTAAAATTCAGCGTGAAAATTGCAGTGCAACAAATTTGTTATAACGTGCCTGAGCTTCGGTGTCAGCAAACCACCGAACCCAGCACCAGCAAAAGAAATAAAAGATCCAAACGCAGATGCTACTTGTGCCCTCGGTCTAGAGACATCAAGACCAGCGTGAGCTGCTACATTTGTAAAACACCAACGTGTCAAAATCAAAGTCACAATATTTGCGACAAATGCTTAAACATCGAAATTCACGATGAAGAAATAATGCACACCGATTCTGACGATGCATCTTAGATTTATTTTATAGTTTTTATATACAACTTTTTAATTTTTGTATTTTAAATTAAATGGTTTACTGTTTTGTACACTTATCTTCTTAAAAATTAATAAAACTTCAGAAATACTTAAGCAGCTAAAGTTTGTTCTGTACATTTGGGACTGAAAACGTGTGGGGTCCAATTAGACCCTTGTACACGGTTAACGTTAAACTCTTAGTACACAGAGTGAAGGTTGATGCAACGGTAAATCCAATTGCCAAGCCAAAACAAACAGAAAGTGCTCTAACGGGTGTCCCTCTGGTGCGTATTCGCCTTTTAAACCTTCCCTGGTCGATTAGTGTGTTGGATTTAAGATTCTCGCCTGTGTTCCACCAATCCTTAGTGTGCTGAATTTCGCATTCTCGCCAGACTTTAACTAACCCGCAGTGTGCTGAATTTCGCATTCTCGCCTAACTTCCGTCAGACCCCAGTGTGCAGGATTACAGATTCTCGCCTGACTTTTACCCCCACATAGTCATCGTCCCAAAGACTTCCACTCGGGACGTGACACTGTATCGGTCCCACGTTTGAAATATTTCTTTATCATTTCTCAGAAAAAATCTTTTCACCTGGTCCATCCGCTTTCTCAGAAATCATCTTCGAAGACGCGATTTGAATTTCCACGAATCGGTCGCGGTCGCGCCTGCGCACCGATCCCCGCACGCGTACGGAGATTAGACCCCTTTACACGGTCGGTCTTGCGCGCGGCACGGAAAAGTACGTGAAGCCGGATCGTGGCGCTCCTTCGCGCGGGCCAGAAGATCATACCCATCACTACTTAGAGACAGCGAGTTTGGGCTCCCATTTCTACGCCGACTCCACATGCTTCCCCGGCAATGCGATGGCAAATGAAATTGCAGTTAACAATTCACTGTTGTGACGGTCATAATTATTACTATCAACGGCAATAATTACCATGTCACTGCTTGTTTTTATATAAAAACTAATATTGATAGACAAATAAATACATATAGGTATGCAAGTGATATTATATCTAAGATAAATGATGAAGAGATGTAATATGCAAGATGTCTTGAAGAAGGGGGGTAGTCTTCTGATTTTCGTGATGCAGGTCAAATTTTTCACCCACGCTCTTGCGTGGCGCGCTGCAAGAAAGCATCAGAGTCCTGGCCGCGCGCCAAAAAGCGCCACGCTCCTGCCCGCGCGCAAACCTCGAATCCAGAAGAGTTTGCATAAGAGACAGAAAAGGTAGTTAGAAAACTATAGTTGAAACCAGGATCGTTGCGCGCCTCAGGATTTCCGACAGTGCGGACAAGTCTGAGGCGCGCGACGAGCCTGGCAGCCGATCCTGGCAGCCAAGGATAAATAAGCTGTGCCTCGATGGGTTTCGAGGACTGCGACCCTCGAGACCAGGGGGGCCGTATCACGTTGCCCCCTAAGACCTGGCGAATCTAAAATTGTACATTTCGCACCGACTCTTGGCGAAAGTGACGTGGATCGTTTCCTTATGTTTTTCCGATGAAAATGGTCCAAAAACGACACAAATCGGATTGTAATTAAGGAATCTTCATAATAAATTGATTTCTATAACTTCGTTAAAAATAGTCCGATTTACATGAAATTTTGTATAATTTTCATTTGAAAAACGTAACGAATCCATCGGTATCACTTCCATATCGATACGATAAAGTATAAAGAATTATTTTATTTTTGAAACAGGTATGAATCCTTGGCCGACCGCAACGAATCGAGGTCGGCGACACACAGTCGAGGGTGAAATATTCATTACAGCGTATTAAGAAATTCTTTATTCTTCGTCGTATCAATATAAAAGTAACACTAGTGGATTCCTGGCGTTCTCACAATTAAAATGATCACAAATATCCTGCAAATCGGACTACTTTTACACAAACAATACAAATTATAAAAGGAGTAGGCATTTCGTGGTCCGAACGATGACCAGAACGAGCAAAGAACCTAATAAAAAGAGAATAAATATAAGGAAAGTAACCGTAATAAACGTACTAATGGACTAATTTTTGTACCTATTTAAATATTATACGAAAAGGAAAAAACGGCACTTGAAACCAGGCTCGTCGCGCGCCTCAGGATTTCCGCACTGATAGCCAAGCCTCTGGTCACTCTGAGTTAATGAGTATATTGCTCCAACGGCGGCCGTCACTGATGGGCTTCAGCTCACGACGTGTTTATTGCTGGAGTGAAAAGAAGTCGAAATCCCTGAAAAACGGCACGATGTCTATTGCCCCTTTTCCACATCTGGCAGACAAGGGGGCACGGCGCAGGCGGGACACCGCGTACGGTTATAAACCGCGACTTCCAAGGTAAGGCAAGGTAAGGCTCCAACGGCGGGTACCACCGGTGACCTACTCCTGGGACTCTGCGACGTGTTTATTGCTGGACTAAACGTTGAGAATCCCAGGACAATGGTCAAATAAGGAAATACCTCGCGAAGCTTGCACATCTGGCAACGAAACGTAAACTAAAGACGTATTTACAACCCCTGATTTTTATAACACGACCGCCGTTTGGGCAGAAGGACGAGAGCGTTTTGCATTTCTTCCTGGGCTGAAATACGCCCCTTTTGTCACGCCTTAACCAATTACATTTTGCCATAACCACCCCCGCTAGGAATTTGACCTATGGAGGGAGTAACCATTGCTTACGTTTTAAGTGAATGCACGGAGAAAAGGCAGAATCAAACGAAAAGTCAAAGTGTCGATACGTTCGTATAGTTTTGTTCCTTTTTGTGATTTGCTTGGTTATTGTGGAGGATACAAAGTGGAGCAACAAGGCAGTAACGGGTTTCATTACCTTATACAAAGCGATGCCACCTCTATGGAAAGTCAAGAGTAAAGATTACCAAAATCGCAATTTGCGAAATGATTGTTACTTGAAATTAATAAACTACTGCAGAACAATATTCCCAAATGCGGACAAAGAGTTCGTCAGCAAAAAAATACAATCACTGCGTAGGACATTCCGAAAAGAATTTCGAAAAGTGGCGGCATCGACACGCTCTGGAAACGGGGCCGAGGATGTATATGTACAATCACTTTGGTACTACGACCTCCTATTATTTACTAAAGATCAGGACATCCCAACGCCGAGCATAAGCAACATCGAGGAGGAGATATCTCTCCCGGAAGAGCCGGAAGCGATGCGGGAAGAACCCGAAGAAATTGAAGGTGAAGCCATCGACGTACAGGACATGGACGACATCGAGACGCAGCCTAGCAATCAAGTAAGTTTATTTATGACCTCATTTATTTTATTACTACACTCGTAAAAAAAGATCGGTATAGCTGGAACCACGGACGAGTTTCTATCTTGTAAAAAAATAATTCTACACAACGAAAACAAGCTAAATGTCACTCCAAAGTTTTATTCTTAGGGAGCCTCTGTGGCTCCAACTACGTGGAAATATCATTTCAATGTAGTACTGAAGGTAAACAAGAAACTGAAAATAATTTAACAATGGACACAGACAAGAAAAAGGAAACATATGGTTGTCTTTTTGTGAAATTTTATTTTATTAGTGTGACTAAGTATGTGTGTATTATAATTGGACAGAGATGTGCAGAATTACAATTGAATTAGTTCATGAATTCAAACAATAATATTAACGCATGCGCAGATCGACTTAATGTACAAGGAGTTCAAAAAGTAATGATCACTGGTTTGGGGAGTGAATTTGTTAAAAAAAATTGATACAAAATTGTTTATAACATTGAAACTAATGTTTCAACGATTCGATTGTATAGAGTTGCACGTATAGGCATGGGCCCACCCGCCACTCTGCCGTTTTGGTAGTATGCACTCGAATGGTGGGGTCTGGCACAGTGGCCTGAACTAGGTCAATGCACCGTGCACTACCTTCTGTCCCTCTAAACGTCGGATTGTGTTTGTTTACGTTTAGGGGTGCGCACTGGGCCAGGCCCCACCATTTGGGTAGATGCTGCCAAAACAGCAGAGTAGTGGTAGGTCCATGCCTATACGTGCAATTCTATACAATGGAATCGTTGAAACATCATTTTCAATGTTATAAACAATTTTGTAGCACGTTTGTTTTAACAAATCTCCACTTGTCCAGAGGTGCACATTCGCCCCCAAACCATGTGTTACCCGCAAACCCGTTCACCATGTGTTATTTTAATTTTAACAAGTCATAATATATGATACATATAAATAATACAAATAATATATGATAGGTAACATTCATGTTTTTTGACGGCCCTCCCATAAATGATATACGCATGGTGTACGCAAATGATTATTATTAACATACGTTACGCGAGTACATATCATAGTCATATACACATGAAAGATATAGGGGAGATGCACCATTTGTGGCCACTTTAAGGATTTCAGTGACTTTCGTCGTAATTATCTTTAAAATTGTACTTCAAATCAGGAAACTAAAAGCTTTACTAAATTTTACACTATCTTTACTATTAATATCTACGTTACCATTAACTAGAGAAATCGTTACAGAATTAAGAAAATTAAAAAATATAAGAAATCCATTTTTCACCGTTTCTGGCCACTTGCCACTTTTCGCGTAAGCAATAAATGTAACCTTATATTTCTGTTAGTATACTAAACAAAATATTTACGGTTTGAAATTCTACACATAATTATGGGTCTGCAAGCAATTTCTAGCTAAAAAGCCCGATAATTATGCACATGGCGAAAAACGGTACAATTGCCACAAACGGTACATCTACCCTATAAATAAATAATGGAATTATAGACGATCTCCCGGCATCTTTTTTTTTTATTTAAGCACTTTATGGTGACCGTGACTGTAGCTTTGACCTGGCTCGAACAAATTTAGTTAGTATATTAAATTATCAAGTGCTTAATCGGTCATTATCCCGAAAAATTAATTTAAAATAAGCCGGCTGTTCATGCCGGGAGATCGTCTATAATTTTTTTTATGAGTAGTTCATAATACTATGTAGAGATAGTAAAAAAACGGCGAATTTGCATCAAACCGTTGACTTGTAAAAAAATCCACGAAATGTACACATTTTCCGAGGGTTCAAACGGATATACCCCTTCCATACATCAAACACTCACGCTCTATACGCATTCAGCATATCTTCCTGCCACGGAACACTTCCTTCTCCTACAAAATACTCTTTATACCGGTCCCTATTTTGCTTGGCAGAGTTATTTAAATTCCCACGATTATGGGGTTGCAAATTATCCATCTGCACTAAATCGTTTTGATAATTCCCCTCCTGCCTACTCCTGTTGTTCGTTATATATGGTGCACTCCTTCTCCTTAAGAAATTATGGAGAACGCAGGCAGCCAATACAACATATGAAATATTTTTGACCTTCATATTAATTGCTGTATTAAATACTCTAAATCGCGAGGCTAATATGCCGAATGTATTTTCCACTACGTTCCTACCTCGGGATAATCTATAATTAAAGATTCTTTTATCGTGATCCAATTCCCTCTGAGCATAAGGCTTTAAGAAGTTATTAGTTAAAGCAAACGCTTCATCGCCTACAAACACGAAGTTCAAATTGTTTATCGTTTCATTATTCTCGGGCAAATTTAATTGCCCGTTATTTAAACGCCTCATAAATTCAGTGTGTTCGAGAACACCACCATCTGATACCCTTCCATTTTTGCCGACATCAACAAAAATAAACTCGTAATTTGAATCGACTAACGCCATTAGTACGGTGCTGTAATAATTTTTATAGTTGTAATACAAGGCCCCGGAATCCGGTGGTGGAACAATTCTGATGTGTTTGCCATCCATGGCACCTCCGCAGTTGGGGAAATCCCATTTGTCACGAAACCCATCGGCTATTTTTTTCCACTCGTCCTTGTTATTGGGGAACTATGACAAAACAAAAAACAATACAAAAATAAACAAAATTGAATTTCCTTGTTATTTCTTATTTTATTAAATTATATGTGCTTTTTTTGTACGAAGGACGAAGCAGTGGAATCGCAACCGGGTCCAAGCAGCCAGAAACGGCCGGCCAGCCAAATTTCACGCTGCAGCAAAAAAAGAAAAAGTGGCGATGGTGGCGTCATCAAAGTTCTAGAAACTTGTGCTGACGCGCTAAAGAATCCCACCATCAGCCGGATCGAGATATCTGAGTATGAAGCCACGGGAATAAAAATTGCCAAGCAATTGCAACGGATGGAGCCGGAGCAGGCGATTTACGCGGACAGTATAATTGCAACCGCGTTGAGGAGAGGGCTACTACGAACATTAAAACCACATACAGACCTCTGCGAGAACGAGTGTAGGCTTTATGCTGGGCCGAGCCGGGAAGACACGAACCAACATTAGGATAAGTAATTGGAACGTTATAGTAGGAGTTATTGTACTAATAAAAATATGAGTTTTATAAATACGAGCGCGAATTATCATTTCATTAATAAATTATTACCCTTACCTTTAAGAACTCTGTCCGTAGTGCATAATACAGTGCTTTGCACGTCTCAGGAATTATTTTGCATAACGCCGGAGCTGATATTCCTGTCGAAAATTTCAAATCTTCGTACGACCGCCCAGTTGCCAAAAATCTCAAGGTAGCGATAAGGCGTTGTTCTGCGGTGATGCTTTTTCTCATAATGGTGTCCATTTTCTTTATTCGGTTTTGAACTAAACCCAGTAGATCGTCAAACGCCTTACAGTCTATCCTCAAGTAATTTCGATAATCGTCCGGATAATTTTCTCGCAGTTCTCGAAGAAGAGGCTGATCATTGCAGTATTCGCGGTATTTTTTTACCCAAACCTGGCGGTTTCTTCTTCTGCTTCTTCTTCGGTCTGCTACTGTCAACTGGACAGCAGCAGCAGCAACAACAACAACAGCCAAGTTCCGGTCATTGTTTACCGCAAACATCACAAAACTTGCGATGCAATTTTTTAAACCGCGTTCTTCACACACGCGTCGCGTTCTTTCACTTGAAGTGGTTCGGTATAACGATAATAACCACAATTCAATGAAGTTAAACCACAAATAACAGTTAACAATAACAATTAACAGTAACAATTAAAAATAACAATTAACAGTAACAATTAAAAATAACAATTAACAATCACAATTAACAGAAACAATTAACAATACCAAGTAACGGTAATAATTAATGGTAACAATTAAAAGTAACAATTAACGAAATAATTAAAAGTAACAATTAACAGTAATAAATCAACAGTAAATTTAGAAAAACAATAGAAATGCGTGCGCGGTACGTCTTGCCTGATAACCGGTTCGAGACCAAGTGTCCGCCCGTGAATTTTCGCCGGTTAAAAAGGAAAGACTAGACAGAGTTAGAGATAGCGAATAAAAGAAGATAGAAGAAAGATGAAGTAGGAAAAAACAGGGAAAAAACATAGAGAGGGTGAAAAGAAAGCGTGGGATAAGAAAGCTGTTAGCAAAGGCCTGGTCGCCAAATGTTCCTGACGCTGACCAGGCCTGTGCGGACCCTTGACTCCAGGTACATGGAAGCAGAAACGGTATGAACAGGTAGGTACTTATAAAGGATAAAAGTGAAAGTTAGAAACAGCTGAAGAGACATAAAAAAATAAATATGGCAAAGACGTAGTTTAGTATGAAAGTTGTACTTTTGTGTATCCATCACTCTATTTGGATAGCTAATGGACGAAGTTTGTAACCATGCAAACAAATATGTCGTGTTTATATCCGAGCGATAAGGGATCCGTTTGTAATTTGAAGGGAGGACGGTGCAGGCGGGACCCCGCGTGCGCAAACGTACTGGCGTTTCTGGCGATATCAGGTGTTCCTGAAAATACACTAGCAGTGGCTTGCTGTTGTCGAGGTCAAGAACCGTTTAAGGAAACCAAACGCTGCGCAAATAATCTTTTACCCTTTCTTAACGAGTCACTCTACCTTGACGGCCTGAACAGGAGCGCAATATTTGGGATTTTTTGAGAGACACCCACAAATTATATTAATTTAAAACTTTATGCCTATATTTGTACATATTTTGGCAGCATTTAAAAAAAATTTAACCAGAGGCTTGGCTAACAGTGCGGAAATCCTGAGGCGCGCGACGAGCCTGGTTTCAAGTGCCGTTTTTTCCTTTTCGTATAATATTTAAATAGGTACAAAAATTAGTCCATTAGTACGTTTATTACGGTTACTTTCCTTATATTTATTCTCTTTTTATTAGGTTCTTTGCTCGTTCTGGTCATCGTTCGGACCACGAAATGCCTACTCCTTTTATAATTTGTATTGTTTGTGTAAAAGTAGTCCGATTTGCAGGATATTTGTGATCATTTTAATTGTGAGAACGCCAGGAATCCACTAGTGTAACTTTTATATTGATACGACGAAGAATAAAGAATTTCTTAATACGCTGTAATGCATATTTCACCCTCGACTGTGTGTCGCCGACCTCGATTCGTTGCGGTCGGCCAAGGATTCATACCTGTTTCAAAAATAAAATAATTCTTTATACTTTATCGTATCGATATGGAAGTGATACCGATGGATTCGTTACGTTTTTCAAATGAAAATTATACAAAATTTCATGTAAATCGGACTATTTTTAACGAAGTTATAGAAATCAATTTATTATAAAGATTCCTTAATTACAATCCGATTTGGGTCGTTTTTGGACCATTTTCATCGGAAAAACATAAGGAAACGATCCACGTCACTTTCGCCAAGAGCCGGTGCGAAATGTACAATTTTAGATTCGCTAGGTCTTAGGGGGCAACGTGATACGGCCCCCCTGGTCTCGAGGGTCGCAGTCCTCGAAACCCATCGAGGCACAGTTTATTTATCCTTGGCTGCCAGGATCGGCTGCCAGACTCGTCGCGCGCCTCAGACTTGTCCGCACTGTCGGAAATCCTGAGGCGCGCAACGATCCTGGTTTCAACTATAGTTTTCTAACTACCTTTTCTGTCTCTTATGCAAACTCTTCTGGATTCGAGGTTTGCGCGCGGGCAGGAGCGTGGCGCTTTCTGGCGCGCGGCCAGGACTCTGATGCTTTCTTGCAGCGCGCCACGCAAGAGCGTGGGTGAAAAATTTGACCTGCATCACGAAAATCAGAAGACTACCCCCCTTCTTCAAGACATCTTGCATATTACATCTCTTCATCATTTATCTTAGATATAACATCACTTGCATACCTATATGTATTTATTTGTCTATCAATATTAGTTTTTATATTAAAACAAGCAGTGACATGGTAATTATTGCCGTTGATAGTAATAATTATGACCGTCACAACAGTGAATTGTTAACTGCAATTTCATTTGCCATCGCATTGCCGGGGAAGCATGTGAAGTCGGCGTAGAAATGGGAGCCCAAACTCGCTGTCTCTAAGTAGTGATGGGTACGATCTTCTGGCCCGCGCGAAGGAGCGCCACGATCCGGCTTCACGCACTTTTCCGTGCCGCGCGCAAGACCGACCGTGTAAAGGGGCCTATTGCGCGGCGGCGACGCGTGCCCAAAGTACCTTAAACATTCAACAGGTGGCGCCAATACGAAATGTATGAATAACCTGAAAAATTTACCAAGGCGGGCCCAAATACCGACGCGGACCCAAAGTACCTTAAACATCCAATAGGTGGCGCCAATACGAAATGCGCGCGACGCCATTTTAAAATTTTGAAAATCCACCCCCTCCCCTGTGACGTCAGCCCCCTCGCCAAGAACTCCACCTGTGCGCGCGCGGCGCCATTTTGAAAATTTTGAAATCCCCCTTCCCCTGTGACGTCATTCCCCCTCACCAACGAACTCGGTCGACGCCATTTTGGAATCCCCCTCCCCTGTGACGTCATCCCCCTCATCTACGAACTCGGTATCCCCCTCCCCACCTCACCCCCTCACCACCCGGTACCAGAATCGGCATAGCCTACCTACTCATTTCGTACTAGTTTCACAAGTTTAATCATATTGGAACCATTATCAGTCGTGATCGAATAAATTTGGTTTATAGATATTCCGTAAGTGAGGAGTACGTTTTTAATATTTCTTTTATACTTACAGCAGTATGTCTGTTGTATACTTCTTTTACTGCTAATGTATTTAAAACAACTTCTGTACCATCTACATATTGTACATTGATCCCAAGAAATGAGCGGTCCATGCAGGTCGCAGCATCGATTTTTAATGACAGTAATTTGCCGTTTAAGTGTTTATTCAGATTTTCTCTAAACCAATTTGCCTTAATTTTTACGGCATTTCGTACTTCTTGTGGCGATATAGTTACAACTGAAGTCGACGGAATCATGTAAACAATTATTTGAAACGCAGCGTCATTTATTAAACTAAACGGTCGACCGTGAACAGTAACTAAATTTATGCATTCATCTAATACGTTGTCTCTAATGTGTCTTTTACTAGTAAGCGAGCATGAATTATTTGTTTCCGGTTCATCTTGTTTCCGTCTTTTATTTCGTAACATAACTAAGGTAAATTTGTCCGGATGTGACGAAGGCAAATGTGATAACAAATTTGTACCATGCTTTCCACAAAAGTATATATCATAAAAAATATAATCAAATATGTAGGGTAAAGGCAGGTAATATGGAACGGCACGTAATATGGAACTTCGTAAAATTTCGATAAATAAATAACGAACTCTTCAGGCAATCGTGTATATTAGATCCCTAGATACAATAGACGATGATACTGACAATTGAACCCCAGTCGGGCATCCATCATTGAAAAAGAAACGTTTATATTTTTCATGGGGTGTAAAAGTTTCTGAAAAGTGCATCAAATAGTTAAATATTGTAGTGAAGGTAAGTCATAAAATTATTATTTTGGTATAATTTATCAATAAATATGTGTGCTCATGATTATTCAACAAAAGTTAACCAATAAAGTTACTTGTTTCTTAGTATAATTCTTAATTTTTTGTCAGAACAGGTGTGCACGTAATATCGAACATACCGAGTAACATAGATGAATTTGATAATGACGATGTCGACGATGATACGGAACGCTTATTTTGCCATGATAAGTAGGAAAATAAGGACAATGAAAAGTATACTCAATGTATTCGGTGCATTCAGGGAGAACACGAAGAATGTGAAGCTTCCGACGTATTTATTCACGTGCCCAACGTATTCTGACGTGTAGGAGACGCAGAAAACAGGAATAAATTCCAACAATGACGTATATTTATTTATTTATATCTTTTACTTAATAAATCTTCATTTTTAATAAAAGAAAGTAAAGTTTTTTAGTTTTCTTTACAAATTTCCTAGGTGTTCCATATTAAGACCCATTTTTTCGAACGGCTGATTTTCACTCTTTTTAGTTTTTTTATTATAATTGCAAAATCTTGGATTTTTTTATAGTAGAAAATTGGTTTATTTTTCGCCTTTCGGCCTCAAAATGGGGTTACATGTGTTATGTGTGTAAGTGTTTCTGGGACTGTTAATTCAAGATTGTGCTTTCGTTTTGACTTCTTCCTTCATCTTGTTCTTCATTTCTTCTCCTTTTTTCTAGAACCATTCCACTGCGCTCCTTCTTCTTCTCCCTTTAGTATCCCTCTGATCGTTGAGTTTTCACTTTTCAGATCCTTACAGTCTTGTAGCATGTGACCCAGCGTCTCTCTAACCCCATTACATAGTCTGCATACTGTCTCTTTTTCCTCCTTCCAGTACTTGTTTCCCCGCTCTTCATTCCCACATCTGAACCTTGCAATCATGCTGTGGTCTCTGCCTCTGTAGTTTCCGTTTAGGTAATTTGCTCTCTGGTTATCCCTGATTTCTGTGTAATGTGCGTTGTATCTGCCTCCTTGTATTCTGTCGTATTGCCATTGGACCTGCTCTGCCCTGTCTCTTTGCGCAAGTTCCGCAGCAAACTCTCTTCCTCTCCTTCTTTCTATTTCAATTTCTTGCATATCCATCATTTTTTGCCTGTAGTATGAGTCTCTCATTTCCTCCCATTTCCATTTTTTCTCTGCTTGCTTGGCGTCTATTTCCCTCCAGCATTCTTGTACTATTTTATTCTTATTCAGCCGTTTCGCTTTCTCCTCATATTTTATTGCTATTTTCCCAGCTTCTATCCTTATTTTGTCCGTTTTTGTTTCCTCCAAAATTAGATATGCTGGTGTATTGAAGTCCAAACCTAAAGTCCACCTTATGTATTTCTCCTGTATTTTCTCTACTTTTTCTGCTTCCATCCATCCCCAAATTTCTGACGCGTACAGCAAGATACTTTTCACTATGCTTCTGAATATTCTCATTCTTCTCTCAAAATTGTTCTTGAACATTCTTTGTCCTATTCCCCATATCTGCGTCATTGCTATTCTAGCTTTCTTTATGACTTCCCTTATATGCATCTCTC
Source organism: Andrena chrysosceles (assembly GCA_963855975.1). NCBI lineage: Eukaryota > Metazoa > Arthropoda > Insecta > Hymenoptera > Andrenidae > Andrena > Andrena chrysosceles. Next base: position 58,757,190 of record OY979767.1, on the reverse strand, counting down.
TGCCCCCATTTTTCTGGAAATTATACCCTAAGTATTTTAACTCCTTTACTTCTTCCAGACTGTGCCCATGCCAGCCCCATTCTTCTCTCTTCTTCTTTCCTCTTCCTTTATGGAAAATCAGCACCTTAGATTTCTCTGCGTTCAGTTGCAACCCTTTCCTTTCAAGGTATTCTCCAAATCTTCGTATCATGTCCTTAAGATCCTTTGGTCCATTTGCTAGTAACGCTATATCGTCCGCATATGCTAGAGTCCAGATTTTATCTTTTACTACTCTAAATCCCCTGCTTGGTTTTTCCTCATGGTTTCCTCCAAGTCCGCTACATATATTGTAAATAGCGTTGTACTCAGTGGGTATCCCTGTCTTACCCCTTTTGTTTTCCAGAATTTGGATGACATATCACCGTTTGCTTTTATAGTATTTCTTGTTCCCTTGTAAATTTCTCCGATTCTCATCCTCAAGCGTTTACTTATGTCCTTTCTCTTCATGATGTTCTGAAGTTTTACTCTATCCACCTTGTCAAATGCAGCGCTTAAGTCCGCGAAAAAGATATACAGCTTCCCCCCTTTCTTCTGTATTTCTCTGTTAGCTACATAGTTCAGAATAAAAATGTTATCTGTTGTCGACCTACCGTTCCTGAATTCTGCTTGCGTTTTTGGTATTATATGGTAATTTTCCAACTCCTCCTTTAATCTTTTTTCTAGGACCATAGCATATATTTTGTACGCTGTGTTTAGCATCGGTATCCCACGGTAGTTGCTTACCTTTTCTCTATCTCCTTTTTTGAATATTGGTGAAACCACCCCTTCTTTCCACCTCTTCGGGAATCCTTCTCCTTTCCACACTTTATTGAAAATTTCTGTGATCCTTTTTACTATTTTCAGGTTGCCGTACATCCAGGCTTCATTTTCTATTTTGTCTTCCCCTGCTGCTTTCTTCTTTTTTAATTTCCTGATTTGTTCTTTTACTTCTGCTTCTGTTATTTCCTCCTCTTCTTCTCCTTCCGTGTTCTCTATTTCTTCCTACTCTCCTACTTCTCTTTTACAGTCGACGCCTTCTAGAATGTTTTAAAATGATCCTTCCATTCTTTTAAATCTATGTTATTGGAGATACCTATTCTCTTCTTTCTTTGTTTATTTATATATTCCCATATTTGATTTTCTCCCTTTACTTGCATAATCTCATTTTCTGTATTTTCTTGTAATTCCCTTCTCATTTCTTCGCACACTTTTTTGTACTCCCTTCTTTCCTTATGGTAGTCTTCTTTGTCTCCTTTGCCCCTTCTCCAGTTCCTCAGTGCTCTTCTGGCTTCTCTTTTTTTTTCTGTGCAATTCGAATTTCACCACTTAAAGCTGCCCAATCTCCATTTTTTATTTTTACTTCTTCTTTCCGTACTGTATTGTTTATTTTTCCTACCATTTCTTCTACCATTTCATTCACCTCTGTCCTATTGAAGCTTATTTAGTTTAATTCCATTTGAAACTCTCTCTTCCCTTCCTCTGTCCAGACTCTTCTCTCTCTCCACCCCTCTTCCAGATTTCCCTCTCACTCCCTTCTTTTATTTTCCGCATATAGTTCTGCTATCAGAGGCATATGGTCTGACTCAACCCTTTCTTCCACTGTGAATTTCTTGATATCTTCTTTCGCCTCGACATTTGTTATTATATAATCAATTACAGTGCTGCCTCTCGCCCCGTGTATGTATACTCTCCTTTATCATCTCCCTACATATTCCCGTTCAGAATATTCCATCCTCTTTCCTCCACCATCTCTAATAACAACTTTCCTTCTGTGTTTTTAACTTTGTCTTTTGATCTCCTTACGCCATGCTTTACTTCTAATCTAAAATCGCCCCCTTTCTGTCCAATTCTCGCATGGAAATCTCCTCCGATTATCAGTTTCTCCACCTCCCTCTCTTCTATTAAATGGTCTAGCTCTTCTTTCGTATCCTTCATATCTCTGCTGTACACTGTTATTACTCTCCATTTTTCATTCTGTATCCTGATTGGTACCCTCTTGGATATGTTCCGTTCCTGCGTTCGATTCCTCCTCTTCTATGCAATTTCTTATACCTGTAATAATTCCGCCTATCGCTCTCCCTTTTTTTCTCTCTGGTGGCATATTTACATTTCCATGAGAATTCTTGTGGCAAATTATCTTTCAATCCTTCCCATTGTTTCTCTTCAATCCACGTTTCTACAAATCCAATTACATTGAGTTCTTTTAAAAAATCCCAAAATTGTTTGTCTTTGCTGAATAATCCTGCTACATTCCAGTATCCTATTTTAAATGTATCTATATCTCTTTGATTTCTTATTCCTTTCCCAATTCTGTGTACCCCATCTCCCCGCATATCTGCATCCGCAGGCACGCGGGGAACGGGTGTTGGTACTGTCTTTTATCGTGCTTTCGTTGTCCTTGTAAGCTCCGCGATCCTCCAATAATTTAGAGGTTCACAGAACTTTGCCGACTCCAAAAATTTACTTCTTTCAGCCCACCATCCTCTTTCCAAATAAATGTCTTATCGTTGATTTTTACTTTCCTGTACCAAACTTTTACCTTTGCCCCTTGCTCGCTTTCCGCCTTGGCAATATCTTCAATATTTTTTTGTATCTCCCTTTCTTTTGTCGTCAGGTCATTGTTAATAAACTGCCTCTTCTTTTTCAATGTACTCTTCTTTAGCATTACTGCTCTTTTCTTTTGCCAGCTTTTTAACTTCGCTATCAGTAGCCCTCTTTTCTCTCCCTTTCCTACCCAGTAGGCTTCCTCGATTTCTGCTTCTACCTGCAATTCGTACTTAAAACATATTCCACCGTACCCTTCGGCGTCTCTTTACGCGGTAAATCCTCTCCCCTTAGGAAAATATTATTTCTTCTCTCTCTTTTCTCTCTAGCCTCTTCCTTCCTTTCTAGCCCATCCAGTCTTCCTGTGAGCCCCTCTGCCTGATCCTTCTTGGCTTCCCGTACTTCTATCCTTCCTCTCATTTCCTTCCTTTCCTTTTCCCATATCTCATCCCTACTCTTCCACTCGTCCCTCAGATCCTGCATTCCCTGCCTCAGATCTCTATTATCTTTTCTCAACTCTTCCATGTCTTTCTTAACTGCCAGCACAGCTTCCATCAATTTGTCTAATTTTACATCCATTTCTTTTTCCTGCTCTGTCTTCTGACTGTTTGGCGTTTCTGCACTTCGTATAACTACCTCGGTTTTCTTCGTCGGAGGCGACCTCCCTACTTTCCTCGCTTTTAAGAATTCTTTCTCTATTTCCTTTTCGGCCCTTAACCTCTCCTGCTCCCCCTAGCCCTCCCGTTTCCTCTTGAATGAATCCAGTATCGAGCCTTCGTTATCCGCTCTTCTTCTTCCCAGCTGTTCTGCCAACATGGTCTTCCCCGTCTTCTCGTTACCTTTTGCACTTCCCCGCCTTCGCCTGGTCGGCTCATTAGAGTCACCGCTCTTCTTTACCTACTGCTGTCTCCGCTTTGTCTTCTTGCTTCTTCCACTCCCGTAGATGTCACTTATCCTTGCCACGTATCTTATACTTCGTGCACTCGTTTCACAGCTTCTCTTCTTCACTTTTTATCTCACCCTTCGACTCTTTAATATCTGTCGATTATACTGTCCACCGGAACCTTGTCTACTCCCTCGTTTTCCACCCGACCTCGTAATTTTCTACGCACTTTTGCCACACTTTTCGTCTATTTCTTTCGCCTGTCTGCTTACACACGTTATTCACTCGCGCACGTCACGTGGTTCGCCCTGGATTTTTTTATATTTGACTATGTAAATATGATTGCGCATTAGTTCCTTCGCCCCCCCCCTGTCAGTTTTATTAAAAAACACAAATTCCCCTGCTTTTTACCAGCTTTTGAAACCAGGTGTTCCATATTACCTGTCTTTACCCTATTTACAAAATACTTATGGTAACTTCGTGACCACACTCCTGAATTACACATATCGATTTATTCCGCGACAAATCATACTTGTAGTATTCATATACAACATTTGCCCTCTTCCGGCCCATTTCTTTGACAGACACTGATATTAACACTAATATTAACACTAAAGAACTAAAAAAAAACTAAACGTATCCACTAGAAACTAAAAGTATATTAATGAGTTATCAGTAGTGAATTAAAAAGTAAAATTAACGTAATATTAATAATAATTATAATAATAATAATAATAATAACGTAAGTCATTACTACAAAACTAATGAATTAATTGTCAAAAATAGTTTCCTGCTGCTAGTAAGTACCTAGAGCGTAGAGACTCGATCACAGAATGACGAGTCTCCACGCTCTCGTCACCGATCTCGAGAACAAATCTTCATTTGTTTATATTCCGCCTCCACTTAAGGCTGCCGTCTCAAGTTTGTTATGGTCCGAATCGATCGAAGCGTCCCTTGTAAGCAGACGGACACTAATGAAACTGCTGCGGTCGATAAAAAGAACTTTTACAGAGGTGACATCTCCAGGTACTCTATGTAGACGAATTTTTGACCCATAGTTGCCACATTTTCTGTTCTCTCTGTCTCTGCCGCGCTGTTGCCACAACTCTCTATCGAGATGTCTTGAAGGAATACGGCACGAGTGCTATGTCTAGCGTCAGAGCCTCGCTGAACGTAAAGGAGGATGGCAATAATGAAAGATAGAGAGGTTGGGTAGTGAAGTTAGGAAACATATCAATGAAACAATACTTATTTGCGTATCATTATCTCTTCTACACTTCGCAATTCTTATTATCTTCTCTCATTCTGTGTAATTCCTCTTCTCCATTGACGGTTTTCCTACAATTTTATCAGATCGATCGTAATGAAATCGCTCATTTGCTGTAACAACGACACAACTCAAAATTTGCAGTTTTTGAGTTATTAGTATAGAAAAAGTGGTTGATGTCTAACAAAACTTTTCCCATTAACAAAACTCGTTTCCCCAAAAATCGTGAATTTTGAGTTATACATATCGTAGTTGCAGCAAATGAGCGAAATGTAACGTATGCAGTGAGGGCAATATTTATATTTTCTTGTGAAAAAATATAATGATATGATTGTTCAATGATTGTTTATTTTGTTTGTTTTAATAGAATGTAAAACGTTCACATTTTCTATCGTATCAGCTTGAACGTTTCAGTAACATGCTGGTGAGATTTTCCTGACGAAAATGTATTTAAGGGGGGAGACCACTGTCTCAAATCTGAATTTTTTTACATTTTCTGAAAGGCGTATGTTTCAAGAATGTTCTCTGCAAATTTGATGAAGAAATTCGCAAAATTGACAGAGATATGGTGTTTTTCGTGAAGCGGTGTCGAACGCGCGACTGAGCCACGCGGAACTTTGAACGCGTTTTTCTCAGAATGACATTTCTCAACCGCGTTGACGGTCTACAGAGAAAACTATACGTCCAATTGGCTTGATCAAGGACATTTATTGTACGGAAAACCCGTCGCTATTACGTGACGATCCGACATTTTCAATTTTCGACCTGCTTCTATTTTTTTTAGCAACATTTCCCCAATTTTGTACCCCGAAAATCACGACTTTTTTTTAGTGGTCCGCCATTTTGTATTTTTTTACAAATTCGACATTTTGCGATAGTCACGTAATAGAGGCAGGTTTCTAGTTTCTAAATATTATTGTTTTTTTGAATTTCGATGAACCATATGGTCTGGGGACTGTCAACGCGACTAGCATGTTTTTTCTGGAGCGCAAATTTTGACGAAGTGTATACAGAAAACGGATTTATGAATTTGATTAAAAAAAAATTTTTCTTACCCTTCCATATATACAGTATAGACTATACTAAGCAATAAATTGATTTACTTGCGTTGTTTGGTTGAAATAAATTCCCGAAAATACCCTTACATTTCGGGCCGAGACAGTGGTCTCCCCCCTTAAGGGGGGAACCTGGTGTAACTAGCTGAAAATCGAGGCATTTTTCCGGAATTTTTTTTAAAGAAAGTATTTAATCGATCTTTCTGAAACTTTCGGGATATTGTATTAACAGGTTAAGGTAGATAAAAAAAAAATTTTATTAAAAAAGAGCAACAAATAACAAAGTATAAGGGCTTATGCCCAGTCCGTTGGCGACGCAATTGGTCCACTGCGGGCAACGTAGCGTCTTTTGGTTTCAGATGAAACCAAAAATCGAACAATTTTCATTTAGTTTATGAGTGTACGGATGAATCGTATCAATTTATTTCTTAAAAGATGCAAAATTGAACAAATGGCGGCCTCTTGAAAAAAGGTCCCTCTTTCCAACGAAATTTTGCTTAAATGTGTAAAAAAAGTTATTTATTTAAACAATATCATTATATCCATAGCTTAGATCTGTAAAGAAAATGTTCACAAATATCCGTGCACAAGGCCAAGTCGATTGGTTGAATATTTTTGGAGTTACATTACCCGCAAATTGTAAAACTGTCGTTTCACGAAAAACCCGTTTCAAGGTTTCTGGTAACCTGGCGCTCCGTAGCAAAACCGGCTATATCCGCTTTAATTTTTCGAATTTCGTTTTGCGGCTTTGGGAGCATATTATCGTGATGTTTAACTATTGATTTATGCAAAAAAAATCGATTTCTTCGACCCGCTACACTAGACTCCCTCCCTTAAATGTGCCCAAAAAAGTTATTTCTTTAAACAATATCATTATACCAATAGCTACGTTCTGTGAAGAACATGTTCACAAATATCCGTGCACAAGGCCAAGTCGATCAGTTGAATATTTTTGGAATTACATTGCCCGCAAATTGTAAAACTATCGTTTCGAGAAAAACGCATTTAAAGTTTTCTGGTAATCTGGCGCTCCGTAGCAAAACCGGCCATATCTGCTTTAATTTTTCGAATTGCGTTTTGCGGCTTTGGGAACGTATTCTCGTAATGTTCAACTATTGATTTATGCAAAGGAAAACAAAAATCGATTTCTTTGACCCGCTACACCAGGTTCCCCCCCTAACACGATAAATCGGATTATTTTTAGCATTATTAGATTAGAAATGTTATGCATTTATATTTAAGTATCTAGTACAGTTCTAGAAATAATCCGATTTATACTGTATTTGAATTCATTTTAACCTCTTAGGCACGACGAGTCATTCTAGTGGCTTTCGCGGATGTCATTTTTCTGAACGATACGTCACTATAGCGGCTCACTGTATCGTTTACACGTAATTCGCGTTGAACTCTGCCGTACAGAGAAACAGCCCCGCGTAAAACTCAGTCGTGCCTAAGAGGTTAATGTGGAAAATCTCTGCAGTAAGTATGGTACTGAATACTGAAAACGTCACGTTTTACATTTTATCAACACTGTATGCCTCTCTAACCGAGATTATAAGCCGCCGCCGAACAGCCCAAGTCCTCGCTGGTCGGGACCGGCGTTGAGCCCGTATCGTAAACAGAGTCCTAATTCCGAGTGTTCGTTTCTCGCTTCTTTCTGGCTGAAGGGGGGAGCGAGATGGAACGCTTTGTCTGCGCGACGGGCGCCAACGCAAAGGACGGAGTGTCAGGCGTCCGAAAGGCGGAGAGAGACAAAACATGATCCCGTCGTCTGTCTCGTACCGCTCTCGCTCGCTTTCAGTGCCTCTCGCTCGCTCTCGTTCCATCTCGTTCTCGCCTTCGCCGGACAAGAGTGAGACAGAAGTTGTGGGGATAGCGAAAAGTCCACATCGTGTACACCAAACCGAGCCCGTAATGAAACAATACTGTAGCATCTTTTATTTGAGTTTATCCAGATATTATCTTTGCCGGTCTTTGTTCTCCAGCCGCTTCGCCGTGATTCATTCAAGCCTCCGTGACGACAAAATAGTAATATAAAAATGCGGCAACAGCGCGATTCGACTCTCGATACGTCTCGGCTATGGATTTCCTACATTTATCGTCTAGCTTGGACTTCCACCGATTCTGATGGTACATGGCGCGAATAAACCATCAACGCCGGTGACGGAGAATCCTTGAAGCATAAATCTGTCATTTCTCGAGTCTGTCTCAGTACACGATTCATAAATTCATTATTATTTCAACGTATGATGCTTATTAGCGTTCAAACGCACCAGACCCGCTTGGACGAATGTCTACTGGAGGCAACTATACCCGCAAAAGCTTCCTTCTTGCCGATTCCACGACGTAAGTTGGTTGAAACGGATTGTTTACTATGTCGCGTATACGTATAACGCTGGTGCTACGTGGCTCGAATATACCACTAACGCCGGTGACGGAGAAGCCTTGAAGCTTCATTCAGTCAGTTTTCGAGTCTTAAATTCATTATTATTTCAACGTACGGTGCTTATTAGCGTTCAAACGCACCAGACCCGTCTGCACAGATGTCTACTGGACGCGACTATACCCGCAAAACCTTCCTTCTTGCCGATTCCACGACGTAAGTTGGTTGAAACGGATTGTTTACTACATCGCGTATACGTATACGCTTTTCCTAGCTTGTGTGAGCGTACGCACACATTCAACGCCCGGTGAGACGGCAGCCTTAATCGCTTAGCCTCACTGTTATTCCTTTCTCGCAAAAGGTACGTAAGGGAGACGATATATAAGACGGCACCAAACGACATCGCTATACTTGGTGTTTGAAATCGACGTTGTTACGCTATGCGCCAGACTGGCGCCAAAAGACAAGGATAATCCCAAACCCGTGACAAAGGACCATCGCATAACTTCTCGTTAGGTCCACTCGATACACCTTTACCGATAGATCCTAGCGCTAGATCTGTCCGGACCTTCGCAATAGATCTTAGCGGTAAATCTCCCAAGAGGATCTTCCCGCCTGACTTTCCCGCCTGATTTTCCCGCCAGACTTTCCCGTCAAAAACCGAAGAAAGCGTCGTACCCTCAAGGGGTATAAAATCTCTGGAACTCCACCGACGCCAGAGACTCCAGTACGGACCACTGACTTTCATTCTTATAATAAAAGTCTATCTACAATAAACTTTAAAGTTACTGAGAAAGCACGAGTGTCTTCTCTACATCGTAACAACGTTCCGACGAATGTAACATTGTAACGTTGTATTCTCTTTCACTCACGATTACACTATACATATTACCAGAAAAATGCTGGTAATTCCTTTGCTTTCGGTATTACAGCGATTTCGGTACTATATCGGTTTGGATATAATTGTGGTAACATAATAGCAGTAATAAAATAATACCGGTTTTAAATCTCTGCTTACAAATATCTTGAAAATTCTAATAGAATACGAAAACCGAAAAAATTATCGGTAAATATAGGTAAATATACTGGTAATTTCATATACCGATATGGTTCTCATACCGGTATTTTCGTATTTCGGTTTCTATAAGGGTTACGAAGGTACAACCGAAACATACCGGTATAATACCGGTATTTTACATACCGGATAGGAGTCCCTGCTTAAAGGGCATGGTTTTAATTGCCTTTTTGAAAATCTGTCAAGCAGATGTTTTTCGACCAATTCTTCGAAAACCAGCAATAACCGATCGTAAACAGTGACGAATTTACACTTCAGTGTGAGCTAGGGTTGTTATTCTATGGCAACATCAAACTTTTAATTTGCGAATTTAAACCTTAACAGAGAGGATTTTTTCTATAACAAATACGAAGTAACGGCTCATAAAAAATCAGCTTTTATGTGTATGTTAATTTAGACTATTAATGCAATCAAACATTTGGCATATTTGTTAAAGATAATAAATTTATTTAATTAATAATGCAAAATACACAAAGAAATATACATTTAAAAAACAAGGTGTCGTTCTTGTTTTCATTATATTGGCCGTAAATTACTATATTTTCCCGAAAAAAATTGGCAACCCTAGTCTGAGCCCGTTTTTGTCCTGTAAGGCGGAACATAAAGTGTATTTCATTTCATTAAATTTTCAGGTTGTATCAACATATTGCTGTCGGGCCACGTAAAAATACGCTGTTTGTATATTGTTGGTTGTGTGCGGAACACATAAAAGTTCTCACAAAATTTTTTGGCCGCTTTTTCACTTACTCGGCCAGCCGTCCATACACGACTACGAAGTATTAATTAATTTCAACACCGTTGTACTGTAGAATTATCTTCGCTATTAGACAGGACTGATCAAATAGTAAAAAGGTATGTAGTCGTAAAAAAGCAGGGAGTCGAGACCGAAGCAGAAACCGAATTTCTGACCGGTCGCGACCGGTCTAGCAACCAGTAACCGAAGCGAAAAGGGACCGCTGTTGTGACCGTAACAGTGAGAGGTTGTGGAGGGAAACCAAACTCCAGACCGATTACCTCTCGACCGGGAATCTCAGACCGTACTTTTAACGAGACCAATCGAGACCAAACCGAAGGCATGACCAGTCGGCCGACTGGTCGGTTGACCGGGCGCAAACGGTCGCGTTAATTTATGGAGAGATTTCTGTTCCTCTCCATAAATTACGAGTCGGAACGGTTCGGAGCGGCTCGGTTCAACCTAGCTGAATAAGCTGGGAAGGTATGGATGCTATTCCTGCCGCTCACACTGTTTGTCACTCTCGTGACGGGTTTTTTGATAACAGACTTTTGCAGTTATTTGTTACTGTAACACTGTCCATTCCAAACTATGTCGATCTGCGGAGATATTATTGTATTTCAAACACTAGTTATGTATTATTTTAATATAAATAGATAATATAAATAAATTATTGTTAATATACAAATAACAAGAAAATGGTTGAAAATATAATTCTTCATGTGATTATTTTAAAAGTATGTCCAAGTGTGGAAAAACAGAAGATAGGAATGTAATAAAATTTAAATATATTTAACAATAGCATAAATAACAAATTTCACAGCAAGCGTTACTTCTTCAATTTTTAAATAATTTAAAAAGACGCGTTATATATGTATTTTCTTTGGCTATGTACATACTGATCGCTGCTTGTAAGCTTGGCTGGTCCCTATTGGTGACTGCCTAGGGCGGAAAGTCGACAAGAGGTGCAAAATGGTATTTTCACAGCTGGTATTGTTGAAAATAAACTTTAAAATAAAATATTACTAATTGTACTGCGACTGTTTTAAGCTATGAATAAAAATTCAGAGTAAGGTCACCAATAATCTCAAATAAATGTATTATAATAAAGGGATAAATTGGACAAGTTCGCCTAGGGCGCAAAAAAGATTTGGGCCGTGCTTGCGTCAAGATTTTGCGAAACGGTTCCCGTGCTCACATTATGGGCTCGTGACCATTGCGCACGCCCGTCGCGCACGCAAAGGACGGAGTGTCACGGCGTCCGAAAGACGGAGCGAGACAAAACATCAACGCGTCGTTTGTCTCGTACCGTTTCTCTCGCTCGCTCTCGTTCCATCTCGCTCTCGCCTTCGCCGGACAAGAGTGAGACAGAAGTGGTGGGGATAGCGAAAAACCCACATCGTGTACACCAAATCGAGTCCATAAGGAGACAATACTGTACAATGTGTCGCTATACCTGCGCCGAGTCGCTCAGGCGATGATAGACAGCTTATGCGATAAATTAAATTCTTTATTCTTCATCGCATCGATAGGTATGCCAGTGACACCAATGGATTCCCTATGTTTTTCCGATGAAAGTCATACTAAATGTAATGTAACTCGGATTACTCTTAACGAAGCTAATTTTACATGAGGCCCGCGTGTGCCTGCGCCGGAAAATCACAGCTGATTCGCACAGCCAGTCACGCTGAGTTTGGTGGCCTCCTACCGCGACGCTCGAGACCAGGGGGGCCATACAATGTTGCGCATTAGAAATTGACGAATCTGAAATTATTCTGCATTTCTGATCAGATCTTTGCGAAAGTGGCGTCAATCGATTCCTTATGTTTTCCGGATGAAAATGGCCCCAAACACGACATAATTCGGATCATAATTAAGGAAATTACATGCAAAAATTGATTTGCATAATGGAAAATGTACTTCATTAAAAATAGGAAAAACATAGGGAATCCATTGGTGTCACTGGCATACCTATCGAATCGATGAAGAATAAAGAATTTAATTTATCGCATAAGCTGTCTATTATCGCCTGACCGACTCGGCGCAGGTATAGCGACACATTGTATGTGGTTGTTTATTCGTAACATTTTTCGTTTCCTTCGCGCAGGGATTTGGCCAAGGTCTCCTCAGTTTGACGACTGTCGTCAACGCGAGCACAGACTGCAATCGGCGAGCAGTATTTCTATTGCAGAAAGCAGTCTGCGTTTTTTAATTTAGTTAAAGTTGTCGATTAATTTTAGGTTTAGTTTCAGTTTCAGTTTTAGCTTTAGCTTAGGCTTTTTAGATATCTTTTCTTTTCTTTTTTAGGCTATATTCTGTGTGTGGTGTGTGACGGTGTGTGTAGTGGTGTGTGTAGTGGTGTGTGAAGTGGTGCCTACGTACGAATTTTCTACGATGGAAGGACAATATTCGTTCATGGAGCTCGCAGACATACTCATGTGCTACGGTGAAGCGAAGGGTAGTACTACTGAAGCACTTCGCATTTATTGCCAAAAATATCCAAGGAGAAATGTGCCCGATAGAAGGATATTTACCAGACTGTATCAAAGATTACGCGATACAGGTTCGATTACGGGTAACAGATCCGGGGGACGTAATCAACGAGATCCGAACCTCGAAGAGAGGGTGATGCGGCGAATTGAGCACACGAAGAATCCCTGCAGAGGGACGTGTAAGCAGTACCACTGTCTGGAGAATCCTGAAAGACAGGCAACTGTACCCGTGTCATTTGCAACGGGTGCAGGAAATAGAAGAGGGTGATTTCGAGAACCGTTTCCACTTTTGCACGTGGATGATGGAAATAATTACAGCCGATGAAGGCTTCCTATCGAAGATATTGTTTACCGACGAAGCAAACTTCAACCGAAATGACAGCGTTAATACACGTAATTCTCACATCTGGGCAGAAGAAAACCCACACGCGCTGTTAGAAATAAATACCCAGCGCCAATTTTCAACGAATATTTGGACAGGAATTCTTGGAGACAAGATTATTGGTCCTTTTGTTCTCCCTCGTCGGTTACGAGGCCAAGGATATCTAGAATTCCTGCAGACACAATTGCCTGCTCTATTAGACGACGTACCATTGATTGTGCGAAGAGACATGTGGTACATGCAAGACGGTGCACCAGCACATTACGCTGTAATAGTACGCCAACATTTAAACGCATACTTCGGAAATAGATGGATTCGACGAGAAGGACCTAACGCTTGGCCTGCTCGGTCTCCAAATTTCAATCCCCTTGATTTCTTTTACTGGGGACATATAAAGAATTTGGTCTATTCAACGCCCGTGGTCACGCGGGACGAATTAGAACAACGAATCCAGTTTACATCGGGGATAGTGCAGAATGTGATGGGCGACTTCCGACAAATACGCGAAAACTTTCGCAAAAGAATACAACTGTACCTTCAAGAGAATGGTGGTCACGTTGAACATCTCCTGTAAGACAATATTTTGTGCGTGAACACATGGACACTCGCGAATAAACTACTCGCGGTGCGTGTGTGTGTAATTAAGTGAACAACTCGCGGACGGGACAATCGCGGTGCGTGTGTGCCCGTGTGTGTGATTTTTGAGGGCAATATTTTCAAATGCATTCACCCTCTGTACTTGATAATCCCGTTGGACGGGTTTTGATATGCCCTCGTGGATTTTTACGAGTAGGCAGGTTTAATGCCGTACAACGTTTGTGTCTTTTCATAAATCATCGCAAGTACTGTATGTCACAGTTTCGGGGAGGTGGGTAAGTATGCGCTCTACATGGTAAATCCGTCCCGCGTCCGCCGCCACTGCACGCACCTTGGCTGGCCTGCCTCGTGCGGCCCGCTGTCCGCCGAGTTGCCGTCATTCAGGCGCTCCAGACGCCAATCTTTAACCATCGATAATTAATAAACGAAGCATTTACCGCAATTTCATCACTCTTGATTTTCGACTTATATTCGCCTGTAGAATCACCCCCCAAAGTATTGATTATAGGTAGAGTAGCACCCTGTATGTATAAAATACTTCCGCTGTCACCTTACCTTACCTAAGAGTTACTTTATCACTTACAATCGAGAACTAATGCATCAATTTCAATGCAGTTTTTTTAACGTGCAGCACAATAATGACGGGTCGGGTGCAATAAGGGGACTAGCGCTCGAAAATGCGAAAAATTACTGTCCAAACGCTAAAAAGGATTGGATGGAAAATTACATGTTGTTAATCTGTATATAAAAAAATATAGTGTTGTAAAGCTCGTCACATTTTTTCTATTTACAGTTTGTTTATCCAATCATTAATATTCGAGCTATAAATTATAAACAAAATATTTCTCATCGCCCAAAGTCAATATTTCTTTAAACATAAATTGCTATAACTTGAGGAAATATTAACGGATCGTTATGAGACTTCCCATACAGCACACTCTCGTTGCAGCATAGTTGCAGTATAGTTGCGGTGCAAGATTGCAACGATTCACGCAACGTTGCCGCAACTATGCTGCAATAATTTTATGTCCGCCTGCTGCAAAGTTGCACAGCAACTTTGAGGCAACTTTGCACGGCAACTTTGAGGCAACGCAAAACTGTTAAAAAAATAAAAAAAATTATCGGTTACGACAGATTTGAACTCCGGACCGCCCGTATGACAATCTGACGCGGTACCGTTGTGCACACGGAACCTTTTTGGATGTAGAGTACTGTAGATGGTATATACAGGGTCATCGTTTAATCCTGCAACCCGCGCGCGCGCGAACAGACGAAAATGGCAACACCGCCTCACGGACGCATTCCACTACAACCATGCACCGGCCCAGCGCAGAGCTGCCTGCGACCGTTGGACAAGAGTGATGCCCGAGCTTCGAAAATTTTAGCGTCGCAAAGAGCTAGGTATTGGGAATTTCCCGACCCAGGTAATCGAGCCGCGCGCTCCGCTTTTATGATCGGTCTACCACTCGCACCCCAGATCACTGTAATGAGGTTTGAAAATAATGTCAACAGATCTCGTACCCGTCTCAATTTCAAAAATTTTAGCCACGACAGGGTTGACGGTTCCTTGTACGGAGAGATTTTTCGCCACCTGCTTGTAAAAACCACAGTAACGACACATCGTTCCAAAAAATGACATTAACGGAAGCCGGTATAGGCGTGGCGTTGAGTAGCTAAAACATTCTAACACAAAAATTCTAGAAAAAAAATTCAAACACCGCTACAATCAAAGACACGTCGCATTAGTTACCCCTTACGTCTGATCTAGCTATGCACCGCATTAAGGATAAAATCATAAAAAAGAAAACCAGAACAATAGATTCTGAGGACTGCAGAATTAACATGTTACGTATGTGGAATTTTCCCATACGCTGCTCTCAACCGTTTCTTGAGCTCGCGTCTACGAATGGAAAACGCCCTAAAATCCTTTTTGTTTATCACATACCACTAATGGGGGTCGTGATCTCGACCATCTGGATCATGACCATGGGAACGGGAATGACACGACGACGACCCCGAAAGATCTCCTTATATGGAAACTTCTAACGAACCCCCACTCATTTTCGGGACTATATAAACCCTTTGGTTTCAACCCTCGTCGGTTCAAAGCTATAGAGTCACGCGTAAAGTCACGTCGTGTCACGCTCGTACAGAGTCGGTTATATCCAGCAAGATCGGGCTAAAGTCTCCATCGGAATCATAGTTAACCTCATAGAATTCGCGAGTTCGGTTTATATTCTATTTGGCACTTTGAAATAGCCACTCGTACGCCCCGCATCGCCAGTGCGTCAACACCGTGCAATTAGTGGTAACACACACATTTTATTTAATATTTAATCGCGACACTTACATTTGTACAATAACTAATTATTGAATATAGGAATGGTGTTCACGTGTAAATCGAGTCGATTACGTTAAACCCACCTTTTACCCAGCGATCCTTATAATATTAGTAGCACTCACCCACTGATACAACTTTACCGCTCGAGTTGTATCAAATATTAATTAAGAGTTACGAGGCATTACTAACATTTCCCGCGACTCCCTGATTTCGCATCAGGTTCGTTCGCAACCCTTTACCAAAACAAGCCATCTTCTCCAACCCAGTGGCTCTCCGATTTCGCATCGGGTTCGTCCACGAAAACTCACCCTTCCTACGGCTCCCTGATTTCGCATCAGGTTCGTCCGTATCCTACAGCTCCCTGATTTCGCATCAGGTTCGTCTGTAAGTCTACCAACTTCCGAACAGCTCCCTGGTTTCGCACCAGGTTCGTCTGTGAATAATCCAACCTCCTAACAGCTCCCATCGTCCAAGTTCATACCCGCACTATACGTCTGTGCTAAATCTCCAGGGCATTGAGTTCCCAATGTCCCTGAGGCAAATTGGAAAATTTGAGCGGTTGAATGAAATCTCCATCAACATCTACACCTTCGAGATGGAGAAGACGAAGACGGTCTTTCCGTTGCGCGTCACTAGTCAAAAGAGGGATCGACACGTCAACCTGCTCTACACACCGAATCAAGAGCACGGCGATGTAGGACACTTTGTGTGGATCAAGAATTTGTCCCGGCTGGTGAGCGCACAGCTGAGCAGGCACCAAAAAAAGAAATTCATCTGCGATCGGTACGTATATAAACTTATGAAATGTCTCGCGAAACAAATTAAATAAAAAAATTTTGGGTTTACAGATGCATGCACTATTTCGGATCTGCCGCGAAGTTGGAGCTTCATTCGCTTGACTGTGGCAAGATGAATGACTGCGCCATCCTGCTGCCCAGCGAAGGCAAAAATCTCCTCAACTTCGACAACCATTGCAGGAAGGAGCGGCTCCCTTTCGTGGTGTACGCAGATCTCGAGTGCATCATCGCAAAAACGGAGGACAGTCACCGAATGGGTGATAAATTATGCGCGTATCAGTACCATAAAGTACACAGTATTGCCTATTATATGCATTGTTCGTACGATACATCGCTGTCGACGTATCGATGTCGCCGCGACGCAGATTGCGTTTCATGGTTCGTAGACGAATTGAAAAATTTCGCGAATTTTGTCAAACCCATTCTGGCCAGTAATGTTCCAATGCTGGATTTAACTCCCGAACAGTTGTCGACATTTCACAATGCAACACACTGTCATATTTGCGAAAAACCATTCGAGGCTAGCGATGTACGAGTCCACGATCATTGCCATCTGTCCGGACGGTTTAGAGGCCCAGCACATACGGAGTGCAATTTAAATTATAAAAACGCGTTTTACATCCCCATAGTTTTCCACAATTTATCCGGCTATGATTCACATTTCATTATCGAGGAAATAGCTATCGCTTTCGAAGGTCACGTTGACGTATTACCCATAACTAAAGAAAAGTATATTTCTTTCACAAAAAATGTCGAAGATACGGCTGATTCAGACTCGCGAAATGGTATTAAATTGCGGTTCATCGATTCGTACAAATTTCTCAACGCCAGTCTCGACAAATTAGCATCCTTTCTTAGCACAGATAAATTAAAAATTTTACAATCCCAATTTGAAACATTATCCACCGAGGATTTCATTTTATTGACACGAAAGGGTGTCTTTCCGTACGAATACCTCGATTGCGAGGACAAGCTGCAGGACCCATGCTTACCGCCGCGCGAATCATTCTACAGTTCGTTAACGGGTGAGACTGTTTCCGAGAGCGATTACGCGCACGCCGAAACTGTCTGGCAGCGTTTCGAGATTAGAACCTTGGGCGAATACAGCGACTTGTATTTGAAAACTGATGTCTTGTTATTGGCAGATATTTTTGAAAATTTTCGCGAAAGTTGTATCAAGAGTTACGGATTAGATTCAGCACATTATTATACTCTACCTGGTTTCACATGGGATGCAATGCTAAAACATACTAAAATTACATTCGAATTGCTCACAGACATCGATATGGTTATGTTTATCGAACGCGGTATACGTGGGGGTTTAAGCCAATGTTCCGGAAGATACGCACATGCCAATAACAAGTACATGTCATCTTACGACGCATCGGAAAAGTCATCGTACTTGATGTACTTTGACGTGAACAATTTGTATGGATGGGCAATGTGTCAGCCCCTGCCATACGCTAAATTTCAATGGGTCGAAGATGTTGCGAATTTTGATGTGTCTTCAATCCCGATCGATTCACCTACGGGATACATTCTTGAGGTAGATCTGGAATATCCGCAACGTCTGCACGACGCTCATGCCGATCTACCGTTCTGCCCGACGCGTGCCAAACCACCTGGTTGCAAGCAGGACAAATTACTCGCGACGGTATACGATAAGCAGCGTTACGTTATTCATTATCGCAACCTGCAACAGTGCACGCGACACGGTCTTCGTATTACAAAGATACACCGCGTGCTTCAATTCGCTCAATCTCCCTGGCTCCGCGATTATATCGAACTCAATACACGGTTTAGAACAAGCGCGACAAACGACTTTGAAAAAAATTTGTACAAATTGATGAACAACGCGGTATTTGGTAAAACTATGGAAAATGTACGAAATCACGTGGATGTAAAACTTTTGACACATTGGGAAGGGCGATATGGTGCGGAGGCAATGATTGCGAAACCGAATTTCCACAGCAGAAGTGTTTTTTCGGAAAATTTAATAGCTGTTGAATTGCGAAAACTCGAGGTGAAATTCAACAAGCCGATATATGTGGGTATGTGCATTCTGGACATATCAAAAATTTGTTTGTACGAATTTCACCACGAGTACATGTCGCCCAAGCATGGAAAAAATTGTAAAATTCTATATACCGACACAGATAGTCTCATTTATCACATTCAATGCGATGATATCTACGAGTCCATGAAACACAATATCGATAGATTCGACACGAGCGATTATCCTACCGACAATCCATATAATATGCCGCGCGTAAATAAGAAGGTTCCGGGGCTGATGAAGGATGAAAATAACGGTGCGATAATGACCGAATTCGTAGGTCTTAGAGCGAAAATGTATGCACTTCGCGTAGACGGCAAAAAAGATACGAAAAAGGCGAAAGGCGTCAAGACCAACGTCATAGCCAGAACGATAACTTTCGACGACTACGCGCAATGTTTGCATAGGGAGATCGAAATGATTCGCAGACAATCATGCATACGGTCTAAATTGCATAAAGTGTACACCATTTCGGAATCTAAAATCGCTCTAAGCCCACACGATGACAAGCGGCATATCGTACCCAATTCGATCGACACTCTGCCCTGGGGTCATTATAATATCCCATTGTAAAATAGAAATTGTATTTATTGTATAATATAAAATTATTTGAGAATGTATAAAAAATTATTATTGTGTTTATTCTATTTATTGTGTAAAGTATAAATGGTGGAATTAATGTATAAAATTGTTCACACATATATATGTATCATTGTATTTATTGAACCATGTATTATTATGCTACAATACATTATTTTTATTTATCCAAGAATTGTGTGATTTATCAAATCCCAACCACTTGACGTACACCTTATCCCCCTTCCTACGTAAGACTTTTTCCACTAGATACACATCAGGATCGGTGACGCGTTGCAGCTCGTGTTCATAGAATCCTCCGGCAACAGGTTTTCCACAGGAATCGACCAGCAGATACGTTGCAGGATTAGTTCCTTGTACTTTGGCTATCTTGAACACCTCCGTTGTCCAATTCGGCGTATAGCCTTTATCGAATATGGTTTTAAATTTGCTCACGCGCACAAACTCGCCCAACTTGAATCTCGCTGGAGCAGCGATCTTTATGTTGCTGTATACGCTGGCTAGCAGCTTATCGGCGATCGCAGGGGTAACATCGCAAGGACGCATTCCGATGATTCTATGTTTTCGTGCGTTATACTCTGCAAGTAGACTTGGTAGAGCATCGGTCCATCTATAGGTTCCATTGAGCGTAAACAGTTTCCACATATTGTTTTTCAAAGTTCGATTGAAACGTTCTACGACGGAGGCCTTCATCACAGAATACGTCGAATAATGATTAACGTTATGCTTTGCCAAGAGTTTCTGCACATCAGCGTTGTAAAATTCTTTTCCTTGATCGGTTTGCAAATTTTTCGGATATCGATCTCTAAATATCTTTGCAAACGCTTTAGTCACCTCAGCGCCACTTTTAGTCTTGAGCGGCAACGCCCATGCATACTTGCTCAACACATCGATGACGGTGAGTATGTAGTGGTGTCCCTGGTTGAATCGTGAGTATGGACGCATTTCTACAATGTCAGCTTGCCACAGATCATCGTATCCATGCACTATGACACGCCTCCGCGGAAAATGTCTTCGAGCTGGAGCATGCAATTCCTCAACGAGTTGTAGCTTCTTGCGGCCGTGGTTTTCTTTACTCTTGGATTTCGATAATGGCTGCATGTTTGATCGCAGAGGTGTCTTTGACACGAATGATGCGATAATTATCGGGCACGTTCATTAAGTGCTCCCAATCGGTCCAGGGGCAAGTTCATCCGCCTCGCATGATTCTCCTTCGCAGCGCTGCTGCGGGATAGAATTCGACGCCTGCGATATTCTTTGAACGCTGTTTTGCAGCGTCAGCATATCTCTTTGAAACGCGATCAGTTTCCTCTCTAATTCTTCCTGCCGCTCTCTCAAAAGTTTAATGTTCTTTTCCATGTATAGTTTATTGACAGCATCGGTGTCAGCCACCGGTTGAGCTACGCGTCGTATCTTGCATGATTTTGCATCAAAGTCGGCACCAACCACGCAAAGAGCGTTATCTCGCATGTAATTTCGAAGCAAACCACTCCATTTGTAATAGTCCATTCTAGCTGCTCCACTCTTCTCGAGCGATACCCCAAATTTGTTGATCGGCATCTCGATGCATACAGTGCACATCATTGGCGTGCGGCTTAATTTATATAATGAGGCCTACCTCGCGTAGTTCCTCGACAATCGATAGAATTTCGGGATCATGAGAGTTGTTACCCGCCTGACGTGACGCTTCCAACAAACGCAATCGATCCACCAGCTCGTTGGGATCGTCCCAGTGTACGTAATCGATCTTGTTATCGTTTACCACCATGGCTCGTGGTGTCCTAAGACCTTTCCCTGCTTTATTGACTGATGTGCGTGGGATTAGCGGTGCAATTACATGTCGGTACTTGTATCCCTTGTTGCTCAATATGGGATTTTTAGCACCATGACCGCGTCTGTGGGCATTCGTCGCCAGCAGTATACTTTTGTATTTTTGTTTATCAGCATCGGTGTATATAGCATCATTGGGAATTCTCTTGAAAATCAGTTCGTAAAGACCGGATGTTCCTCCGTATCTTACACCATCTATGATTATATTATCATCCTTGTCTATATCGAAAGCCTTATCCCCAAGCATCGTTCCACTATTGCCAAAGTATACACCGTACACATAGTCCATTGTTGTATCCTTATCACCACTTAGGATCGCGCTCATGTATTTTTGCCCCAGCGGACCGAAATGATTGCGAAACGTTTCTTGTCCCTCGGATGTTGCTGTCTGATAGATGTTACAAACGACTCATTGGGACTAGTTTCAAAAACGTCGTCATCAATGGTTGCGAGCGATTGTACACTGGGAAATGTACTTATTGGTGTGTGAGGAACGGGAGACTCGTTTGATGTAGCATTCCGTCGTTTATGCTTCGATTGAACTGGTGTTGAGGTTATGGGTGAATATTCAGACGACATGTGCCGTTTCCTCTTTGTCTTGCGCGATGTGTTGATTTTTTTAGGCGTTAATGTTTCATTCCTTTCAACGTCTATGCTCATCGGTGGTGATGTGCTAGCATCTGTCGCTGAGGTATTTTCCACAATATGTTTTAAGGGTTCGACGATAGGTTTGAAGTATCTCTCCAACGCGACATCTTCCTCCATCTTGCCTGTCTTCAAAGCCTGATGTTTCTTGCGAATGGATTCGCTAGTTTTTGCAATTTCCTTCGCTATTCTCTCGCGATCCTTAATCTCCAGAGTATCGATATCAATCATCGTTGTACCGCTGACGTTGCTTTCCCACCGACGTGTTGATGACAATTGACCGTCTCACGGTACGGCAAACTCGTTAAATCCCTTTCTGTAACGTCCATTGGACATCGCGCTATCCTTGTCTATTACCACGAAACCATACTCCCGTTGCCAACAATTACGACACAAAGCGCAGAAATCCTCGTAAGACATGTCAGTGTTTACGTGATCGTTGTACACATGTTTCAAGTTGGTACCATCCTGCTTAAACAGAATCAGCAGATTGGCATTGTCGCGGATAAGATGTTTGGGTATCTTTGCATACGTCTGACAGAGATAGAAGCAGTCAACGTTCGAGTGGCGCCCCATTGCGAAGTATTCCCTTATCGTATCTTGCTTGTCGCATGCCACGTCATCAAAGATGAAAATAGAATTCGGAAGCGATTCACACGGTGGGATGACGTCACTGTTATTCGAAAACGTAAAGTAGCCAATTTCATCTATCGGAGTCAATAAATTCTCCAAATACTGATATTTCGGCTGCTGCAACGACTTGGAGTACACGTACACGTTCTCGAAGCGGACGCCGTGAGGACATTCCAACAAGCTCACCAACACGTTTGTCTTTCCGCAATTTGATGGGCCACAAACGAGGCAGCGTATAGTGTTTGGTAGCATGCTACCATGTCTGCGTCTTGTTTTCGAAGACATCACTCGTGATTTATCGTCAAAATTTGTCACGCGTATCGTTACAGGTTGTCGCACGAATCGCATCCTCTCCGCAAACTGTGAAAAATGATTTTGATACATCGAAGCGCCCTATTTATAGGTCCGCATCGACACAAAACAGCTCAGTATTCAAAATGCTTCTGATCCTGTCGGATAATTGCGATATTCGAGACCTAACCCCTGAGCAGTTGAAATATATACCAAATATTATTCTACTCCGAGAGTTTGGGAGACACATTGATCAGTTGTGGGACAGACTCCCCGAGCACATAAAAGCCGATTCTGAGGTTCGGCAGTATCGTCGGTGTCTGGAGCATTATAATCGTCCTTGGCAGCGAACGCATATCGACGGTCCAGCACCATTGATTAAAAACTGTAGCGAATGTCGCCGACGAGAGTAAAGAAAGGCTGTGGTTTGTTAAATCGAGCGATAAACGCGCTACCTATCGAATTATATATTCCGGGATACCAGTTTTGCGGTCCA
Organism: Andrena chrysosceles; assembly: GCA_963855975.1. NCBI lineage: Eukaryota > Metazoa > Arthropoda > Insecta > Hymenoptera > Andrenidae > Andrena > Andrena chrysosceles. The sequence continues at coordinate 58,734,075 of OY979767.1, read as the reverse complement.
GGAACACATCTGGCAAAACGATTGGCTAGAGGGGATCAAGGCATCAATCCGTTGGACGCGGCGTGTCGCGAACACGATATTGCATATTCGCGCAGCAACGACCTCGGCGAAAGGCACGCGGCAGATAAAGTTCTCGCTGACAAAGCGCGAAAACGCATCGTTGCGCGAGACTCGACTCTGGGTGAAAGAGGTGCTGCTACAGCTGTTTGGGCAGCTATGAAAGCCAAGACGAAAATCGGAATGGGGATGAAAACAAAACCCCGCAAAAGTACTCCAAAGAGAGCGCCGAAAAAGCGGATTCTTCCGGTGGCAAAACGGGGTGGTATATTACCACTTCTCCCGCTGCTAGGTGTTCTCGGATCATTAGCTGGTGGAGCGGCGGGGATCGCCAAGGCGGTAAACGATAATAAGGCGGCGCAACATCAGCTGCAGGAAATGCAACGTCATAATCGCTCCATGGAAGGCCGCGGACTTTATCTCGCACCATACAAGCGTGGACAGGGAATATCGAAACGAAAAAAAAACGCCGAAAAGAAAATAAAAATGCCCGTGGGTGTAACTACCGATGCACAATTGGAGGAGTTGGCAAAACGTATACGTATTCCATTCTTTAGAGGTGTTTTTATGCGAAACGCGCTACCAGTCGGAGGAGTACGTCGAAACGAGAGCGGTATTGTAAATTTGGACAATGTCGAGGGGTCGGGGACTCATTGGGTGGCATATGCGAAGAGAGGGTGTCGAGCTATATATTTCGACAGCTTTGGAAATCTTCGACCGCCCAAGGAATTGGTAAAATATCTGGATAAGGATGCTGTGAAAATTGAATACAATCGAACGTCTTATCAGAAGTACAATCAGAGCAATTGTGGACAACTATGTCTACGCTTTCTACAAACGATCGGTACCAAATTTAAGGATTGACTTCCCGCCACTCTGATTCAGTACTAATCGAGCCGTACAGTTCGGAATATGTCGTTAACATTCACTCTAACCGGCAAGAGTAGCACCCTCGCGGTGAGCTACTTTCCACCCATAGATTTGAGCGACGATGATTACGAGCTTGGTCTAACAACCTTTGAAACTTATCACACCATACCAAACATCGACTCGAGCAATGATAAATTCTACTTCACCGTAAACTATGACATCAGCAACAGCGTCGACACCACTCCTGAATACATTACGATTCCCCATGGCTCCTACGAACTAGACGCCATTGCCAAGTATTTGAAGCAGCGATTACTCGAACGGTATCCTCAAAATCTCGACGGTACCGATGACAGTGACAACGATGCGTATCCAATAGTGTTGCGTCCCAACAACAACACCATGAAAAGCGAACTGTACTGTTGGTTCACCGTAGATTTTACAAAGCCTAATAACATTGGATCGCTATTGGGATTCTCGACGAATCGGGTATTAGAACCAGGACGGTGGCACGAATCGGACGATCCAATTAATATCATGAACGTGAACATTGTTCGTATAGAATGTAGCGTGACCGCTGGCGCGTACAACAGTGGGAGGCGTGTCCATACGATACATGAATTTTCTCCGAAAGTTCCACCAGGATATAAGATATCGGAAACGCCCGCGCAGATCATTTACCTTCCAATCACCGCACGGATCATTACGGATCTAACGATACGCGTTGTGGATCAAAACGGACGGTTGCTCGATTTTCGAGGTGAAGAGATTACCATCAGATTGCACGTACGACGGCGACGACGATAATACATGTGGTGCGAACGAAAGAGATGCTTGTATTGAACGACTCTAGAAACCCGTTTCTTCCAAGTGAAATTGTTTACAACTGCAACAACAACTGCAACAGCTCCGATCACGCTAAAAAGAAGAGGCTCAGTGCTGCGAACATTGTATTTTTGAAATCATTGGGATTCATTGTGCGCATTTAGGTTGAAAAATGGTTGACATTCTAAGTATTGGAGGGAAGCCGACGTTTGATGACCGCATCGTCAAGTTTCAGACTCACACATACAACCCATACGTCAACACAACGTTCGGATACAGCGATGAGATAAGAATACCGATACAACAGCAGGATTTATACACATTACCGTGTGAAAGGTTTCTCTATGTGGAGGGGAAATTGAAGATAAATAAGCCAAAAGATGCATTAACGGTGACGTTGAGAAATAATTGCATGGCGTTCTTATTCGATGAGATTCGATACGAGCTGAATGGCGTGGAGATTGATCGCAGCAGAAACGTTGGAATAACTAGCACGCTTAAAAACTATGTATCGCTGACATCTGGCGAAGACAAAAATATGGAGAATGTTGGATGGGGGTTGAAACGGCGGGATGGGCCAATAGTGAAAAGTCATTTCAATTTTTGCATCCCACTCAAATATTTGCTGGGATTTTGTGAGGACTACAAACGCATGATTATTAATGCGCGTCACGAATTGATTTTAATACGATCGCGCAACGACAACAATGCTCTGATAGGATCGTCGATGTTGGAACCAGAAATTGAATTGGTTAAACTACAATGGCGGATGCCCCATGTGACGTTAAATGACGTTAATAAGCTAGTAGTATGGTTAAGGGGATTCCAACGCAGGTCCTCTGAGGGGAGCGCGGGGGCGGGGGGAAGTGAGGGCGCGCGGGGGAGCGCGGCGGAGGGAAACATGGGCGCGGGGCCTGCGGGGAGTGGAAGGTCGGTTGCGCGCGCACGAGCCGCGGAGTGGGGGAAGCCGCGATGATGGAGGGGATCACTCCAGGCCGAGCCGCCGCGTAGACCGGACCCACCACCGAAAACTTTTTAGAGGGAGTGAATGACCCCCGAGAACTTTTTCAAACCCCGATCCACCACCGGAAATTTTTTCCGAGCGAGAGAATGACCTTGGCCCACCCCCAAATATTTTTCCAAACCATTATGTGACATGCGGCGCGAAGAATGAAATAGATTTATGCAGTGTCTACAAATCTTAGAATTAGGAGGCGAGGAGGAAGATGAGTAAATAAAATGGAGACAGAATATACGTTTAAGATATATATATTGTTACATAAAAGTAAATAGAAATTAATATAAAATAGAATAGAAAATATAAAAAATATAAACTATTCTAAGGACGCAGGTGGCGAGTGGTTTTGGCTTAATTATCCCACTCGATAACATCATCAGCAAATAGCATATTTAATGATAAATCTACAGGAACTTGCGCAGGATCAGTTTGAACTGCAACAACGCTAGCCCTAAGCCCCGATATTTTATTCGCGAAAATGGAATCATCATCAATCTCTGTTTTCACGTTTCGCCAAACCACGCTCTTTGGAACACCCTCACGATTCCGCCGAGCTATATTCCCACGTATATAATAATCATCATCATCATCATCATCGTTGTAATTGTTTATAAACATTTGGTCTGCGTATCGGCGCAACCAATATTGCTCATCATCGAGGTACTCATACGCATAACCATTCGTTAGGTTGCGAAATACTTTTAAATAAATGTCACCATCCTGATTAGCTTCCGCCTCATAAAGTTCTGCGCATCGAATTTCTTCGGTTTGAACCGCAACATTTCGACACGCCACATACACTTTCGGACTGGATGCATGAATAATGGTCGCAGCAGCGGTGATCGTAGCGGTAGCTGGACGTTCCAAATTTATGGGCAATGACATAATCTGAAACCGATTTTTTTTCTTATAATTCTCAAAGTTACTAACATAGCGATTCGCTAAAAGAAAAAATATGATAATGGAAACTCACGGTATTATTTGATTGTATTTTCTATGCGTTGAACGACTGACGATATCCTTGGAAAGCAATCGTCTTCAACGCAATTTCACTTAAAATGAAAAAAGTGTTACACAAAAACTTTTCACAGAAATCAGACTGTTCGCCTTCCACAATTAACAGACGACTGGTCTCGCTGCATCTCCTAGCTCTCACATGTGAAAACCCCCTCCTATCATGAAATCGAGAAGTGCATAGCTTTGCAAAAGTATGATGCTGTTGTTCTCCGCATTCATTTTCACAAACTGCACATTTCTTCTTCGTAGACCATCCTCTCCTTATTCCCACGCATCTTTTTCCCTTCTTCTTTGGACACATCATGCGACAAGACCACATCACTTTGAATACGTATCGAACGGGTATTGAATGTTTTTGAACATATATCAAACGGATATTGAACGGCTTCGAACGTGCATTGAACGGGTATTGAACGGCTTCGATCGTGCATCGAATGGCTTTGATCGGGTATCGAACGTGTATCGAACGACTTCTGCATAAGCATCGTCTTAATCTAGCGGACATCAAACGCATGAGGTTGGGTTGGGTGAGGGTGAAGAAAATTATACGCATTAAAAAATTGATTATATTTTATTTATGAATTTCCCTGGTGTTTAGACCACCAGTTGAATATTTTAAATACATTTTGCATGGCACAGTGTTTCGCGTGTCTACCACATCGCAGAGTATTAACTACATTTAGCTTATATAGAGATTTGATATCCTCATAGTCAATGTCCAGCGTCTCGATGACCGCGTCTGCTCTCGTACTTTCATCGAGGAAATCCGCAAGCCAGTCGCGTTTCTGCAGCCCTTTAACATATACGACATTGCACGTGTCATCCTCTTCTTCATCGATCGCATCAGCTACAGCTTTCGAAATTAGCCGTTTAGCCATACTGTATGGAACTTCTCCATCGTCCCAGCGTAACCCATGATGTTTCGCCGTTAACCAGCGGATGCTTGATTTGTCAGATTTCGAAAGAAGATAATGCGGCATCGAACTCCCAAAAATATAGTGCGAGAGAATTGTTCCCATTCGTAGGACAGCCACTTCCTTGACGACAAATCTTCCATCAACGATGAACCCTTGCATGTCAACGAACGTTGGTACAGCCATTATCGATACAATTTGGAGGTCCACTCGCTTCCAAGACAGACGAGAGAATGCAGTCTTTCTCATAAAACATCTCGATTTTCACGATGAAATTTTTTTGCGAATTTCATACAGGAGAGGGCGGGCAAGTAGCGTGGTAATTTAATTTACTTTGCGCACCATGTTTGTCAATGGATTGTATTCAACCACTCTATCGTGTAGAATCAGACAGTAGGCTGTAGTATTTGCAGGCACATTCTCTTTACACTCGAATTCTATGCGCACGTCCACGGTGCCATTCTTGATCGACTCATTTTGTCGCGAACAATCAATTACCACGAGGGGGCCAAATTGTAAAAATTCAGCCACGGTGAATAATGCCTCGTTGCAACTATACCCATAATATGATTTACGGAATTGCGTATACATGTGATATAAGATGGCGTGCTTATTCTTGTCAAAGTCCAAGTTCAGATCATCATATGGGTAAAATTCCGAGTTGAGAAAAAGTTTTACATTGGCCAATTTGCAGTTGTTGAACATAGTAACGTCTTCACTCATCACATTTCTTCGACCAGTCTGTAGAGCAAGAATCACGCATCGCGGCTTCTCCAGCTGTGCAGATGCCTTCACGGCCCACGAATGCTTGGTCGTGCTCTGTAAGAGAGGATACTCGTACAGATCCCACGATTGAAAACAAATGCTCAGGTTTTGTCCACGTTCCAAAGTATGTAGCAACGATAGCTTATTAACGTCATTTAACGTCACATGGGGCATCCGCCATTGTAGTTTAACCAATTCAATTTCTGGTTCCAACATCGGCGATCCTATCAGAGCATTGTTGTCGTTGCGCGAGCGTATTAAAATCAATTCGTGACGCGCATTAATAATCATGCGTTTGTAGTCCTCACAAAATCCCAGCAAATATTTGAGTGGGATGCAAAAATTGAAATGACTTTTCACTATTGGCCCATCCCGCCGTTTCAAGCCCCATCCAACATTCTCCATATTTTTGTCTTCGCCAGATGTCAGCGATACATAGTTTTTAAGCGTGCTAGTTATTCCAACGTTTCTGCTGCGATCAATCTCCACGCCATTCAGCTCGTATCGAATCTCATCGAATAAGAACGCCATGCAATTATTTCCCAACGTCACCGTTAATGCATCTTTTGGCTTATTTATCTTCAATTTCCCCTCCACATAGAGAAAACTTTCACACGGCAATGTGTATAAATCCTGCTGTTGTATCGGTATTCTTATCTCATCGCTGTATCCAAACGTTGTGTTGACGTATGGGTTGTATGTGTGAGTCTGAAGCTTGACGATGCGATCATCAAACGTCGGCTTCCCTCCAATACTTAGAATGTCAACCATTTTCAACCTAAATGCGCACAATGAATCCCAATGATTTCAAAAATGCAATGTTCGCAGCACTGAGCCTCTTCTTTTTAGCGTGATCGGAGCTGTTGCAGTTGTTGTTGCAGTTGTAAACAATTTCGCTTGGAAGAAACGGGTTTCTAGAGTCGTTCAATACAAGCATCTCTTTCGTTCGCACTACATGTATTATCGTCGTCGCCGTCGTACGTGCAATCTGATGGTAATCTCTTCACCTCGAAAATCGAGCAACCGTCCGTTTTGATCCACAACGCGTATCGTTAGATCCGTAATGATCCGTGCGGTGATTGGAAGGTAAATGATCTGCGCGGGCGTTTCCGATATCTTATATCCTGGTGGAACTCTCGGAGAAAATTCATGTATCGTATGGACACGCCTCCCACTGTTGTACGCACCAGCGGTCACGCTACATTCTATACGAACAATGTTCACGTTCATGATATTAATTGGATCGTCCGATTCGTGCCACCGTCCTGGTTCTAATACCCGATTCGTCGAGAATCCCAATAGCGATCCAATGTTATTAGGCTTTGTAAAATCTACGGTGAACCAACAGTACAGTTCGCTTTTCATGGTGTTGTTGTTGGGACGCAACACTATTGGATACGCATCGTTGTCACCACCATCGGTACCGTCGAGATTTTGAGGATACCGTTCGAGTAATCGCTGCTTCAAATACTTGGCAATGGCGTCTAGTTCGTAGGAGCCATGGGGAATCGTAATGTATTCAGGAGTGGTGTCGACGCTGTTGCTGATGTCATAGTTTACGGTGAAGTAGAATTTATCATTGCTCGAGTCGATGTTTGGTATGGTGTGATAAGTTGCAAAGGTTGTTATACCAAGCTCGTAATCATCGTCACTCAAATCTATGGGTGGAAAGTAGCTCACCGCGAGGGTGCTACTCTTGCCGGTTAGAGTGAATGTTAACGACATATTCCGAACTGTACGGCTCGATTAGTACTGAATCAGAGTGGCGGGAAGTCAATCCTTAAATTTGGTACCGATCGTTTGTAGAAAGCGTAGACATAGTTGTCCACAATTGCTCTGATCGTACTTTTGATAAGACGTTCGATTGTATTCAATTTTCACAGCATCCTTATCCAGATATTTTACCAATTCCTTGGGCGGTCGAAGATTTCCAAAGCTGTCGAAATATATAGCTCGACACCCTCTCTTCGCATATGCCACCCAATGAGTCCCCGACCCCTCGACATTGTCCAAATTTACAATACCGCTCTCGTTTCGACGTACTCCTCCGACTGGTAGCGCGTTCCGCATAAAAACACCTCTAAAGAATGGAATACGCATACGTTTTGCCAACTCCTCCAATTGTGCATCGGTAGTTACACCCGCGGGCATTTTTATTTTTTTTTCAACGTTTTTTTTTCCGTTTCGATATTCCCTGTCCACGCTTGTATGGCGCGAGATAAAGTCCGCGGCCTTCCATGGAGCGATTATGACGTTGCATTTCCTGCAGCTGATGTTGCGCCGCCTTATTATCGTTTACCGCCTTGGCGATCCCCGCCGCTCCACCAGCTAATGATCCGAGAACACCTAGCAGCGGGAGAAGTGGTAATATACCACCCCGTTTTGCCACCGGAAGAATCCGCTTTTTCGGCGCTCTCTTTGGAGTACTTTTGCGGGGTTTTGTTTTCATCCCCATTCCGATTTTCGTCTTGGCTTTCATGCTGGACCGTCGATATGCGTTCGCTGCCAAGGACGATTATAATGCTCCAGACACCGACGATACTGCCGAACCTCAGAATCGGCTTTTATGTGCTCGGGGAGTCTGTCCCACAACTGATCAATGTGTCTCCCAAACTCTCGGAGTAGAATAATCTTTGGTATATATTTCAACTGCTCAGAGGTTAGGTCTCGAATATCACAATTATCAGACAGGATCAGAAGCATTTTGAATACTGAGCTGTTTTGAGTCGATGCGGACCTATAAATAGGGCGCTTCGACGTATCAAAATCATTTTTCACAGTTTGCGGAGAGGATGCGATTCGTGCGACAACCTGTAACGATACGCGTGACAAATTTTGACGATAAATCACGAGTTATGTCTTCGAAAACCAGACGCAGACATGGTAGCATGCTACCAAACACTATACGCTGCCTCGTTTGTGGCCCATCAAATTGCGGAAAGACAAACGTGTTGGTGAGCTTGTTGGAAAGTCCTCACGGCGTCCGCTTCGAGAACGTGTACGTGTACTCCAAGTCGTTGCAACAGCCGAAATATCAGTATTTGGAGAATTTATTGACTCCGATAGATGAAATTGGCTACTTTACGTTTTCGAATAACAGTGACGTCATCCCACCGTGTGAATCGCTTCCGAATTCTATTTTCATCTTTGATGACGTGGCATGCGACAAGCAAGATACGATAAGGGAATACTTTGCAATGGGGCGCCACTCGAACGTTGACTGCTTCTATCTCTGTCAGACGTATGCAAAGATACCCAAACATCTTATCCGCGACAATGCCAATCTGTTGATTCTGTTTAAGCAGGATGGTACCAACTTGAAACATGTGTACAACGATCACGTAAACACTGACATGTCTTACGAGGATTTCTGCGCTTTGTGTCGTAATTGTTGGCAACGGGAGTATGGTTTCGTGGTAATAGACAAGGATAGCGCGATGTCCAATGGACGTTACAGAAAGGGATTTAACGAGTTTGCCGTACCGTGAGACGGTCAATTGTCATCAACACGTCGGTGGGAAAGCAACGTCAGCGGTACAACGATGATTGATATCGATACTCTGGAGATTAAGGATCGCGAGAGAATAGCGAAGGAAATTGCAAAAACTAGCGAATCCATTCGCAAGAAACATCAGGCTTTGAAGACAGGCAAGATGGAGGAAGATGTCGCGTTGGAGAGATACTTCAAACCTATCGTCGAACCCTTAAAACATATTGTTGAAAATACCTCAGCGGCAGAAGCTAGCACATCACCACTGATGAGCATAGACGTTGAAGGGAATGAAACATTAACGCCTAAAAAAATCCATCCGAAAGGGAACACATCGCGCAAGACAAAGAGGAAACGGCACATGTCGTCTGAATATTCACCCATAACCTCAACACCAGTTCAATCGAAGCATAAACGACGGAATGCTACATCAAACGAGTCTCCCGTTCCTCACACACCAATAAGTACATTTCCCAGTGTACAATCGCTCGCAACTATTGATGACGACGTTTTCGAAACTAGTCCCAATGAGTCGTTTGTAACATCTATCAGACAGCAACTTCAAACATCCGAGGGACAAGAAACGTTTCGCAGTCATTTCGGTCCGCTGGGGCAAAAATACATGAGCGCGATCCTAAGTGGTGATAAGGATACATCAATGGACTATGTGTACGGTGTATACTTTGGCAATAGTGGAACGATGCTTGGGGATAAGGCTTTCGATATAGACAAGGATGATAATATAATCATAGATGGTGTAAGATACGGAGGAACATCTGGTCTTTACGAACTGATTTTCAAGAGAATTCCCAATGATGCTATATACACCGATGCTGATAAACAAAAATACAAAAGTATACTGCTGGCGACGAATGCCCACAGACGCGGTCATGGTGCTAAAAATCCCATATTGAGCAACAAGGGATACAAGTACAGACATGTAATTGCACCGCTAATCCCACGCACATCAGTCAATAAAGCAGGGAAAGGTCTTAGGACACCACGAGCCATGGTGGTAAACGATAACAAGATCGATTACGTACACTGGGACGATCCCAACGAGCTGGTGGATCGATTGCGTTTGTTGGAAGCGTCACGTCAGGCGGGTAACAACTCTCATGATCCCGAAATTCTATCGATTGTCGAGGAACTACGCGAGGTAGGCCTCATTATATAAATTAAGCCGCACGCCAATGATGTGCACTGTATGCATTGAGATGCCGATCAACAAATTTGGGGTATCGCTCGAGAAGAGTGGAGCAGCTAGAATGGACTATTACAAATGGAGTGGTTTGCTTCGAAATTACATGCGAGATAACGCTCTTTGCGTGGTTGGTGCCGACTTTGATGCAAAATCATGCAAGATACGACGCGTAGCTCAACCGGTAGCTGACACCGATGCTGTCAATAAACTATACATGGAAAAGAACATTAAACTTTTGAGAGAGCGGCAGGAAGAATTAGAGAGGAAACTGATCGCGTTTCAAAGAGATATGCTGACGCTGCAAAGCAGCGTTCAAAAGATATTGCAGGCGTCGAATTCTATCCCGCAGCAGCGCTGCGAAAGAGAATCATGCGAGGCGGATGAACTTGCCCCTGGACCGATTGGGAGCACTTAATGAACGTGCCCGATAATTATCGCATCATTCGTGTCAAAGACACCTCTGCGATCAAACATGCAGCCATTATCGAAATCCAAGAGTAAAGAAAACCACGGCCACAAGAAGCTACAACTCGTTGAGGAATTGCATGCTCCAGCTCGAAGACATTTTCCGCGGAGGCGTGTCATAGTGCATGGATACGATGATCTGTGGCAAGCTGACATTGTAGAAATGCGTCCATACTCACGATTCAACCAGGGTCACCACTACATACTCACCGTCATCGATGTGTTGAGCAAGTATGCATGGGCGTTGCCGCTCAAGACTAAAAGTGGTGCTGAGGTGACTAAAGCGTTTGCAAAGATATTTAGAGATCGATATCCGAAAAATTTGCAAACCGATCAAGGAAAAGAATTTTACAACGCTGATGTGCAGAAACTCTTGGCAAAGCATAACGTTAATCATTATTCGACGTATTCTGTGATGAAGGCCTCCGTCGTAGAACGTTTCAATCGAACTTTGAAAAACAATATGTGGAAACTGTTTACGCTCAATGGAACCTATAGATGGACCGATGCTCTACCAAGTCTACTTGCAGAGTATAACGCACGAAAACATAGAACCATCGGAATGCGTCCTTGCGATGTTACCCCTGCGATCGCCGATAAGCTGCTAGCCAGCGTATACAGCAACATAAAGATCGCTGCTCCAGCGAGATTCAAGTTGGGCGAGTTTGTGCGCGTGAGCAAATTTAAAACCATATTCGATAAAGGCTATACGCCGAATTGGACAACGGAGGTGTTCAAGATAGCCAAAGTACAAGGAACTAATCCTGCAACGTATCTGCTGGTCGATTCCTGTGGAAAACCTGTTGCCGGAGGATTCTATGAACACGAGCTGCAACGCGTCACCGATCCTGATGTGTATCTAGTGGAAAAAGTCTTACGTAGGAAGGGGGATAAGGTGTACGTCAAGTGGTTGGGATTTGATAAATCACACAATTCTTGGATAAATAAAAATAATGTATTGTAGCATAATAATACATGGTTCAATAAATACAATGATACATATATATGCGTGAACAATTTTTTTATACATTAATTCCACCATTTATATTTTACACAATAAATAGAATAAACACAATAATAATTTTATATTATACATTCTCAAATAATTTTATATTATACAATAAATACAATTTCTATTTTACAATGGGATATTATAATGACCCCAGGGCAGAGTGTCGATCGAATTGGGTACGATATGCCGCTTGTCATCGTGTGGGCTTAGAGCGATTTTAGATTCCGAAATGGTGTACACTTTATGATATTTAGACCGTATACATGATTGTCTGCGAACCATTTCGATCTCCCTTTGCAAACACTTCGCGTAATCGTCGAAAGTTATCGTTCTGGCTATGACGTTGGTCTTGACGCCTTTCGCCTTTTTCGTATCTCTTTTGCCGTCTACGCGAAGTGCATACATTTTCGCTCTAACACCTACGAATTCAGTCATTATCGCACCGTTATTTTCATCCTTCATCAGCCCCGGAACCTTCTTATTTACGCGCGGCATATTATATGGATTGTCTGTAGGATAATCGCTCGTGTCGAATCTATCGATATTGTGTTTCATAGACTCGTAGATATCATCGCATTGAATGTGATAAATGAGACTATCTGTGTCGGTATATAGAATTTTACAATTTTTTCCATGCTTGGGCGACATGTACTCGTGGTGAAATTCGTACAAACAAATTTTTGATATGTCCAGAATGCACATACCCACATATATCGGCTTGTTGAATTTCACCTCGAGTTTTCGCAATTCAACAGCTATTAAATTTTCCGAAAAAACACTTCTGCTGTGGAAATTCGGTTTCGCAATCATTGCCTCCGCACCATATCGCCCTTCCCAATGTGTCAAAAGTTTTACATCCACGTGATTTCGTACATTTTCCATAGTTTTACCAAATACCGCGTTGTTCATCAATTTGTACAAATTTTTTTCAAAGTCATTTGTCGCGCTTGTTCTGAACCGTGTATTGAGTTCGATGTAATCGCGGAGCCAGGGAGATTGAGCGAATTGGAGCACGCGGTGTATCTTTGTAATACGAAGACCATGACGCGTGCACTGCTGCAGGTTGCGGTAATGGATAACGTAACGCTGCTTATCGTATACCGTCGCGAGTAATTTGTCCTGCCTGCTGCCAGGTGGTTTGGCACGCGTCGGGCAGAACGGTAGATCGGCATGAGCGTCGTGCAGACGTTGTGGATATTCCAGATCTACCTCGAGAATGTATCCCGTGGGTGAATCGATCGGGATTGAAGACACATCAAAATTCGCAACATCTTCGACCCATTGAAATTTAGGGGCTGACACATTGCCCATCCATACAAATTATTCACATCAAAGTACATCAAGTACGATGACTCTTCCAATGCGTTGTAAGATGGCATGTACTTGTTATTGGGATGTGCATATCTTCCGGAACATTGGCTTAAACCCCCACGTATACCGCGTTCGATAAACATGACCATATCGACGTCGGTGAGCAATTCGAATGTAATTTTGGTATGCTTTAGCATTGCATCCCACGTGAAACCTGGTAGAGTATAATAATGCGCCGAATCTAGTCCATAACTCTTGATACAACTTTCGCGAAAATTTTCAAAAATATCTGCCAATAACAAGACATCTGTTTTCAAATACAAGTCGCTGTATTCGCCCAAGGTTCTAATCCTGAAACGTTGCCAGATAGTCTCAGCGTGCGCGTAATCGCTCTCGGATACAGTCTCGCCCGTTAACGAACTGTAGAATGACTCGTGCGGCGGTAAGCATGGATCCTGCAGCTTGTTCGCGCAATCAAGGTATTCGTACGGAAAGACGCCTTTTCGCGTCAATAAATTGAAATCCTCGGTGGATAATGTTTCAAATTTGGATCGTAAAATTTTTAATTGATCTGTGCTAAGGAAATATGCTAATTTGTCGAGACTGGTATTGAGAAATTTGTACGAATCGATGAATCGTAATTTAATATTATTTCGCGAGTCTGATTCAGCCGTATCTTCGACATTTTTTGTGAATGAAATATATTTTTCTTTAGTTATGGGCAATACATCAACGTGACCGTCGAAAGCGGTAGCTATTTCCTCGATAATGAAATGCGAATCGTAGCCGGATAAATTATGGAAAACTATGGGGATGTAAAACGCATTTTTATAATTTAAATTGCACTCCGAATGTGCCGGGCCTCTAAACCGTCCGGATAGATGGCAATGATCGCGAACTCGTACATCGTCAGCCTTGAATGATTCTTCGCAAATATGACAGTGTGTTGCATCGCGAAATGTCGTCAACTGTTCCGGAGTTAAATCCAGCATTGGAACATTACTGGTCAAGATGGGTTTGGCGAAGTTTGCAAATTTTTTTAGTTCGTATACGAACCATGAAACACAATCCGCGTCGCGGCAACATCGATACGTCGATAGCGATGTATCATAGGAACAATGCATATAATATGCAATACTATGCACTTTATGGTGCTGATACGTATGTAACTTATTATCTAGATCACCCACTCGATTGTCTTCTGTTTTTTCAATGATGCACTCCAGATCTGCATATACCACGAAGGGGAGCCGCTCCTTCCTGCAGTGGTTCTCGAAGCTGAGGAGATTTTTTCCTTCGCTGGGCAGCAGGATGGCGCAGTCATTCATCTTGCCACAGTCCAGCGAATGGTTCTCCAGCTTCTCGGCAGATCCGAAATAGTGCATACACCTGTAAACACAAATTTTTTTATTTAATTTTTTCTACAATACATTTCAATATTTCACAAGTATTCTATACGTACCGATCACAGATGAATTTCTTTTCCTTGTGTCTGCTCAGCTGCATGCCTACCAGCCGGGACAAATTCTTCCACACAAAGTGTCCTACATCGCCGTGCTCTTGATTCGGTGTGTAGAGCAGGTTGACGTGTCGATCCCTTTTTTGGCTAGTGAGGCGCAACGGAAAGACTGTCGACCCTTTCTTCGTCTCGAAGGTGTAGATGTTGATGGAGATTTCATTCAACCGCTCAAATTTTCCAATTTGCCTCAGGGACATTGGGAACTCAATGCCCTGGAGATTTAGCACAGACGTATAGTGCGGGTATGAACTTGGACGCGCGGTGTCTCGTTCCGCAGGATGGAGAGCGGCGACCACTGCCCATGCGAAACATGCATTGTCCGGGGATTGCACATTGATCGTTGCATTCTTCAACAATAAATCCTGTGGCAACTTGAAGTGGCACCCTGCGCGCAGCGGATTGTACTTGTTGACATTGATGGTCAGGTTGAGGATTCTCATCAATGCCCATCCGCTGTCGCGTTCCTGGAACTCTTCCAACGATGTCAGGGTGGGTTCGACGACGCTTCGTTGGTACCACTCCTGTAGATCGGATGTGCGGAAGAGTTCGCAGTTCCGGGTGTTGATGCTCTTACTTGCACGTTTATCACCCGCCACAAATTCGCCGTTGAACACTGTGTTCACTTTGAGGTTCCGCTGTTTCCTCAAAGCACCCCGCACATGTTCCAACACAATGGTTCCTGCATCCTGGAGGAAGTTGCGCGGTTCGATATAGTTCGAATTTAGCACGGCACCGGTTAATACGCGACTATCGAACGCAGCGTCTATTTCGCGCCACAAAAGTCCTGTGCTCGAATGTCCTGCACCATCATGCACAAAACGGCCGCGCAATGAATATTTTAGTCCTTCGAGCTGCGCGATTCGAGCAACCAACGATTGCCGAACACCGATCGATAATTGAGGACGTTTCACTCGGCTCTGTTCTTCCAACGATTCGATGCACTCGTTGCACCGTTCTTCCCACGCGAGGTATTCTTCCCGTGAAATCAATCGCGCAGATTGATGCAACACTTGCACGAATTCTCCCATGGTCGTAAATGGAATGTAAATGTAATGTCTTTTCCTCGCAACACGTTGCAACGATTTGAAGTTTTGTGCAGTTTGGAGCGCGCTTTTATGACTGGTGTCATGATTTGCGATCTCTGTCTTACTCTTTTGACGATCCAACCCAACATGGTTCTATGCAGTTTCTGCTGATACAGCAAAATTCTTTCTATGATTCACACATATGGCGCGCAAAAGTATTATATTACATTCAGCACGTGTTGAGACTTTTATCCTTGAGGATTGGGGCTCAAGTTACATACGATCTTTCGCTATGCTGCGACGTTAAGATTGAAATGCATTATGGAAAAATCAGATGCTTTAAAATAAAATGCTGTGGTGGGGGAAGCAATTGCACCTCTATTTAAGCCAGTCTCCCGAACGCCATTCAATCAATCGCTCAGTAGCCTCAGTGACTTTCGACGAAACAATTTGTGCTCTGAAAAAATGTGTAGTACCAGTGCCGAAGGAAACGCCGGACACATGAATTATTACGTTCCGATCGTGCAAGATGATGGCATAGCTCAATGCGGGGAGGATACAGTTGCTTGGTAAGGCTTAATTTTTCACATCTTCTCAAAATTTTTTATGTTTATTCCAGCACTTTCATAGCTTTGATTGTTCTCTTAGCCCGCGCCGAACATCGCGGATCATGGTCAGAAGATACGCATTAACATCTATGGGCAGCAAATATTTGGAAATTGGAATCAGAGTACGACCTACGATCGATGTAGAAATTATTCTCGGCGACAATCGTGGGATGTATCTCACGTTACCATATAATACATGGGGTCTACTATGCAACAATCGTGATGCTATCGAAGAACGTTCACGATTACCTGGATCACCTTCGATGCAGATGGATCAATTAACGATAGATTTTTGTGATATCTATAATTCTCCAATTGTAAGGATGATGCTACATAATAAGCCGCTGTATTTCAAACCGGATACAGTATCATTTTTATTAAATCTTGAATCATGTATAGACTATGTGTATCCACGGCTGCATCGAATTAGCAGAGATGTGGAGGCGAAATTTAAAACTTTTGTTAACGTGCTATGGCAGAGCGATGTTGCTTGTGAAACATTAGATGCGCGTCGTGCTGCTAAAATCATATGTGATAGTGAACATTACTGTGAGGATTATCATGTAGATTGCGAACTGGCAGCATGCGCCATCAATGATATTCTAGCTGATGCTCGTGGGAAAAAATGTTAAAATTATATTCTTTTAATTTTAAATAAAATTTCTTAAACGTATATTTTTTCTCCATTTACTTATCCGTCTTCCTCCTCGCCATCTAATTCTAAGATTCAGCGTTTATTTCGTTCTTCACACTGTGAAAATGACATCATCGTATGGAGATGCTCGGGGAGGACTCATATTACACACGATCGCGCGATACATTGCGGTGTTAAGATTGAAAATCATTTTAAAAAATTGGTAGGTTTAGAATAAGATGCGGTGATGGTGGTGGGGGGGGAAGCAACCTCTATTTAAACCAGTTCCTGGACGCTATTCAATCAATCGCTCAGTAGCATCAGTGACTTTCGACGGAACAAATAGTGCTCTGAAAAAATGTATACCATTGATGAAATACTCGCTGGGTGTGAGGATTGTTTCGTTCCGATCGTGCGAGATGACGGCGTAGCTCCATGTGGGGAGAATATATATCGTGACCGGTACGGTGTAATTTTCACATCTTCTCAAAATATTTATGTTTGTTCCTAATACGAGCGAGTACTTTCATAGCTTTGATTGTTCTCTTAGCCCGCGCCAAACGTCACGTATCATGGTCAGAAGATACGCATTAACAACCATGGGTACCAAATATTTGGAAATTGGAATCGACGTAGGCCGTACGGCCGATGTAGAAGTTCTTCTCGGCGACAATCATGGAAATCATCTCATATTATCATGGCATACATGGGGTCTACTATTCGACAACTATGATAACATCGAAGAATGTGCACGATTACCTGAACCGGACTACATGAGGATTGATAATTTATCGTTGGACTTTTTTCGGATCTCTGATTCGCCAATTATAAAGATGACAGATGGTGATGATACAGTGTATTTCACACTGGATACAGCAATATTTTTATTTAGTCTTCGGCCATGTATTGAGTATTTGTATCCGCGGCTGTATCAAACTGCAGAAGATGCGAGTGAAAAATTTGAAACTTTTGTTAACGTGCTACGGCAGAGCGATGTTGCCTGCGAAACATTAGATGCTCGTCGTGCTGCTAAAATAATACGTGATAGCAAATACTACGACGAGGAGTATCTTGTAGATTGCGAACTGGTAGCATGCGCCATCAGTGATATTCTAGTTGAAGCTCGTAGGAAGAAAAAATGTTAAATTATATTCTGTTTAAATAAATTTCTTAAACGTATATTCTGTCTCCATTTTATTTACTCATCTTCCTCCTCGCCTCCTAATTCTAAGATTTGTAGACACTGCATAAATCTATTTCATTCTTCGCGCCGCATGTCACATAATGGTTTGGAAAAATATTTGGGGGTGGGCCAAGGTCATTCTCTCGCTCGGAAAAAATTTCCGGTGGTGGATCGGGGTTTAAAAAAGTTCTCGGGGGTCATTCACTCCCTCCGGTTAGGTCTAAAAGTTTTCGGCGGTGGGTCCGGTCTACGCGGCGGCTCGGCCTGGAGTGATCCCCTCCATCATCGCGGCTTCCCCCACTCCGCGGCTCGTGCGGGCGCAATCGGTTTTCCTCTCCCCGCAGGCCCCGCGCCCATGTTTCCCTCCGCCGCGCTCCCCCGCGCGCCCTCACTTCCCCCCGCCCCCGCGCTCCCCTCAGAGGACCTGCGTTGGAATCCCCTTAACCATACTACTTAAGCTATCGTTGCTACATACTTTGGAACGTGGACAAAACCTGAGCATTTGTTTTCAATCGTGGGATCTGTACGAGTATCCTCTCTTACAGAGCACGACCAAGCATTCGTGGGCTGTGAAGGCATCTGCACAGCTGGAGAAGCCGCGATGCGTGATCCTTGCTCTACAGACTGGTCGAAGAAATGTGATGAGTGAAGACGTTACTATGTTCAACAACTGCAAATTGGCCAATGTAAAACTTTTTCTCAACTCGGAATTTTACCCATATGATGATCTGAACTTGGACTTTGACAAGAATAAGCACGCCATCTTGTATCACATGTATACGCAATTCCGTAAATCATATTATGGGTATAGTTGCAACGAGGCATTATTCACCGTGGCTGAATTTTTACAATTTGGCCCCCTCGTGGTAATTGATTGTTCGCGACAAAATGAGTCGATCAAGAATGGCACCGTGGACGTGCGCATAGAATTCGAGTGTAAAGAGAATGTGCCTGCAAATACTACAGCCTACTGTCTGATTCTACACGATAGAGTGGTTGAATACAATCCATTGACAAACATGGTGCGCAAAATAAATTAAATTACCACGCTACTTGCCCGCCCTCTCCTGTACGAAATTCGCAAAAAAATTTCATCGTGAAAATCGAGATGTTTTACGAGAAAGACTGCATTCTCTCGTCTGTCTTGGAAGCGAGTGGACCTCCAAATTGTATCGATAATGGCTGTACCAACGTTCGTTGACATGCAAGGGTTCATCGTTGATGGAAGATTTGTCGTCAAGGAAGTGGCTGTCCTACGAATGGGAACAATTCTCTCGCACTATATTTTTGGGAGTTCGATGCCGCATTATCTTCTTTCGAAATCTGACAAATCAAGCATCCGCTGGTTAACGGCGAAACATCATGGGTTACGCTGGGACGATGGAGAAGTTCCATACAGTATGGCTAAACGGCTAATTTCGAAAGCTGTAGCTGATGCGATCGATGAAGAAGAGGATGACACATGCCATGTCGTATATGTTAAAGGTCTGCAGAAACGCGACTGGCTTGCGGATTTCCTCGATGAAAGTACGTGAGCAGACGCGGTCATCGAGACGCTGGACATTGACTACGAGGATATCAAATCTCTAAATAAGCTAAATGTAGTTAATACTCTGCGATGTGGTAGACACGCGAAACACTGTGCCATGCAAAATGTATTTAAAATATCCAACTGGTGGTCTAAACACCAGGGAAATTCATAAATAAAATATAATCAATTTTTTAATACGTATAATTTTCTTCACCCTCACCCAACCCAACCTCATGCGTTTGATGTCCGCTAGATTAAGACGATACTTATGCAGAAGTCGTTCGATACACGTTCGATACCCGATCAAAGCCGTTCGATGCACGATCAAGGTGGTATGATAGACGTTCAATATCCGATCAAAGCCGTTCAATACCCGTTCAATGCACGTTCGAAGCCGTTCAATATCCGTTTGATATATGTTCAAAAACATTCAATACCCGTTCGATACGTATTCAAAGTGATGTGGTCTTGTCACATGATGTGTCTAAAGAAGAAGGGAAAAAGATGTGTGGGAATAAGGAGAGGATGGTCTACGAAGAAGAAATGTGCAGTTTGTGAAAATGAATGCGGAGAACAACAGCATCGTACTTTTGCAAAGCTATGCACTTCTCGATTTCATGATAGGAGGGGGTTTTTACATGTGAGAGCTAGGAGATGCAGCGAGACCAGTCGTCTGTTAATTGTGGAAGGCGAACAGTCTGATTTTTAATCGTTAGACATTTGTGCAATTTGTGTAATTTGTGTGGGACAATTTTTTTCTTGTGCTAGAAAAAATGGGATTAAAACGCATCGCCCCGGAGTATGACTCATTGGTATGTACAATATATTTTGACATTATTCGTCTTTAACCATTGAAATCGAGCGAGATTAAAATCAAGTGGACATGTTAATATCATGGTGTTCTATGCTTTAGTATTCACCATCGCCATCGCCATCGCCATCGCCATCGCCATCGCCGTCGCCACCACCCCGTTCGCCGTCGCCGCCGCCTCCGCAGGTATGTAGTTTGCATTGTTTTGCATGTTTCATGTTTATTATGTTTGATATGTGTCATATTTATTATGTTTGTGTATCTGTTCTAGGACCGTGTGCCTATGATTATAATGGCGCTCATGGCACGGGTTCTGGCAGGGGAGGCTGAGGCTGCACCCCTAGCGGTGCATATGCAGCGCTCGGGCCTGGTATTCGGGTCTAGGATGGCGGCCAGATTGCGACAGCCCTGGGTACCTTACCACCAAATGGGGCCCCTGCGACGTCTGCAGCCCCCATCGCCACCATCGCCTCCCTGGATCGATGTGAGGAGGCCGCAGCCATCGCTTCAGGAGCCCCTATCACCTCCATGGCAGTTCGAGGGGGTGATGTTGTCGTCATCGTCCTCGGCGTCATCATCACCGCCACCGTCGCGGCAGTTAACACCACCGCCGCGGTGGTCGCCGCCCCCCGCATGGATGGAAGAGGGGCTCGTGACGCCACCTCTGCAATTGTCATCCGACGAGGAGGATATTTAAATTCTTTTTCATTTTTTTCTTTTGTTATCTCATGTATTTCATCCTTATTAACTATTTTATTACTATTCATATTACTATTATTATATTATATTCACTATTACTATTACTATTCATTCATTATTTGTAACAATATATTATCATTTTTAAACACATATTATTTCTCCATTTTATTCACCCGTCTTCCTTCTCCTTTTGCTGTCTAATTTTAAGATTCGGTGTAAGATTTAGCGTTCACAATGATATTATACTACATTCAACACATGTCGAGACTTTTATCCTTGAGTTCGAAGCCGTTCAATATCCGTTTGATATACGTTCTAAAACGTTCAATACCCGTTCGATACATATTCAAAGTGATGTGGTCTTGTCGCATGATGTGTCAAAGAAGAAGGGAAAGAAGATGCGTGTGAATAAGGAAAGGATGGTCAGCGAAAATGAATGTGAAGAACAACAGCATCTCACTTTTGCAAAGCTACGCACTTCTCGATTTCATGATAGGAGTTTGCATGCGAGAGCCTGGAGATGCAGCGAGACCAGTTGTCTTCAAACATCAAAGAAGTGTAGTACTTTCATTAAAAATTATGGGATATTGGAGGTCGCCCTCCATTTATGATTCGATGAGGTGGCGAGGTATGTACATAACAATATTTTGACATTTATCGCGTTTAACTGTTGAAACCAAGTGCTCTAAAATCAGGTGTTCGTATCAATATTTTACCATGAGTTTCTATGTCTAGGGCTCACACCGTCCCCATCCCCATCACCATCCCCATCGCCACCACGTGGGCCATCACCTCCACCACCGCCGTCGCCCACGTGGTCGAGCGATTGGGGATCGCCGCGGCCGTCGCCGCAGCCGTCGCCACCACCCCGTTCGCCGTCGCCACCACCCCGTTCGCCGTCACCGTCGCCGCATCCACAGGTATGTAATACTTTGCATTGTTTTATGTGTTTCATGTTTATTATGTTTAATGTGTTAGTATTATATTGATGTGTCTGTGTGTTCTAGGCAACGACGTATGGGGCTGCGCGGCTGCGGGTTGCGCGGGTGCGGTTGCACGCACCGCGGTCGGGGGCTCTGCGGCGGCCGCGGTCGTATAGGGGTGCGCGGGTGCGGCCCCCGCCCTCAGCATCGTCGGGACTTTCACCCCCATCACCTCCATCACCCCCCCTCGTCCCCCAATAGTTTTTTATTCCTTTATATTCTTTTCTTTTTATATTCTATTCTATTCTATTTTATATTAAATTTCTATTTACTTTTATTTATATATTATTCAATCTTTTTTATGTAACAATATATATATCTTAAACGTATATTCTGTCTCCATTTTATTTACTCGTCTTCCTCCTCGCCTCCTAATTCTAAGATTTGTAGACACTGCATAAATCTATTTCATTCTTCGCGCCGCATGTCACATAATGGTTTGGAAAAATATTTGGGGGTGGGCCAAGGTCATTCTCTCGCTCGGAAAAAATTTCCGGTGGTGGATCGGGGTTTAAAAAAGTTCTCGGGGGTCATTCACTCCCTCTTAAAAGTTTTCGGCGGTGGGTCCGGTCTACGCGGCGGCTCGGCCTGGAGTGATCCCCTCCATCATCGCAGCTTCCCCCACTCCGCGGCTCGTGCGCGCGCAATCGGTTTTCCTCTCCCCGCAGGCCCCACGCCCATGTTTCCCTCCGCCGCGCTCCCCCGCGCGCCCTCACTTCCCCCCGCCCCCGCGCTCCCCTCAGAGGACCTGGGTTGGAAACGGCATTACCATACTACTGAAGGCTCAGAACTGGCGAATGCACAGACCTAGAGGTAGATAAGTATTAGCCAGCAATATTCAGTTCGCCCCGGAAACAGCAGCGGCGGATTTTCAGTGCATAAATACTGGTGCTCCTTTTTGAATACGCATTTTAAGGTTATAAAACCTCGCTTTCGCAAAGGCATCGAGCTCGCCCCGGAGACGGCAGCGACCGTACACTGCAACATAACTATATCTCTATCTATTCCACATATTTTAACATACAGGGTCATCCGTTAAAACTGCAACCTATGCGCGCGCGAACAGACAAAAATGGCAACACCGCCTCACGGACGCATTCCACTACAATCATGCACCGGCCCAGCGTTCGGAGGGTTACCAGCGACCGTTGGGTAGCAGTGATGCCCGAGCTTCGAAAATTTTAGGCTGGTCACTTTGGTCTCAAATTAACGCCGCAAAGAGCTCTGCGGAATTTCCCGGCCCAGGTAAGCGATCCGCGCCCTTCGCTTTTATGATCGGTTTACCACTCGCACCCCGGATTACTGTAATGCGGTTTGAAAACAATGACAACTGGTCTCGTATCAGTCTTAATTTAAAAAATTTTAGCTACGACAGGGTTGACCGCGGCGCTATACCCTTGTACGGAGAGATTTTTCGCCGCCTGCGTGTAAAAGTCACAATAATGATGCATCGTTCCAACAAATGACATTAACGGAAGCCGGTATAGGCGTAGCGTTGAGTGGCTAATAGGTTAAACATTCAGACACAAAAATTCTAGAAAAAAATTCAAACACCGCTACAATCAAAGACGCGTCCCATTAGTTAGTCCTTACGTCCGATCTATGCATATATGGATAAAATTATAAAAAAGAAAACCAGAACAATAGATTGTGACGTCGGCAGAACTAAGACATATTTGAATAAAAATTTAATTTCTCAATTTATGAAAGTAATGACACAGAAACAACTAGCCCATTGATTATCAACACCACGAATTTTAAAAACAGCATTAAATACAGTATCAAATAAACAGTTTGCAAAAGTTTTTTAAACAATTATGGTTAAAAAATTGATAGAAGAAAAATTAAGTACACGTAAAATATGTTTAATTATCCATCATTAAGAGAGAATAATTTTTCAAATTGCATTCTGATATGTTTTATAGTTCTAAAGTTATACGAAAAAGACCCAAATTTTTCAACCCGGGCCGGAAATTCTGAATAGCTCTCTGCGACGTTAATTTGAAAGAGACCAGCCCAAAATTCTCCAAGCTCGGGCATTACTGCTGTCCAGCTGATGCCGACATATCCAGTGTCTCTCCGAATGCCGGGACGGTGCATGGTTGGAGTGGAATCCGTCCGTGAGGCGCTATTGCTATTTTACCTGTTCGCGCGAGCGCGGGTTGCAGGATAAAAGGCTGACCCTGTACATATCTGTAACATATTCTGTGAAATTTTCTGAATGAAAGGAATGCCAAACTCGATGTCCTTCGAACAATTACTCCGAATGGCCATGAATGCTATATAGTTGCTCATACTTCCTTCCCCTCTTTCTCCTAAAATAATAATATTTCATTATTGTATATGTAATATATAGAGTAGATATATGAATTAACGTATTTACATAACTATTATGAAGTATTATTGTTTTAGGTGAAAGAGCAGGTATACAGGGTGTCCCACGGTAGACTGGACAGCGCCGTGGCTCCTAAAGTATTGGAGATAAAATTTTTTAAAAAATAGGGAATTGCATGGTTCGAGGGGGCTAATAAATTAGCCCGAACGAATTTTTTTTTCGATTATTATTTTAAAAAATACGATGTTCGGTTTTTCAAATAGAACTATTTTTTTTTAAGTCCTGAGTTGATAGTGCGTTTCAAGACAAATTCAATAAGCATCAATGTATACACTTTATTTCCACTGGTTTTTGAGTTATTGCGCTTGCAAATTTACTGATTTTCACTGCAAGAAACTCCTCTGGAATAGCAAGGACCGGGGACGGTCTTACTGGCACCACGGGTGGCACCGCCTGTTGAAATAGATACCTACCTGCGAAAGGTCTACGCCAGGCCCAAAGGCTGGACAATTCTTTTCCGCCAGAAATGCTACTTAGGTAGGTACATCTGCGGTATCGAGAAGCGCATCGTTACTTTTATTTCGCACTTGCTTCTTCTATGCAAGTTGGATTGGTTAGGTTCGGAGGAGTGAAAGTTGCTAGACTAAATTTCAACCATAGGGAGCAGATTGTATCAGAACCAATCGGATTTGCATCCCTCACAAACGGCTGCACTCTTGAAGAGGCCCTCTTCACAGCAATACCTCCTCCCCAATGCCCACCTTCTCTCGCACGGAATACGTCAACGCATGGTTTTGTTTTGATATCGAAGTGTCGCCGTTGGATTCCTTGTGGTTTTCCGATGAAAATCATGCCAAATGTCGTGTAAATCGGACAACTTTTACATAGGGAATACAAATAGCTTGTATCAAAGTAGTCCGATTTGCATAATATTTGGTATGATTTTCGTCAGAAAAACATAAGGAATCCATTCGCGTCACATCCCTCTCGATACGATGAAGAAAAGAATTTCTTAATACGCTGTAATGGATATTTCACCCTCGACTGCGGGGGCTCGACCTCAATTCGTTACGTTCGGCCCAGGATTCGTACTTTTTTCCGGTAAAAGTCATAAAAATCGGACGAGACCCTGCGAAGGGTTGTCCTCACCACGGGGTACCACGCCGCATCTTCTTGACGAACGTCGGGCGACTCCTGCCCGAGAGGAATACGATTTACTTTAATTATAGTACAAGTGTGTTTTGTAATAAAGTGTTTCTATCGTCTCCTGAATTCAACAACTGACATCCAGAGATCTGTGCTTCTACAATCCACCGGCAATACTCCTCGTGGAGAGACACAGTAAGAAAAAGGGTAGCCCGCTGTCAACGTGTGGTCCTCCCGAGTATAAACATGAGCTTCGATATCAAAACAAAACCATGCGTTGACGTATTCCGTGCGAGAGAAGGTGGGCATTGGGGAGGAGGTATTGCTGTGAAGAGGGCCTCTTCAAGAATGCAGCCGTTTGTGAGGGATGCAAATCCGATTGGTTCTGATACAATCTGCTCCCTATAGTTGAAATTTAGTCTAGCAACTTTCACTCCTCCGAACCTAACCAATCCAACTTGCATCCCTCCCAAAAGAACCGGCCATCCGAGCGTAGAAGCAAGTGCGAAATAAAAGTAACGATGCGCTTCTCGATACCGCAGATGTACCTACCTATGTAGCATTTCTGGCGGAAAAGAATTGTCCAGCCTTTGGGCCTGGCGTAGACCTTTCGCAGGTAGGTATCTATTTCAACAGGCAGTGCCACCCGTGGTGCCAGTAAGACCGTCCCCGGTCCTTGCTATTCCAGAGGAGTTTCTTGCAGTGAAAATCAGTAAATTTGCAAGCGCAATATCTCAAAAACCAGTGGAAATAAAGTGTATACATTGATGCGTATTGAATTTGTCTTGAAACGCACTATCAACTCAGGACTTCAAAAAAATAGTTCCATTTGAAAAACCGAACTTGACCATCGTATTTTTTAAAATAATAAGCGAAAAAAAAATTCGTTCGGGCTAATTTATTAGCCCCCTCGAACCATGCAATTCCCTATTTTTTAAAAAATTTTATCTCCAATACTTTAGGAGCTACGGCGCTGTCCAGAGTACCGTGGGACATCCTGTATACTGCAATCTTATGTCCCTGAAATAAAACGAATGTTATGAATATTGTTTAATAATAACACGTAATCTTTGTTCCCTATTTTCTCGCGTTGTACAATCAACTAACAGATAACAATCTATTGTTGCGAGCACCCTATGTAGAGGATTCATGGCCCGCTGGTGCTCGCGACGAAGACAAGAGACAGCGAGAAGAAGGCGATCGGGACGATCGCCTGTCAAGCTGTCATTCGAGAGTCAGCCGTCATTACAAGCAGACGTTTCGATACCCGCATTCCCCCTGCTCTTGTGATTCTATTCCCGTTACAGTTTACCGTTCTTGTTTATGTTCTTTTATCGTTGTTGTACAATAAATCTTTATGCCGAGCACAAAACGTAACTCGTAGTGGCATGCCCACTCGCGCTTCCGCGGTTTCCGTAGAATCTTCCCCTGGAGCGACGGGCGGCCCCTCTATTCGGGAGCTGTTCACCAGCCTCCAACTAGGCATCGTCGGTCAGATGCGAGAACAGCGGAGGGACGACGAGGCCCGCTGGCAGAGCGAAGACCGTCGCAGGGAAGAAAAGGCGCAAGCGGCTCTTGAGGCGCGCTTGTCGAACATGGAGGAGCGGATTCAGGTCGTAACCGCTTCGTTACAGTACGGCCATAGTTCGGTTGGGAGCGGCGCGGCCCCTCCGGGTGGGGAGTATGTGCCTGTTGTAAATAGTGTTGTAAATAGCGTTGTGAATAGTGTTTCCCCGGCACATGTCCCCGCACCCGTCGGTGCGCCCGCCGCTGCCTCTGCGTCGGAACCGCGCGTTCTCAGTTTGGGATACGCTGTGAAACCGACTATGTTTGACGGGAAAAGCTCGTGGGAGGAGTACTTTCGCGGACTGCCCGTTGGAGACCCACGACAAGCTTGCCGCGTCTCAGTTCGTGACGGCATTGTCGAGCTCGGTTATGCAGCGGGAGCTGCGACTCGGCGGTTTTACATCTTTAAGAGCCGCCGTGACTAGAGCTCTTGAAATCGAGGCCATCGAGGCAATGTCTCGCCGCCCTGCGGCGGAATCGGGAGAACGGGACTCGGAAAAGCGGAAGGCTAAACCCTCCAACCATTTTGAAAGGTTTCCGGTGAAGCAGCAGAGGTTCGAAAAGCCCGTGGGGCGGACAGAGGACTCTCCGAGGGAACCGACGTGTTGGCTCTGTGGCAAGTCGGGCCACCTTCAGAAGGACTGCTTCAAGGCCAAGAATGGCCAGGCAAAAACTGGAAATGTCTCCAGGAAACCCTTTGAGGGAAACGGGAAGAGGACGGCGTGAGGGGGAGACGTCGGTCCGAGAAGAGCAGTTCCCCGGTCGTCAAGAGTGTGGCGATGCGGGAGGCGACTGGGCGACAGACTAATCCGGAGGAGGAGATTTTCGTATGTGGTAAAATCTGTGGGAAACCTTGGAAAATAGTTCTCGATACAGGTTCGCCTATCAACCTTCTGGACAAGGAGTTGTGTCCGTCGAAGGACATCGCCCGAACAGGACTAGACATTCGCTCCACTTCTGGGGAGAAAATGAAAGTGTTCGGCAAGGTGAGCCTGGAAGTCGGCGTTGGAGGACACTTGAGTGTAGAAGACTTCCACGTCGTCGACATGGTCGAAAAGTGCATCCTGGAAGCGGCGTTCTTGAGGAGGCACCGCTGCAGCATCGACTTATCCCGGAATGTGCTGTGCCTCCCTGGAAAACCGGAGATACGCTTCGGTGAGCCGGCCGTCGAGAAGGAGAAACTTGAAAAAGGAAGGGAAACGGTCGTCCCCCAGCATTTGGAAGAGCTGTACACACGCTGCTCGTCAGGTTTGTCCGAAGGACAGACAAAGCTATTTGCTGAGCTTCTTTGCGAATTTCAGGATGCTTTCGCCACGCATTCGACTCAGATCGGGAACTGCGACCGGGTGAAGCACTGTGTCTTCACCGGGGATAATCGCCCCATCAAGCAGGCACCGCGGAGGTTGCTTTTACACCGATGAGCGGAAGTGGAGGAATTACTCGGGAAGATGTTGACACAGGGCGTGATCGAGGAATCCCGAAGCCCGTGGTCTTCTCCGATCATCCTCGTTACGAAGAAGGATGGAACCTTAAGGTTCTGCGTGGATTACCGACGCCTGAACGAGATTACGAAGAAGGACTCGTATCCTCTGCCCCGTATTGAGGATACCCTGAACGCTCTCGCTGGATCTTCTTGGTTTTCTACCGTGGACTTGCAGAGTGGGTACTGGCAGATCTCTATGGACGGGAAGGACCGAGAGAAAACTGCGTTTTCAGTGGGGACGGGACTCTGGCACTTCAAGGTGATGCCCTTCGGACTCTGCAATGCCCCTGCGACATTCGAGCGGCTGATGGAAGACGTACTTCGAGACCTGGCCTGGAAAATCTGCTTAGTTTACTTGGACGACATTATTATCTACGGGAGTGACTTTGAGCAGGTGCTCGAGCGCCTACGGACGGTGTTTTCACGTTTGCGTCAGGCTGGATTATTGATGAGCCCCTAGAAGTGCTCTTTCTTTTGCCAGGAAGTTAAGTATCTGGGCCATATTGTAACGGAGAGAGGAGTCAAGACCGATCCGGAGAAGATCAAAGCCATTTCGGAATGGCCGCAGCCGAAGAACGCCACGGAATTAAGAAGCTTCCTAGGATTGTGCACTTACTACCGGAAATTTGTAAAGGATTTCTCCAAGATCGCCAAGCCCCTGCATCGCCTCACCGAGACCAAACAGAGATACCAATGGACAGAAGAATGTCAAGAAGTTTTTCAGGAGCTGAAGAGAGGACTCGCCGGAGCGCCGGTGCTTGCCTACCCCGTGATAGGGAAAGATTTTATTCTGGACACGGACGCCTCCGACTTCGCCATAGGCGGTGTCCTCTCGCAGGAACATGAAGGTCAAGAGAGGGTTGTAGCCTGCTTCTCCAAGACCTTGGGAAAAGCTGAGAGGAACTACTGCGTGACTCGGAGGGAGTTACTGGCAGTAGTGAAGTCCATTGAACACTTCCATCACTACCTTTATGGACGGAGGTTCCTCGTAAGAACGGATCATGCAGCGCTCCGTTGGCTGCTGTCCTTCAAGAGCCCGGAAGGGCAGGTCGCACGATGGATAGAACGACTTCAGGAGTATGACTTCGAGATTCGACACCGGGAGGGGGAAGCTCACGGAAACGCCGATGGACTTTCCAGAAGCCTCCTTGCATCGAAGAAGATTGTAGGAAGTGCGACCGACTCGAGGAAAAGGACACAGAAGAGGAAATGCACTCCACGAAGAGGATTCACAGAATATTCTGCGAAGAAATAAGGAACCAGTGGAAACGAAGTCAGGAGAAGGATGAAGCGATCGGCTTCATCCTTAAAAAGAAGGGGGAAGGGGAGAAGCCCGACTGGCAAGACATTGCTCGTTTCTCCCCACGGACGAAATACTACTGGTCAATCTGGGACTCGCTGGAAGTTCACGAGGGTTTGCTTTTCAGGAAATGGGAGTCCCACGATGGTTCAACGGCCTCGTGGCTTTTGGTAGTGCCACACGAGAGGGTTGCAGAGGTACTAAAGGAGTTCCATGATGCGCCGGCAGCTGGACACTTCGGAGTGAATAAGACCTTGGCTAAGATCCGCCAACAGTTCTTCTGGTCCACGTGTCGACAGGACGTTCAAGAGTGGTGCCGGCGGTGTGACACCTGTGCGGCGAAGAAGGGACCACGTCAGAGGGGAGCAGGGAACCTTCAGGTATACAACGTGGGAGCTCCGTTCGAGAGACTTGCCCTGGACGTTGTGGGTCCGCTCCCGAGGTCCCAGGCCGGGAACAGGTTTATGCTGGTTGTGGCGGACTACTTTACCCGGTGGCCGGAAGTAATCGCGATACCAGACCAGCGAGCTGTCACAGTGGCAAGAGCTCTTCTGCACAACGTAGTGTGTCGTCATGGTGTACCGTTGGAGATACACACGGACCAAGGAAGGAACTTCGAATCCTCCGTATTCAAGGAATTGCTGAAGCTGCTGGGAATCAAGAAGACGCGTACAACTCCTCTGCATCCTCAATCCGATGGTCTGGTGGAACGCTTGAGCAGGACATTGCTCCAATATCTTGCAATGTTTGTTTCAGAGCACCAGCGGGATTGGGACGAGTGGATACCCATGTTCCTCCTCGCTTATAGATCAGCGCGACACGAGGCTACACAGTTAACGCCAGCGATGGTCATGTATGGCCAGGAACTTCGTCTACCCCTGCAGTTATGGAGAGGACTGCCCCCGGAAGTGGAGGAAGACGAGGACGTCGAGCGGGGATAATCCGAATGGGTTCGAGGAAAAATGAAGAGGATACATGAGTTCGTTCGGCGCCGTTTGGATGTTTACAGCTCCAAGATGAAGTCCTGGTACGACAGGCACGTCCATGCGGTGGAATTCCAGCCAGGAGAACGGGTGTGGTTGTTCCATCCACGAAGAGTCAAGGGGAAGTGCCCGAAGCTTCAAGCGGATTGGGAAGACCCTTACACGATTACGGACAGGATCAACGACGTAGTCTACAGGATTCAGCATTCACCCCGGAAGAAGTGCAAGGTGGTCCATGTGCGTCGTCTTGCGAAATATGAAGGAAGGTTCGAAGATGAGTAAAGAGGCTTCTACGAATTCCAAGGACCCGTGGAGGGAAGAACGCTAGACACAGGGACCCGAAGGCTCAAGGAAGAAGATTAATTTAAGCTAATTTGGAGGACTGGGCTGCGGGGGCTGCCCCCGTAGCCTGACCCCCGTTTTTTTGAGTTTGTTACAGGTTCACGATACCCCACGACGAGGGACAAGGTGTCGGGGGACTGCCACCACGGCCTGGATATGCGTCCCCGAATTCCCCGAATGTGCCATAATAGCGTGGTCGTCCGCAGCGAGGCGCAGACATACGTGAAACTGCCTCGCTAGCCCCCCTGGAAGAGACCTTCCTGAGCCCCGGAACATGCTCCGGTGTGGAACGCAGGGGGATCCCCAGGTAGCAGTACGCAAGGGGAGGACAGCAGACGGGAAATGGGGCCCCCTGCCACCGGACGGACGTGCGATGCACGGATCGGTCGGGGGGGACATCGCGGAGACGGGGGCGTTAACAGGACGCACAGGACGGTTGCCCGGGTCAACACCAGATGCTTAGAAGAGGAATGGGGCCATCAAGAAGTCAAGGAGGACAGAAGGAAAGAAGACAGGGCTGACGAGACCGGTGGCCGGGCTGGAGGTTGGGCCGCTTGCATGCTCGTGTTTAGCTGCGATCCTCTGCTTGCATGCTCGGCCTTCCTTCCTGGCTGTCCGGCTCGTTCGGCCCCAACGGACGGCCCAGGGTAGAGCGGCCTCTAATGTTTGTACATTTTTGCAAGGGTACGCTGGAGGAAACGACGTTGGAGGGCAGAGTTCCAGGGACGTCAGGGGACTAGGAACTGGACAGGACTGTTGGAGTTCCGGGGACGTCGTGGGACAAGGAGCCGGAGCCTCCAGAGGAGCGTCGTCGCTGGACTCCCGCCGAGGGAACGCAAGGAATTAGTCGTTGGACGAGCCCGACCATAAAAAGGACCGGACTCTACCCGCCAGTCTCTACCCAAGAAGAAGATGCGCCATCGAAGAAGATGAAGCCCATACAAGAAAAAGTACACAAGACCGAAGACGCAAGTGGAGGGTAGAGACGCGGAGAGCCAGGCACCCACGCCTTGCCTAGGGTTTTTGGGGTGGTATTTCCCCTGGGCGTGAAGGTGAATGCAGAGGCGACGGACGGAAGAGGCCACGTAGTGTCCTTCCCACTCTTCCGGGCCAGGGTGCACCTGCAGTCGACGGAGAACCTGCAGCGGTCGGGACGACCGCTTCCCGAGGGGAGGAGCAGTGTTGCGAGCACCCTATGTAGAGGATTCATGGCCCGCTGGTGCTCGCGACGAAGACAAGAGACAGCGAGAAGAAGGCGATCGGGACGATCGCCTGTCAAGCTGTCATTCGAGAGTCAGCCGTCATTACAAGCAGACGTTTCGATACCCGCATTCCCCCTGCTCTTGTGATTCTATTCCCGTTACAGTTTACCGTTCTTGTTTATGTTCTTTTATCGTTGTTGTACAATAAATCTTTATGCCGAGCACAAAACGTAACACTATATATAGTTTTGTCACTATCTAAGCTTTCGAACAGTACCAATATTTTACTTGATATGCTGATTCCCTACTGGGAATGTTTCCTTGTTAGGTGAACTGCCCCCTCTTCCTAAATATTTTTTATGATTATAAATCAGGAATCTCATAAACCTTTGAAAAAGCTGTATATCATTGGCCTGAAAAGAATTATTCATCGTCAGGGACATGTGAACAGATACATTATTGTGTCCGAAAATATATTCATATCCAATAAGTTATCTCATGTATCTCCAGTGGGTTCATTTGTTTCAATTTTTTGCCGGATGAGATTTACATATTCGATATTGCCAAGTGGCGCGTTAAATCATTTTTCACCTTCTCACTCGCCGCATCTTTCGGACAGAATTATCTTTCAAATTATGGACAGAAAATGACTGATTTTCGTCTGTAGTCATCTGGATATATTACCGTTTTCATACATTTTCTGTGCATTTCCACTGACATGTTTTGCTACTTTTAATGTTTATAATATACTATAGTCAAGGACGGATTTGTATATAGGCTACTTGTGTTCCAGCTCATTATGCTAATGTAGGTTGTATCCAAGGGCGGAAAATTTCGAGCGAAAGAAATTTGAAAATGTAGCAAAATGTTTTTGACTGTAACGATTTATTTTTATTTTTATTTATTTTACATAATCTTTGTCTCACGACTTCGGATAGCTTCCGCTTTATACATTAGTCTTATTTCCTACTTTATGCTTTCAAATATATAAGAATCTGTCTATATTTCTATCTATCTCTCACCGTCTGGTAAACACCTTTATATATTTATATATTTTTGTCTCTATACTCTATTGTACTCTGTTACTCACATTTCCACCCTTCTATCTTCATTCTACGTTCCTAATTATCTCATTGCTAAACTCTCTAACCTTAAAAACTATAAGATAGTTCTTTGTTTAGTAATCCGTTGTACTTTCACTTCTACGTTTCCACCTTTTCCCCCTCCCTCTGACTAGACCCCTCTTCTCTGTCTCTCCACTCTCTTTCTGCTTTGATTTTTCCTTAGTATTTCTATTCCTTTTCCGTTCTCGCCCAGTACCACCCCCAGAAGCTCTTCACTTTTGATTTGTATACATTCTGTTATTACATATTCCAGGTTTTCCTCTTTCGTCCCACACATCCTACAGCCTTTTCTTCCGTTCCTTTCCAGTGTTGGTTTCCACCCATGCCGTTCAAGCATGTATACCTTGCGATTATCTTTCTGTCCCTGTCCTTCATTCTTCCTTCCAGATACTTCGGTATCTGCTCCGTTATTATGCTCTTATATAAGGGCATAATATCGTATTTTATCTTGATTCATTTATTCTCCTTACCCTCTCTGCTCCCCTAACCCTCCAAGTCCTTTCCGACGACGTCTTGATTTTCCATCCTGAGTCCATTAAATTCTTCTTTATTTATTCCTATACTTTCAAAGAATACCCTTTTTCTTGTCTCCCATCTTCCCCCTCCTTTTACCGGCCTCTCTCTCTCCATCTCTTTCATATACTCAACCACTAGCCTCTTATCTGATTTCCTACTTGTCTCTTCATACTCGATTGCCCTCTTTATTTACATTCTTCCGCCACAATGTAGTTGGGGGTTCTTGTTTCTAGACCTATGGCCGAAGCCAGATATATTGGCGAGTAAGTTTCGTGAGGGGTATTCTCTCACCACACAGTTTGCCTGCCTTGGTGGTCCTTTTCTCAACGTCTTCTGACTTGCTCTCGTTCCATCTCGCTCTCGCCTTCGCAGTACAAGAGTGAGCCAAAAGTGATGAGGATGGTGCCAAGCTTCTGGCGTGTAGGCCAAACCGAGCTGTCAGTGTAGAAATGCACACATCAGAATAGGTGTGCGTTAGTTCCGAAAAAATTCTAGAGCTTTATTGGTCAGAACATAGATTCTTTCTCGATAGTTTCATCACATATTGGTCTACGCATAGTTTCGTAACGCATACAACTATTACCCTAAGAATAAATAACAGCCGCACGGCTACGTTCAGGCGGAGCCAAGCAGCGTTCCCGTTACCCCATCATACCCTTCGGGGGGCCACGCAACTCCAACTGACAAATCCACGATCGTCAGATGGTGGTGGCTGATTTCTCCTCGATCGCTGTTCACGAAAACAAATTCACCGGCCAATATATATGGCTTCGACTTTAGTGTCCATTTAAACTTCCTTTGAACTTTATCTAGTCTAGTCTCGTTGTTCCACCTCCATATCTCCGCTCCGAATAAACTCACACTGCCCGCTAATCCTTCTATCAATTTCATCCTTTTTCCGAAATCTTCCCTAAATATTCTTTTTGCAATATTCCACGCACTTTTCATTGCTATCGTCGCCTTTTTAATTATTTCCTCTATGTGCTTTTCTGTCCCTCCGTTTTTCTGCACAATGAACTCCAAGTACCTTATTTCCTTTACTTCCTCTAAGGTTTCTTTCCCCCAACTCCAACTTCTTCCTCTTCCTTTACCCCATTCTAATACCATTCTTTTCGACTTTTCGAGACTTGTCCTTAATCTTTTCTCAACTAAAAATTTCCTGAATCTATTGATCATGTTCCTGAGTTCCGTTTCGCTTCTTGCCAATAACACCACGTCATCTGCATATACAATCGTCCAGAACTTCTTCTTTCCTACCACTACCCCTCCCGCCTGTCCCTTTCTCATTTCTTCCTCTTGGACTCAAAGGGCAACCTTGGCGCACTCCTCTTTCTGTCCAAAATTCCTCTGAATATGCTTCCCCCGATTTAACTACATTCATTGTGTCTTCATATGTCCCCATTACCCTTCTTTATAGCTGTTCACTCGTTCCTGCTTTTATCAGCATCTCGTTCATAATTGTCCTGTCAACTGTATCGAACGCCGCCTTGAGATCCGCGAAGAATGCACATATTTTGCCTTCTCCGCTGAGTTCCTTATTAACTACATAGTCCAATATGTACACTTCATTTACTACACCTCTATTCTTCCTAAAACCGAATTGTGACTGCGGTAGCTTCCCTCCCACTTCCTCTGTTAATTTCTTATTCAAAACGCCAGCAAACACCTTGTAAACTGTGCTCATCAGGGTTATTCCCCTATACTTTACAATCTCCTCCTTATTTCCTTTATTGAAAATTGGACTTACTGCACCCTTATTCCAGTCTGTTGGAATTCCTTCACATCTCCAAATTCCTGTTGTCAGAGCTAGAAATCCCTCCCCTATTCCTCCCTCCATATACACCCACGCTTCATTTTCTATTCCATCCTGTCCCGGCACCTTACCCTTTTATAACTTTCTTAATTGTTCTATAAATTCTTCCCTCGTTATCTCCTGCTTTCCCTCCTCGTTATCAACCTCTCTCTCTCCCATCTTCAGCACCGCTGTTCTGTCCATTCCTCCCAATAATTCTATCAAGTGAATTTTCCAACTAACAATATTTATGTCTTCGCTTATTCTTTCTCTTCTCTTCCTGAATTTGTTTATATATTTTCACACCTCTGCCTCTACTTTAATTCCCTTGTATTTTTCTTCTTCTTCTCTCTCATGCCTCATCTTCTCGTCTTTACACTATTTTCTGTATCCTCTCCTTTTTTCCAGGTATTTTTCACTTCTGATCTTTCCCTTTTACCAATTCCTTAAAACTCATCTAAGCTCCCTTTTCCTTCTTTTCCACTCCTTGCTATGCCACTCTCTCTTCCCCAACCTCCAGGGTGTTATCTTCAGCCTTATTTTTCTTAATAGATTCTTTGACCTTCTTTTTTAATTCATTCCATGCACAGTCGTTCCCCTCCTCTGTGCTAACCCAACCTTCTGATTTAAGATGATAATGACCAATGCATTCTTCAGTTCAGTCACTTCTTTCCATCTCTTTCACCCACTGTTTTCGCTTACTTCCACGTAACTCGGGCCCCTCTATCTCATCTTCCAAAGCATCGGATTCAGTTCTGTCACCCTCTTCTACCACTCTGATTTCTTTCGCTACTTTTTCGTTCGTTATAACGTAATCGATTGCTGATCTCCCCACTTCTCATACAAATGTCATCCCTCCCTCTCTCCCCAGACTTCCTTTCATTATTCCCCATCATCTTTCTTCTATCTTATCGACAAGTATTCTCCCTTCTCTGTTTACCACTTTATCTACTGATCTCCTTGTTTTACTTTTCTCCCCTATCACGCACCTTGGTCCCCTCTCATTCCCTGTCCTAGCGTTGAAGTCTCCACCCATTGTCAGGTACCTTTCTTCTCTCTCTTCTATTCCTTCTGTTATTCTTCACTGCCGTTATAATTCCTCTCGTTATAAGTATCCCTCAAACCTATTACGTCGAAATTATTCAGGTAGTCTTAAGTATCTTTGCATTTGTTCGTAATGCCCGCTATATTCCAGAAACATATCTTTAGTCCCCCCCTTCTCCTTCTCCTTCCCCCATCCCAGCCGCCTCCTCATGCTATTCCCCCATCCCGTTTAGCTTCTTCACCTCCTCTTCTGTCCTCTTCTAGTTTCTTCATTCTTTCATTCCATTTATACCATTTGGTGCCCATTCTGATTTCCATATATCCAACCCAAGTGTCGATTCCATTTTCTCTTTGTTCCTTTGCTAGGTTTCGCAAGTAACTTTGTATTTCCCCTTCCTTACTTGTTAAATCGTCTTTTATAAATACCGCCGTTTGGTAGGTCCCTTCTTTCTTTTCATAATCTCAATCTTTATCTCCCATCTGTCTACTTCCACTATGAATAGTTTCCTTTTTGCCATTTGTGTTCAACATACGTATATTTTGCATTTCCGCCTCCTTTCTTTCTCTTAGAAAGTTATTCACTTCCAATTATATCCAATTTCCAATCAGCTCCTTTTATAACTATATTGTTCTTTCGGTTTTCTTTTTCTTTCTTCTCGCAGTATAGCATGGAGAGTTCCAACGCAAATTTGAGTTTGAAGGCCATTTCCCCCACCCCGACCCCCGACCTTGAAACCCAAATTTGAGTTTCAAGGTCAGCAGAAAATTTCCCGCACGCGACGGGCGGCACACGGCGGTGGATGACGTCTTACAGATGGCGGAGTGATGGGGGGTATAGCGCGAGAGCAGATATCGAATCAATCGATACCGAATTAATATTGAACCGATACCGAAACCGGCATCAAGGAGGAACCGCGGGTAATTGCTACTCTGAAGCGTGGTACCGACTGTCGGTAAGTAGGGAAATATTAATTTTAAGATATTAATATAAATGAAAAACAGAATCTCGGGCGACGGGGCTCGAACCCAAGACCTCTGCGTTACGAGTCAGCCGCCCCCAACGTCAGCTCTCTGACATTAGTCTTTCCCGAATGGTACATATACCGAGCGTTACATGCCATGGGCCGTTACCAAACGTCAACGCATAATAATTATCGGATGATGTCGGGCAATGTCGGCTTTTTACGTGCAACGTCTTCGGGGTACGAGAAAGAGACAGAGCATTACTTTAAAGCTAAAATTCTGGGGGGAGGGAAAGAGAGTGCAATATTTTAAAGCTAAATTCTGGGGAGGGAAAGAGGCAGCACTACATAGTGGTACAATTGCAAGTATTCTAAAGCTAACAGTATTTCAAAATGTTTTTCAATCTTAACGTCGCGTCGCAGCGTATCGCGCGATCGTGTGTAATTTGACCCCTCTGGAGTAGCCGTGCTGGACGATGTCATTTGGCGGCGCGAAGAACGCTCGAATCATAGCCCAGCGTCGGCAGAATTTTTTTTCCATGCTAACATGCGATGAAATTTTTTCCCCAAACGCAGAGAAATAATAATTTTTAATCAACGATCTAGTGAACCATTATGTAGCAGAAATTGTTTAATAATTTATTTTTATCAGAAATTGTTTCGGATGATGTCGGGAAAGATCGACGTTTTACAAACCGCATATTCGGGGATGGAAAAGAGAGAGCATTACTTAGTGATACAATGGCGGTACAATGTAGTAGCACTACATAGTGGTATAATCGCATTTATTCTAAAGCTATCCAGTTATTAAAGTGTTCCGAGTGAACGTCGCAGCGTATCGCGATCATATCAAAATATATGATGAAGAAAACAAGAGTCAGCGTAGAAGAACGAGGAGAAAGAGGAATGGAAAGCAACAGTTAGCCAAGAAGAAGGCGAAGAACAGAATCATAATACTTTTTTAATAGTGAAAAATAGTGAAGGAAATCGTCCATAAAAAGTATGGGAATTATTAGATTGTTACACATGCTAATAGCGAGTCAGATTTTTTTGATAAAAACTACATTTTTTTTAATAGAACCATATTCCACACAATACAAAAGCCCGTGCTACACACACTGGGAATGCGAGAAACTGAACATGACAACGAATATTATGGTCCTTGGGATGGGGTATTACCAGGTTTATACCCCATCGTATATGCAAAATTATTGGAACTGGTGGGCATGCAAGCCAGAGGCCTGATATATACAGACAATAACAATGTTTGCCATCGGACAATTTGTGCCCAGTGATATCGCAGTCTCCCGCAGATGTATAGAGCATCCTATGAGGAGGGGTTCAATCATATATTTACACTTCAAACTCACTACATACATTTCATATATTGTCGAATATGTTTGACACAGATATATGTGTGCCACACCACAGAAAAGTGTAGTGCATGCATAGAGGAGTATTTTAATTTATCTCAAAATGAGTGGTACACCATAAGAATCGGGTGAGCTGTCAATGTTGTCACCCGCTGGTGACTACTTTTTTAATAATTTTTTTGCTTTTATATTTTGTCCCCATGTTTACTTTCCTTCATTTTCCACATCCTGGCCATGTGCCATTGGATGTCTATCAAACGCCTGTTGTACCACTCAGATCGCGTGTCGAACGTGTATTGAAGGCCTGTTGTACCACTCTGAACGCGTATCGAACGAGTATTGAACTGCTTTGATCGTGTATCGAACGGGTATTGAGCGCTTTTGATCTTTATCGATCGGATATGGAACGTGTATCGAACGCTTTTGATCGTGTATCGAACGAGTTTGGAACGGGTATCGAACTGGTTTGAACGTACATCGACCGGCTTTGACCGCGTACCGAACATGTATTGAACCACTTTGACCGTGTACCGAACATATATTGAACCACTTTGATCATGTATTGAACGTGTATGGTACCGCTTTGATTGTGTATGGTACCAGTTTGATCGCGTATTGAACGACTTCTAAATAATTGCACCCATCGTCTTAACCTGGCATACATCATATTTAGGAAGTTGGTTTGGGGAGGGTGAAGAAAATTATATGCATTTAAAATTAATTATATTTTATTTATGAATTTCTCTCTGGTGTTTAGACCACCAGTTGAATATTTTAAATACATTTTGCAAGGTACAATGTTTTGCGTGTCTACAACATTGCAGAGTAATAACAACATTTAGCTTAGTTAGAGATTGGACACCCTCGTAGCCAATGTCCAATGTCTCAATGATCACATCCGCTCTCGTATTTACATGGAGGAAATCCACAAGCCAGTCGCGTTTCTGCAGCCCTTTAACGTATACAACATGGGATGCGTCATCTTCTTCATCGATCGCATCAGCTACAGCTTTCGGAATTAGCTGTTTAGCCATACTGTATGGAACATCTACATCGTCCCACCGTAGTCCATGATGTTTTGCCACCAACCACCGAATGCTCGATTTGTCGGATTTCGTAAGAAGATACCGTGGCATCGAACTCCCAAAAATATAGTGTGAGAGAATTGTTCCCATTTGTAGGACAGCCACTTCCTTAACGACAAATCTTCCATCGGCGATGAACCCTTGCAGGTCAACAAATGTTGGCATGACCATTATCGGTACAATTTAGAGGTCCGCTCGCTTCCAAGACAGACAGGACAATGTAAGTAGTATAGCTATGCCGGTTCTAACCCAAATTTGAGTTTGAAGGCCATTTCCCCCACCCCTCCCCCTCCCATCAAACTCAAATTTGAGTTTCAAGGTCGCACGAAATCCATCGCAGCGGACGACGCGACGGACAACCGGGCGGCGGATGACGTCATACAGATGGGCGGAGTGGTGGGGGGTATTAGCGCGAGACCAGATATCGAATCAATCGATAACCGAATCGATACCGAATCCGCATCGAGGAGGAACCGCGGGTGAATTGCTGCTACTATCGGGCGTGGTATCGCCACAGTCGGTAAGGAAGGAAATATTAATTTAAGATATTAATATAAATGAAAAAAACAGAATCTCGGGCGACGGGGCTCGAACCCAAGACCTCCGCGGTACGAGTCAGCCGCCTAACCAACTCCCCCAACGCCGACGCTGTAACATTAGTCTTTAATAAATGGTACATATACAGAGCGTCACCAAGCATAATACATTATTTTTTCATCGGACGATGTCGGGCAATGTCGGGAAAGATCGGCGTTTTTACACACCGCGTCTTCGGATGGATGGGAAAGAGAGAGAGCATGCATTCTAAAGCTTAAATTCAAGGGAGGGAAGAAGACAACAATACACAGTGGTACAGTCGCATGCATTCTATAGATAACAGTATTTCAAGCGCCGCCGCGTATCACGCGATCTCGCGTAATTCGACTCCTCTGGAGCAACCATCATGTAGCGGTGTGAAGAAGGCGTGAATCTTAAAATTAGGAGGCGAGGAGGAAGATGAGTAAATAAAATGGAGACAGAATATACGTTTAAGATATATATATTGTTACATAAAGAAATTAATATAAAACAGAATAGAATATAAAAAGAAAAGAATATAAAACAATAAAAAACTATTGGGGGACGAGGGGGGGTGATGGAGATGATGGGGGTGAAAGTTCCGACGATGGTGAGGGCGGGGGCCGCACCCGCGCACCCCTATACGACCGCGGCCGCCGCAGGGTCCCCGACCGCGGTGCGTGCGACCGCACCCGCGCCACCCGCAGCCGCACAGCCCCATACGTCGTTGCCTAGAACACACAGACACATCAATATAATACTAACACATTAAACATAATAAACATGAAACACATAAAACAATGCAAAGTATTACATACCTGTGGATGCGGCGACGGTGGCGGCGAACGGGGTGGTGGCGACGGCTGTGGCGACGGCCGCGGCGATCCCCAATCGCTCGACCACGTGGGCGACGGCGGTGCTGGTGGTGATGGCCCACGTGGTGGCGATGGGGATGGTGATGGGGGTGGGGACGGTGTGAGCCCTAGACATAGAAACTCATGGTAAAATATTGATACGAACACCTGATTTTAGAGCACTTGGTTTAAACAGTTAAACGCGATAAATGTTAAAATATTGTTATGTACATACCTCGCCACCTCATCGAATCATAAACGGAGGGCGGCCTCCAATATCCCATAATTTCTAGAAGAAGAACTGCACGTCTTTAATGTTTGAAGACAACTGGTCTCGCTGCATCTCCAGGCTCTCGCATGCAAACTCCTATCATGAAATTGAGAAGTGCGTAGCTTTGCAAAGTGAGATGCTGTTGTTCTTCACATTCATTTTCGCTGACCATCCTTTCCTTATTCACACGCATCTTCTTTCCCTTCTTCTTTGACACATCATGCGACAAGACCACATCACTTTGAATACGTATCGAACGGGTATTGAACGTTTTAGAACGTATATCAAACGGATATTGAACGGTTTCGAACTCAAGGATAAAAGTCTCGACATGTGTTGAATGTGGTATAATATCATTGTGAACGCTAAATCTTACACCGAATCTTAAAATTAGACAGCGAAAGGAGAAGGAAGACGGGTGAATAAAATGGAGAAATAATATGTGTTTAAAAATGATAATATATTGTTACAAATAATGAATGAATAGTAATAGTAATAGTGAATATAATATAATAATAGTAATATGAATAGTAATAATAGTTAATACGGATGAAATACATGAGATAACAAAAAAAATGAAAAAGAATTTAAATATCCTCCTCGTCGGATGACAATTGCAGAGGTGGCGTCACGAGCCCCTCTTCCATCCATGCAGGGGGCGGCGACCACCGTGGCGGTGGTGTTAACTGCCGCGACGGTGGCGGTGATGATGACGCTGAGGACGATGACGACAACATCACCCCCTCGAACTGCCATGGAGGTGATAGGGACCCCTGAAGCGATGGCTGCGGCCTCCTCACATCGATCCAGGGAGGCGATGGTGGCGATGGGGGCTGTGGACGTCGCAGGGGCCCCATTTGATGATAAGGTACCCAGGGCCGTCGCAATCTGGCCGCCATCCTCGACCCGAATACCAGGCCCGAGCGCTGCATATGCACCGCTAAGGGTGCAGCCTCAGCCTCCCCTGCCAGAACCCGCGCCATGAGCGCCATTATAATCATCGGCACACGGTCCTAGAACAGATACACAAACATAATAAATATGACACATATCAAACATAATAAACATGAAACATGCAAAACAATGCAAACTACATACCTGCGGAGGCGGCGAAGGCGGCGAAGGTGGCGGCGACGGCGATGGCGATGGCGATGGGGATGGCGATGGCGATGGCGATGGCGATGGTGAATACTAAAGCATAGAACATCATGATATTAACATGTCCACTTGATTTTAATCTCGCTCGATTTCAATGGTTATAGACGAATAATGTCAAAATATATTGTACATACCAATGAGTCATACTCCGGGGCGATGCGTTGCAATCCCATTTTTCAAGCACCAGAAAAAAATTGTCGCACACAAATTACAAAAATTGCACAAATGTCTAACGATTAAAAATCAGACTGTTCGCCTTCCACAATTAACAGACGACTGGTCTCGCTGCATCTCCTAGCTCTCACATGTAAAAACCCCCTCCTATCATGAAATCGAGAAGTGCATAGCTTTGCAAAAGTACAATGCTGTTGTTCTCCGCATTCATTTTCACAAACTGCACATTTCTTCTTCGTAGACCATCCTCTCCTTATTCCCACACATCTTTTTCCCTTCTTCTTTGGACACATCATGCGACAAGACCACATCACTTTGAATACGTATCGAACGGGTATTGAATGTTTTTGAACATATATCAAACGGATATTGAACGGCTTCGAACGTGCATTGAACGGGTATTGAACGGCTTTGATCGGATATTGAACGTCTATCATACCACTTTGATCGTGCATCGAACGGCTTTGATCGGGTATCGAACGTGTATCGAACGACTTCTGCATAAGTATCGTCTTAATCTAGCGGACATCAAACGCATGAGGTTGGAGGTTGGAGGTTGGGGAGGGTGAAGAAAAAAAACATTTATGTATTAAGAATTGGTTATATTTTATTTAAGCATTTCCCTCTGGTGTTTAGACCACCAGTTGAATATTTTAAATACATTTTGCATGGCACAGTGCTTTGCGTGTCTGCCACATCGCAGAGTATCAACTACATTTAGCTTATTTAGAGATTTGATATCCTCGTAGTCAATGTCCAGCGTCTCGATGATTACGTCTGCTCTGGTATTTTCGTCGAGGAAATCCGCAAGCCAGTCGCGTTTCTGCAACCCTTTAACATATACGACATGGCACGTGTCATCCTCTTCTTCATCGATCGCATCAGCTACAGCTTTCGAAATTAGCCGTTTAGCCATACTGTATGGAACTTCTCCATCGTCCCAGCGTAACCCATGATGTTTCGCCGTTAACCAGCGGATGCTTGATTTGTCAGATTTCGAAAGAAGATAATGTGGCATCGAACTCCCAAAAATATAGTGCGAGAGAATTGTTCCCATTCGTAGGACAGCCACTTCCTTGACGACAAATCTTCCATCAACGATGAACCCTTGCATGTCAACGAACAGCCATTATCGATACAATTTGGAGGTCCACTCGCTTCCAAGACAGATGAGAGAATGCAGTCTTTCTCGTAAAACATCTCGATTTTCACGATGAAATTTTTTTGCGAATTTCATACAGGAGAGGGCGGGCAAGTAGCGTGGTAATTTAATTTATTTTGCGCACCATGTTTGTCAATGGATTGTATTCAACCACTCTATCGTGTAGAATCAGACAGTAGGCTGTAGTATTTGCAGGCACATTCTCT
Organism: Andrena chrysosceles; assembly: GCA_963855975.1. Lineage (NCBI taxonomy): Eukaryota > Metazoa > Arthropoda > Insecta > Hymenoptera > Andrenidae > Andrena > Andrena chrysosceles. The sequence goes on along the minus strand of OY979767.1, from coordinate 58,689,498 downwards.
TTACACTCGAATTCTATGCGCACGTCCACGGTGCCATTCTTGATCGACTCATTTTGTCGCGAGCAATCAATTACCACGAGGGGGCCAAATTGTAAAAATTCAGCCACGGTGAATAATGCCTCGTTGCAACTATACCCATAATACGATTTACGGAATTGCGTATACATGTGATACAAGATGGCGTGCTTATTCTTGTCAAAGTCCAAGTTCAGATCATCATATGGGTAAAATTCCGAGTTGAGAAAAAGTTTTACATTGGCCAATTTGCAGTTGTTGAACATAGTAACGTCTTCACTCATCACATTTCTTCGACCAGTCTGTAGAGCAAGGATCACGCATCGCGGCTTCTCCAGCTGTGCAGATGCCTTCACGGCCCACGAATGCTTGGTCGTGCTCTGTAAGAGAGGATACTCGTACAGATCCCACGATTGAAAACAAATGCTCAGGTTTTGTCCACGTTCCAAAGTATGTAGCAACGATAGCTTATTAACGTCATTTAACGTCACATGGGGCATCCGCCATTGTAGCTTAACCAATTCAATTTCTGGTTCCAACATCGGCGATCCTATCAGAGCATTGTTGTCGTTGCGCGATCGTATTAAAATCAATTCGTGACGCGCATTAATAATCATGCGTTTGTAGTCCTCACAAAATCCCAGCAAATATTTGAGTGGGATGCAAAAATTGAAATGACTTTTCACTATTGGCCCATCCCGCCGTTTCAACCCCCATCCAACATTCTCCATATTTTTGTCTTCGCCAGATGTCAGCGATACATAGTTTTTAAGCGTGCTAGTTATTCCAACGTTTCTGCGGCGATCAATCTCCACGCCATTCAGCTCGTATCGAATCTCATCGAATAAGAACGCCATGCAATTATTTCCCAACGTCACCGTTAATGCATCTTTTGGCTTATTTATCTTCAATTTCCCCTCCACATAGAGAAAACTTTCACACGGCAATGTGTATAAATCCTGCTGTTGTATCGGTATTCTTATCTCATCGCTGTATCCAAACGTTGTGTTGACGTATGGGTTGTATGTGTGAGTCTGAAGCTTGACGATGCGATCATCAAACGTCGGCTTCCCTCCAATACTTAGAATGTCAACCATTTTCAACCTAAATGCGCACAATGAATCCCAATGATTTCAAAAATGCAATGTTCACAGCACTGAGCCTCTTCTTTTTAGCGTGATCGGAGCTGTTGCAGTTGTTGTTGCAGTTGTAAACAATTTCACTTGGAAGAAACGGGTTTCTAGAGTCGTTCAATACAAGCATCTCTTTCGTTCGCACTACATGTATTATCGTCGTCGCCGTCGTACGTGCAATCTGATGGTAATCTCTTCACCTCGAAAATCGAGCAACCGTCCGTTTTGATCCACAACGCGTATCGTTAGATCCGTAATGATCCGTGCGGTGATTGGAAGGTAAATGATCTGCGCGGGCGTTTCCGATATCTTATATCCTGGTGGAACTCTCGGAGAAAATTCATGTATCGTATGGACACGCCTCCCACTGTTGTACGCACCAGCGGTCACGCTACATTCTATACGAACAATGTTCACGTTCATGATATTAATTGGATCGTCCGATTCGTGCCACCGTCCTGGTTCTAATACCCGATTCGTCGAGAATCCCAATAGCGATCCAATGTTATTAGGCTTTGTAAAATCTATGGTGAACCGACAGTACAGTTCGCTTTTCATGGTGTTGTTGTTGGGACGCAACACTATTGGATACGCATCGTTGTCACCACCATCGGTACCGTCGAGATTTTGAGGATACCGTTCGAGTAATCGCTGCTTCAAATACTTGGCAATGGCGTCTAGTTCGTAGGAGCCATGGGGAATCGTAATGTATTCAGGAGTGGTGTCGACGCTGTTGCTGATGTCATAGTTTACGGTGAAGTAGAATTTATCATTGCTCGAGTCGATGTTTGGTATGGTGTGATAAGTTTCAAAGGTTGTTAGACCAAGCTCGTAATCATCGTCACTCAAATCTATGGGTGGAAAGTAGCTCACCGCGAGGGTGCTACTCTTGCCGGTTAGAGTGAATGTTAACGACATATTCCGAACTGTACGGCTCGATTAGTACTGAATCAGAGTGGCGGGAAATCAATCCTTAAATTTGGTACCGATCGTTTGTAGAAAGCGTAGACATAGTTGTCCACAATTGCTCTGATCGTACTTTTGATAAGACGTTCGATTGTATTCAATTTTCACAGCATCCTTATCCAGATATTTTACCAATTCCTTGGGCGGTCGAAGATTTCCAAAGCTGTCGAAATATATAGCTCGACACCCTCTCTTCGCATATGCCACCCAATGAGTCCCCGACCCCTCGACATTGTCCAAATTTACAATACCGCTCTCGTTTCGACGTACTCCTCCGACTGGTAGCGCGTTTCGCATAAAAACACCTCTAAAGAATGGAATACGCATACGTTTTGCCAACTCCTCCAATTGTGCATCGGTAGTTACACCCGCGGGCATTTTTATTTTTTTTTCGACGTTTTTTTTTTTCGTTTCGATATTCCCTGTCCACGCTTGTATGGTGCGAGATAAAGTCCGCGACCTTCCATGGAGCGATTATGACGTTGCATTTCCTGCAGCTGATGTTGTGCCGCCTTATTATCGTTTACCGCCTTGGCGATCCCCGCCGCTCCACCAGCTAATGATCCGAGAACACCTAGCAGCGGGAGAAGTGGTAATATACCACCCCGATTTGCCACCGGAAGAATCCACTTTTTCGGCGCTCTCTTTGGAGTACTTTTGCGGGGTTTTCTTTTCATCCCCATTCCGATTTTCGTCTTGGCCTTCATAGCTGCCCAAACAGCTGTAGCAGCACCTCTTTCACCCAGAGTCGAGTCTCGCGCAACGATGCGTTTTCGCGCTTTGTCAGCGAGAACTTTATCTGCCGCGTGCCTTTCGCCGAGGTCGTTGCTGTACGAATACGCAATATCGTGTTCGCGACACGCCGCGTCCAACGGATTGATACCTTGATCCCCTCTAGCCAATCGTTTTGCCAGATGTGTTCCTGGACCGCAAAACTGGTATCCCGGAATATGTAATTCGATAGGTAGCGCGTTTATTGCTCGATTTAACAAACCACAGCCTTTCTTTACTCTCGTCGGCGACATTCGCTACAGTTTTTAATCAATGGTGCTGGACCGTCGATATGCGTTCGTTGCCAAGGACGATTATAATGCTCCAGACACCGACGATACTGCCGAACCTCAGAATCGGCTTTTATGTGCTCGGGGAGTCTGTCCCACAACTGATCAATGTGTCTCCCAAACTCTCGGAGTAGAATAATCTTTGGTATATATTTCAACTGCTCAGAGGTTAGGTCTCGAATATCACAATTATCAGACAGGATCAGAAGCATTTTGAATACTGAGCTGTTTTGAGTCGATGCGGACCTATAAATAGGGCGCTTCGACGTATCAAAATCATTTTTCACAGTTTGCGGAGAGGATGCGATTCGTGCGACAACCTGTAACGATACGCGTGACAAATTTTGACGATAAATCACGAGTTATGTCTTCGAAAACCAGACGCAGACATGGTAGCATGCTACCAAACACTATACGCTGCCTCGTTTGTGGCCCATCAAATTGCGGAAAGACAAACGTGTTGGTGAGCTTGTTGGAAAGTCCTCACGGCGTCCGCTTCGAGAACGTGTACGTGTACTCCAAGTCGTTGCAACAGCCGAAATATCAGTATTTGGAGAATTTATTGACTCCGATAGATGAAATTGGCTACTTTACGTTTTCGAATAACAGTGACGTCATCCCACCGTGCGAATCGCTTCCGAATTCTATTTTCATCTTTGATGACGTGGCATGCGACAAGCAAGATACGATAAGGGAATACTTTGCAATGGGGCGCCACTCAAACGTTGACTGCTTCTATCTCTGTCAGACGTATGCAAAGATACCTAAACATCTTATACGCGACAATGCCAATCTGTTGATTCTGTTTAAGCAGGATGGTACCAACTTGAAACATGTGTACAACGATCACGTAAACACTGACATGTCTTACGAGGATTTCTGCGCTTTGTGTCGTAATTGTTGGCAACGGGAGTATGGTTTCGTGGTAATAGACAAGGATAGCGCGATGTCCAATGGACGTTACAGAAAGGGATTTAACGAGTTTGCCGTACCGTGAGACGGTCAATTGTCATCAACACATCGGTGGGAAAGCAACGTCAGCGGTACAACGATGATTGATATCGATACTCTGGAGATTAAGGATCGCGAGAGAATAGCGAAGGAAATTGCAAAAACTAGCGAATCCATTCGCAAGAAACATCAGGCTTTGAAGACAGGCAAGATGGAGGAAGATGTCGCGTTGGAGAGATACTTCAAACCTATCGTCGAACCCTTAAAACATATTGTTGAAAATACCTCAGCGGCAGAAGCTAGCACATCACCACTGATGAGCATAGACGTTGAAGGGAATGAAACATTAACGCCTAAAAAAATCCATCCGAAAACACATCGCGCAAGACAAAGAGGAAACGGCACATGTCGTCTGAATATTCACCCATAACCTCAACACCAGTTCAATCGAAGCATAAACGACGGAATGCTACATCAAACGAGTCTCCCGTTCCTCACACACCAATAAGTACATTTCCCAGTGTACAATCGCTCGCAACTATTGATGACGACGTTTTCGAAACTAGTCCCAATGAGTCGTTTGTAACATCTATCAGACAGCAACTTCAAACATCCGAGGGACAAGAAACGTTTCGCAGTCATTTCGGTCCGCTGGGGCAAAAATACATGAGCGCGATCCTAAGTGGTGATAAGGATACATCAATGGACTATGTGTACGGTGTATACTTTGGCAATAGTGGAACGATGCTTGGGGATAAGGCTTTCGATATAGACAAGGATGATAATATAATCATAGATGGTGTAAAATACAGAGGAACACCCGGTCTTTACGAACTGATTTTCAAGAGAATTCCCAATGATGCTATATACACCGATGCTGATAAACAAAAATACAAAAGTATACTGCTGGCGACGAATGCCCACAGACGCGGTCATGGTGCTAAAAATCCCATATTGAGCAACAAGGGATACAAGTACAGACATGTAATTGCACCGCTAATCCCACGCACATCAGTCAATAAAGCAGGGAAAGGTCTTAGGACACCACGAGCCATGGTGGTAAACGATAACAAGATCGATTACGTACACTGGGACGATCCCAACGAGCTGGTGGATCGATTGCGTTTGTTGGAAGCGTCACGTCAGGCGGGTAACAACTCTCATGATCCCGAAATTCTATCGATTGTCGAGGAACTACGCGAGGTAGGCCTCATTATATAAATTAAGCCGCACGCCAATGATGTGCACTGTATGCATTGAGATGCCGATCAACAAATTTGGGGTATCGCTCGAGAAGAGTGGAGCAGCTAGAATGGACTATTACAAATGGAGTGGTTTGCTTCGAAATTACATGCGAGATAACGCTCTTTGCGTGGTTGGTGCCGACTTTGATGCAAAATCATGCAAGATACGACGCGTAGCTCAACCGGTGGCTGACACCGATGCTGTCAATAAACTATACATGGAAAAGAACATTAAACTTTTGAGAGAGCGGCAGGAAGAATTAGAGAGGAAACTGATCGCGTTTCAAAGAGATATGCTGACGCTGCAAAACAGCGTTCAAAAGATATCGCAGGCGTCGAATTCTATCCCGCAGCAGCGCTGCGAAGGAGAATCATGTGAGGCGGATGAACTTGCCCCTGGACCGATTGGGAGCACTTAATGAACGTGCCCGATAATTATCGCATCATTCGTGTCAAAGACACCTCTGCGATCAAACATGCAGCCATTATCAAAATCCAAGAGTAAAGAAAACCACGGCCACAAGAAGCTACAACTCGTTGAGGAATTGCATGCTCCAGCTCGAAGACATTTTCCGCGGAGGCGTGTCATAGTGCATGGATACGATGATCTGTGGCAAGCTGACATTGTAGAAATGCGTCCATACTCACGATTCAACCAGGGTCACCACTACAAACTCACCGTCATCGATGTGTTGAGCAAGTATGCATGGGCGTTGCCGCTCAAGACTAAAAGTGGTGCTGAGGTGACTAAAGCGTTTGCAAAGATATTTAGAGATCGATATCCGAAAAATTTGCAAACCGATCAAGGGAAAGAATTTTACAACGCTGATGTGCAGAAACTCTTGGCAAAGCATAACGTTAATCATTATTCGACGTATTCTGTGATGAAGGCCTCCGTCGTAGAACGTTTCAATCGAACTTTGAAAAACAATATGTGGAAACTGTTTACGCTCAATGGATCCTATACATGGACCGATGCTCTACCAAGTCTACTTGCAGAGTATAACGCACGAAAACATAGAACCATCGGAATGCGTCCTTGCGATGTTACCCCTGCGATCGCCGATAAGTTGCTAGCCAGCGTATACAGCAACATAAAGATCGCTGCTCCAGCGAGATTCAAGTTGGGCGAGTTCGTGCGCGTGAGCAAATTTAAAACCATATTCGATAAAGGCTATACGCCGAATTGGACAACGGAGGTGTTCAAGATAGCCAAAGTACAAGCAACTAATCCTGCAACGTATCTGCTGGTCGATTCCTGTGGAAAACCTGTTGCCGGAGGATTCTATGAACACGAGCTGCAACGCGTCACCGATCCTGATGTGTATCTAGTGGAAAAAGTCTTACGTAGGAAGGGGGATAAGGTGTACGTCAAGTGGTTGGGATTTGATAAATCACACAATTCTTGGATAAATAAAAATAATGTATTGTAGCATAATAATACATGGTTCAATAAATACAATGATACATACATATGTGTGAACAATTTTTTTATACATTAATTCCACCATTTATATTTTACACAATAAATAGAATAAACACAATAATAATTTTATATTATACATTCTCAAATAATTTTATATTATACAATAAATACAATTTCTATTTTACAATGGGATATTATAATGACCCCAGGGCAGAGTGTCGATCGAATTGGGTACGATATGCCGCTTGTCATCGTGTGGGCTTAGAGCGATTTTAGATTCTGAAATGGTGTACACTTTATGATATTTAGACCGTATACATGATTGTCTGCGAACCATTTCGATCTCCCTATGCAAACATTGCGCGTAGTCGTCGAAAGTTATCGTTCTGGCTATGACGTTGGTCTTGACGCCTTTCGCCTTTTTCGTATCTCTTTTGCCGTCTACGCGAAGTGCATACATTTTCGCTCTAAGACCTACGAATTCGGTCATTATCGCACCGTTATTTTCATCCTTCATCAGCCCCGGAACCTTCTTATTTACGCGCGGCATATTATATGGATTGTCTGTAGGATAATCGCTCGTGTCGAATCTATCGATATTGTGTTTCATGGACTCGTAGATATCATCGCATTGAATGTGATAAATGAGACTATCTGTGTCGGTATATAGAATTTTACAATTTTTTCCATGCTTGGGCGACATGTACTCGTGGTGAAATTCGTACAAACAAATTTTTGATATGTCCAGAATGCACATACCCACATATATCGGCTTGTTGAATTTCACCTCGAGTTTTCGCAATTCAACAGCTATTAAATTTTCCGAAAAAACACTTCTGCTGTGGAAATTCGGTTTCGCGATCTTTGCCTCCGCACCATATCGCCCTTCCCAATGTGTCAAAAGTTTTACATTCACGTGATTTCGTACATTTTCCATAGTTTTACCAAATACCGCGTTGTTCATCAATTTGTACAAATTTTTTTCAAAGTCATTTGTCGCGCTTGTTCTGAACCGTGTATTGAGTTCGATGTAATCGCGGAGCCAGGGAGATTGAGCGAATTGAAGCACGCGGTGTATCTTTGTAATACGAAGACCGTGACGCGTGCACTGCTGCAGGTTGCGGTAATGGATAACGTAACGCTGCTTATCGTATACCGTCGCGAGTAATTTGTCCTGCCTGCTGCCAGGTGGTTTGGTACGCGTCGGACAGAACGGTAGATCGGCATGAGCGTCGTGCAGACGTTGTGGATATTCCAGATCTACCTCGAGAATGTACCCCGTGGGCGAATCGACTTTGATTGATGATACGTCAAACTTTGCGACATCTTCGACCCATTGAAATTTAGCGTATGGTAGGGGCTGACACATTGCCCACCCATACAAATTATTCACATCAAAGTACATCAAGTACGATGACTCTTCCGATGCGTCGTAAGATGGCATGTACTTGTTATTGGCATGTGCGTATCTTCCGGAACATTGGCTTAAACCACCACGTATACCGCGTTCGATAAACATGACCATATCAACGTCGGTGAGCAATTCGAATTCAATTTTGGTATGCTTTAGCATGGCATCCCACGTGAAACCAGGTAGAGTATAATAATGCGCCGAATCTAGTCCATAACTCTTGATACAACTTTCGCGAAAATTTTCAAAAATATCTGCCAATAACAAGACATCTGTTTTCAAATACAAGTCGCTGTATTCGCCCAAGGTTCTAATCCCGAAACGTTGCCAGATAGTCTCAGCGTGCGCGTAATCGCTCTCGGATACAGTCTCGCCCGTTAACGAACTGTAGAATGACTCGCGCGGCGGTAAGCATGGATCCTGCAGCTTGTTCGCGCAATCAAGGTATTCGTACGGAAAGACGCCTTTTCGCGTCAATAAATTGAAATCTTCGGTGGATAGTGTTTCAAATTTGGATCGTAAAATTTTTAATTGATCTGTGCTAAGGAAAGATGCTAATTTGTCGAGACTGGTATTGAGAAATTTGTACGAATCGATGAATCGTAATTTAATATTATTTCGCGAGTCTGCTTCAGCCGTATCTTCGACATTTTTTGTGAATGAAATATATTTTTCTTTAGTTATGGGTAATACATCAACGTGACCGTCGAAAGCGGTAGCTATTTCCTCGATAATGAAATGCGAATCGTAGCCGGATAAATTATGGAAAACTATGGGGATGTAAAACGCATTTTTATAATTTAAATTGCACTCCGAATGTGCCGGGCCTCTAAACCGTCCGGATAGATGGCAATGATCGCGAACTCGTACATCGTCAGCCTTGAATGATTCTTCGCAAATATGACAGTGTGTTGCATCGCGAAATGTCGTCAACTGTTCCGGAGTTAAATCCAGCATTGGAACATTACTGGTCAAGATGGGTTTGGCGAAGTTTGCAAATTTTTTTAGTTCCTATACGAACCATGAAACGCAATCTGCGTCGCGGCAACATCGATACGTCGATAGCGATGTATCATAGGAACAATGCATATAATATGCAATACTGTGTACTTTATGGTGCTGATACGTATGTAACTTATTATCTAGATCACCCACTCGATTGTCTTCTGTTTTTTCAATGATGCACTCCAGATCTGCATATACCACGAAGGGGAGCCGCTCCTTCCTGCAGTGGTTGTTGAAGCTGAGGAGATTTTTGCCTTCGGTGGGCAGCAGGATGGCGCAATCGTTCATTTGCCCACAGTCCACTGCATGGGCCTCCAACTTCTCGGCAGATCCGAAATAGTGCATGCACCTGTAAACCCAAAAAATTTTTTTATTTAATTTGTTTCATGAGATATTTCAACATTTCATAAATTTTCTATACGTACCGATCGCAGATGAATTTCTTTTTCTGGTGCCTGCTCAACTGGGTGCTCACCAGCCGGGACAAGTTCTTGATCAGTATAAAGTGCCCTACATCGCCGTGTTCTTGATTCGGCGTGTAGAGCAGGTTGACGTGTCGATCCCTCTTTTGGCTGGTGAGGCGCAACGGAAAGACCGTCGATCCCTTCTTCATCTCCGCCTCGACGGTGTACACATTGATTGAGATGTCGTTCTGTCGCTCAAATTTTCCAATTTGCTCCAGGGACATTGGGAACTCAATGCCTTGGAGATTTAGCACCAATGTATAGTCGGGGTACGAACTTGAGCGATCGGGATGTCTTTCCGCGGGATGGAGAGCGGCGACCACTGCCCACGCGAAGCATGCATTATCCTCGGATCGTACGCTAATGGTCGCTTTCTTCAGCAATAAATCACGCGGCAACTTGAAATGACACCCCGCGCGCAACGGATTGTATTTGTTGACATTGATGGTCAGATTCATGATTCTCGTCAATGCCCATCCGCTGTCGCGTTCCTGGAACTCTTCCAGCGATGCCAGGGTGGGTTCGATGACGCATCTCTGGTACCACTCCTGTAGATCGGATGTGCGGAAGAGTTCGCAGTTCCGGGTGTTGATGCTTTTACATGCATGCTTGTCACCTGCCACAAATTCACCGTTGAATACAGTGTTCACTTTGAGGTTTCGATGTTTCCTCAATGTGTCCCGCACATGCTCCAACACAATGGTCCCCGCATCCTGGAGGAAGTTGCGCGGCTCGATGTAATTCGAATTTAGCACGGCACCAGGTAATACGCGGCTATCGAACGCAGCGTCTATTTCGCGCCACAAAAGTCCCGTACTCGAATGTCCTGCACTTTCATGCACGAAACGTCCGCGCAACGAATGTTTCAATCCTTCGAGCTGCGCGATTCGAGCAACCAGCGATTGCCGAACACCGATTGATAATCGCGGGCGTTTCGCTCGGCTGTGTTCTTCCAAAGATTCGATGCACTCGTTGCACCGTTCTTCCCACGCGAGGTATTCTTCCCGTGAAATCAATCGTGCGGATTGATCCAATAATTGGCGGATTACTTGCGCGAATTCTCCCATGGTCGTAAATGGAATGTATATGTAATGTCTTTTCCACGCAACACGTTGCAACGATTTGAGGCTTTGTGCAGTTTGGAGTGCGCTTTTATGACTGATACCACGATTTGATATGTCTGTCTATCTCTTTTGATGTTCCCCCTCCCCCCAAAAGATTGCATGTAAAAAGCCGATTGGTCCAAACAATGCAATTTATGCTGATACAGCATAATTCTGTCTATGATTCACGCGTATGTTTAACTCTTTTGGTGTACCCCTCCCCCCAAAAGATTGCATGTAAAAAGCCGATTGGTCCAAACATGGTTCTATGCAATTTCTGCTGATACTGCATAATTCTTTCTATGATTCACACGTATGGCAAATTAGCGCGCAAAATCATCCGATGCAGTTTCTGCTGACACCGCATAATTCTAAGATTTGACGCTTCCACAGGTATTATATTACAATCGGCGCGTGTCGAGACTTTTATCCTTGAGGGTGGGACTCAAGTTACATGCTACGTTAAGATTGAAACACATTATGGAAAAATTGGTAGTTTTAAAATAAAATGCTGTGGTGGGGGAGGCAATTGCGCCTCTATTTAAGCCGTGCTCTCAGACGCTATTCTATTGTCTTCTTCCCTCCCTCGAATTTAAGCTTTAGAATGCATGTTCTCTCTCTCTTTCCCATCCATCCGAAGACGCGGTGTGTAAAACGCCGATCTTTCCCGACATTGCCCGACATCGTCCGATGAAAAAATAATGTATTATGCTTGGTGACGCTCTGTATATGTACCATTTATTAAAGACTAATGTTACAGCGTCGGCGTTGGGGGAGTTGGTTAGGCGGCTGACTCGTACCGCGGAGGTCTTGGGTTCGAGCCCCGTCGCCCGAGATTCTGTTTTTTTCATTTATATTAATATCTTAAATTAATATTTCCTTCCTTACCGACTGTGGCGATACCACGCCCGATAGTAGCAGCAATTCACCCGCGGTTCCTCCTCGATGCGGATTCGGTATCGATTCGGTTATCGATTGATTCGATATCTGGTCTCGCGCTAATACCCCCCACCACTCCGCCCATCTGTATGACGTCATCCGCCGCCCGGTTGTCCGTCGCGTCGTCCGCTGCGATGGATTTCGTGCGACCTTGAAACTCAAATTTGAGTTTGATGGGAGGGGGAGGGGTGGGGGAAATGGCCTTCAAACTCAAATTTGGGTTAGAACCGGCATAGCTATACTACTAATGTAGTCTTTCTCGTAAAGCTTCTCGATTTTCACGATGAAATTTTGTATGAATTTGGCACAGGAGAGGGCGTGGCAATTTAATTGATTTTATGCATCACGTTTGTCAGCGGTTTGGATTCAACCACCCGATCGTGCAGAATCAGACAGTAGGCCGTAGTATTTGCCGGCACATTCTCTTTACACTCGAATTCTATGCGCACGTCTACGGTGCCATTTTTGATCGACTCATTTTGTCGCGAGCAATCAATCACCACGAAGGAACCAAATTTTAAAAATTCGGCCACGGTGAATAATCCCTCGCTGCAACTGTGTCCATGATACGATTGACGGAATTGTGTGTACATGTGAAACAAGATGGCGTATCTATCCACATCAAAGTCTACCTGCAGGTCATCATATGGATAAAAATCCGAGTTGAGAAAAGCTTTTACATTGGTTAATTTGCATTTGTTCAACTTAGTAACATCTTCGGACATCTCATTCTTTCGATTAGTCTCGAGAGCAGGGATAATGACACGCAGCTTCTCCAGCTGTGCAAATGCTTTCACGGCCCATGAGTGTTCGGTCGTGCTCCGTAAGAGAGGATACTCGTACAGATCCCACGAGTGGAAACAAATAGGCAGGTTTCGTCCACTCTCCAAAGTAGGTAGCAATGATAGCTTATTAACGTCGTTCAGCGTCACATGAGCCATCCGCCATTGTACTTTAAGTAATTGAATTTCTGGTTCCAACATCGGCGATTCTATTAGAGAACTGACATCGTTGCGCGATCGTATTAAAATCAATTCATGACGTACATTAATAATAATGCGTTTGTAGTCCTCGCAAAAATCCCAGCCAATATTTGAGTGGGATACAAAAATTGAAATGATTTTTCACTTTTAGCCCTTCGCGTCGTTTCAAGCCCTATCCGGCATTCTCCATATTTTTGTCTTCGCCAGATGTCAACGCTACATAATTTTTAAGTGTGCTAGTTATTCCACCGTTTCTGTTGCGATCAATCTCCACGCCATTCAGCTCGAATCGAATCCCACCAAATAAGAACGCCATACAATTATTTCCCAATGTCACCGTTAATGCATCGATTGGCTTATTTATCTTCAATTTCCCCTCCACGTAGAGGAAACTTTCACACGGCAATGTGTAAAAAATCCTGCTGCTGTATCGGTATTCTTATTTCATCGCTGTATCCAAATGTCGTGTTGACGTATGGGTTGTATGTGTGAGTCAAGAGCTTGTCGATGCGATCATCAAACGTCGGCTTCCCTCGAATGCTTAGAATGTCAGCCATTTTTCAACTTTAATGCGCTCAATGAATCCCATTGGTTTCAAAATTGCAATGTTCGCAGCACTGAGCCTCTTCTTTTTAGCGTGATCAGAGCTGTTGCAGTTGACGTTGTTGTTGTAAACAATTTCGTTTGGAAGTAACAGGTTTCTGGAGTCGTTCAAGACAAGCATCTCTTTCGTTCGCACCACACGTATTATCGTCGCCGCCGTCGTACGTGCAATCTGCTGGTAATCTCTTCACCTTGAAAATCGAGTAATCGTCCGTCTTGATCCACAACGCGTATCGTTAGATCCGTAATGACTCGTGCGGTGATTGGAAGGTAAATAATCTGCGCGGGCGTATCCGATATCTTATATCCTGGTGGGACTCTCGGAGAAAATTCATGTATCGTATATACGCGCTTCCCATTGTTGTACGCGCCAGAGGTCACACTACATTCTATGCGAATAATGTTCACGTTCATGATATTAATTGGATCGCCTGATTCGTGCCAGCGTCCTGGTTCTAATACCCGATTTGCCGAGAATCCCAGTAGTGATCCAATGTTATTGGACTTTGTAAAGCCTACAGCGACCGAGCAGTACAACTCACTTTTCATGGTGTTGGTGGGTTTTCATGGTTGTTGTTGGGGCGCAACACTATTGGATAAACATCATTGTCACCGTCATCGTTGCCGCCGAGATTTTGAGGATTCCGTTCGAGTAATCGCTGCTTCAAATACTTGGCAATGGCGTCTAGTTCAAAGGAGCCGTGGGAATCGTAATGTATTCATGAGTGGTGTCGACGCTATTGTTGAAATCATAGTTTACGATGAAGTAGAATTTATCGTTGCTCGAGTCGATGTTCGGTATTGTATGATAAGTTTCAAAGGTTTTTAGACCAAGCTCGTAATCATCGTCGCTCAAATCTATGGGTGGAATGTAGCTCACCGCGGTGGAGCTACTCTTGCCGGTTAGAGTGAATGTTAACGACATATTCCGTGAAACTGCTCGACTAGTACTGAATCAGAATGGTGGGAAGTCAATCCTTAAATTTGCTCTGATCGTACCTCTGATAAGCCGTTCGACTGTATTCGATTTTCACGGCATCTTTATCCAGATATTGTACCAATTCCATAGGCGGTCGAAGATTTCCAAAGCTGTCGAAATATATAGCTCGGCACCCTCTCTTCGCATACGCCACCCAATGAGTCGCAGGCCCCTCGACATTGTCCAAATTTACGATACCGCTCTCGTTTCGACGTACTCCTCCGGCTGGTAGCGCGTTGCGTATAAAAACACGTCTAAACATTGGAATACGCATGCGTTTTGCCAACTCAGCCAATTGTACATCGGTAGTCTCGCCCACAGGCATTTTTATTTTCTTTTCGGCGTTTTTTTTTTCGTTTCGATATTCCCTGTCCGCGCTTGTATGGTGCGAGGTAAAGTCCGCGACCTTCCATGGAGCGATTATGGCGTTGCATTTCCTACAGCTGATGTTGCGCCGCCTTATTATCGTTTACCGCCTTGGCGATCCCCGCCGCTCCACCAGCTAATTATCCGAGAACACCTAGCAGCAGGAAAAGTTGTAATATACCACCCCGTTTTGCCCCGTTTTCTCTTTGGAGTACTTTTGTGGAATTTTGTTTTCATCCCCATTCCGATTTTCGTCTTAGCCTTCACAGCTGCCCAAACAGTTGTAGCAGCACCTCTTTCACCCAGAGTCGAGTCTCGCGGTACGATGCCTTTTCGTGCTTTGTCAGCGTGTACGTTATCTGCCGCGTGCCTTTCGCAGAGGTCGTTGCTACGCGAATACGCAATATCGTGTTCACGACACGCTGCGTCCAACGGATTGATGCCTTGATCCCCTCTACCCAAATGTTTTGCCAGATGTGTTCCTAGGCCACAAATCTGGTATCCAGGGATACATAATTCGATAGGTAACGCCTTTATCGCCCGATTTAGCAAACCACAACCTTTCTTTACTCTCGTCGACGACATTCGCCACAGTTTTTAATCAGTGGTGCTGGACCGTCGATATGCGTTCGCTGCCAAGGGCGATTAGAATATTCCAGACACCGACGATACTGTTGAAACTCAGAATCGGCTTTTATATGCTCGGGGAGTCTGTCCCACAACTGATCAATGTGTCTCCCAAACTTTCGCAGTAGAATAATCTTTGGTATATATTTCAACTGCTCAGCGGTTAGGTCTCGAATATCGCAATTATCCGACAGGATCAGAAGCATTTTGAATACTGAGCTGTTTTGCTTCAGCGCGGACCTATAAATAGGGTGCGTCGCCGCTTCGACGTATCAAAATCATTTTACACAGTTAACAGCGAGGATGCGATTCATGCGACAACCTGTGACGATACGCGTGACAAATTTTGGCGATAAATCGCAAATGATGTCCTCGAATACGAAGCGCCGACATGGTAGCATGCTACCAAACACTATACGCTGTGTTATTTGTGGCCCATCACATTGTGGGAGGACCAACGTGCTGATGAGCTTGTTTGGAAAGTCCACATGGCGTCCGCTTCGAGAACGTGTACGTGCATCAGTATTTGGAGAATTTATTGATTCCGATAGATGAAATTGGCTACTTTACGTTTTCGAATAACAGCGACGTCATCCCTCCGAGTGAATCGCTTCCGAATTCCATTTTTACCTTTGATGATGTGGCATGCGACAAGCAAGATACGATACGAGAATACTTTGCAATAGGGCGCCACTCGAACTTTGACTGCTTCTATCTCTGTCAGACGTATGCAAAGATACCCAAACATCTTATACGCGACAATGCAAATCTGCTGATTCTGTTTAAGCAGGATGGTACCAACTTGAAACATGTGTACAACGATCACGTAAACACCGATATGTCTTACGAGGATTTCTGCGCGTTGTGTCGAAATTGTTGGCAACAGGAGTATGGTTTCGCGTTAATATACAAGGATAGCGCGATGTCCAATGAACATTATAGAATGGGATTTAACGAGTTTGCCGTACCGTGAGATGATCAATCATTGTCAACACGTCGGTGAGAAAGCAACGTCCGCGATACAACGATGATTGCTATCGATACTCTGGAGATTAAGGATCGCGAGAGAATAGCGAAGGAAATTGAAAAAACCAGCGATGCCATTCGCAAGAAACATCAGGCTCTGAAGACTGGCAAGATGGAGGAAGATATCGCGATGGAGAGATACTTTAAACCTATTGTCGAACCCTTAAAACATATTGTGGAAAATACCGCAGCGACAGAAGCTGACACATCACCGCTGAAGAGCATAGATGTTGAAGGGAATGAAACATTTACGCCTAATACAAAAATCCAAAGAGGAAACAACACATGTCATCGGTATATTCACCCGTAATCGCCACGCCAGTTCAATCGAAGCGGCAACGGCAGAATGCTACATCAAACGAGCCCCCGGTTCCTCCCACACCAATAAATACATTTCCCAGTTTACAATTGCTCTCAACCAATGATGATGATGCTGATGATGACGTTTTCGAAACTACTCCAGATGAGTCGTTTGTAACATCTATTAGACAGCAACTTCAAACATCCGAGCGACAAGAAACGTTTCGCAGTCATTTCGGTCCCCTGGGGCAAGAATACAGGGTCATCGTTTAAAGGTCCGCGCACACATATCCGTTTCGTGTCAGTTCCGTATCCGTCTGGTGTCCGTCCGTATCCGTGCGGTGTCCCTAATTTCACTGACAGGAGGCCTGCTCTGGCCCGGTCAGTCCCAATTCAGTCGTTTCTGCAAGCCTGCTGTACAGTATTGTCAGTCACTATGTGACAAAAGTATTCGTACACCCTTCAAAACAGAATAACATCTTTAAAATTGATTCAAACGACGTGATTTTTTTTAGAAGCTGGAAGGATTAGTTTACTATGTAGTTTACCAACAGTTAAGCCATTGATAAAAATGAGTGGGGGAGCACGTCTTTGGTTTAGAGCTGTGAAATCGTCCACATGCTGCGTGAATCTTATTTTGTGTACTAAAAAGACTTATAACAAATATTGTAATGCAAAAAATCACAACAATATGGTCTCAAATACCGGCTGAGTTTTGTCTTCGATTAATCGAATCAATGCCATGCAGATGCCATGCAGTCATAAGTTCCAAGGGTTACCCAACATCTTATTAGATTCTCGCGAAAATTACAGACATTACACACCGTTATTTATTGTTAAAAGTGATTATAAATTATGTTTCTTAACTTTTGTCACAATGCTTTTGTTTCGTTTCTTCGATCAATATTCATTGTAGTCGTTAGACAAGTACATCCGAAAAAACATTTATTGTATGTTAATGTATGAAATGTTATTTCTTTATGCTAATTTTAGTTACAATGTATGTATCTCACAAGATGAAGAATATACAGTAATTCCCAAACGATTATTTTGTTTCTTAACTTTTGTCAGTAAGTGTAATAAATAAACTAAACGAGGAAAATGGTCAAAAGAAGTTATGCAGAAATCTGTAGATGAAGTTTTAAGCAACAAAATGGGGTACAAGAAAGCTACTCGAGAATATTGCCTCCCACAAACAACATTGGAAAGCTATGTCCAAAAATTGAAACAGGGTTTGCCATTCGGTGTATTTTCGCAAACAGATGAGGAAGAACTTGTCGAATATTTAGAAGATATTGTCCCACAACTCATGCAGGAGTGTAGGAAGAAAATAATTTAGAAGAAATTCATATTTACATCGATTGTGAAAATATTTACAGGAACCGTGTTGCCCCGTTTCGGTACCACGTCATACCCCGTGGCAGAGGCAAGATGGTTTTTCATTACATTTTTTTAAAAGTTTAATAACTTCAAATTTTTATTTAAATGTTGCTCAAACTATGTACCAAAGGTTAAAGTATTAACTTGTAATTATATATTGATTCATAAAAGCTGAAATGAAAGGTATAATTATCAATTTTTTTGCATGTTTGCTTAGCTTCCCCATCATGCCCCCTTCCCCTACTCGAATATTCGTAACAGTCACACTGCAATCCCAATTCAGCCGTTTCCGTAGGCCTTCAGTCAGGAGTAGGGGCGTGTCCCGTTTCTGGCAACCGTAGCTGTATATACCTACTATACAATTTGTGCACACACTATGTCATAATCCGTCCCTGTTGTAAATTCTAAATCCTTTAGATTTTAAAAGTTCATGAAATATCTAATACATGAAAAGTTCCCTTTAAATGTCTAATGCTGTTTATGGGATGAATCCAATGCTTCGTCTTGGCTCGTTTATTACTACATATTTTGTGTAAAATCCAAATAGATAACGCTTCAATCTCATTCATTTCTTCAGAGAAATATTTTGTCCAAAAATGTGTGGGACACGAGAAGATATTTTTTATTGAAGAACAAATGATCAGCACGTATCGCGATACGTGTTTCGCCCTGCGCCGTGTGAAAGAATCCGCTCGTTTCCACGTTTCATCTGTCGACTTCAGACAAAAAGTATCGTACGGCCGACGTTTGTGGGGTACACAAAATCAGTATCGCGATACGAGAATCGTTGTGTGAACGGCTCCTATGGAAGCTATAATGAACAATTGAAAATAGGTACGCATCATATACGTATCGAGATGCATGTATCGCCGTGTGAAAAAGCCCTAAAGTTTGCACGTCCTGCTGAAACGCAAATCCAACTCCATTTTCCTAACACCTAGCATGCATGCATCCGATTATACCCTCTATCTTACCACGCAAAATTCAAATACAAAACTCTTTTCATTACAATCATTAATAATGATCAGAATTATATCATATTTGGTATCATTTTCATTGCAAAAACTCCAGCAATCCATTGGTGGTATTTGTATGGAGATCTAATATTAATTATAGAAATTAACATTTTCATTACTGAGCGGCCTATTGTTGCCCTTGTTTTTATGGCTCTAGGGTCTAGGACCCCCGAAGCGCGTGGTTCGAGAGCTTCGACTCGAGAACCTTCCACGGTCATAAAAAAAGGTCGTCCCTTTCACCTTTCCGTGATTTCAAGACTCCGTCAGTCCAAACACCCAAATATCGTTGGCAACCAAATTTTAGTTTCACTGAACGGATAGGGGTTCTACACTGACATATGCTGACATCCGTGACACGGACAAGTGTGCGCTGCTCCATTGTAAAGCACGCAAACGATATTTTTTAACACTGATCCTGACGGCCCGGAACTGACGGGTACGGAGAGGTCGTCGAATTTCACGGAACTAACAAGTGTGCGCTGTTCCATTCCAAAACAAGCTACCGATACCTTTTATGACCACGGAAATGACACAGAACTGACACGGAACGGATATGTGTGCGCGGACCTTAATCCTGCAACCCGTGCGCGCACGAACTTGTAAAATGGCAACACCGCGTCACGGACGCATTCCACTACAACCATGCACCGTCCCGGCGTTCGGAGAGCTACTAGCGACCGCTGGACAGCAGTGACGCCCGAGCTTCGAGAATTTTGAGCTGGTGTCTTTCAAATTACCGTTGCAAAGAACTATTCAGAATTTCCCGGCCCGGTTGAAAAATTTGGGGCCTCTTTCGTATAACTTTTGAACTGTAAGAGATATCGGAATGCAATTTGCGCCGAAAAATGAGGAAAAATTATTCCCTCGTAACGATGGATAATTTAACATATTTTACGTTTACTTAATTTTTCCTTTATCAATTTTTTAACCATAATTGTTTAAAAAGCTGTTGGAAACTGTTTATTTGATAATGTGTTTAACGCTGTTTTTATAATTCGTGGTGTTGATAAACAGTAGGTTAGATGTTTCTGTATCATTACATTCATAAATTGAGACATTAAATTTTTATTCAATTATGTGTTAGTTCTGCAGACCTCAGAATCTATTGTTCTGGTTTTCTTTTTTATGATTTTATCCTTAATGCGGTGCATACCTAGATCAGACGTAAGGGATAACTAATGAGACGTGTTTTTTATTGGATCGGTGTTTGAATTTTTTTCTAGAATTTTTGTGTTTGAATGTTTTAGCAACTCAACACCATGCCTATACCAGCTTCCGTTAATGTCATTTTTTGGAACAATGTGCCATTACTGTGGCTTTTACAAGCAGGTGGCGAAAAATCTCTTCGTACAAGGGTATAGCGCCGCGGTCAACCCTGTGGTAGCTAACATTTTGAAATTGAGACGGGTACGAGATCAGTTGACATTATTTTCAAAACTCATTACAGTAATTTGGGGTGCGAGTGGTAAACCGATCATAAAAGCGGACCGCGCGACTCGATTACTTGGGCCGGGAAATTCCCAATACCTAGCTCTTTGCGACGCTAAAATTTTTGAAGCTCGGGCATCACTCTTGTCCAGCGGTCGCAGGCAGCCTTGCGCTGGGCCGGTGCATGGTTGTACTGGAATGCGTCCGTGAGGCGGTGTTGCCATTTTACAAGTTCGCGCGCGCGCGTGTTGCAGGATTAAACAATGACCCTGTACATGAGCGCAATCCTAAGTAGGGATAAGTATACGGCCATAGACTATGTGTACGGTGTATACTTTGACAAGGGTGGAAACAATTCTTAGGGATAAGTCTTTCGATATAGACAAGAAAGATAATATACTCATAAATGGTGTAAAATACAGAGGGACGCGTGGTCTTTACGAACTGATTTTCAAGAGAATTCCAGACGATGCTGTATACACCGATGCCGATAAACAATAATACAAAAGTATACTGCTGGTGACGAACGCCCACAGACGCGGTCATGGTGCTAAAGATCCCATATTGAACAATCAGGGACACAAGTACAAATATGTAATTGCACCCCCGTGTATTAGCTAGTAGGGCAGGGAAAGGTCTAACGGTACTGCGAGTCATGGTGGTAAACGATAAAAAGATCGATTACGTACATTGGGACGATCCTCACGAGCTAGTGGATCGATTGCGTTTGCTTGAAGCATCACGTTAGGCGGGTAACAACTCTCATTATCCCGAAATTCTATTGATTATCGAGGAACTCCGTGAGGTAGGACTTGTTATAAATTAAACTGCACGTCGATGGGTGTCACTCGAGAAGAGTGAAGTAGCGAGAATGGACTACAACAAATGGAACGGTTTGCTTCGAAATTACATGCGAGATAACGCTCTTTGCATGACCGGTGCCGACTCTAATGCAAAATCACGCAAGATACGACGCGTAGCGCAATTCACAGCCGACAGCGATGCCGTTAATAAACTATACATGGAAAAGAGTATTAAACTTTTGAGGGAGCAGAAGGAAGAATTTGAGAGGAAGCTGGTTGTGTTTCAGAGAGATATGCTCACGTTGCAAAACAGCGTTCAAAGGATATCACAGATGTTGAATTCTATCCCGCAGCCGGCAGCGAAATTCGTAAAGTTAACGAGGTTATAACCGCTTTTGCTACGAAGCAGCAACTTGTCCAGAATTTCCTCGGACCGATGGGAAGCACATAATGCGCGTTATGATAATTATTGCATCATTCGTATCAAGGACACCTCTGCGATCAAACATGCCACTATTATCGAAATCCAAGAGTAAGGAAGAAAACCATTGTCACAAGAAGCGATAACTTGTTGAGGAATTGCGTGCTTCAGCTTGAAGACATTTTCTACGGAGGCGCTTCATAGTGCATGGATACGATGATCTGTGGCAAGCTGACGTTGTTGAAATGCGCCCATACTCGCGATTCAACCCAATAACAAGACATCTGTTTTCAAATACAAGTCGCTGTATTCGCCCAAGGTTCTAATGCCGAAACGCTGCCAGACAGTCTCGGCGTGCGCGTAATCGCTCTCGGATACAGTCTCACCCGTTAACGAACTGTAGAATGACTCGCGCGGTCGTAAGCATGGGTCCTGCAGCTTGTTCGCGCAATCTAGGTATTCATATGGAAAGACACCCTTTCACGTCAATAAATTGAAATCCTCGGTGGATAATGTTTCAAATTCGGATTTTAAAATTTTGAATTTATCCGTGCTAAGAAAAGATGCTAATTTGTTGAGACTGGTGTTGAGAAATTTGTACGAATCGATGAATCGCAATTTAATACAATTTCGTGAGTCTGATTCAGCCGTATCTTCGACATCTTGTGTGAAAGAAATATACTTTTCTTTAGTTATGGGCAATATCGTGACCTTGAAAAGCGGTAGCTATTTCTTCGATAATGAAATGCGAATCGTAGCCGGAAAAATTATGGAAAACTATGGGGATGTAAAACGCATTTTTATCATTTAAGGGAGGAGACCACTGTGACGGTCCGAAATGTAAGGGTGTTTTCGGGAATTTATTTCAACCAAACGATGCAAGCAATTCAATTTATTGCTTAATATAGTTAATATGTACATATTGATGGGTAAAAAAACAATTTTTTCAATCAAATTCATGAATTCATTTCCTGTATACTCTTCGTCAAAATTTGCGCTGCGGCAAAAACATGCTTGTCGCGTTGACAGTGCGCAGGCCATATGGTTAATCGGAATTAAAAAAAAACAATAATATTTAGAAACTAGAAGCCTGCCTCTGTTACATGACGATCGAAAAATGTCAAAATTGTAAAAAATAACAAAGTGGCGAACCACTGAAAAAAATCATTTTTTCTTGGGTACAAAGTTAGGGAATTGTTGATAAAAAAAATAGAAACAGGTCGAAAATTGAAAAAACTGATCGTCACGTAATAGTGACGGATTTTCCGTACAATAAATGTCCTTGGTCATGCCAATTGGATGTATAGTTTTCTCTGTAGACTGTCACCGCGGTTGAAAAATGTCATTCTGAGGAAAACGCGTTCAAAGTTCCGCGTGACTCAGTCACGCGTTTGACACCGCTTCACGAAAAACACCATATCTCGGTCAATTTTGCGAATTCCTTCATAAAATCTGGAGAGAGCATTCTTGAAATGTACGCCTTTCAGAAAATGTAAAAAATTCAGATTTCTGACTGTGGTCTCCCCCCTTAAATTGCACTCCGAATGTGCTGGGCCTCTAAACCGCCCGGATAAATGACAATGATCGCGGACTCGTATATCGCTAGCCTTGAATGGTTCTTCGCAAATATGGCAATGTGTTGCATTGTGAAATGTCGTCCACTGTCCAGTACTTAAATCAAGCATTTGAGTATTACTGGTCAAAATGGGCTTGGCAAAATTTGCAAATTTTTTTAGATCGTCTACGAATCATGAAACACAATCCGCATCGCGGCGATATCGATACATCGACAGTGATGTATCGTACGAACAATGCATATAATATGCAATGCTATGTACATTGTGGTGTTGATACGCGCACAATTTATTGTCTATATCACCCATTCGGTGGCTATCCTCCGTTTTCACCAAGATGCACTCGAGATCGGCGTACACCACGAAGGGGTGTCGCTCCTTCCTGCAGTGGTTGCCAAAACTGAGCAGATTGTTATCCTGTCTGGGCAACAGGATGGCACAGTCGTTGATCTGCCCGCAGTCCACTGCATGGGCCTCCAACGTCGCGGTGGATCCGAAGTAGTACATGCATCTACAAAAAAATTTTATTTAATTGTTTTTTCGCGAGACATTTCAACATTTTAAGTTTCTATACATACCGATCACAGATGAATTTATTTCCATTGTGCTGACTCAGCTGTGCGCTCACCAGCCGGGACAAATTCTTGATCAGCACAAAGTGCCCTACATCACCAAATTCTCGATTTGGTGTGTAGAGCAAGTTCACGTTCCGATCGCTCTTTTGACTGGTGAGACGCAGCGGAAAGACCGTCGAACCTTTCTTTGTCTCCTCCTCGAAGCTATAGATGTTGATGGAGATGGCGTTCTGCCGCTCAAATTTTCCAGTTTGCTCTAGGGACATTGGAAATTCAATGCCCTGGAGATTTAGCACCAATTTATAAGGCGGGTACGAGCTTTGACACGCAGTGTCTCTTTCAGCGGGATGAAGAGCGGCGACCACTGCCCACGTGAAACATGCATTGTCTGTGGATTGTACGCTCATTGTTCCGTTCTTCAACAATAAATCACGCGGCAACTTGTAGTGACACCCCGCGCGCAGTGGATTGTATTTGTTGACATTGACGGTCAGGTTGAGGATTCTCGCCAATGCCCATCCGCTGTCGCGTTCCTGGAACTCTTCCAGCGATGCAAGGGTGGGTTCGATGATACATCGCTGGTACCATTCCTGCAGATCGGATGTTCTGAAGAGTTCACAGTTTCGGGTGTTGATGCTTTTACAAGCATGCTTGTCGCCCGCCACAAATTCGCCGTTAAACACCATGTTCACTTTGAGATTTCAATGTTTCCTCAAAGCACCCCGCACATGCTCCAGCACAATGGTCGCTGTATCTTGGAGGAAGTTGTGCAGGTCGATATAGTTCGAATTTAGCACGGAACCAGTTAATACGCGGCTATCGAACGCAGTGTCTATTTCGCGCCACAAAAGTCCTGTGCTCGAATGTCCAGCACCTTCACGCATGAAACGTCCGCACAACGAATGTTTCAATCCTTCGAGCCGCGCGATTCGAGCAACCAACGATTGTTGAACACCGATCGATAATCGAGGATGTTTTACGCGGCTATATTGTTCTAAAGATTCGATACATTCGTTGTATCGTTCTTCCTACGCGTGGTATTCTTCCCGTGAAATCAATCGTACAGATTGATTCAACAATTGGCGTTCTACTTGCGCGAATTCTTCCATGATCGTAAATGGAATGTAAATGTTATGTAATGTCTTTTCCATGCAACACGTTGCAACGATTTGAAGCATTGTGTAGTTTGGAGCGCGCTTTTATATCCTCACCACGATTTTGGTATCTCTGTCTAACTCTTTTCGATGTACCTCCTTCCTCTAATAGATTGCACATAAAAAGCCGATCCTTCCCGATATCATCCGAAGCAATTTCCTCTGACACAACATAATTCTTTCTATGATTCACACGTATGACGAATTAGCGCGCAAAATCATCCGAGGAAATTTCTGCTGACACCATCCACTTTTTTCTAAGATTCAACGTTTCTGCATGTATTATATGACATTCAACACGTGTCGAAACTTTTATCCTTGAGGGTGGGTTCAAATCACATGTAATCGTGCGATGCGCTGCTACGTTTGAAAACATTTTGAAAATTTTTCAGCTTTGTACCACCAAGTAGTGCTGTCTCTATCCTTCCATCGAATTTAACTTTAAAATAATGCTCTCTCTTTCCCTCCTCCGAAGACGCGGTGTGTAAAAACGCCGATCTTTCCCGACATTGCCCGATGATTAATATGCGTTGACGTTTGGCAACGGCTCATGGTGTTTGACGCTCGGTATGACGCTCGTAAAAGCGAAGGACAGTTGATACAACCATTAATAATTTTAAATAAAAAACAAAGTTCAGCAATACGCCTACGCTCCCATAAAGTAGATAAGTTCAGAGACGCAAGAATTTGATCATAATTATGATTATCGCGTGACATTGGACATCGTAGTTTATAAATGGCAAACCTAAGAAATTTGTGTTGGACCCTTTCTATGAGTAGATTGTCTCTCACAAGAATCGGCGACCAAATTAAGGAGCAGTATTCTAAAGATGATCGAAATAATGTGGTATAAAGCAATCTGATTGTGCTAATACATTGAAAATCAGAGGAAAAACGCAATATGAAACCCAGAGTCCTCAAGGCGGTGTTTGCAACAGTTGCGCAGTGTCTGGAAAAATCTAGAGTGGACGAGAACTGAACTCCCAAGTCCTTGACTTCATGTATCACCGAAATTGCAATATTATTTAGATAATATGGAAAATTACTGGGTTTCATAAAAGATCTCATGACGTGACATTTACCAATGTTTAAATTCAAATCATTACGCGTACACCAATCAATGAATCTATCGAGATCAGATTGAAGAAGAGACGCATTGAGAAAGCTAGAAATTTTGCTGTAAATTTTTAGATCATCTGCATATAAGAGAATCTTGCTATGCCGGAAGACGTCAGATAAGTCATTAATAAAAACGTTAAAAAGCAACGGCCCAAGGTGGGACCCGTGAGGGACCCCCGAGTATACAAAAATAGGATAAGAGCGAGAGTTGCGAATTCGTGTAACTTGATAGCGGCCAGTCAAATAACTCTCAAACCACGGTAGCACGTTCCCCTTGCATCCGACCGATGACAATTTAGACAATAATATTTTGTGGTTCACTGAATCAAACGCTTTTTGGAAGTCTGTAAAAACTCTGTCCATCTGGAAATTAGAATCTAAACAGGTCGAGACGTGTCTACAATAGACTGCTAAGTTGGTAGCCGTGGATCGCTCCGGCGTAAAGCCGTGCTGCTGCTCGCATATAATCCTAGACAACATTGAACTTATACGTTCAGTGATAATGTCGTCAAATATCTTAGGCATCACATTGTTGATACAAATAGGACGATAATTTCTAACATCATTAGAGTCCCCTGATTTGAAAATGGGAGTAACTGGACTAGTTTCCCAGCTTTGCGAGAAGTATCCAGCCTTTAAAGAACAATTGAAGATTATCCAAATAGGTCGGGACAAGATAAAACTACATGATCGAAGGAATATTGGAGGAATCCCGTCAATTCCAGGCTTATTAATGTCTAGGGAATTAAGTCTATCAAAGATTTCGCTGATGTTGATGTCAATATCAGAAAGACAAGAGTTAAACCCATTATCAAATGCAGGATAATCCGCCGCATTGCAACGATAAACAGACCCGAAATAAGACGCAAACAAATTAGCAATAGCCAGGTCGTCCCTAGCTATAGACCCGTTATGAGCCATAATATTCGGTATACTATTATTATTAGCGCCTCGTTTCGAGTTTACAAACCTCCAGAAATGTTTGATATTGCTCTGCATTCCCGACTCAGTATTCTGCACATAGTTATGGCAACATTGCTTAGATAGCGTCTTGCAGCGGGATGGCAGGTTCGCAAAGAGTAAGTAATCTGAATATAGATTCAAGTTTTTATATACAACATGCGCGCGCTTTTTCTGCCGTGCGAGCTTGATTAAACTTGGAGAAAACCATATGTGATAGTTATTGGATACCTTCGAAACATCTTTAGGTACATACAAACTAATGACTGTGTATAAGTGACCGTATAAGAATTGATACGAATCATCGAGGTTCGCATTAGTTAAAAAATCATCCCAAGGTACACTGTTCAAGTAGTCCCGAACGAGACGGTAGTCATAGCGCCGGAAATCGCAGTAGAGGTGATTAACTCGCGTCGTACTGTTAATATTAGCAAATCTAGTGATAATAACAAGCGCCGGGTGATAATTGTCGCAAAGCAAAAGCGAGTCAATAGAGTGGGCAACACTCACAGCATTATAGTTAGAAAAAACCAGATTGAGTGTATTGCCATGTGAATTTAGAATTGAAGTGAACTGGTTACTATTAAAGAAGTTGAAAGTCTCTAGAATATGTCCAGCAGGTGCAATTTCAGATGAAGTAGTTGAGGGATGAGTTGCTAAATCCAGTGTAGCGTCTTGGTAGATCCAGTCAATATGGGGAAGGTTGTAGTCACCGCAGATATAAAAATAGCTGTCCGGACGCTGATCCATTACTTCGGAGATAGATCTGCAGTGTTCCTCGTATTATGGCCCCGGAGTCGCTGGTGGCAAGTAGACTGCGCCCAATATCGTAGATTGAGGTCCCTTTGTTAACTCAACAAAAATTTGCTCCACCAAGTGTGAGGTTATCGTGACTTTTGAACAGCGAAGAGTATTCTTGACAGCAATGAGAACACCTCCCCCCTAGAGCATAAGCTGGTTTTAGAGGACCTGTCGCTGCGAAAAAGTAAATAATCATTTAGTCCCAGTTCACGATCCATAATTTTATCATCTAGCCAAGTCTCGACCAAAACTATCGCATCCCAAGTGGTTGACGAGCATGCAATAGCTTGCTGCAGAGCATTTAACTTTGTACGGAGTCCACGGACATTCTGGTAATAAATTGACAAGTCCCTCAATCGTTTTTTTGAGGAATGTTGATCGCGAGTCACTATTCTCGGTATCCCACTCCTATACCTGATGATTTTGTTCGGGTCATTCAGTTCCCGAAGTTTATTACGAAGCGTGTTTAGATGGTTCCGTTATTTCAGGGTGGAATCTTGCGAAACTTTAACCGGACCATCATATTTACTCTTATTCTTCAAATTTTGAATAGGAATCGTAGTGGAGTTGAAAGTTACGCAGGTCGGTCGAGGCTTGTTGGGGATTCTCCTTCCTAGTCTTCTAACCGAAAAGGCCCCAAAAACAACCTCCGCCTCGATTTATTTCAGTAACTGTGATCTTGTCTGCGGTAGCATCAGCTTCATTAAGATTAAACATGATAATATTGAACGCACATCTGTTTCTGTCGTTAATCTCCTCAATTATTTCAACATTTGAGGCACACGTTGCAGCTTCCAGCTTCTTGACTCTGTCATTTAGACTCTTCAAAGTGCCGTTGAAAAAATCCAAGCTGGTTTGGAAAGCTCTCAGCTCATTTTCTAGTTTCGTGAATTTGGAATCCAACAAAGCCTCCATCCTGTCAAAAAGGCCATCATTGCTACCAGCGTTGGATGGTGATGCCGCGGGTGACAGAGGTTGTCAAGTTATTGATGGTGCAGCCAATAAGCTTTCCATGTTGCCACGGGTGATTACAGCGTTGCAGACAAATATTTCCGGGGTGTGAAATCATACCGCACCCACTGCAAGAGACGGATTTAGCTACAGGAGTAGAACATCCTTTACATATTTGCTTTTTACCCGCTGTAATCATGAAAATGTCGATTCTAGAGACAACCGGCTTGTGATTGAGGTGCTAGATCAAGTTGGCAACCGCTGAAGGATTGTGTTGTGCCCTGATAGGTGTATACGTGTATATGTACGCGCACACTTGACAACTCACGATGAAAACAAAGCCGAACAGCTGACAAGCCTTCAGAGTAAGATTTTAAAATGTAATCCTGCAGAGATTATGCCGTAAAAAAACACCAATAGTGCCGCAGACCGAAAAAAGATGCACGTAAACTGTACGTAGATGCGCGATAGGACACATATGCAGCAAGATTGGCAAAAATGACACTGTATCAACGGTTTTAGGCGCAAGAGCTAGGAGCGAACCGTTGGTACGTCTTGCCTTCTTGTATATATACACGGTGTGTATATGTACCATTTGAGAAAGACTAATGTCAGAGAGCTGGCATTGGGCGAATTGGTTAGGCGGCAGTCGCAAAATAGCAGTGACAGGGTACGGACACTCCGGAACAGTCCTCCAGTTTTACGACTATAGTGCAATAAACCGCGTGGCGGGTTCCGCCGAAGAACGTTCAACAGTGCAGCCCTCCAACAAGCCTGTCCAAGCTGGCTACATTTGATTCCGACATCCAACGCGTGAACATCTCACACCCCCATAGCTTCTCAAGCAACGTGACACACAAGCATCGCTAGAAGATTGAGGGCGCAAGTGACCACCCCCGGGGGCTCCGGCCCCACTTCCACTGCCATCCCCACCCAGAAAAAGGACGGAAATGATTATGGCATAAATCAGCTACAGTATACAGATGAAGTATTCACTTCACTCAATCCAAACACGAAAATGGAGACCCATTTAAAAGATAATCCTCTGGTCTTAAAAGCTCTAGAGACTGGGGACCTCAAATCCCCCAAAATCTACAAACAAATAATAAAAGGCAAAACGGGAAAAAGATACAACCCCATGCCCATTATAGCAAAGAAAGACAGTGGAACAAATAATATAAATTCGCCATCTACAGCTGTGAATAACACCAAGAAAGCCCCCAGTGATCTTGCAAAACCTCGAAATGGATTGCGAGTCTCCTGTCAACAAAAACAGCACAAAACCGTCCTACGAAGATCTACTGACCACAATAGACATGCTTAAAAATACTGTGGATAACCTTTTGAAACAACTGGAAGAAGCACGCCACTCTATAGGATGCTCTCTGGAAATGTCCAGCCATATTCATTCTGAGTTCCAGTCTGAAAACAGATTTCATCTGCTAGATCCGGACGTGATCGAAATAGATGGGGAAAACCCAAAGGACGAACGGCCACCAACCCGGACCAGCGCGATCAGGCCACGCGCACCGTCCCCCCAGGACCATAAAAGTGACTACAAGAAGAAACCCTAGCCCGGCCAAATCTATCGATACCTTCCCCTTCACCAACTTCCAAGGATCGCATCACACCGCGCGGATCCAGCAACACCCAGCGACAAGCTCTGCGATCTAACAACGTATCGCAAGCACAAGAAACCAACGGGGACAACATCCATCATGGTAACAAACCCCAAAAACCCTCAAACTCCGCAAACACCCCAGCGTCGCATAAGAATCCCAAACCGCCCCCAATTATATTACATGTCAACGCAACAAAACAAATTGTAAACCTACTATCAGGGCACCTCAAAGATTTTTACATTAAACGCGTAAACGACAACAAACACTTACTACATACCACCACTCCCGACAAGTTTAAACTCGCAGTCCATATTTTAAAACAAAACGAAATACAATTCTTTACATACACACCAAAAACAGATAAAAACCTAACAATTCTACTCAAAGATTTAGAGAGCGACTTCAATACCGAAGAAATTTTAAATGCCCTGATCAACCAAAAAATAGAAAATCTCCAATTCTTATCGGTTAAAAAATTTACAACTGGGCGTTCACTAGAGGAAGGCAGGAATCTACCGATATTCCTAGTCCAACTTATTCCTAATAGCAACATTAACAATTTAAAAGAAATAAAAATCCTACTCCACACATTCGTTCGTTGGGAAAAAATCATTAAGAAAGACCGCATCCAATGTAAGAGATGCCAAAGAATTGGGCACGTGGCATTTAACTGCAACCACAACTACCGCTGTGTTAAATGCGACTCTCCTCACAACCCAGGAGAATGCCCACGTAATAACACACTTCTAATCGATAATGAATCGCAAGAAGAATCTAGACCCTTCTGCATTAATTGCAAAAGCTTCGGCCACCCCGCTTCCTATCGAGGATGCCCTAAACTGAAGGAAACCAGTCAAAAAATCGTAGAAAGGAGACTAACTGCCAAGCTAGAAAAAGAGAAAAAATTGAACTCAGCCAACAACTTTATCAAAAAAGGCATCTCCTTTAGTTCCATCATAACAGGCAACAAATCAACCAATCCCTCACCTCCATATATTTACAAAATTCCAGAACACCTCCCTGAAATTCCCGCAGTTCCCCTCTCGCAGATCACACTCCTTGAACAAATAAGAAAATAATCGATTCCTCAGTAAACGCCCAAACATCGCGATTACTAGAACACATTAATGCAAACACAAATAAAATAGACATTTTAGCCGAATCTATGGATATTGTATTCAATGGCTCATAACAACTCCGGCAACAACCAAGACACTAGTAACAGAGGGAAAATAATCCTTGAGAAAATAATATTTTTTTAAATAAACGTAAATTCCTTAATCGCGAATGAAGGAAGAGCAAACCTCGCAGATTGTTTGCAAATACATGACCCGGATGTAGTCCTTCTTTGTGAAACAAAACTTAATAATAATCACCACGTCAATTTTAAGAACTACACATTTATAAGGAACGACAGACTAAATGCTAAACAAGGAGGGGGCACAGGTATTCTAATAAAGAAAACTATTAAATTCAAATCCATCCAGACAAGCTGTATCAAATCAACAACACTTGAAACTTGCATAATCCAGCTAAAAATCCGAAAAGAGATAAATCTTTTCCTAATAGCCGCTTACGCCGCCGATAATAACAAAAAAGAATTCATGCCGGAACTAAATCTGGTTTTTGACAAGCTCGAATTACACAGAAGGGAAAACTATTTCCTTCTTGCGGGCGATCTCAACGCTAAACACCTGGCTTGGGGTAACCCTACAGATAATAGTAGAGGGAAAGCACTCTACAACTGGATTGATCAAAATCAAATTAAATACCGACTTTCATTCCTTCATAGCACAGTACCGCCCTTCCCCAGATTTGGAACTTTTATCGACATTTGCTTAGCAGACAATAGACTTCAATTCCACGACCTGCCTATTCCAAGCAAACTTGCGTCATTTGACTATGATAGCGACCATAGGGCCGTTTCAATGTTAGTTTCCCTGCAAGCTCACGAACATATCGAAATAGACGAAATAAACCCCACCACCACTCACAACTTTAACAAAGCAAACTGGTGCAAATTTAAACAGTACTTATCGAAAATGACAATACAGACATACCTAACAATAGAAACCTCACATCAAAAAATATCGATGACTTCATCGATCAACTGAACCTAAACATTACGAGCACAATGGAACACTCAATACCTCGATCATCAAATAACTCTAATTCTACGGACAAATACATTACACCACTCATAAAAAGACTAAGGAAACAAAAAAGCTATCTAATAACCCGAATAAATAGATTAACCAGACCCGATAATTATATGTCCGCAAACGACAACCTCATAGCAGCACTCAAACAGATCCTAAAATTAGTAAGATACGACATGAAAAAGGCCTTTCATAACTCCGTAAGCAGTTACTGGAAAAATAAAATCACTAGTTTATCAGTACATAAACCTAAAGAACTTTTCCCAGCAATCAACAGCATCTACCGCCCAAGAGACCGCGGTAACATAGACACACTTAAAATCCGCACCTCAAACCTAGACCTAATCTCGAACGCTAACATAGACTTCAATAACATACAAACTGACAATGACAACAACCTGATCATCACGGACATACAAGACAAGCTAAAAACACTAAGGGCACATTTTGAATCAGTCCACACGCAGAATATACACATGGGAAAACGACAACTAGCAAACATAATCACACAGAAAATTGAAAACTTAAAAAAGGAACTAGACAAAGACATACAAGATAACACAACAGTTTGCATATTTAACAATACAAATGAATCTAACAACCCAAACACAAACTACATCCCACCTGACTTCTTCACGTCCACCGAAAATCTAGCACTAGTTTGTGACGAAGTCACGTCGCGCGGAGCGCGCGAGCACACGGAACCGAGACAAAGGGGGAGGCCCAGTTCACGCCACGGCCGCTACGTGGCCCCGGGCCCGCGGTTACTCTCGCTTTCGAAGACGTACAGCTCCCGCATATAAAGGCCGCGGCGAGCGGAATCAGGAGCTCTTGTGCTTGTAGCTTACACGCTTCTCGCAGTACAGCAAGACGCTCATTTTATCTCCTATGAGGTGTGTCAGTGGTCGGCCATCGCCACCACCGTACCATAACCAGCCTCTTCCGAAATAGGCCGAGAGAAATCTTGCGCCCTACCTCCGTCAGAGAGGTGTCTCCGCGCCCATTAGGCCAGAACCCTACTGCACTCTGAACCGATATCATCCGACTCTCAACGGACGTGCCCCATAAGGCCATCCCGAGCAGAACGTTCAATAAATCCGCATCCCACTTTCCTAACCGCTCGCCGAAAAGTCGTCGCCGCCGTGCACTGACGCGCCGCTAAGAGAAACCGCTTGAGCGCCGCGCTGCCGAACCGTGTTCGCCGGACGGTCCGAAAGAATCGCAATCAACTACGATCATCACCGCACGGAACCACATGTAAAAGAAAACATAAATTTACAGACTTCAACGAATAAACATTGTTACTGTTAACCACGCCTTTTACTCATTCGTCGAACCCGGACAGACCGACTGACAATGAGTCGGCACTACAATCCCTTCTCCGTCCCACCAATAATCGTCTCGCAACCGGCAACGATTACAAGTTTTCAAAAAACTAAATAACAAGAAATCCTCGAGCTTCGATAATATCCCTAATATAGCGATAAAGAACTTACCCTCACTATATATCTTCTATTACACAATAATATTCAACAATTGCCGGACTTCCATTTCCGGTGCGAAAGCGAACAGACGTGTGAGCGAACGGTGTGAGAGTGGAAAGCAGAGAAGGCGGTAGTAAGGTGTTTTAGGGTGTGAGAAGCGGGCGCGGAGTGAGGAAAGGGGAAGGGAGAGAATGGAGAGAAAGGGCGAGAAAAAGGGGCGTGGGGGAGAAGAAGGGAACAGGCAGGAGGAGAGGTGTTTTGAGGTTAGAGCAAGACGGGAAATTTTGCGCGGGAGAAACAAGGCGGTGAAGCAGAGAAGGAGACAAAGAGGGCGACATCGGGCGGTGAGGAAAGATACGAAGGAGAAACAGAGCAGTAGATAAGGAAGGGAGAGTGAGAAAGGATAGTGAAGTGAAAACAGGAGGGTAAGAATGAATGCAGAGAAATTAGCAAGGGAAAGGAGCCAGAGTGTAGCAAGTGAAAAGGGGATAATGGAGTTGTGGAAGAGGAAGAGAGAGAAAGAGAAGCCGGGAGAAGGAGGGCAGGGGGAAGGAGGCGAGGGGGACGAGGTGTTTGCGAAAAGCAGGAAGGTTTTGAGATCGCCGGAAGAGAGGAAGGGACGAGAGGGCGGTGAGCTGGGGACCATGATAATGGAAATGAGGGAGGAAGTAAGGAAGGATCTGAGAGAAGTAAAGGAACAGGGGAGAGAGACGAGGGAGGAAGTGGGAAAGCTCAGAGGGAAGATGGAAGAATGGGAGGAAAGGTGGAAAAGAGAGAAGGAGGAAATGGAGACCAGAATGTTAGGGATGGGAAAAAGTTGAGGGAGATGGAGACATAGGAGGAAAGGCTAAGGGAGGTGGAGAAGAGGTTAAAGGCGATAGAGATCTGTAGGGTGAAGGAAGAAACGATGCGAAAAAAAGGAAAGGGAGAAGTAGAGGTAGGGCGAGAGAACGGAGGGGGAGAGTGGGAAGAAAGGGTGCAGGAACTGGAAAGAAAGCTGGAGATGAAGGAGAGAGAAGGGAGAAAAAAGAACCTGAGAAAGAGCAAAAGCAGTACTGGAGGCAGTAGGAGTACAAAGGGGGATAGAGGGGGTAAAGGAGCTGGGAGGAGGAAGGCAGGACAGGAAGGAAGGGATGCTGGAGGTAAGGATGGAGAGTATGGAGGCTAAGAGGGAGGTGATGAGGAACAAAGGAAAGCTGAGGGGGAGGAAAGAGAGGATAGAAGACGATTTGACATGGAAGGAAAGGAAGATGCAGTGGTTGTTAAGGGAGATTGGAGATAAGGAGGAAAGAAACGGAAAAAGAGTGAGAGTAAGTTACGGGAAGATAGTGATAGAAGGGAAAAGATGGTTCTGGGACGAGCGGGGACAGGTACTAAGAGACTGGCAGGGGAGGCAGAAGGGAGGGCAAGACAGGGAAGGAAGAGAGGGGGAAAAGAGGGAGGGAGAAGGGAGGAAGGGGGCACGGAAAATACGAGGCAGGAAGGGGGAGGATCAAAAAACTAAGCAGGAAGGAGGAGGGGGAGGGGAGGAGGAAGCAGATAGAGGAACCGAAAAGCTGGAAGATAGCGTTCTGGAACGTAGCGGGGGTGGCGAATAAAGAGGAGGAATTGGGAGGTAATAGTCATGTCGGAAACATGGGTGGAGGAGAAAGGATGGGATAGGATTAAACGAAGACTGCCGGCGGGATATAAGTGGGGGGCGCAATGGGCGAAGAGAAAAAATAAAAAGGGTAGAGCGATGGGAGGCATGTTGACGGGAGTGCGAGAAGAGATGGTGGGAGAAGAGGAACAGGGACAGGGAGAGGAGGAAGGACTGATGGTGGAGAGAGTGAGGGCGAGGGAGGGGGTGACCTGGTCAGTAGTGGCGGTATACGTGAACGGAGACATGGAGGGGAAACTGGGAAGGATTAGAGGGTGGATGGAGGGGCAGAAGGAGGGAGAGAGGGTGTTAATAGGGGGGATTTCAATGCGAGAACAGAAGAGCAAGGGGGCAGGATAGAGGGAGGGGAGGAAGAGGAGGGAGGGGGAAGAAAATCAAAAGACAGAAAGATAAATGGGGATGGCAAAAAACTGATAAAACTCGTAGAGGAGACAGGGTGGGAAATACTGAACGGGAACATAGAAGGGGACGAAGAGGGGGAGTACACGTATACAGGGGGAAGAGGGGAGACGGTAATAGACTATGTTCTGGGGGATGAGAGGACAAAAATGGGGGTAGAAAGGATGGAGGTAGGAGACAGGGTGGAATCAGATCATCACCCGATGGTAGTGACGATGAGGAAGGGAGGGGTGGGAGAGAGACGCGGGAAAGCGAGGAAAAGGAAGGCAGGAGGAGGACGGTGGACGGGAAGGATGAAGGAGAAGTTTGAGAAGGAAATGGAAAGAGTGAGTGTAGAAGGAGAAGGGATTCAAGAGAAGGTACACAAAACGGTAGAAAGGATTAAAGAGGCGATGAGGAAAGGGCAGGAGGCCGGGGGAAAGGAGATGAGGCGGAAGGGGGAAGGGTGGTGGGACAAAGAATGCAGGGAGATGAAAAGACAGGTGAGGGGGGAGTTAAGGAAATGGAGAGGAGGGAGAGGAGAAGGGAGGACTACAAGAGAAAGAGGAGAGAGTATAGAGATTTGTGCGAGACGAAAAAAGAGGAGGAAAAGGAGAGGTTGATAAGGGAGGTGGCAGAGGTAAAGACGGAAAGCAAGGTGTGGGAAATAATAAACAGGGGAAGGAAAGGAAGGAGGGGGGTGGACGAAAGGATAAAGGAAGAGGAGTGGAAGGAGTACTTCATGGGACTACTAGGAGGAGTGGGGAGAAGGGTAAGGACGGGAGGAGAGGAGGATAAGAGAAGGGGAGAGGAAGTGGGAATAAGCAAAGAGGAGATAAGGAGAGTAGTGAGGATGATGAAGGAAGGGAAGGCAGTGGGAGGGGATGAAATACCAAATGAGGCGTGGAAATTTGGAGGAGAGAAGGGGATAGAGGTAGCGTGGGAGATTTGTAGAAGAGTATGGGAAGGGGAGGGATGGCCACAAGAATGGAAAGAGGGAATTATAGTGTCAATAGTGAAGAAAGGAGAGGGGAAGTGTGTTCAGGAGTACAGGGGAGTGACGCTTATGCCGACCCTGTACAAAGTATACGCAGCGGTAATGGTAGGGAGGCTGGAACAGGAGGTGGAAGAGAAAGGTTTGGTGCCGGAAATACAAGCGGGCTTCAGGAGAGGAAGAGGGACGATCGACCATATTTATGTGTTGAATTACCTGATAGGGAGGCAGATACAAGGGAGCAAAGGCAAGCTAGTAGCGATGTTCGTAGACCTGAGAGCGGCATTCGATTCGGTGGATAGGAGGGTGTTGTGGGAGGCAATGGAAAAGAGAGGGGTGAGGGAGGGGCTGAGGGAGAGGGTAAAGGAAATGTATAGGGAGACGACGAGCAAGGTGAAGGTGGGAGGGGAAGTAGGGGAGACGTTTTGGACGGCGAAAGGTCTGAGGCAGGGGTGCCCGCTGAGCCCGATTTTGTTTAACATTTTATTAGCGGATGTAGACGAAGTGCTCAGGAGAGGAAAATTGGGAGGGGTGGAAGTAGGAGGAAGGACGATGTGCGCGATGGCATATGCGGACGATTTGGTGATCCTGGCGGAAAAAGAGGAAGAGATGGAGAGCATGATTAGGAGGCTGGAAGGGTATTTAGATGGAAAGAGGCTAGAGGTGAATGCGGGAAAAACGAAGATAGCAAGGTTCAGGAAAGGGGGGGGGGAGAGAGGAAGGTGGACTGGAGGTGGAAAGGAAAGAGGATAGAGGAGGTAAGGGAGTTTAAGTACCTCGGGTACACGTTTAGGAAGAACGGAGGCCAAGAAGCGCACATTAGGGAAAGGGTAAAAAAGGCGGGGGTGGTAATGAGACGGTATGGGGAATAGGCAAAAGGAAATTCGGAAAGGACTGGGGAAGGAGAACATGGTTATTCGATATGCTGGTATGGACGGTGGTGGGTTATGGTGCGGAGGTATGGGGGTGGAGGGAGAGAGAAGAGGTGGAGAGGATCCAGGAAAGATTCTTACGGTGGTCGCTAGGAGTGGACTGGCGGATGCCGGGATACATGGTGAGGGTGGAAACGAAGAGGAAGAAGCTGAGGACGTGGGCGGCAGGGAGGGCGTGGAGACATGAAGAGAAGTTGGGCAGAGGAGAGGGAGGGGAACTGGCCAGGTTGTGTCTGGAAGAGGTGAGGCAAAGGGAAAAGGAAGCGGGGACGGGGTTGTCTGCGTGGGAAAGAGAGAGGAAGGAGTTTAGAAGGGAGTGGGAGGGGAGGGAAGAAAGGGAAAGAGGGTACGAGGAGATAGAGAAGGAAGATTGGAGGAAGCAGGAAGAAGAGAGGAGCGGGAAAATAAAGGAATCGAGGTATAATTGCTGGTATAGGGAGGTGAGAACAAAAGGACTGCCAAAGTACCTAGAAGCAGGATGGAGTGAGGAGAGATACAGGAGGATCGCGAGATTTAGATTGGGGAACGAAATGAGGGGAGGGAGATATTGGGAGAGGGAGGAGGAGAGGAGATGTAGAGTGTGTGGAGGAGAGGTAGAGACGTGGGAGCACGTGTTGGAGAGGTGCACACGGGAGGAAGGGGAGGAAGGGGGTGTAGGGGAAAAGATAAGGAAGA
Source organism: Andrena chrysosceles (assembly GCA_963855975.1). Classification (NCBI taxonomy): domain Eukaryota; kingdom Metazoa; phylum Arthropoda; class Insecta; order Hymenoptera; family Andrenidae; genus Andrena; species Andrena chrysosceles. The sequence continues at coordinate 58,650,810 of OY979767.1, read as the reverse complement.
TTTTGGACGAAGGAGGCAAAGGAGAGGAATGGATGAAGAGGTTAGAGGGAAGGAGAAGGGAGAGAGAAATAGGCCCGGGGGAGAAGGGGGAGCGAGGGACAGAGGGAGGAGGGAAGGAGAGAAAGAAAGAATGGAGTGAAAGAAAGGAAATGGAAGTCGAAGGCGGAGAGAGAGAGCGAAGTTAGGGGCGTGAGAGGCGTAGAGCTAAGAAGTAGGAAATAAGAGCGATAGGATAAGGATAGGATAAGAATAGAGCGAGCGTGGAGTGCGAGAAGGAGAGGCGACGGGCGGAGAAGTAGGCTAAGAGATAGTTTTAAGTATAGGCTAAGAGAGTGTGTAAGAGCGAAGAGAGAGGAGAAAGGAGAAGAAAACTTGTAACCCTAAGGGGAATTCAATAAAGAAATACATACATACATACATATTCAACAATTGCCTAAACACGACATACTTCCCAAAAGTCTGGAAAACAGCCAAGCTTATAGCCATAAAAAAAGATAAAAATAGCAACGACCCGGCAAGCTACCATCCGATCAGTCTCTTACCTAACATCAGCAAAGTGAAATTGTAATAAATAACGCACTAAACACTTTCTGTTCACTCAACAATATAATCCCAGGAACACAGTTTGGATTTAGACATAAACAATCAACCATTCATGCCATCACCAAATTCACATCCGATATCTGCTGGGCCAGGAACGCGGGGGACTGCATTGGGGCCGTATTCATCGATTTAGAAAACGTTTTTGATACAGTTTGGCTAGACGGACTCTTCTACAAACTCCACAAAAGCGACTTCCCACCCCCTTTACTAAAGATGCTTTGGAACATGCTCCTTGACAAAGAATTTATTATAACCGAAGGACAACACACATCACAGAAAACCTTCAAAATAAGAAACGGACTGCAACAAGGCACTCCCCGTAAACTCCCCCATCTTATTTAACATTTACACAAGCGACTTACCCCAACTGTTCAATCTAAATAGCGACAATAAAAAATTCGCAATAGCTTTTGCAGATGACTTACTTATCTACATAAAAGATAACAAACCATCGAAAATCAAAATCGAACTGCAAGAACTCTTCGGCAAAATTCAAGACTATCTCCACACTTGGAAATTAAAAACAAACTTAAACAAATGCGAATCCATACTATTCAGACCATACATCTCGAAAACATCAGATGCAAACAAAAACGTCAGCCCCACTCCAAAAACTTCTGCATCCATGACCCCCATAACACAAACTCCAAAATCCCACACAAAGAAACAGTTCGCTACCTAGGACTACATCTGGACTTCAAACTAAACTTTAACAAACACATAGACACACAAATACGTAAAGCACAAAAAGCATTTATAGCCAACAGAAGAATGTTCTACTTTAAAGATCTAAATAAGAATGTAAAACTACTACTCTATAAACTACTTGTTTCCGCCACGGGCAGATTTAAATTGCCGGCGTTGGGGCAGCTCGTTCGAGGAGAGGACGGGTTTTAAAAACACAGTTGCGTGGACGTAACAAGGCGTATATTAATGTTCGTTGGTTATTTCACCGACGTCACAACACAGATCACAATTACACGTGGACTATGCACTGACCGACAGACAGAATACGGAGAGGCGCGTGGGCGCGATTTTACAATAGGTCGATGGACGAATCCACGCGATACGGACGGGCGCAATGGGCGCTGATTGCGAGAACAAAAGAAAAGGCTCGTCTTGTCACGACGGTGTTGTTCTCGGAACTAACGGTCGCCGGGCGAGCGTTCCGCGAAGATCAGTAGCGGTCAAAAACGTTACACAGGTGCCGCGGCCGTCTCATCAGCTGTTGTGATGAGTCGGCGGGCACCCGTTCGAATCGCGCGGCGCGGCGCGTTGCTAGCGGCCGCAACACTACTAATTCGCAATCTGAATTTTCGCAAAATAAGAATATTTGAAAGAAAATGCATCAGGGCTTGTCTGAGTAGATACCGAACACCAGAATCAAACTACACTAAAAATGTAAGCAATTACCAACTATACAACGAAGCAAAACTCGCTCGAATAGATTTGTTCATATTAAAATTAATCAGGAACCACTGGGCTCACATTCACAACATTAAAACAAACAGCCTAATTTACAGTTCCATCTACCCTAGTTCGCAGTACTATGACAATTCCAGACAAACCGGTTACACACCACCAGAATCCTTCATTTACCTAGACAGCATTGGTCTCATACAAAAAAATAATAATCTACCAACGATTTACCATTATAACAGAAAAAACTACGACAAAACCTTACCATATGAAGCCGATATTGACATGAATGATCCCGCGATGCGCTACAAATACAAACTAACAATTTACGACCATAAAGACAAGCACCGGACCAATACCGAGAAATACTGGTGGCTCTAACAGAATCTAATATAAGATAAAGCTTTTCTGAAACTAACGAGCCTCCTTGCAAACAAACTAATTCCTATACTACAAAATACTAAAACCTAAGTCATGCCCAAGTCATGGAAAGTTTATCCACATAAATGCCTAAAAAAATTCAAGATCTTGGCCTAAGGGGGTGGCGAAAAGGGGTGGAATGTGTTTTCATGGAGTCCTTAATATCTCTTAGGCCCGACGCGAAGCGCGGGGGTATTTTGCTAGTCTATGTATAAAAATGTAGCATTAAGTGCAATCTAATTAGTAGACAACGGTAAGACTGTGCGTACTCCAGTGTTGGAGCCTTTAGTCTAACCTCCGAAGACTGCGCCCTCCAAAACTTTTATTCGTTATGTTTATTGTACCCCTGTTATTATTTATTACTCTTCTTTGTTCTGGCTCAATAAACGTTTGTTACAAAAAAAAAGTTGGTTGGGCGGCTGACTCGTAACGCAGAGGTCTTGGGTTCGAGTCCCGTCGCCCGAGATTCTGTTTTTCATTTATATTAACACAGACGAGGTATAGAATAGACCTGACATTCTTTTGTCTTCGGTGTCACCGGTCTGAAGTACCGATATTTTGAAATAACCACTGGTTTTCGAGCGCCCTCTCGAATTTTCGAGCGGTGGGTGTGGGAAACATAATGTATTTCTAGCATCAGAGATGAGGTATAGAATCTACACCTCGTCTGTGCTAGCATTGACACAGGTAAAGCCGCTGGTATCACCGAGAAAAGTATAGAAGCTGTGTTATACAGGGTGTCCCACTAAATCGGTTCAGTTTAAATATCTGTTATTTCAAGTAATAAGCGAAAATATTATAAAAGTTGTCTGGTTGTAAGAAACACAAAACACGGTGGAACTAGTTTCTTTACAGGCATAGATCAGATGTGCAGGTCAATTTTATTTTTCCAAATGGACTGTCAAAGTCAATAGAATAGCGAGTTCTGAGTATGAAAGTACTAAATTTCGTGCATTAATCCGAAAACTTATTGTATCTGAGATATTCAACATTGTCAATCCTGTGATTTTGTGGAAATAATAAAATAAAACAATAAATACGAACGTGAAAGGGCGCTTTTTTACTCTTGAAAGTACATATAAACATGCCATGTGACGCGTGTGTAATAAACCAAATGAACGACACTTAATATAAATTCAACTATATTAATATATTCATTAAAACTTAATACAGAAATTAAACAAATAATTCAATTTATCACGCAGCAGAATATAATAAATATTCCAACCAGTTGAAACAATTTTTGGAAGTATTTGAAGCATTCAGAGAGTATATATTATATCGAACTTGATGCAACTTTGTTTTTGCGGTACCTGTCTTGCCTTTTTTAACTATTTCGCACCTTCAAGGTGAAGGGCGACAGCAAGTCATAGTAGTGTATGTGATAGGGATGCACCACTACAGTGGTTCGCGCTATGTCGGTGTGTCAGCCTTTCAATGGAACGGTTAAAGACCATCATCGACTCGAACCAGCGCGAGTGCAGCGTGCCTAAATTGTCTTATGTCGGGGGTCCCGTCTCAAGTCCTGAGGTCTCTTCTTCGAGAAATGATTCGATATTCCTATTGACACGGGCGGACCGTCCCTCATGAGACTTTCCTATTTTTCGAGTTCCTATACAGCAGTCCTGCCCCATAGGGTGCAAATACCTCTTCAAGTTCTGGGACCTGGGTAACAGGCAAGCGCGGAACTTTTACGTTGCTAACCAAAGCATGGGCTGCGGGTGAACTGCAAGACTGTGCGTGCGTCCATACTGGCTCGTACAACGAGTCCATATAGCTGGGTCTCACGCGTATAGGCGCACACACACTCTTGCAGTTGTCCCAAAACCCTTGCAACGATTAGCAAGGTAACAGTTCCGCGCTCGGGTGTTGCCCGGGTCCCAGAACTTGAGGAGGAATTTGCACCTTACGGGGCAGGCCTGTCCTAGAATCTGAAATTCCGCCTGAACTTCGGAAAAAAGAATTCAACTGAAATTATTGAAATAGCGACCACTTAGGAAAAGGCGATTTTTACGATAAATCTCGATTTTGGGGTGCAGAGATAGCTGTTTCTTTAGCTGGTGTTAGCGCGCACCGAAATGACGGAAACTAGCGAGCACGTGCTTCACAATGAGACCGCCTTCAGAAAGGCAAGTCAACGAAGGTCGTAAATCTTCGTTTTGAATTATACCAACACTATGTTGCAGCATGCACCTTTACGACGAACTACCGTGGTAAAAGATAATAATTGAATGAAAACTGGTGATGACGTAACAATAATGATAAACTGTATTAAATAACAAGTAGATATAATCGTATACAAGTGTTCTATTGTGTAATGTTAAGTGAATTGTGGATTCACGTCGTGGTATACGCCTCGGATTCTAAGATGTTCTGTCTTGTTTTGGGAACCTTGAGTCCTTTAAAAGGGCTTGGATTTGCGAGGAAAGGGATTTCCCCTTCCGTTTTCAGTGGATCCGTGGTGGAGGAAAAGTTTGTTGACAGGATGGTGTGCACGTGACGTTTAGAAAAGGTGCGAGGTCAAGGGTTGGTCTGGTCGCGCCGATCTTACGGGTGTCTACCGACGGTGCGGGTTTATGACCCGGCTATTTGGGGACTCGGCGGTGTCGCACGGGATCGACGGTCGACCAGCTGTTGGGACCATTGTCCATTGTCTAAAACTAGTGAATCACAGTGTAGGTATATTTGCTAAGAAGCTACAGTGGACGCGTATATGACTGCAATTAATGCCGAACGGCAGAGTCCCGTTAGGGATGAACGATGAAGGAAGACGCGCATAAACTTATTTCTAGAGGGTTTTATGAATATTTTTCGGTTGCTATGTTCCTTGCAATTTTAAGCTAGGGTTCGGAACAGCTGGGAAACTAAAGTTTCTACACATTAATGTTCAGGTTTAGTGCCGAAAGGAATATATTTTGAACATCCCGTAAAAATTTCAAGTCGATCCTTACCTCCAGTTTTTTGTAATCACTGCAAAACCACAGATAAAACGCTTACACATCAGACGAATGTAGCGCTGTCATATCCATGAATATTGAATATATTATAAAAAAAATTATTATAATTTATAGTATAAATAAACATTACCCAAAAGTACTAGTCACAAATTGTATTCATTTCCTTGCAATTAATTCCCCTCAAAAGCTACATTTTTACCAAATTTGCCTGCCTACATGTAGTCTCCTTAAGGCAGGCCTGCCCCATCGGGTGCAAATACCTCCTGAATTTCTGGGACCCGGGCAACAGCCGAGCGCGGGACTGTTCCATTGCTACCCGTTGCGAGATTTGTGAGAGAATTGCATGAGTGTGCGAGTGTTAGGACGGCCGCACACTCATGCAGTTCTCCCGTAACCCATGTTGTGGTTAGCAACGTAAACGGTCCCGCGCTCGGCTGTTACCCGGGTCCCAGAAATTCAGGAGGTATTTGCACCCGATGGGGCAGTCCTGCTATACAGGGTGATTTTCTCGGTGCGCCTGATCTAAGAGTCAACCGTGACGGGGTAAACCTCCCGCTGTGTCCCTCCGAATTTATGGATTTCGACTCTCGAAGGGGTTGGAGTACCTATTATTATATGGAAGTGACACTAATGGATTCCTGGCGTTCTCCCGGTGAAAATTATACTAAATTTCATGTAAATCGGACTATGTTTAACGAAGCTAGCGAGAAATTATATCAATTAATTTTTCATCAAATTTCCTTCGTTATGCTCCGAATTGCGTCGTTCTTGGTGTTAGTTTCATCGGCGAAACATAAGGAATCGATTGGCACCGTTTTCGTAAAGATCTCATGAGAAACGCGGAAACGGGACATTTCACACTTCTTAATAGGTACTCCAACCCTTCGAGAGTCGAAATCCATAAATTCGGAGGGACACAGCGGGAGGTTTACCCCGTCACGGTTGACTCTTAGATCAGGCGCACCGAGAAAATCACCCTGTACTTTCTCTCGCGTGGTCGGCGCTTATACTATTTAAAGAGCAAGCGAAAGGGGTACTTTTCATGTGTCATTTATTCATATTATAAAAAACCAATTGGAATGCAATCACGGCAGCAAATAAAATTCATTACACATATGAGAATGAAATATTTGGCCAAAATAACAAGAAGAGGTTTTGTTTATCACACGCACACACTCTCACGTTCTCTCTCCCTCTCTCGTATCCATTTTTACTTTACAATCATGCATCTCGTTCTATTATATAGGACTTATATATAAAATATATATAGGACTTCCGTTTCCGATCGCAGTGAGTGAAAGTTGTGTTGGAAGTGAGTGGAGCGAGAGTGATAGGGAAAGTGTGGAGAGAAGGTGAAAGGGGGAGTGGAGTGTGAGTGTGGAGGTAGAGGGAGAGATGTGGAAAGGATAGGGATAAGAGGGAAAGGGCTAGGATTGAGGGTGGCAGGGATTTAGACGGGAGAAGGGAAGGTGTGGAGGTTAGGTGATAGAGGTGAGAGAAGTGTGGCGGGAGAGAGCAAGGAGAAGTACAAGGGGTGACACCTGTCGGAGAAGAAAGGTGGTAGAGGTGTTGGAGATATAGGCGGGAATCTTTGAACGGGGGAAAAGGATAGAGGAGCATGTTTAAAGGGAAGATCAGTGGAATTGGGACGGGGGGGAGAGCAGTCGGGAGGAGAGGGTAGGAAAGGTGTGGCGAAGGACAAGGGGAGCGAAGTGTTAAAGGAAAGGGGTAGGAAGGATAGTGGCAGTAGTGTGGGGAGCAGTGTGGGGAGTGTAGAGAGTGGTTGGGGAAAAAAGAGAGAAAGAGAGGAGGAAGTGGAGACGATGGAGACAGAGGGGAGGGGAGGGTTTAAGAAGAGTGGGAAAACAGAAAGGTCGCCGGTAAAAAGGAACAAAGAGGGGGAGGAGCAGGGGGGAGGGGGGATGGAGGTAATGATGATGGAGCTAGTAAGGGAGATAAGGGAGATGAAAGTGGAGATGAGGAAGGAAAGGGAGGAAAGAAGAAGGGTAGAAGAGGAATGGAGAGGGGAAAGAAGGAAGTAGGAAGAGTGGATGAAGGAGGAGAAGGCGAGAAGAGAGAGATTAGAGGAAAAGTTAGAAAAGTTGGAAGGAAGAGACAGGAAAATGGTGGAAGTGATGGAGAAGGTAGAGAGATGGGAGAAGGGAGGAAGACAGGGAAAGGAAGTGAGTAGTAAGGCTAAGCGGGTTCCAACCCAAATTTGAGTTTCAAGGCCGTTGTAAGAATTTCATTTGACCTTGAAATCCAAATTTGAGTTTTCAAACCGCAGGAAATCCAACGCAGGCGGGCGGTGGGCGCGGCGGTGCGGTCGCGGATGACGTCATACAGATGGGCGGAGTGGTGGGGGTATTAGCGCGAGACCAGATATCGAATCAATCGATAACCGAATCCGCATCGAGGAGGAACCGCGGGTGAATTGCTGCTACTATCGGGCGTGGTATCGTCACAGTCGGTAAGGAAGGAAATATTAATTTAAGATATTAATATAAATGAAAAAACAGAATCTCGGGCGACGGGGCTCGAACCCAAGACCTCCGCGGTACGAGTCAGCCGCCTAACCAACTCCCCCAACGCCGACGCTCTAACATTAGTCTTTAATAAATGGTACATATACAGAGCGTCACCAAGCATAATACATTATTTTTTCATCGGACGATGTCGGACGATCTCGGGTGTGATCGCTTTAACCTCGATTAGAACGTCTTCGCAGGGTCGGAAAGAGAGAGCAATATTTTATAGCTAAATTCGAGAGAGGGAAAGAGACAGCGCTACATAGCGATACAAACACATTTTATTAAAGCTAACAGTATTTCAAAGCGTTCCGATTTAACGTCGCTGCATATCGTGTGTAATTTGAATCTCCTCTAGCAGTCGTGCAGGATGGCGACATTTGGCAGCGCGAATCATAGAAAGAATTATGCGGCGTCAGCAGAAACTTTTTTCCATACCAATATGTGATGGAAAGTTTTCCCCAACACAGAGAAATAATAATAATTTTTTAATCACCGATATAGCAAACTGTTATGTAGCAAACAGACATATTTTTCCGAACCATTATGTAGCGAGCATTCTAAAGCTAACAGTATTTCAAAGCGTTCCGATTTAACGTCGCGGCGTATCGCGAGATTTCGCGAAATCTGACTCTTCTGGAGCAGCCGCGCTAGATGACGTCATTTGGCAGCGTGAAGAACAAAATACAATACATGTAGAAACGTCGAATCTTAAAATTATGCGGCATCAGCAGAAAAAATCTTTTCCATATCAACAGACATTTTTTTCCCAACGCAGAGAAAAAATAATTTTAATCCCCTCCCTCACCGATCTACCGAACCAATATGTAGCAAACACACTCTAAAGCTAACAATTTTTAAAAATGTTTTTCAATCTTAACATCGCAGCGTATCGCGCGATCACGTGTAATTTGAATCCCCCGTGATGGGACCGCCGTGCAAGATTACATCATTTGGTGGCGTAACGAACGCACGAATCATAAAAAGAATTATGTGGTGTCAGCAGAAATTGGTGAGGTGAGAAGGATGAAGACGGATAAATAAATAGAGAAATAATATGTTTAAGAAATTTAATTACAATTAAAAGAATATAAAAATATAAACAGAAATGAAATATAATTTAACATTTTTTTCCTACGAGCATCCGCTAAAATATCATTGATGACAGATGCTACCAGTTCACAATCTACAAGATAATCCTCGTCGTAGTATTCGCTATCACATATTATTTTAGCAGCACGACGCGTATGTAATGTTTCGCAGGCAGCGTCGCCCTGTTACAACACAGTAACAAAAGTTTTAAAGTTTGTCCTCACATCTTCTGCAGTTTGATACAGCCGCGGATACACATAGCTTACACATGACTTAAGATTAAATAAAAATGATACTGTATTCAGTTTGAAATACAGCGACTTATTACGTAGTATCGTCTTTAGAATTGGAGGCGAGAATCATAGAAAGAATTATGCAGAGTCGATAGAAATTGATGACAAGTGAAGGAGGGAGACAGACAAGCAAATAGATTGCAATATTTGTAAAATGATTACATATTGTTCAATTAATTAAACAATAGAAATATAAAAATAGAATATAAATAGTGAATCAGCAGAACCATCTCTCTCTATCTCTCTCTCTCTCTCTCTCTCTCTCTGTCTGTCTCTGTCTCTCAATCTCTCGTTCTTTCTCCTTCTCTTTTTCTCTTCTTCACATCAATCGCAAGACAACATGAACATTCACGAACAGCTGATGGACTTCCTATTTACTTTTCGCGACATCATACATACATACTCTTCCACACAACACCTCGTCTACATTCATACGCACTCACGCTCTCGTGACCGAACCGAGTGCTCAGTTACACAGAACAGTAATATCTCAACAACATTCGCCAAAAGTGTTACGTATCTATTGTATCGCCTCAATTCTTTATCTCTAAATAAACCGCACGATTCTCAACATCTTTGAGTTCTCTCCATACAAATAGAATATAAAAATACAATATAAAAAAGACAAAAATATTATAATAATAATAAAAATAATAATTTAATTTATTGCCCACTTTTGCGTTACAATTTAACGATGAAATAATCTTTCCATTTCATTCTCATGATTGTGTCAGTGTAAGTCCCACCCTTCTAATGTATCCTGCTGTGTCTTAACAATTTTTTCTATTTTACAAGTGTTTCCTAATCTATTCTATGTTGTATAATATTCTTTTATCACTTTCCTGTTCTTCCCATGTTTTCCTTCTCCCTATTATCTCCCATAGAATAGCCAAGTTTTTCCCTCCTCCTCTAATTACCTCTTTCCAATTCCTAAATACAACACAATATAAATATAAATATAAAGAAAATACAATTAAATAAGAAATATAATAAAAAAGAATATAATAAAATAAAAGTAAATACAATTAAAGAAGAAATATAATAAAAAGAATATAATAATATAATAAAAGAAAATAAAATAATAAAAAAAGAAAATACAATTAAATATCAAATATAATATAAAAAAGAAAAAATATAAAAATAGAATATAAATAGAATATAAATAGAATATAAAAATAAGAAATAAAAAAATAAAAATATAAAAACTCAATTCAATATAAAAATACAATATAAAGAAATAATATAATAAAAGAAAATAAAATAATAATAAAAGAAAATAGAATTAAATATTAAATATAATATAAAAAATAAAAATTGTAAAAATAGAATATAAATAGAATATAAAAAAATGAAAAATAAAAAAAATAAAAATTATAAAAAAATATAAAAATAAGAAATAAAAAAATAAAAATATAAAAACTCAATTCAATATAAAAATACAATATAAAGAAATAATATAATAAAAGAAAATAAAATAATAATAAAAGAAAATAGAATTAAATATTAAATATAATATAAAAAATAAAAATTGTAAAAATAGAATATAAATAGAATATAAAAAATGAAAAATAAAAAAATAAAAAATATAAAAATTCAATATAAAAGTGCATTATAAAAAAAAATATAATAATAATAATAATAATAATAATAATTTAATTTATTGCCCACATTCGTGTTACAATTTAACGATCTTTTTAACTCTTTCCATTTCATTCCCGTGATTGTGTCAGTGTAAGTCCTACCTTTCTAATGTATCCTGCTGTGTCTTAACCAATTTTTCTATTTTACAAGTGTTTCCTAATCTATTTTATGTTGCATAATCATCTTTTATCACTTTCCTCTTCCTCCCATCTTTTCCTTCTCCCTATTATCTCCTGTAGAATAGCCAAGTTTATCCTTTCTCATCTAATTACCTCTTTCCAATTGCTGTCATTCTCTCCACTTACTTCACATGCTTCAATCACGTGTTTCACTGTTTCTTCCTCTTTCCTACAAAGCCTACATATCCTTTCATCTTTCGATATCCAATATTTACATGTCCTCGTTTCACTACCCTGTATGAATCTTCCTATCCATTCTAATTCTCCTCTCCTTTTTTCTTCTTCCCTCATAAGTATTTCGACTTATCTCCTGATTTGCTTGCCACCTCTCTTAATTCTCTTAGGAACTTTGACTCTTTTATTTTCATCTCTCTTTCTTGTTCTTGGATGTATATACTTATCTGCTCTATTTTCGATCACACTTCTTCACCAATAAAATATAAAAATACAATTGAAAAATAAAATAAAATAAAATAAAAGAAAATACAATTAAATAAGAAATATAATAAAAAAGAATAAAATAAAATAATAAATATAATATAAAAAGAAAAAAAACATAAAAATAGAATATAAAAGAATATAATATAAAAAAGAAAAAATATAAAAATACAATAAAAATATAAGATAAAATACAATACAATATAAAAAAATAAATATAAATGAATATAAATGAAATTAAAAATATAAAAATATAAAAATACAATTAAAATAGATAATAAAATACAATACAATATAAAACTCAATAAAAATATAAAAGAAAATAAAAAAAATATATATATATATATGAATATAAAAATATGAATTAAAAAATAAAAATATAAAAATTCAATATAAAAAATACATTATAAAAAGAAAAAATATAATAATAATAATAATAATAATTTAATTTGTTACCCACTTTTGTGTTACAATTTAACAATCATATACTCTTTCCATTTCATTCCCGTGATTGTGTCAGTGTAAGTCCTACCCTTCTAATGTATCCTGCTGTGTCTTAACAAATTTTTTTTATTTTACAAGTGTTTCCTAATCTATTTTATGTTGCATAATCATCTTTTATCACTTTCCTGTTCTTCCCATCTTTTCATTCTCCCTATTATCTCCTATAGAATAACCAAGTTTGTCCCTTCTCCTCTAATTACCTCTTTCCAATTGCTGCCACTCTCTCCACTTACTTCACATGCTTCAATCACGTGTTTCACTGTTTCTTCCTCTTTCTTACAAACCATACATATCCTTTCTTCTTTCTTCTTTCGATAGCCAGCCACGGAGACCTCTCCAGACCTGACCCACGCCCGAAAATTTTTTATACCTAGCCGAGTGAGGAAATGACCTTGGCCCAACCCCAAAAATTTTTTCCAAACCAATATGTGATCGAATTTTCCCCCCAACACAGAGAAATAATAATTTATTTTTATCGGATGATGTTTCAGACAATGTCGGGAAAGATCGGCATTTTACAAACCATGTATTCGGAGGAAGGAAAGAGAGAGCATTACATTGAAATCTAAATTCGTGGAGGGAAAGAGAGAGCAATACTTAGCGTCGCAGCGTCTCGCGCGATCGTGCGTAATTTGACTCCTCTGGAGCAGCCGCGTGCGATGACGTCATTCAACGGCGCGAAGAAGGCTCGAACGAAATAGAATTATGCAGTGTCTGCAAATGTTAGAATTATGTGGCGAAAGGAGAAGGAAGACGGGTAAATAAAATGTAGAAATAATATAAGTTTAAGAAATATATATTGTTATAGAAAAAAATATAAATATACAACTAAATAGAAATATAATAAAAAAGGAATATAATAATAAAATATAATAATAAAATGTTATAAAATAACACGGAATAAATAGTAAAAATAGAAAAAAATAGAAAAAATAGAAAAAAATAGTAAAAATAGAAAAAATATATACAAATGAAATTAACTAAACAAATTAAAATCTATATAAATTAATCTCTCCGCGCTGCGTTGGCGGTGGCGCGAGCAAGATCCGGGAGCATGTCTAAAACATGTAAACGCAAATATAATATTAATACTTTCCGCACAATATCCTATCACAATATCACTTACCAGCAAGCCATCAATGGCTGCAGTGATGTTGTCGCTGTCATCGCTGTCATCGTTGTCATCGGTGTCGGAGGATGAGGAGTCCTCGATGCTGTCCTCACCACCACCACCACCACCGACTGCTCCCTGCAAATCCTAGAACATAGAAACCTTGATATAATATTCACGTGTTAAACGTAAAAAAAAAACGTACAAAACATTGTTATGTACATACCTCCTGATTATTCCCCCACATCTCCTGGTCCTCGTCGGGCGCAATCCTGAATATTCCCATTATTTTTGGTTGGAACTATTGCCTTTAAAGAGACTGTTGCCGTCAAAGATTTGAAGACAACTGGTCACGCTGCATCTCCAGGCTCTTGCATTTAAAATCTTATCATGAAATCGAGAAGTGCGTAGCTTTGCAAAAGTAAGATGCTGTTGTTCTCCACATTCATTTTCGCTGACCATCCTCTCCTTCTTCACACGCATCTTCTTTCCCTTCTTCTTTGGACACACCAAGCGACTAGAACAAATCTCTTTGATCATGTATCGAACGGGTATCGAACGTGAATCGATCGTGAATCGTACCACTCTGAACGTGAATCGTACCCCTCTGAACGTGTATCAAACGGGTATCGAACGTGAATCGAACGTGAATCGTACCACTCTGAACGTGAATCGTACCACTCTGAACGTGAATCGTACCACTTCGAACATGCATCGAACGTCAATCGTACCACTTCGAACATGCATCGAACGTCAATCGTACCACTTCGAACATGCATCGAACGTCAATCGTACCACTTCGAACGTCAATCGAACGTCAATCGTACCACTCTGAACGTGAATCGTACCACTCTGAACGTGAATCGTACCACTTCGAACATGCATCGAACGTCAATCGTACCACTTCGAACGTGTATAGAACGTATATTGGACATGTAATGAACTACTTCGAACATGTAATGAACCACTTCGAACATGTATCGAACGTCAATCGTACCTCTTCGAACGTGTATGGTACCACTTCAAACGTGTATTGGACATGTAATGAACCACTTCGAACATGTAATGAACCACTTCGAACATGTATCGAACGTCAATCGTACCTCTTCGAACGTGTATGGTACCACTTCGATCGTGTATTGGACGTGTAATGAACGGCTTTGAACGGGTATTGAACGGCTTTGATCGGGTATCGTCGTAATCTAGCGTACATCACATGTCGGAAGTTGGGGAGGGTGAAGAAAAACATTTTCATATACATTAAAAATTGATGAATATATATTAAAATATTTAAAATATTCATCAATTTTTAATGTATATGAAAATGTTTTTCTTCACCCTCCCCAACTTCCGACATGTGATGTACGCTAGATTACGACGATACCCGATCAAAGCCGTTCAATACCCGTTCAAAGCCGTTCATTACACGTCCAATACACGATCGAAGTGGTACCATACACGTTCGAAGAGGTACGATTGACGTTCGATACATGTTCGAAGTGGTTCATTACATGTTCGAAGTGGTTCATTACATGTCCAATACACGTTTGAAGTGGTACCATACACGTTCGAAGAGGTACGATTGACGTTCGATACATGTTCGAAGTGGTTCATTACATGTTCGAAGTAGTTCATTACATGTCCAATATACGTTCTATACACGTTCGAAGTGGTACGATTGACGTTCGATGCATGTTCGAAGTGGTACGATTCACGTTCAGAGTGGTACGATTCACGTTCAGAGTGGTACGATTCACGTTCAGAGTGGTACGATTCACGTTCAGAGTGGTACGATTGACGTTCGAAGTGGTACGATTGACGTTCGATGCATGTTCGAAGTGGTACGATTGACGTTCGATGCATGTTCGAAGTGGTATGATTGACGTTCGATGCATGTTCGAAGTGGTACGATTCACGTTCGATGCATGTTAGAAGTGGTACGATTCACGTTCAGAGGGGTACGATTCACGTTCAGAGTGGTACGATTCACGTTCGATTCACGTTCGATACCCGTTCGATACATGATCAAAGAGATTTGTTCTAGTCGCTTGGTGTGTCCAAAGAAGAAGGGAAAGAAGATGCGTGTGAAGAAGGAGAGGATGGTCAGCGAAAATGAATGTGGAGAACAACAGCATCTTACTTTTGCAAAGCTACGCACTTCTCGATTTCATGATAAGATTTTAAATGCAAGAGCCTGGAGATGCAGCGTGACCAGTGGTCTTCAAATCTTTGACGGCAACAGTCTCTTTAAAGGCAATAGTTCCAACCAAAAATAATGGGAATATTCAGGATTGCGCCCGACGAGGACCAGGAGATGTGGTGGAATAATCAGGAGGTATGTACATAACAATGTTTTGTACGTTTTTTTTTTACGTTTAACACGTGAATATTATATCAAGGTTTCTATGTTCTAGGATTTGCAGGGAGCAGTCGGTGGTGGTGGTGGTGGTGAGGACAGCATCGAGGACTCCTCATCCTCCGACACCGATGACAACGATGACAGCGATGACAGCGACAACATCACTGCAGCCATTGATGGCTTGCTGGTAAGTGATATTGTGATAGGATATTGTGCGGAAAGTATTAATATTATATTTGCGTTTACATGTTTTAGACATGCTCCCGGATCTTGCTCGCGCCACCGCCAACGCAGCGCGGAGAGATTAATTTATATAGATTTTAATTTGTTTAGTTAATTTCATTTGTATATATTTTTTCTATTTTTACTATTTTTTTCTATTTTTTCTATTTTTTTCTATTTTTACTATTTATTCCGTGTTATTTTATAACATTTTATTATTATATTTTATTATTATATTCCTTTTTTATTATATTTCTATTTAGTTGTATATTTATATTTTTTTCTATAACAATATATATTTCTTAAACTTATATTATTTCTACATTTTATTTACCCGTCTTCCTTCTCCTTTCGCCACATAATTCTAACATTTGCAGACACTGCATAATTCTATTTCGTTCGAGCCTTCTTCGCGCCGTTGAATGACGTCATCGCACGCGGCTGCTCCAGAGGAGTCAAATTACGCACGATCGCGCGAGACGCTGCGACGCTAAGTATTGCTCTCTCTTTCCCTCCACGAATTTAGATTTCAATGTAATGCTCTCTCTTTCCTTCCTCCGAATACATGGTTTGTAAAATGCCGATCTTTCCCGACATTGTCTGAAACATCATCCGATAAAAATAAATTATTATTTCTCTGTGTTGGGGGGAAAATTCGATCACATATTGGTTTGGAAAAAATTTTTGGGGTTGGGCCAAGGTCATTTCCTCACTCGGCTAGGTATAAAAAATTTTCGGGCGTGGGTCAGGTCTGGAGAGGTCTCCGTGGCTGGCTATCGAAAGAAGAAAGAAGAAAGGATATGTATGGTTTGTAAGAAAGAGGAAGAAACAGTGAAACACGTGATTGAAGCATGTGAAGTAAGTGGAGAGAGTGGCAGCAATTGGAAAGAGGTAATTAGAGGAGAAGGGACAAACTTGGTTATTCTATAGGAGATAATAGGGAGAATGAAAAGATGGGAAGAACAGGAAAGTGATAAAAGATGATTATGCAACATAAAATAGATTAGGAAACACTTGTAAAATAAAAAAAATTTGTTAAGACACAGCAGGATACATTAGAAGGGTAGGACTTACACTGACACAATCACGGGAATGAAATGGAAAGAGTATATGATTGTTAAATTGTAACACAAAAGTGGGTAACAAATTAAATTATTATTATTATTATTATTATATTTTTTCTTTTTATAATGTATTTTTTATATTGAATTTTTATATTTTTATTTTTTAATTCATATTTTTATATTCATATATATATATATATTTTTTTTATTTTCTTTTATATTTTTATTGAGTTTTATATTGTATTGTATTTTATTATCTATTTTAATTGTATTTTTATATTTTTATATTTTTAATTTCATTTATATTCATTTATATTTATTTTTTTATATTGTATTGTATTTTATCTTATATTTTTATTGTATTTTTATATTTTTTCTTTTTTATATTATATTCTTTTATATTCTATTTTTATGTTTTTTTTTCTTTTTATATTATATTTATTATTTTATTTTATTCTTTTTTATTATATTTCTTATTTAATTGTATTTTCTTTTATTTTATTTTATTTTATTTTTCAATTGTATTTTTATATTTTATTGGTGAAGAAGTGTGATCGAAAATAGAGCAGATAAGTATATACATCCAAGAACAAGAAAGAGAGATGAAAATAAAAGAGTCAAAGTTCCTAAGAGAATTAAGAGAGGTGGCAAGCAAATCAGGAGATAAGTCGAAATACTTATGAGGGAAGAAGAAAAAAGGAGAGGAGAATTAGAATGGATAGGAAGATTCATACAGGGTAGTGAAACGAGGACATGTAAATATTGGATATCGAAAGATGAAAGGATATGTAGGCTTTGTAGGAAAGAGGAAGAAACAGTGAAACACGTGATTGAAGCATGTGAAGTAAGTGGAGAGAATGACAGCAATTGGAAAGAGGTAATTAGATGAGAAAGGATAAACTTGGCTATTCTACAGGAGATAATAGGGAGAAGGAAAAGATGGGAGGAAGAGGAAAGTGATAAAAGATGATTATGCAACATAAAATAGATTAGGAAACACTTGTAAAATAGAAAAATTGGTTAAGACACAGCAGGATACATTAGAAAGGTAGGACTTACACTGACACAATCACGGGAATGAAATGGAAAGAGTTAAAAAGATCGTTAAATTGTAACACGAATGTGGGCAATAAATTAAATTATTATTATTATTATTATTATTATTATATTTTTTTTTATAATGCACTTTTATATTGAATTTTTATATTTTTTATTTTTTTATTTTTCATTTTTTATATTCTATTTATATTCTATTTTTACAATTTTTATTTTTTATATTATATTTAATATTTAATTCTATTTTCTTTTATTATTATTTTATTTTCTTTTATTATATTATTTCTTTATATTGTATTTTTATATTGAATTGAGTTTTTATATTTTTATTTTTTTATTTCTTATTTTTATATTTTTTTATATTTTTTATTTTTTTTATTTTTCATTTTTTTATATTGTATTTATATTCTATTTTTACAATTTTTATTTTTTATATTATATTTAATATTTAATTCTATTTTCTTTTATTATTATTTTATTTTCTTTTATTATATTATTTCTTTATATTGTATTTTTATATTGAATTGAGTTTTTATATTTTTATTTTTTTATTTCTTATTTTTATATTCTATTTATATTCTATTTATATTCTATTTTTATATTTTTTCTTTTTTATATTATATTTGATATTTAATTGTATTTTCTTTTTTTATTATTTTATTTTCTTTTATTATATTATTATATTCTTTTTATTATATTTCTTCTTTAATTGTATTTACTTTTATTTTATTATATTCTTTTTTATTATATTTCTTATTTAATTGTATTTTCTTTTATATTTATATTTATATTGTGTTGTATTTAGGAATTGGAAAGAGGTAATTAGAGGAGGAGGGAAAAACTTGGCTATTCTATGGGAGATAATAGGGAGAAGGAAAACATGGGAAGAACAGGAAAGTGATAAAAGAATATTATACAACATAGAATAGATTAGGAAACACTTGTAAAATAGAAAAAATTGTTAAGACACAGCAGGATACATTAGAAGGGTGGGACTTACACTGACACAATCATGAGAATGAAATGGAAAGATTATTTCATCGTTAAATTGTAACGCAAAAGTGGGCAATAAATTAAATTATTATTTTTATTATTATTATAATATTTTTGTCTTTTTTATATTGTATTTTTATATTCTATTTGTATGGAGAGAACTCAAAGATGTTGAGAATCGTGCGGTTTATTTAGAGATAAAGAATTGAGGCGATACAATAGATACGTAACACTTTTGGCGAATGTTGTTGAGATATTACTGTTCTGTGTAACTGAGCACTCGGTTCGGTCACGAGAGCGTGAGTGCGTATGAATGTAGACGAGGTGTTGTGTGGAAGAGTATGTATGTATGATGTCGCGAAAAGTAAATAGGAAGTCCATCAGCTGTTCGTGAATGTTCATGTTGTCTTGCGATTGATGTGAAGAAGAGAAAAAGAGAAGGAGAAAGAACGAGAGATTGAGAGACAGAGACAGACAGAGAGAGAGAGAGAGAGAGAGAGATAGAGAGAGATGGTTCTGCTGATTCACTATTTATATTCTATTTTTATATTTCTATTGTTTAATTAATTGAACAATATGTAATCATTTTACAAATATTGCAATCTATTTGCTTGTCTGTCTCCCTCCTTCACTTGTCATCAATTTCTATCGACTCTGCATAATTCTTTCTATGATTCTCGCCTCCAATTCTAAAGACGATACTACGTAATAAGTCGCTGTATTTCAAACTGAATACAGTATCATTTTTATTTAATCTTAAGTCATGTGTAAGCTATGTGTATCCGCGGCTGTATCAAACTGCAGAAGATGTGAGGACAAACTTTAAAACTTTTGTTACTGTGTTGTAACAGGGCGACGCTGCCTGCGAAACATTACATACGCGTCGTGCTGCTAAAATAATATGTGATAGCGAATACTACGACGAGGATTATCTTGTAGATTGTGAACTGGTAGCATCTGTCATCAATGATATTTTAGCGGATGCTCGTAGGAAAAAAATGTTAAATTATATTTCATTTCTGTTTATATTTTTATATTCTTTTAATTGTAATTAAATTTCTTAAACATATTATTTCTCTATTTATTTATCCGTCTTCATCCTTCTCACCTCACCAATTTCTGCTGACACCACATAATTCTTTTTATGATTCGTGCGTTCGTTACGCCACCAAATGATGTAATCTTGCACGGCGGTCCCATCACGGGGGATTCAAATTACACGTGATCGCGCGATACGCTGCGATGTTAAGATTGAAAAACATTTTTAAAAATTGTTAGCTTTAGAGTGTGTTTGCTACATATTGGTTCGGTAGATCGGTGAGGGAGGGGATTAAAATTATTTTTTCTCTGCGTTGGGAAAAAAATGTCTGTTGATATGGAAAAGATTTTTTCTGCTGCTGCCGCATAATTTTAAGATTCGACGTTTCTACATGTATTGTATTTTGTTCTTCACGCTGCCAAATGACGTCATCTAGCGCGGCTGCTCCAGAAGAGTCAGATTTCGCGAAATCTCGCGATACGCCGCGACGTTAAATCGGAACGCTTTGAAATACTGTTAGCTTTAGAATGCTCGCTACATAATGGTTCGGAAAAATATGTCTGTTTGCTACATAACAGTTTGCTATATCGGTGATTAAAAAATTATTATTATTTCTCTGTGTTGGGGAAAACTTTCCATCACATATTGGTATGGAAAAAAGTTTCTGCTGACGCCGCATAATTCTTTCTATGATTCGCGCTGCCAAATGTCGCCATCCTGCACGACTGCTAGAGGAGATTCAAATTACACACGATATGCAGCGACGTTAAATCGGAACGCTTTGAAATACTGTTAGCTTTAATAAAATGTGTTTGTATCGCTATGTAGCGCTGTCTCTTTCCCTCTCTCGAATTTAGCTATAAAATATTGCTCTCTCTTTCCGACCCTGCGAAGACGTTCTAATCGAGGTTAAAGCGATCACACCCGAGATCGTCCGACATCGTCCGATGAAAAAATAATGTATTATGCTTGGTGACGCTCTGTATATGTACCATTTATTAAAGACTAATGTTAGAGCGTCGGCGTTGGGGGAGTTGGTTAGGCGGCTGACTCGTACCGCGGAGGTCTTGGGTTCGAGCCCCGTCGCCCGAGATTCTGTTTTTTCATTTATATTAATATCTTAAATTAATATTTCCTTCCTTACCGACTGTGACGATACCACGCCCGATAGTAGCAGCAATTCACCCGCGGTTCCTCCTCGATGCGGATTCGGTTATCGATTGATTCGATATCTGGTCTCGCGCTAATACCCCCACCACTCCGCCCATCTGTATGACGTCATCCGCGACCGCACCGCCGCGCCCACCGCCCGCCTGCGTTGGATTTCCTGCGGTTTGAAAACTCAAATTTGGATTTCAAGGTCAAATGAAATTCTTACAACGGCCTTGAAACTCAAATTTGGGTTGGAACCCGCTTAGCCTTACTACTGAAGTGGTGAAGGAGGGAGAGGTGGAGGAATGGAGACTGAGGTTGAGAAAGATGGAGGTAAAACAGGATAGAAAGGATAGAGAGGGCAGGAGGAACAACGTAGTCATAAGAGGATTGGGGTGGGAAGGAGGGGAAGTGGAGGAGGGAGTGAAGAAGCTTTGGGAAAGGATGGGGCTGGAGGGGGTAGGTATGAAGGAAGTAGCAAGGACAGGAAGAGCGGGAGGGGATGAACGAGGAATGGTGCTTGTGAAGTTGGCGGGAAGGGAAGAGAAGAGGAAAGTGATGGAGGCGAGGAAAAAATTGAAGGTCGGGAAGGAGAGGATTGAGGATGACCTCACGGAGGAAGAAAGGAGAGGGACGTGGAAGATAGAAAGAGAGGCAGAGGAGGAGAGGAGGAGGGGGAGAGTGTCCAGGTAGGGTATATGAAGATGTGGGTGAATGGGAGATTGAAGAGGTGGGATGAAATAGGTGAGAAATGGATGGAAGATCAGGGAAACGAAGAGGGGGGAAAGGAGGAGGGGAGAGAGGTTAGGGGGAGAGGGGATGAGGTGGAGGAAGGAAGGTATAAACTGGCATTTTGGAATGTGGCGGGGGCGAAGAATAAGGATGTGGAGTTCTGGAAGGGTTTGTAGGAATGGGAT
This sequence comes from Andrena chrysosceles, assembly GCA_963855975.1. NCBI lineage: Eukaryota > Metazoa > Arthropoda > Insecta > Hymenoptera > Andrenidae > Andrena > Andrena chrysosceles. The sequence goes on along the minus strand of OY979767.1, from coordinate 58,628,823 downwards.
GTGTTGGTACTGAGTGTGACGTGGTAGAGGAAAGAGACTGGGAGAGGGTGAGATATAAGATGCCAAAGGGGTTTGTGTGGGAGATGCAGTGGGCGAGGAGGGAGAGTAAGAAAGGGAGGGCAATGGGGGGAATGATAATGGGGGTAAGGAAGGAAACAAGGGAAGGGGTCGAGGGGGAGAAGGAGGGAATAATGATGAAGAGGGTGTTGATGGGTGGGGAGTGGTGGAGGGTAGTGGGAGTATACGTTAATAAGGATTTGCAGGGGAAGCTGGAGGAGCTGAAGGAGTCGATGGAGGGAAGGGAGGAGGGGGTGAGGATGTTGATAGAGGGAGATTTTAACGCAAGGACGGGGGGTGAAGGGGGGAGATATGGGGGGCAGATGAGGAAGAGAAGGGATTGGAAAGTAGGAGATCGAAAGACAGAGAGGGGAATGGGGATGGGAGGAGGTTGTGTAGTTTTTTGGGAGAGAGGGGGTGGGGGATAATGAACGGAAACGTGGAAGGGGATGAGGAGGGGGAGTGGACGTACACAGGAGAGAGAGGGAATTCGGTAATTGATTATATCTTAGGGAATGAGGAGACGAGGGAGAGAGTGGGGAGAATGGAGGTGGCTGAAAGGGTGGAGTTTTATTATTTATTATTATTATTATTATTATGTAAACGGGGGAACCCTTTAGTGTACATATTATAACATAAGAGAACAAACGATAAATAACAAATAATAAAGTATAACAGAGAAAAGAAAAGTAAAAATAATAAGAGAAAAAAAATAAAAAGTAGAAAGTAACAAACAAATCAAAAACAACAACAAAAAAAAGCCGCAAAAACATAAAACTATTCGCATCGGCGACAACACCGTAAACATTCAAACAAAGCGGGGTACACAGGTGACGAGGTTAATCTAATCTAATGTAATGGCAGACTCCTTAACAGCAGCCCCCTAAACGACGCAAGAGAGGCTACGAATAAGTCAAGGTCCGCAGGGCACTGGTTTAGCTCATCCATAGCGCGGTTTACGGGATCGGCAGTGCAATGTTGATAAGCCGGGACGCGCGATACAAAAAGAGGCCTCGGGCGCAGTGACCGTTGCGGCGCAAGAAAACAAATTAGAGATACAAGCTCTGGGCAATCAATCTGACCGTGGAACACTTTATATAAGAATAGAAGGTCCAGACAGACACGGCGATCTCTGAGAGTTTTGAGCCCAATCTTACTCAGGGCTGGATTATAATCGTGATCGTCAAACCGCATCGGGCTGCATGATGCCCTCATTGCCATCCTAAGGAACTTATGTTGTATCCTTTCAATTGCACTATCATATAGCTTATGCTTGGGACTCCATATAACCGACGCATATTCTACCTGTGGCCTGACTAGTGCGACATACAACAATTTCAGTGTCCTGATACGTTTAAAGTGTCTCGCAAAACGAGCGATAAACCCGAGGGTCTTCATCGACTTACAAATGATGTTACGGTAATGGCCGCGAAAATCAAGACACGCAGAGAAAGTAACTCCGAGGTCTAGGACTTCCGCAACCACAGTCAAATTGGTATCACCGAGCCAATAACTCGATGGAATCTAGAGACGCGGTAGCGTCTCGACGCCAAGTACATGAAAGAAAAGACACCTTGTATATGCCTGTCGCTGCCGTGTATCTTTACTCGACGCACAGCTATTCCAACCTAACCTGAAACTTATTTCATTAATATCTCATCACGCCTGCAATATTTTCTAAATTTAAAGGCATTTTTCTTATGTAAACCGCATATAAGCTTTCGAATAAGACCAATTTCAATAAAATCGGTCCACGCATGACAGAGATATCGTAATATCGTCTCATGAATCTGTCGAAAATGGTAAGATTCTTCTTCTGATTCTCCAAGGAATTTTTCGTCAACCATAGTACATATATATATTTTCGTCGTCAAACAGAATATACGTATATACGCGTTACACACACACACCTTCAGCCAACACATGTTTCGTTCTTCGTTCGTCGACTCTCGGGATTATTCGGCGGGGATCGTCGTCCGTCATTGTACATACATATATATATACTATTTTGAATTTTATAACCTACCAAGTGCTAAGTGTCAAATAAAGTAAGTTGTCCGAATTTGGAATGTCACGAGTTTTTACACTACATAGGAGACTGAATTATTGTCTCAATTAATAAGGTAAGTCGCCAAAATTTTTTTAATAGATTTCTTATGTAGAGTCGCAGACTTGGAAGTTGTTCGGAGATGGTTCGACTGCGAAGCATCTCCTTTCACACAAGTTTCTGGAAATTTGTATCATGCATGTACAAAATAATATATTGTAGTAAAAAATTACATTGCATTTAAATTGCCAGATACTTGTTTTTGTATATACCAGCAATTTAGAGTTTTTATGTAAAGCTTATTATATATTATAGAAATGAAGGGGACGCACAGGACTTGGATAAAAATGAAGGGGACGCACAGGCTTGGATAGTAGAATTGAAGGGGACGCACAGGCTTGGATGGATAGAAATGAAGAGAATGCACAGGCTTGGAGGTTGGCCGGAGAAGATTAAATAGATATATAGATAGACAGAGCATCTTGTTTCGCACAAGTTTCTGGGAATTTGTCAAATAAGGTAAATTGGCAAAATTTGTCAATCAAAAGACATAGCATTAAGAATTATTAAGAAAATAGATTATGGTGTACTGCTTGCAATGTAGAGCAAGTCACATTAGTTAAGAAAGTACCCTGAAAACACATCTCCCTTGATGCTCTTCAATCTTTTGTGAAAGACATTCGTAATACTTTAATAAAATCCACAGTAGTTGTCACGCTATTCATTAATTTTTTAGATTCCCATTATTTTAATTCACCAATAAACATATTAAATTATTATTAGTTTTATTCCAACACCAATAAATTGTGCGTTAAAAATATTGGATCTCCTCATTCATTTTCGCTGAATTATTACCATTAGCATTTAAATTTCCTGCAACAAGACTTTCCGCCATATGCTCTCACCTGCTTTGAATACATTATGTAGTCTCTACACTCACTATAGCAAAAGGCCACTCTATTTCTATAAATAATTAATAAGTTCTACGTTAAGTTGTATATAATTATTAAAATGAGGCTTTATATATATATATAATTTACAGATAATCATCAAAGCAGAAGATGATGCAGTGTGATCTACGTTGGACTATGTACGCACAAATTTTCACGTAGGGTTTTGCATACGCAATTATTCATTCAATGTGAGCACGTGTGATAATATATTATATATTTACAGATAATCATCAAAGCAGAAGATGATGCAGTGTGATCTATGTTGGACTATGTACGCACAAATTTTCACGTAGGGTTTTGCATACGCAATTATTCATTCAATGTGAGCACGTGTGATAATTTATATAAATAATTAGTAAATTTGTCCTATTTTTCAGTTAACGATGCAGATGAAGAGAATTATTTTAACAGCTGAAAGAGAAAGTAACTCTGCTGCATGAGCAAATGAAATAACCACATTTTTATGTATGAAAATAACGAATTTATTTTTTTATATGTTATTGGCCGCCGCCACGTCCACGGCCCCGCCCCCATCCACGACCCCGGCTCTGGCCACGTCCCCGGCCCTGGCCACGGCCGCAAGCTGCTTCGCGCACTATGTACTGCACACAAAGTACTATACATTCATATAATACATATAGATCGGCAATGCAGTGCACATGTTTTTTGGGGGAAGGTGTTAAACTTACGTAGAATTTATCCTTAATCAAAAAATAATAAAAGTACACTCGCTGAACTGCTTTGCGCTATTCCGAGTATTCCGAGTAAGCTTTACTGGCTACAAACTAGCTTTATCTTCTAACATCACTCGATAGGCTGCAGTGCGCCGTAAACGCGTGGACGTGTAACGAAGATAGATCAGAATTTATTATTTATTGGGATTTCCTTACTTTATCCTTACTTTTAGTACCCGTGACAGGGAAAAATTTGTAAAAAAGAAGAAGCTGAAATTCTGAATCCCAAAAAAAACTTCAAAAAAGTAAAAAAATATGACGCCAAGAACATGAATTATCTTTGTAAAAAGAAGTGAGATCCCCATAAGAAACTTTAAAAAAGTAAAAAAATTACGCCAAGTACATGAATTAGCTTTGTAAAAAGAAGTGAGATCCCCAAAAAAACTTTAAAAAAGTAAAAAAATTACGCCAAGTACATGAATTAGCTTTGTAAAAAGAAGTGAGATCCCCAAAAAAAAACTTTAAAAAAGTAAAAAATACGCCAAGTACATGAAAATGTCGAGGACAAAAAAAGTATTATCAAAAATCAAAAAAAAAAAGAAAATAGTATACATGAAAAAGTCGAGGAAAAAAAGAGTATTATCAACAAATAAATATAAAAAAAAGACAAAGAAACATGAAAAAGTCAAGGACGAATAAAGTATAATTAACAAAAAAATATAATCACATAAATAAAAAATAAAAAATATGATTACAATATAAAAAAAGATGTGAAATCAAAATGAGCTGCAAGTACATCACAAAAAAAAAGAAAATAATATAATCACACAAAAACAAAAAATAATATATTCACATAAAAAAGAAAATAATATATTCACATAAAAAAGAAAATAATATAATTACAATATAAAAAAGGATGTGAAATCAAAATGAGCTGCAAGTACATCACAAAAAAAAGAAAATAATATAATCACACAAAAACAGAAAATAATATAATCACACAAAAAAAGAAAATAATCTAATTACAATATAAAAAAAGATGTGAAATCAAAATGAGCTGCAAGTACATAAAGGTACTTTCCAACTGCGCTTAGGATGACACAACTACATATACACAGCTAAAATGCTGTGTTATTCCATTACTCATATCGCGGACATTTTAATTAACCCATCAAAAAGAATCCCATTTAAAAACATTGTCGTAAATTATTATTAGCTTTACAAAATTAATGATATACAAAAATTGCGCCAATTATCACAATGGCTATTTATACAAAGAAAAAATCACAATGGTACAATGAAAAAATGTATTAAATAATATTAAGCAGATATATTTTTATACAAATAAATATTTTAATACGAATAAATATTTTATTCAAAATACTTGGCGCTGCTCTCCGAATTGGTGTTGCTAAACTGAATAAATATGTATAAATTGCAATAATCTTTTTCTTTCTTTCCTGTGCGTGCGTTCGTGGATGTGTGTATGTGCATATGCTACGTATGATGTATTTTAGATCGCAGCGCCAAGTATTTTGAATAAAATATTTATTCGTATTAAAATATTTATTTGTATAAAAATATATCTGCTTAATATTATTTAATACATTTTTTCATTGTACCATTGTGATTTTTTCTTTGTATAAATAGCCATTGTGATAATTGGCGCAATTTTTGTATATCATTAATTTTGTAAAGCTAATAATAATTTACGACAATGTTTTTAAATGGGATTCTTTTTGATGGGTTAATTAAAATGTCCGCGATATGAGTAATGGAATAACACAGCATTTTAGCTGTGTATATGTAGTTGTGTCATCTTAAGCGCAGTTGGAAAGTACCTTTATGTACTTGCAGCTCATTTTGATTTCACATCTTTTTTTATATTGTAATTAGATTATTTTCTTTTTTTGTGTGATTATATTATTTTCTGTTTTTGTGTGATTATATTATTTTCTTTTTTTTGTGATGTACTTGCAGCTCATTTTGATTTCACATCCTTTTTTATATTGTAATTATATTATTTTCTTTTTTATGTGAATATATTATTTTCTTTTTTATGTGAATATATTATTTTTTGTTTTTGTGTGATTATATTATTTTCTTTTTTTTTGTGATGTACTTGCAGCTCATTTTGATTTCACATCTTTTTTTATATTGTAATCATATTTTTTATTTTTTATTTATGTGATTATATTTTTTTGTTAATTATACTTTATTCGTCCTTGACTTTTTCATGTTTCTTTGTCTTTTTTTTATATTTATTTGTTGATAATACTCTTTTTTTTCCTCGACTTTTTCATGTATACTATTTTCTTTTTTTTTTTGATTTTTGATAATACTTTTTTTGTCCTCGACATTTTCATGTACTTGGCGTATTTTTTACTTTTTTAAAGTTTTTTTTTGGGGATACCGTTTACAGCCCTATGAGACCTTTGAATAACACACTTCGCGGTATTTAACTTCATCTTGTTGATAGTACACCACTGCTCAAACCTACCGAGATCAGCCCGCACCAGTTCCACATCGGAAGCCCCACTGATAGTGCGGAAAATTTTTAAATCGTCCGCGTACATTAGGAATCTGCAGTGGAGGAAAATCTCCCTGAGATCATTTATAAAAAGAATGAACAGGAGAGGACCCAGGTGCGAACCCTGAGGGACACCAGAGGTCACAAGGACTGGATTGGATAACTGATCTCTAACCCTAATAACCTGCATACGGCCTTCAAGGTAACTATCGATCCAAGAAAGCAGCGGCCCACTGATCCCGATTGAGGCCAATTTAAGATGCAGAATACCATGGTGAACCGAATCAAAAGCCTTCCGGAAATCAGTGTAGACCGTGTCAACCTGAAGGCCCGCATCCAGTGCAGCAGAGACGAAGCAGTGATATACCGCCAAATTGGTTGTCGTCGATCGACCAGGAACAAAACCGTGCTGTTCGTCACAAATAACGTTCGAAAGGCTGGGCGTTAGATACTCAGTGATGATTTCTTCAAAGATCTTAGGTATGACAGATAATTTACATATCGGCCTATAGTTTCTGACGTCGGAGCGGTCACCTGCCTTGAAAACCGGGGTAACAAGAGTGGTCTTCCACGCTGCTGGGAAAGTCCCACTAGATAATGAGGAGTTAAATATATGCCAAAGGGGCCTGGCAAGAATGAAGCGACACTCCTTTAACAACCGAGGTGGAATCCCATCATAACCTGGGCCCTTTGACACATCAAGAGACTCAAGCTTTGTATAGATTTGTCCTATAGTAATAGATAGTGAGTGAATATTTACGTCACTATACGAGGACCTAGAGGTAATCTGGGCAGGCAACCCGCCCGTCCGAGGACTATAAACGGAGCCAAAAAATCGGCAAAAAGGTTAGCTGCTGCCGAGCACGTCGAAACATAACTACGATCGAGGTGTACCTTCCCAGGAATACCGTGATCCACCCTCCTAGTATTTACAAATTTCCAGAAGCAGGAAACATCATCTGCGACCGCATTCTCGACTCCGTCAATATAAACACGGTGATCACGGGAAAGGGTCAGCTTACATTTCGATCGTAGATTTGAAAAATTTATGTAATCGCTGTATGCGCCAGACCGCTTAAAAGCAATATGTGCCCTTTTCTTTTGTCGTATCAGGGATCTTAAGCTAGGGGAGAACCACAGCGGAAATGTGGATCGGACCACTGACCTCATCGGAACATAGGCATCAATTGCCTGATAGATATGACCATATAATCGCTCAAGAGCAACACAAGGCTCGATGTCACCAGTCTCATTATCCCAATCAATTAGGTTTAGAAATTCACACACGCTGGAGAAATCACACCGCTTAAAATCCCTGTACTGAAAGTTTTCGCCACCACGGACAAGAGCAGGTGCCAAGCCTTTGAACAAAATGTGCAGAGGTGGGTGATACACGTCAGGCTCAATAAGGGCATCAATTACTCGGTCAACAGTGACATTGGGACAAGAGACAAAGATGAGGTCTAGCATCACATCAGATTGATTAAAAACTGTATTAACTTGGGTGAGGTTACAGTATCCTACACATCCAAGGAGAAGGTCAATGGCAGCCGATTCGTTCGACGATACCCCCAATCTTCTAAAGCACCCCTGTACCGAGTCGTTGAGCCAAACAGCATGAGGAAGATTAAAATCACCGAACAAACAAAAAGTGTCATCGCTATAATTAAGAAATACTTCCGTGACTGTATCAGCGTGGCTAGCATAAATCGAAGGCATAGACGCAGGTGGTATGTAAACAGCTCCTAATAATACGTGTTTGTTTTTGTGAAGTTGAGCTCTGACCATCACCCAGTGGTGGAATGGCTGAAGGGGGAATGTAGGGGGGGCTGGGGAGGGACAAAAAGGGGGAGGGAAGAGGGTCGGCAAGGGGGAATTGGACGGAGAAGGGGAGAGATGAGTTCGTAAGGACATTTGGTAAGAGAGATGGAGGGGGCAGAGGAATACAGGAAGAATGGAAGGAGTTAAGAGATAGGATAAAAAGGGTGATAAAGAAGGTGGGGCAAGGAGGGGAGAGGGGAGGATGGAGAGGGTTGTGGGATAAAAAGTGTAAGGAGGAGAAAGGTAAGCTAAGAAGGGAGTTGAGGCGATGGAGGAGGGAGGGTGAAGATGGGAAAGAGTATAGGAAAAAGAAAAAGGAGTATGCGATTATGTATGAGGGGAAGAAGAGGAAGGAGATTGAAAGGTGGGAGAAGGAGGTGGAGGGGGTGAAGACAGAGGGGCAGGTGTGGAAGGTAGTGAATAGTGAGAGGAGGAGAGGAAGGTGGGTGGAGGAGGGGATAAAAATGGAGGAGTGGGACGAATACTTTAGGGGGCTGTTAGGAGGAGTGGAGTGGAGGGTGAGAAAAGGGGGGAAAGAAGGAGGGGGAGAACGAGGAGGGGGAGTTAAGTAAGGAGGAGGTGAGAAGGGTGGTGATGAAATTGAAGGATGGTAAGGCAGGAGGGGGGATGGTTTAACAAACGAGGTGTGGAAGTATGGAGGGGTGGAGGTGGGGGACTGGTTATGGGAAATTTGTAATAGGGTCTGGAAGGGGGAAGTTTGGGTGGAAGAATGGAGGGAAGGGGTAGTGGTAACTGTGGTGAAGAAGGGGGCGGGAAAGAGGGTAGAGGATTACAGGGGGTGACGCTGACACAGACAGCGTACAAAGTGTACGCGTCTGTGTTGGCGGAGAGGTTGAGAGAGGAGGTGGAAGGGAAGAAGCTGTTGCCACCGAGTCAGGCCGGCTTTAGGAAGGGAATGGGGTGCATTGACAACATCTATGTACTAAACTATTTGTTAAATAGGCAGGTTACGAGGAAGGAAATAAGGATGGTGATTTTCTTCATTGACCTAAAGGCGGCTTTCGACTCGGTGGACAGGGAAGTGCTAGTGAAGGGTGTGAGGGAGGGGCTGGTGGAAATATGTGAGGAGGTTTTGAGGGAAACGGTGTGCAGGGTGAGGGTGGGGGAGGAGATGGGGAGGGATTTTTGGACAGCTAGGGGAGTAAGGCAGGGATGCCCCCTGAACCCGAACTTATTTACTTTGATATTGGCGGATTTAAATGAGGAGCTGGAAAGGGGTGGATGGGGAGGAGTAAGGTTGGGGGGTAAGAGGGTATACACGCTTGCGTATGCCGATGATGTGGCGGTGGTGGCGGAAGATGAGGAGGGGATGAAGTGTATGATGGCCAGATTGGAAAGATACATGGACGAGAAGGGGCTGCAGTTGAATGTGGGGAAATCGAAAATAATGAGGTGTAGGAAAGGGGGGAGGTGGAAGAAGGTGGTATGGAGATGGAAGGGAAAGGTGATAGAGGAGGTGAGGGAGTTTCAGTATCTGGGGTATACGGTTATGGCGAATGGGGGGCAGGAGGCACACATAAGAGATAGAGTGAGAAAAGCGGCGGCGATGATGGGCCAGGTATGGGGTATAGGGAAGAGGAAGTTTGGGAAGGATTGGGGAAAAAGGGTATGGCTTTTTGATAGATTAGTATGGGCGACGGTGGGGTATGAGGTGGAGGTATGGGGATGGAGGGAAAGTGAGAGGGTGGAGGGTTTGCAGGAGAGATACCTGAGATGGGTGTTGGGGGTGGATTGGTGCACTCCAGGGTATATGGTGCGGGAGGAGTTACAACGGGACATGTTGAATAGAAGGGCGGGGATGAGGGTTTGGACTTATGAGAGGAAGTTGGAGGAGGGGCAGGGGGGAATTGGCGAGGGAGTGTTGGGAGGAGATAAAAGGTAGGGCGAGAAGGGGAAAGGTGCTGGGGGATGGGAGGAGGAAAGGAAGGGGTTTTTTGAGGAGAGAGGGTGGACAGTGGAAGGAGTGGAACTGATAAGGGGAAGGGGAGAGTTGAGGGGGGAGGAGTTAGTGTGTAGGGGAAGGAGGTTAGAGGAGGTGGAGAGATGGGAAAGGATTAGGGACTCCAGGTATAATAGGTGGTATGGAGTGGTGAAAGGAGTGGGGGTGCCGGGATACCTGAAGAGGGGGTGGGGTGAAAGCAGGTGGAGGAGAGTGGCGAGGTTCAGGTTGGGGAACGAGATGAGAGGAGGTAGGTATTGGGGGGGAGGAGGACAGAAAATGCAGGGTGTGTGGGTGGGGTGAAGAGACGTGGGAGCACGTGTGGGAAGTGTGTACGGACTGGGGGGAGGTGAGGGGGTGGCAGGAAGTGGTGGGGGAGGTGTTGAGTGACGAGGGAGGGGGAGAGGAATGGATGAGGAGAGTGGAAGAAAGGAGGGGGGGTGGAGTGGAGGAATGGAAGATTAAGGATTGAGAGTGGAAGGAGGCGAACGGAAGCGGGGGTCGGTTGGTAGGGAAGGGAGGGGGAGGAAGGGCGTGCGTGGCGAGGGCGAGCGTGCGTAGCGAGGGCGAGCTTGCGAGCGGGCAAATTAGATTTAAGAGCGGTTAGTATTTAAGGTTTAGATGTAAGGGAAGTTGTAATTTGGATTGTAAACCCCAAGGGGACATAATAAAGTACTACTACTATAAAAGATATATACTGCATATACAGAAATCAAAGATTATTAAAAACATATCCGCATTTCACTTATATATTCCCTAATTATATAGGGTAACACGCGTAAGTTTTAATACCTCAATATATCAAGAATTAGGCACACGATCAGTTTTAATCGTTCTGGTCTCGAGTTCCATGCATCTCATGCTTTTAAATATGTATTGATACAGACTCGCACTCATCTCTCCTTGTATTTAAAGCAGGGGTGGAACCAATTATTTTCCTAATCCACGTTATAAAACAACCAATTGTTGTTGGAAACCATTTCTCTTAAAACCATTCCAAACTGTTTCTTGATCCTAATCAGGCAGAACCTAAAATGGTTTCAAAATGAGAAGCGAAAATCACATTTAGTATCTTGACCTGCAGGAGTATCGTTTACACCACTTGGATTTTCCTCAACCACTTACTCGATATGTTTACCCAGATTATTGTTGCCGCGGCGCGACCACCTCAACCATTCTTTGCGCGTTACCTGACAACTGACTCCTGCCACAATCACACACCCCAAAAATCAGTCACACGTCACTCTTTCAAACAGTACTCGCTCCTACAGAACACACCTATCTGCTCATTCTCCACATTCATTGTACAATGTGTAGAACAATTATTAGTCTTTGCTCTTAGGGGGTGAATCTACACCTCTGGATCGGTGGACATTTGTAAAAATAGTGTCCGCGAAATTGTTTATAACATTGAAAATTAATGTTAAATTTTTTGGTAAACTGGTCGAAAAGCTACCTCCTCACTGATTTCAATGGCCTTCACATATGTTGTCGAAGTCATCATTCTGAACAACATTTCCCTTTAACTTTTTTGGCGGTTGGCTTTGATTTACCAAATATTAGCAAAATACTTTACTTAACAAGAATTATTACCGAGTTTAACACATGTTCTACTCTGCGGTACCATGCTTTACGCGCCCCGGCCCTAATCTAGCGCCAACCAATACTAATACTGTCAGCTATGAGACAGATTCTAATATATTATGCCGAAAATTTTTCATATGTTTTTGATAACATATGTCAAGATCATTGAAATCGGTGGGGAGATAGCTTTCAATCTATTATGCCGAAAGTTTTATATTAATATCTTCGAAACTGAGGCCGACCGTCAAAAAGATTAAATGGAAATGTTGTTCAGAATTACGACATCGACAACATATGCGAAGGTCATTGAAATCGATGAGAAGGTAGCTTTTCGACAAATTTACCAATTTTCTTTTACATAAACGTAGTATTCTGCGCGTTGGAAAGGAAAAATGTTTGAATGAAGCCATATGACGCAAAGGAACCCATTGATCAGTAAAAATTGTTAATGATTTCGGAACGACTTGATTGTGTAGAATTACACGTATATGTAGGCAGGGACCTACCACTACTCTGCTGCTTGATACGGGACACACCATAATTTATTCATCATTTCTTAATTAGTTATTATAGGAAGTTTTCAAAACTATAAATGAAAGTGTACGTCTGTACACAGAGTATCTCGGGTATACAGTTGAAAAAATTGAAAAAGTTGAAAAAGTTAATATAAACCCATGTCCGCAAATAATTTATTAGGGAATTATAAGATAGCAGAGGTTCGTTACATCGTAAGCGAAATTGTACAATGCTTCTCCGTTGTATAAGTCTGTAGAGTTGCTGATTGATAAAGAAATGAAGAACTTTTTATTTGCCCTTTAAGAATGCTGCATTAATTTGACATCAGGACACCCTGTATGTAAATTCTCACCGCTATTATAACTTTCATTCCTACCGCTTAAAGCGCTGCACTCTTATTTCATGCTTAGCCGTTAACGTTGAATGCGACACAGCAATGGTAATGGGGCTCTAGAGCCCCAAAATCGAGTGACACAAAAGACAATAGAATGACAGGTCTATTCTATACCTGGTCTGTGATAGTACAATATATTGTGTGAATCGCGTAGGGGAAAAATTGACGTGAGATAGACCTATTAATTAAGATTGTAGCGTAGCTCGTTAAGTGGTAAACCTTGAACTGTCTGAACTCCTGGTATCGATATACCTGGTATACCTGGAACTATTTCATATTTTTCTCTTTATTGTATGGAGAAGAGAAAATAATATGAAAGTAATTGTTTTAATATAATTATGAAACACTCAATGGAAACACCGTTTCTCAAAGAGGGGGGGACCTTCCCTCTGTGAATTTGTGGGCGAAGGAGGACCCCTCTCCCTCTTGATGAAGTAGAGGTGGAAACTGACACATCTGGTTGCCAAAACCTAACCAGGCTGATCGGCCGAAGCGTCTCACCAAGGTCGCGGTTTATGACCATTTTGTCCCGCGAGTTGGCGGTTGACGACAGTACCTGCACTTCCGAAGTCATCGTTCGCACTACCCACCGACAGAGTAATATACGGATTAACTCAGACTGAACAATGTCATCACGTTTTTTATTGGCTTTTAAAAATTGGCTTTTAAAAATAATAAATTATCGATCGTAAAGAACGAATCAATTTAGACTTTAGAAATGTCCAGGATTTCCGCATTTCTCATCAGATCCTTGCAAAAACGACATCAATCGATTCAATATGTATCGCCGATGAAAATCATACCAAATCTCATGTAAATCGTACAATTATTAACACAAATAGCTTGAGGTTATGGAAATAAATTTTTCTCGGAATTTCCTTCATTATTTTCCGAATTAGGGGAGACTTGCCAATATCGTACTGGTCACTTAAATCGTACCTCATCAATTTCACAGTAATTAATGAATCTAAACGACATTGGATAATAAAAATATCAAGTACATACGAAATAAGAAATAGAAACAAAACCTTTTGAGCTTATTCCCTATTTTGCGCGTGCTATAAATATTTTTAAAAAATCAGATATTATTGATGTAACTTTTTACCAGTTTATTTTAGCTGATAATAATCAAACAATGCAATTCTGTCCTGTACTTTTGTATTTGACCTACGCCCACTGTATATGAAATACGCCCATTGTCTGGCGTAGCACCAGAATCACCCTGTATCAATACGCATCGTGCAGAAATACAGGAAGAAAAGGGGTAGTCCGCTGTAGGGCTGTTCGGGTGCTCGAATATTCGGGCGGCTTGAAATTCGGACCGAGCCGGGACTCGGTTCTCGAGCCGAGCCGGGTACCCGTAAAATTCGAGCGACCCGAAAAATCCGGTAGCTCGAATTTGTTTCGGGAGGCTTGAAAAATTCGGGTAGCCCGAATTGTTTCGGGCCGCCCGGAAGAATCGGATAGCCCGAATTGTTTCGGGCCGCTCGAAAGAAGGAGCTAGCTCGAATTGTTCCGGGTGGCTCGGAAAATCCGTACGCCTTGAATGTGGTTCGAGCAGGGCGACTGTGTTGAGCAGGTGAAATATTTCGAACGGTGTTACGATCCGGGGCTGCGGCAACGCGAGAGGCCGGCGAGAAGGGTATTTCCCAAGGAATACGGTTTATGAATTTGTTAGTTAGGTGCGCGGACGAACCTGATGCGAAATCAGGGAGCCTCTAGGAATGGAGTCACACGCGGACGAACCTGATGCGAAATCAGGGAGCCGCAGGAGTGTGAAACGTCGTGAACGAACCCGATGCGAAATCGGGGAATCACTAGGATGAAGTTCACAGACGAACCTGGTGCGAAACCAGGGAGCTGTTAGGAGGTTGGATTATTCACAGACGAACCTGGTGCGAAACCAGAGAGCTGTTCGGAAGTTGGTAGACTTACAGACGAACCTGATGCGAAATCAGGGAGCTGTAGGATACGGACGAACCTGATGCGAAATCAGGGAGCCGTAGGAAGGGTGAGTTTTCGTGGACGAACCCGATGCGAAATCGGGGAGCCACTGGGTTGGAGAAGATGGTTTGTTTTGGTCAAGGGTTGCGATCGAACCTGATGCGAAATCAGGGAGTCGCGGGAAATGTTAGTAATGCCTCGTAATTCTTAATTAATATTTGATACAACTCGAGCGGTAAAGTTGTATCGGTGGGTGAGTGCTACTAATATTATAAGGATCGCTGGGTAAAAGATGGATTTAACGTAATCGACTCGATTTACACGTGAACACCATAAGTATATTCAATAATTAGTTATTGTACAAATGTAAGTGTCGCGAGTAATAATTAAATAAAATGTATATGTTACCACTAATTGCACGGTGTTGACGCACTGGCGATGCGGGGCGTACGAGTGGCTATTTCAAAGTGCCAAATAGAATATAAACCGAACTCGTGGATTCTATGAGGTTAACTATGATTCCGATGGAGACTTTAGCCCGATCTTGCTGGATATAACCGACTCTGTACGAGCGTGACACGACGTGACTTTACGCGTGACTCTATAGCTTTGAACCAACGAGGGATGAAACCAAAGGGTTTATATAGTCCCGAAAATGAGTGGGGGTTCGTTAGAAGTTTCCTTATAAGGAGATCTTTCGGAGTCGTCGTCGTGTCACTCCCGTTCCCATGGTCGTAATCCAGATGGTCGAGATCATGACCCCCATTAGTGGTATGTGATAAACAAAAAGGATTTTAGGGCGTTTTCCCTTCGTAGACGCAAGCTCGAAAAACGGTTGAGAGCGGCGTATGGGAAACATTCCACATACGTAACAACGGTATGGAATATTTTAAGAAATATTTTTCTACTGGGATGTAAATGATGGTTATCAATAACGCGAAGAATTAAAATGCAAAAATGGGTCCAGTTTCTCATTTCTTACGTTAAGTCTGCACTTTTACGAAGAAAATTAGGTACTACTGAAGAAAATCTATGGGTAAACAGCGAAGCTAGAGACAATTGTGTGACTAAATTCTGATGACTGTTTATGCTATATATTTCTCTTTTATCATAGAGTCACCGTCATCGGGAACTCTAACTTTTACGATAATATTGTTGCGAACACCCCTTGGATGGGAATCCAAGGTTCACTGGTGCTCGCGAGCGGGACAAGAGACAGCGAGAAGAAGGCGATCGGATCGATCGCCTGTCAAGCTGTCATTCGATAGTCAACCGCCATTGCCAGCAGACGTCTCAATATCCTGTTACGCTTACTGATTGTATTCGTTACCGTTCTTACTTTCCTTGTTATCCCCCCATGTTCATGTTCTGTTATCATTGCTGTTCAGTAAACTTATACTATGCCCAACCAAAATCGTAACATTGGTGTCAGAAGTGGGATGCCCGCCCGGAGCGGCATGCCCACTCGCGCTTCCGCGGTTTCCGCGATCCCTGCGGTACTTCCCTCCGGAGCGATGGGCGACCCCTCCCTGCAGGAGCTGTTTACCAGCCTCCAACTAGGCATCGCGGGACAGTTACGGGAACTGCGGAGGGACAACGAGGCCCGGTGGCAGAGGGAGGACCGTCGCAGGGAGGAAAAGGAAGCCGCCGACCGACGGACGCAAGCGGCTCTTGAGGCGCGCTTGTCGAACATGGAGGAGCGAATACAGGTCGTAACCGCTTCGTTACAGTACGGCCATAGTTCGGTTGGGGGCGGCACGGTCCCTCCGGGTGGGGAGTACCCGGCCAAGAAGCGAAGGTTCCACAAACCCGAGGATCAAACGGACTATACGGAGAAAAACTGCTGGCAGTGTGGGAAGGCCGGACATCTCCAGAGGAACTGCTACGAATCGAGAAATTGAGAGGAACAGCGTCAGGAAAAGGAGTGAAGAGAGGCCGTCGGAGACGATGGTACCTGGGCTCGACCGATTTGGGGGAACACCGGTCGACAACACTCGGAGCCAGGATAGTGCTGCCGTGAGGGCGTGCGGATCTGTTGCAACGTGGAGGCGCCTGGAGTGCGCGGAGTTGCCGAGCTGTGACGAAGGGAGTTCGAGGGCGAATATCGTCACAGTATAGCTGAGTACAAAGACCGGACGGAGGGAGTTCGAGGGCGAATACCGTCGCGGGAAAGCTGTGTACGAAGTTGCGACGGAGGGAGTTCGAGGGCGAATACCGTCGAGAGATCCGCGACGCGTCGTGACGGAGGGAGTTCGAGGGCGAATACCGTCACGGAGTCGGCGACCCATAAGTGAAGGCCCAGGATGAAGAGTCTGAGTACAGCAGTGGCGCTCGTTCGGAAAAAGAAATCGGGACAACTGCGAGAGGAGTGAAGACGTCGCGGGACTTACGCTGGACTCAGGAAAGAAGATTGGACGAAGCTAATTTGGTGGACTGGGCTGCCTGCGTAGCCCAGCCCCCGCACTTGAGTCTGTTTCATGTTCACGAGACCCCACCACGAGGGACAAGGTGTCAGGGGACCGCCACCGCAGCCATGCGCGCTCCCGGGTTCCCCAACTGTGCCATAATAGCGTGGCAGTCCGCAGCGGGGTGCGGACATACGTGAAAGCGCCCCGCTAGCCCCTGGAGGTTCCCCTACGTGCCCCCGGCACGGCCGGGATGGAGGTTCTCGCGGGGGACCCAGGAAGGAATAGGAGGATGGGTGGACAGCAGAAGGGAAATGGCATTCCCAACCACCAGGCGGACAAGCGGTGCTTGGATCGGCTGGAGGGAATGTTGCGAAGGCGGGAGCGCTGCCGGGACGCACAGGTCGGTTCCCTGGGTCAGCACCGGAGGCCAAGAAGAGGAATGGGGCCATCGAGCAGGAAAAAAAGGAAGGCGGCCAGGGCTGACGAGATGGGTGGCTGGACTGGGGGCTGAGCCGCTTGCATGCTTGCGACTAGCTGCGATCCTCTGCTTGCGCGCTCGGCCCTCCTTTCTGGTCTTCCGGCTCGTGCAGCCCCAACGGGTTGTCTGCGGTTCCTGACTAATGAGGACAACGTTTTCTTCACAAGGGAACTTCGAGGAGCGAAGGGACGCGCAGGATCTGGATGCAGTCGAGGACAGATCTGGATGCAGTCGAGGACGCATCTGGATGCAGTCGAGGGCGAGCCGGGATGCAGCGTGGGACCGGCCGGACCGCTGAGGGGCGACGGACGGAGCGGAACCGCCCAGGGATGATCCGGAGCGTCGCGGGATTTCGCCGTTGGAGCCCCGGAGGAACCGTCGTCGAGGGAACCTGGACTGCCGAGTCGTCGCACGAGACACGCCGTGCCTCCCGACGGCTAAAGGAACGAGGAGTCCCGGCCCCCGAAAGAACAGGAAGCCTCACCCGTCTCTGCCCACGAAGAAGATGCGCCGTCGGAGAAGAGGAAGACCGCGCAAGAAAGAAGTACGCAAGATTGAAGACGCAAGTGGAGGGCGGAGGCGCGAAGACCCACGTACCCACGCCTTGTCCAGGGTTTTTGGAGTGGTTTTCCCCTGGGCGGGAAGGCGAATGCCGAGGCAGCGGACGGAAGGGGCCACACGGCGTCCTTTCCACCCTTCCGGACCAGGGTACGGCTGCAGGAGATGAAGGGACTGCAGCGGCCGGGACGACCGCTTCTCCAGAGGGGGGAGCAGTGTTGCGAACACCCCTTGGATGGGAATCCAAGGTTCACTGGTGCTCGCGAGCGGGACAAGAGACAGCGAGAAGAAGGCGATCGGATCGATCGCCTGTCAAGCTGTCATTCGATAGTCAACCGCCATTGCCAGCAGACGTCTCAATATCCTGTTACGCTTACTGATTGTATTCGTTACCGTTCTTACTTTCCTTGTTATCCCCCCATGTTCATGTTCTGTTATCATTGCTGTTCAGTAAACTTATACTATGCCCAACCAAAATCGTAACAATATTGCAAAGTAGGAACAAAACTCCAATATAAGTTGAATATATTGACTGAATATATTTTTCTATCTTCCATAATTTCATACGCGCTTCTATAAATATTTCCCATTCTCATTATAATATATTAATCTTATGATCTTACATTAATTACATATAAAATACTGAGCAGAAATATATATCCCATCAAAAACATTTCACGTAAAAAATTGAGCCGAATCTCGTGACTCTTTACCCATAAATAGTTGTGAGATGTCATGTAGAGTCGAGTCTAGCGCTCTCATTAACTCTGGCACATTCATTCACAAATCACTCCAAGTCTACATCTTTAGTTAAAGAACATTTTGTGACTTGGCAATTACGCAGCACAGAGAAGTTATTAGACCTTACAATGTTCTGTAAAATTAAGTCCACACTATAAATACATATACATTCAATTCCTTGTATAAATATTATTTTATCCAATACTTTGTTAATAAACGGGAATATTAAAATGTAAGCAACTTCCGTCACAATCTCGTACTGCGTAATTACCAAGTCACAGAATGTTCTTTAACTAAAGATGTAGACTTGGAGTGATTTGTGAATGAAAGTGCCAGAGTTAATGAGAACGTTAGTCTCGACTCTACATGACATCTCACAACTTTTTATGGGTAAAGAGTCACAAGACTCGGCCCAATTTTTTACTTGAAATGTTTTTGATGGGATTCCACTACTTTTTGTAAGTAATCCAAAAGCTGGGGGCTAAGGGGAACGTGCCTATCAAATTTCATGGTTATGGGTTCAGTGATTCCAGAGATATTGAATTTCTTTCATAAATTGTTAGTGAAGAGGATTTTTCCGGATTTTTTAATTTTTCCTTTCATTGTATCCCAAACAGTTCCTTCGTGCCAAAGTACAAGTTTCTGGGACTGCTAAAAGAACGACTGAATTTTGATGATCGGTCAGTGTCGAAATTGCGAAAATTTGAGTTCAAATATCTTATGAACTATAAAAGATAGAAACGTGAAATTTGGAGGTTTTATTCCGTTTGCATATTACTAGGTTTCAGTAAAGTTTCAAGTTTCTGGGTAACTCCAGCACAAATATATGGGGGGGGGGGAGTCAAAAGTACGCTGAGTTGCTTCCAGAAAATCGACTCGGCGGGGGCACTACCGTACCCCCAGATATATGAAAAAAATTATATTAAACGATTTTATTAAAGATGCAATAAAAACTAAAAAATAATTCTTTTCTTAAACTACAATTTCGATGGTGTTTTATCACTTTAAATAAAATCATTGCGCAGGATTAAAATTGAAATAAAACAATAAAATGAAAAAAACCAAAACCCTGAAAAAAAATGAAATTTTAGTGTTTTCACACAATTGTCTCTAGCTTCGCTGTTTACCCATAGAGTTTCTTCAGTAGCACCTTATTTTCTTCTTTAAAGTGCAGACTCAACGTAAGAAATGAGAAACTTCCCATTATTGATAACCATCATTTACA
This sequence comes from Andrena chrysosceles, assembly GCA_963855975.1. Taxonomy (NCBI): domain Eukaryota; kingdom Metazoa; phylum Arthropoda; class Insecta; order Hymenoptera; family Andrenidae; genus Andrena; species Andrena chrysosceles. The sequence continues at coordinate 58,608,933 of OY979767.1, read as the reverse complement.
TCCCAGTAGAAAAATATTTCTTAAAATATTCCATACCGTTCGAAATATTTCACCTGCTCAACACGGTCGCACTGCTCGAATCATATTCAAAGCGTACGGATTTTCCGAGCCACCCGAAACAATTCGAGCTATCCGGTTCTTCCGGGCGGCCCGAAATGATTCGGACTACCCGAATTTTTCAAGCCGCCCGAAACAAATTCAAGCTACCCGAATTTTTCCGGCCGCCCGACCTGGCTCGGGTCGCTTTATTCGAGTACCCGAACAGCTCTAGTCCGCTGACTGCGCGTGGTTCTGCCAGCGTTGTCCTCTCTTCAAATTAAGGGGGTATTCTAATCTAGACACTCTGCAATATATAGCACAATAATATTGACCGTAAGCAGCCCCTAGACGCTCAATATATTGTGCAATAATCAATATTGCACAATATTATTGACCGTGTGGGGCACACAGCAAAAATATTGTACAATATATTGCACAATAATATTGAGCGTCTACAGACCGCTTAAACTTCCATTCGTGAAAACGTGTGATCGCTTCAAACTCCAGTGGTATTCATCGAATGATATGGTATTTATGATTTTATAGTTCCATATACGATGTAGGTACAGCATGCATCGTAACTTCTTTGATATGCATAGTAGCTGGAAGACGTATTGCCTCGTCGTAAACTCGGTGGAGTGTTAAAGCAAACATGTTTCGAGCATTGACACAGAATAAAGTGACAGAACCACTATATACTACAACCTGGTTGTACCGTTTCCAGCCAGTATGCTTACCATTTATAGAAGATAAAATGGGATATTGATCAACACAAATCAACATTACTGTAGCGTATTGGAATATAAAAATTATAATTTACCGCTAAAATTGAATTTTAATATATTATGAAAGAAATATAAGATTAGTGAGAATTGGTATTGCTATTGCCTATGGATGTAGATTGTAGGTAATTTGAAATTCACATGTAATACTCAACTCATGTTACCGACTTTAACAGACTCTAAATAAATTTTCCAAGCAAATCGAAGAAATATTTCATACTATCCCTAAATGAATTGATACCAACAAAACATTCACTTTGTTTATACACATAAGTTATTCGAGCTACCAAAAGTAATTTATACAGAATAAATAAAGTAATCATTCCAACTATAGATACCTATACTAAGTACTTCTTTAAGTAAAAATATTCATACATCGATTTTTAACGTCTACGTAAATAACTACAGCACACTAGTTTCAATAAATTTAGAGAAAAATAGTCGTCGCCTTTTCCTCAGAAAAGTAAGCTTTACTGTTCGGGGTGAATTGAACTGCGATATATGCTACTGTCCTGCTACTGTCCGACAACTTGACTCTTTTGCATCCTTTGAGCAAGCAGCCCGGCATCACATACTCTATATAGCACTTTTAGTGTTAGTCCACTTTATCATGTCTTCGCTCTCCACCCTAGCCCATGTGGTGCCGTTACCTGCGCATTCGCCGCTGTTGTGTACTGTTCATTGCTTTCTATTTCATATCTCATTATCGAATTAGTTTCATTTATGTTTAGTATTAGTATGCATAGTATTAAGTATTATGTAATGATTAGTTTTATGTTATGGTTAGGCTTATTAACAGTTTATACTGCGGCCTCGCCTTTAATCGCATTTACTTTCTCCTTATTTACTTTATCTTTATTTGTTTAACGAGTAATAAAGACGAAATAATAATAATAATAATATATTGGTTGGCATATGGCTGTGGAAGATTAATGTAACGAAGAGTGCAGTATAATTATACATTACCTGAGAGCATGTGTGTTCAGTGGAGTGTTGAGGGTAAGTAGCACTTGCTGCTGTGCATACCCCAGTCCCAGGAACCTTTAGCTGTTCCTTATAGTCGGGTTGATATGGCAGCAACATGCGAATCTTTCCCCAACGATTGAAGAAGAGCGCTATCGCGCCCGCCCAGAAGATCAACACTAACACCACTATACCCACTTCTACGCCACGGACCTGCAATTCACACAGTCATTCATAAACATATGTATACCTTCAGTATGATAGCATTATTTATATATTTTCCTAATACAACCTTTCATCGTACTAATATAATAAATTCGAAAGTCTGTTTGGATATTTGTTACTCAATCACGTCGCAACTACGCAACGGATCTACCGGAAAGTTTGTGTACACGTAGTCTAGGGCCAGGAACAACATTTAAGATACTTCTTATACCGATTTTTTTAACCGACCTGGACCAAACTTTGCATAATTACTCCCTTGAACCCTGCGGAAAATATAGGCTACCATGAAATCTGCTACGAACTGTTGTTTTCTACAAAAGTGGCGCTGAATGTACCAGCAGTACCATCTTTTCACACTATTCGTAACTTATTTAAGAAGAGAAATTGCATTACGAGGGAACACCACTGTGGTGGCTGAAAAAGTAAGCCATTTTTAAGAATTTTTTTCGGGAATAATTTACAGCTTTCATATAAAATTGATATTACCTACCTATAGTACAATGTCTTAAGAGACTATAAAATAATGACTAGAAAAACATGCATAAATTTTAATATATTAGTTAATCTTCTAGACCCCTCACGCGCGCTGGCAGAATGTGTAACTATGTAATAGCAGGTCCGAAATCAAATTTCATTTTTTCTTCTAAACCATATGAATGTAGTTTCCGTTGTACGTACCGATTTCTTAACCAAATTATTTTTGTAAAAATGGTGCGCTTGAGAAGAAAAATTTCGGAAATTCGCGAATAAGATGGACAGTTTTTCGAGCGTATTTAAAAAAAATTGTTTTTATCAAAGAATCCGTACGTGCAGCAGAAACTACACTCATATAGATTAGAAAACAAAATGAAATTTGATTTCGAACCTGCTGTTACATAGTTACACATTCTACCAGCGCGCGTGGGATGTATAGAAGATTAATTCATTTATTAAAATTGTAGGAGGAAGGATAATCACTGTTTTATAAGCTTATTAAATAACAGAATATAAGTGATGAAAGAATAGTGAAAGAATATAATACAATGCTCGCACTGGCGACTCGCGACGATCTCTGCGACGGGCGACGCGTCGCTCAGCCACTTTTCGGAAACGTGGCAACGTCGATCATAGCCGCCTCGTTCGCTGGCAAAAAAAATGTCTTGCCGCGCACTACTGTGCTGACCTTCTCGCGCGCGCCCGCGTAATCACCGGACTTCGTGGCCCTACATCTCGGCCGTCCTGCTGTAATATCGGTCCCCGATGATGTCCTTCAATCTCGGCATTGTCATCATCCGAATGACCGTCGCTACTTTGGTCACTCAAATCATACAAACCCGACATTCATTTCTTTATATTGTCTGCCGCCGTTGTTGTAAAACGAGGTCCTTCATGTTCGCCTACTTTATTCACTGCATAACGGTCGTCACGCAGAATGTGTGAAATTTGGTACGGGCTTGTTAGAAACGACTTTAAAAAGGGTTGTAAGACGCTCGCTCCAGGACGGTTCCGGGGTAAGTGCTGTGGGGTTCATCACAGTCCTCTTACCAAAAGGCACAGCCTTCCCCACTGCGTGGCCAGATCCTCCAGGAACAGAGTCCCTATTCATTAGCAATACGGCGTCGGGCCGCTTGTCATTCCCATATTCTCTATCTCACTCTAAACAATCCATCCTTCCACACCCGATAGCTAGGAGACCTAACGTGGTCACCAGCCATCGTCCGTCGTCAGGACTGTTTAGTCTCATGTACTCTCTAAGTCCCTGCCATAAAAACCTCGAAGACAGGACAGCGTGACGCCATCCGCCCTCACCCTCACCCTTAAATTCGGTGACGCTAACAGACCTAAATATTTTGGCTGTAACTTACTGGCAGGTGCAACCTGGACTCGCTTTATCGCTACTAAGCCGATAAATTGAATGAACTTTTGCCCGCTTTCGTTTTTTATTATAAGTACGCTGATTCTCTCTCCGCTCACGCAACGCATCCCGTTTTTCTTGCATTTCTCGAATCGTTTCATCCTCGATGATTCGCTTCAATTCGACATCGCCTTTCAACCGCATGCCTTTTCCGATTAACAATGCGAAGGGCGATACGCCACTGCTACGAGACATTGACAAATTAATGTACTGTTGTACCTGGTCCACAAATTTGTACCAGTTTTCGGGATTTGGTACCGAAAGTTTGGTAAGCACGGGAATCACAATCCGATTAAGGGGGGAGACCACTGTCTCGGCCCGAAATGTAAGGGTATTTTCGGGAATTTATTTCAACCAAACAACGCAAGTAAATGAATTTATTGCTTAGTATAGTTGTTGTATACGCGAATGTTTGACTTATTTGCCAGACCGTAAGCGTAACTGTGCAAGTTATTAAGGATTTGTACATGTGGATTTAAACAATAATGATAGTATATTTAACGTTAACAAAAAATACAGAGAGGTGGTCGCTAGCTGTTGCCAGCTTGAATGCTTGCTTCAATCTGCTATTCTTGCATTTTCTGAGGGCCTACGAAACCTTCAAACCCTTACAGGGGTGTCTTAAAGGAGATGGTAACTACTATCCTATTGGTTGAAAGCGGATGTGTAACTGACGAAAGAAAAAAATAGAGAGGGAAAGTATGATTCCCACGCAACCGAACGGCGCGACGCGTCTGTTTACTGTCGCCCAGAAACTCTTGACTCGGCTCAACGGTCCCTAATTTAATGACCCGATCGTAAATAACTGAGTCCCGATGCATCAGTCCCAGGTAGGCAAACCAAGTGCCGGCCAAGTGCTTAGTAAGAATGTTTGAAAGCTGGCAAAACTCTTCACGCTCAACACACCGCCCGCCTTGAAGGGTTACATTCAAAGAATATCTTCTGAAAGACATACATCACAGAGCAGATCTAGTTACTATCTAACATGAATATACTAAACGCACAAGCTAAAATTAAAATGCATGAGCTCTAGTAATACACCAATCAAGAACCTTAAATTCTATACTAAACCAAAAACATTATGTATCTCTACTTGACAAAATAAGAAATTCACAATGTGGCATTGCACACAATACACGCATCAAACAAAAACCACACGCAGAGATAACTCTTAGTTACTTAAGAATAAAACACACAATTAAATTAGTGGTCTAGAGGAATGCGTATAACGTATCAATACATATGATGCGATTAACAGAAATACAGCAAACAGTTCAAATCAAAGCAGTCTATCAATCCAAATCAGGGCTCTCAATCGGGAGCGGTGATAGTCTTTTCACACAACGTTTGTACGTGCCATGAGCTGTCTTAACTGTCACAACACGAACAACATTATCCTTGCCCGGATGTACATCCACAATCCGACCAAGCTGCCATTGAAGAGGTGGAGCGTTGTCCTCTCTGATAGTCACCAACATCCCCTTTTTAAAATGGGCAACGCCTTTAAGATGCCATTTCTTCTTCGTATGAAGAACCTGCAGATACTCCTTCTGCCAACGAGTCCAAAAATGTTGTTTCACCTTCTGCACGTGTTGCCAAAAGGAAAGCCTGTTGCTCGGCACATCTAGAAAATCACGCTCCGGAAGATTGCACAACGAATCGCCAATGAGGAAGTGACCAGGAGACAAGGCAACAAGATCATTGGGATCAGAGGATAGCGGAATCAAAGGCCGTGAATTCAAAATGGCTTCTATCTCAATTATTAAGGTGTTGAATCCTTCATATGTGAACAATCCCTCACCCACCGTTCTATACAAATGTCCCTTAAATGACTTAACTGCAGCCTCCCACAGACCACCAAAATGTGGGGATCGAGGCGGAGAAAAATGCCATTGTACGTTTTCAACGCTTAAAAAATGTCCAATTTTATTTGCGTATTCTTCAGAAGCCAAAAAAGCCCGAATCTGCAAAATTTCATTTCTTGCACCTACAAAATTAGTGCCATTATCCGTATAAATATTCTGAGGTCTTCCTCTTCTAGCAAAGAACCGCCGTAATGCTGCAAGAAATGCTTCCGCAGTTAGATCCGTAACTAATTCTAAGTGAACTGCCTTACTTGCGAAGCAAACAAATACAGACACATAAGCCTTAACCTTCGAACGGTTGCGCAATTTCTTTTCCTTTATGAAGAAAGGACCACAAAAATCTATACCGATGTTCTGGAACGGTCGCGTCTGAGTTACCCGGTTACCTGGTAAGTTACCCATAATATAACTTGGAATCTTGGGATTCAATTTGCAGCAACGTATACAACCATGTATTAGCCTCTTAACAGCGTTTTTGCCGTCAATAGGCCAATAACTTTGCCTAACAGCATTGAGCGTGGCCTGTATGCCTGAATGCCAATGCCGAATGTGCTCGTGTCTAATTATAAGCTCCGTAATATGATGGGTACGTGGTAATAAAAGAGGGTGCTTTTGTGCGTAACTTAACGGCGCATGCTTCAACCTGCCGCCGACCCTAAGCAGACCGTCTTTATCTAAAAACGGGCTTAAATTACTTAATCTGCTTCCCTTGGGCAGTCCGCGTCCCTGTCGTAAACCCGCAATTTCCCCTACGAATGCCTCAGCTTGCACTGTGACTAAAATTCTCCCGTGAGCTCTATGCACTTCCTGTGGTGTCAATTCACCCTTAACTCTTTCCTTATTCTTTGCGTTGTAGAAAAAACGAAATATATAGGCCACAACTCTAGTTAGCATGGTAATAGAGGAAAATCTTGAAAATATATCATTCTTCCTTTGCTCAATAACAAATGACAATATGTTTCGTCGTTCCGGAACATTGTCCACCGAGACATTACTAACTGGCCAACAACTCTCGTCTTGAGAAAGCCAATAAGGACCTTTTAGCCAGACCTGATTACAAATGAATTGTGCTGGTGATTGCCCTCTCGATATAAAATCTGCAGGATTATCTGCTGAAGCCACGTGATGCCAGTTCTGCACATTCGTCTCTGCCTGAATCTTAGACACACGATTTGCTACAAAGGTCTTGAGAAGATGCGGTGCCGTTTTGATCCATTGCAGCGTTATGCTCGAATCAGACCAGAATCTGATCAAATCAAAGTCACGCCCCGACAACGCTCTTACAGCTTCTGTGTATAATTTGGCTAGTAAACCTGCAGCACAAAGTTCCAAACGCGGCAGTGATACTATCTTTACCGGAGCTACCCGCGATTTAGCACACAATAAATTAACCTCGTGTATTCCTTTATAATTAAAAACCCGAATAAAAATACACGCCCCGTACGCGCTTTCACTGGCGTCGCAGAAACCATGCAACTGTATGCTACTATATCGCTCAAGCACCACCTTTCGCGGAGCTGAAAAGTCATTTAACAAATGCAACTCGCCCCTGAAATCTAACCACGTTTGCAAAACATGTTGAGGTACAGTCTCATCCCAACTAATGTTAGCCTTCCAGAGTTGTTGCATAATTATCTTCGCCTGTATGATTACAGGACCAAGTAACCCAAGAGGATCAAACAATTGTGCAATCTGCGATAAAATTAATCGCTTCGTAAAATGCTGCGATTCCGCGAAAGGTTTAGACCTGTAAACGATGCTATCATTACTAGGTTTCCAAAAAACTCCTAAAGTTTTCTTTGTCTCAGAATGATCCAAACATAATGCATCCTGACTATCGTTTCCCTGTAAGCCATTGGTCAGTCTGACTTCGTTCGAAGACCACTGACGAAGATTGAAACCCCCTAGTTTAGCAAGAGCAATTAATTCATCCCTTAATTTTAGCGCTTCTTCAAAAGTAGATGCCCCCGTTAGCAAATCATCTACATAAAAATCGTTTTTAAAACATCGCGCTGCATCTAAATGTTTGTCGCCTTCGTCAATCGCGAGCTGCTTCAAACAGCGTACCGCTAAAAATGGTGCTGAAGCGGTACCGTAAGTGACCGTGTCTAATCGGAACTCCTTGATAGGTTCGTCCCTGGAGCTGCGCCATAGAATCTTCTGATAATCAGAATCTTCGGGGTGTACTAAAATCTGACGAAACATTTTTTCAATGTCTGCTGTCAGAACAAACTCGTGAAATCGAAACCTAAGCAGAATAGACCACAATGTATCTTGAATAGTCGGTCCAGCCAACAGTGCATCATTAAGTGATACGCCTGTTGAGGACTTCGCGGAGGCGTCAAATACGACTCTGACCTTAGTGGTCACGCTCGATTCCTTAATTACCGCGTGATGCGGCAGATAAAAACCCTTCTCCTCTTGTGCCTGACTAACCTCGCTCATGTGTCCTAACTCAAGGTACTCATCTAAAAACTGTTTATATTGCCCTAAAAGTCTTGGATTCTGATGAAGCTTACGCTCTAATGAAATAAACCTATTCAATGCAGCACCTCGAGAATTACCAATAAACTCCTTCTGCTGATTGAATGGTAATCGAACCATGTAACGCCCGCTTGAATCCCTAGATACATTATGAACAAAATGTTCTTCACACATAGTTTCCTCCCTAGAAAATAATGGTTTCTCAGGGATTTCTTCAATTTCCCAAAACTTGTTTAATGACTTCTCAAGCGATGACACTACGGGATGTGATTTTAGCGGTTCCATTAATGAGAATCGCTTCTGCCAATTCAACGAACCTGTCACTATCCATCCTAATTGTGTATGTTGTAAAATGATCTCATCATTGCAGAGCCTGATCTGTCCATTTCGCAATAATCTATCAAACAAACTATTTCCTAACAGCGCATCAATTGGTGCCGGCTTATGAAATCCCGGGTCTGCCAACTTGATTCCCCTCGAAAACTGTAATCCGCGACGGTCTACCTGAGACGCAGGTAAAAGTCCCGTGATTGTAGGAAGCGTAATAAACGTGACTCTAGAGCGAAACGAGTCATCTCGCGAATTAACAATCGTATGAACGAAATGCCTTGCACGTGTCTGCAGCTTAGACAATCCGTAGAACGACAGATCTATTTCATGCTTCGGCAGCTGTAATTTATCCGCGAAACTATCAGTCATTAAATGCGCTTGTGAGCCGCTGTCCAGGAGCACACGGCATACATGATCCTTGTCATTCCGATCCCTAACCTTTACTAATGCTGTACCGAGCAAAACCTCACTATCGAAAGTGACAGTCAATGTTGACTTCACCATTTCCGCAGTGGGTGCAACCTCGCTATTAGTTGCCTCCTTGCTAGTAGTTACATTCTGTCGTGACTCAAAGGGTATGTGCAAAAGCGTATGGTGTTTCTTAGAACACTTGCGGCAATTTCCAAATTTGCAATTGAAGGCCATATGATTCGGTTTGAGACAATTGATACACAATTTTGCGCGCTTCACAGAGCCTATTCGCTCACGAACCGAAAGCTGTAAAAACCTGGCACACGTGACTATCAAATGCTCTTCCCCGCAGATTTCACATGAATTCGAGCTGTTGGTAGCTAAATATACCTGACCACGTTTCTGTGCTGGTTCCTTAGCACGTAAACGTGTAGGCTGTTTACTCGCCTTTGAAACATTTGAACATTCATCATCTGAATCATCTCCGCGTGATCTCTTATTCATAAACGCAATCAATTGTTTGAACTCAGGCATCTGATCGTCCTCTAATGTACGATCCCAAGCCCGTCGCGTGCCTTTATCTAACTTTCTCCCAAGAATATACACTAACATTGTATCCCAAGTCTGAACTGGCTGTTTCAGAGACAAAAGAGCATTAACGTGCATTTGAGCTGATTCCGCTAAAATTCGCAAACTCGACGGAGAATCGCCGGTTGCTTCAGGCAAATCATATAAAGATTTCAAGTGAGCGTACACAATTTGACGCGGTTTATTACATCGTGTTTGCAATAAATTCCAAGCTACCAAGTAGTTTTCCTCTGATGCATTAAGACCAGAAATCACCGACGCGACCTGTCCATGAAGCGCATTCTTTAGCAAATGAAACTTCTGCACCGATGGCAAATCATCACTCTCGTGCACTAACGAGTGAAACGTATCCCGAAAACTATGCCATTCTAAGGGATTTCCATCGAACGGCTTGATATCTATCTGCGGTAAAAGCATATGCGCCTGTTTAAGCATTACGGTGGCCGGTGACTCTACACTTCTACTCGTTACAACAGATCTGACTGGCGAACCTTGTAACGCCTTTAAGCGTGCATTTATAAGATCCGCAACCTCAAAGTACTGCCGTTCAAAGGCATCACGCTGAACTTCGTGATCTGGATCATCATTGTCCAATTCAATAGCCAACTGATAGTCCGAAAACAAGTCGAGAAGTTCACGCAACCTAACTCTACGCGTTTCTAACGAGTCTATACTCAAATCTGTTTCCTCAGTAATTGCTGACAGTAAACGAGTCACTTGACCCTTGACAGCACCTCGCTGTCGCTTAAGACCCTTAATCATTTCTGGATCTGGAGCCATTTTTTAATTGAGATCGAAGCTGGAAAATGACAATGAAAGGAAAGCGTTTCGTTGTACTCACCCAGGCAGTGATCCAAGATGCGTCACGTGATTGACTGCTGGCGCTTTCCAAACGATCCTTGATGAACCCAATCCGTCCTCAAGAAAGCAGATCTGCCATTGTTCCGTCGGAGGCTGCTGTCCGCCGGGCCGCGACGTGGTTCCGCTACGCCTCTCCCAGTTGGCCCCTTGTAGACCAGACTTCCAAAGTCCTTGAAGATTCGACCCCTCTATGTCCAGAAATTGATGTCCGATGCGAATAGGACTCACGGAATGTATCCGAGATGTATAACTATCCGGAATGTATGATATGTGAATGCACAATTCACACTCAGCACCAACAATTCACAGGATCCGTAATGTACCACACCATGTATCCACAATGCACACACTCCGGCTCGAAGGACCAAATGTTGTATACGCGAATGTTTGACTTATTTGCCAGACCGTAAGCGTAACTGTGCAAGTTATTAAGGATTTGTACATGTGGATTTAAACAATAATGATAGTATATTTAACGTTAACAAAAAATACAGAGAGGTGGTCGCTAGCTGTTGCCAGCTTGAATGCTTGCTTCAATCTGCTATTCTTGCATTTTCTGAGGGCCTACGAAACCTTCAAACCCTTACAGGGGTGTCTTAAAGGAGATGGTAACTACTATCCTATTGGTTGAAAGCGGATGTGTAACTGACGAAAGAAAAAAATAGAGAGGGAAAGTATGATTCCCACGCAACCGAACGGCGCGACGCGTCTGTTTACTGTCGCCCAGAAACTCTTGACTCGGCTCAACGGTCCCTAATTTAATGACCCGATCGTAAATAACTGAGTCCCGATGCGTCAGTCCCAGGTAGGCAAACCAAGTGCCGGCCAAGTGCTTAGTAAGAATGTTTGAAAGCTGGCAAAACTCTTCACGCTCAACAATAGTCAATAGTGTATATATCGAAGGGTAAGAAAATTTTTTTTTTAATCAAATTCATAAATCGGTTTTCTGTATACACTCCGTCAAAATTTGCGCTCCGGAAAAAACATGCTAATCGCGTTGACAGTCCCCAGACCATATGGTTCATCGAAATTCAAAAAAACAATAATATTTAGAAACTAGAAGCCTGCCTCTATTACGTGACGATCGCAAAATGTCGAATTGGTAAAAAATAACAAAATGGCGGACCACTGAATAAAAAGTCGTATTTTTGGGGTACAAAATTGGGGAAATGTTGCTAAAAAAAATAGAAGCAGGTCGAAAATTGAAAATGTCTGATCGTCACGTAATAGCGACGGGTTTTCCGTACAATAAATGTCCTTGATCAAGCCAATTGGACGTATAGTTTTCTCTGTAGACCGTCAACGCGGTTGAGAAATGTCATTCTGAGGAAATCGCGTTCAATGTTCTGCGTGGCTCAGTCGCGCGTTTGACACCGCTTCACGAAAAACACCATATCTCCGTCAATTTTGCGAATTTCTTCATCAAATTTGGAGAGAATATTCTTGAAACATACGCCTTTCAGAAAATGTAAAAATAAAAAAAAAAATTTCAGATTTGAGACAGTGGTCTCCCCCCTTATTGCGCTATACCTGGCCATTTCCTCGTCAAATTCCAATCGCGATTAGTGAATGTTTTATTTTTTCGTCGTTACAATATTGTTGGAACGCATTCGAGGTAAATGCGCTACATCGATCGGATACAATCTGTCGTAGGTTACCGATCACGATCCCTTGCTTAGTCAAACGTTTTATTGCTTCTTCCGCAGTCGTCGATCTTGTCGGATAACCATGTAAATTTCGTGAACGAGTCTATCACTACCAACAAATGCACATAACTCTTTTTTGTACTAGGTATAGGTCATAAATAGTCAATATAGTATGTTTCTAGTGGAACGATGCCTTTAGATACAGTTTTCAGCCAACCATCCTGTTTCCCCTGTTTCCTTTCAGCAAGGATACAAGCAATACAATTTCGAACAACGTTGTCTACTTTATCTCGTATGCCCGTAAACCAAAATTCTTGTTTTAGAAGCTGTTCCACTTTCCTGGTCGCAAAATGGCCTTTATCGTGTGTTTGTCTTATAATAACTGTTTGCATTGTTTACGGAACTACGAAAAGTGTATCACCGCCGCAATTTTTATCACCTCCGCAAGAAAATAATTATTAAAAGAAGTAACTTTTGTCTGAAAACTTTCTTTCTATCTCTTACAATTCGCGAGTCATAACAGAAAATCGGAAAATAGTCGGATTTTCAGCGGTCACTTTTACCTCCATAGACAGAATTTTTAGACAGCAAACAAAAATGCGTAATACATACCGATATATCCTCTACATATCCCCAAAGTTTCACAATTTTAGGAATGTTCGTGTTGGGAATCTTCCCTTGTGAGAGATGAACGTTTTAAGGGTGGTAAAACAATGTGGATGGTGTTTTTCAAACATTTTCACCTAATTGATGATTTATGGACAAACTACGACTTTTGTCCCGCTAGCTTCTTAATAGACGGACCACTGTGCGATCGCCAGCTGACGGAGGCAGTCTCCTCCAGTGATGGGCAAATAATTTGTGTACGAAATTTTTATTTCAAATAATTTTTTGCCCATCTCTGGTCTCCTGTAGTCGCTCGCGTGGGACGGTCCTGTCGAGCACTTTATGTATTCCAAACCTTAAATATATTCACTTTTTGCATTCTAAATAACGTACTCCTTTCCCCTCCTATACTATTCAGTTTCCTTCATCAAATCAAAAACTTTGATATGAAACATTTTTTATTTTTTCAATAGTTACAAAAATAATGGCGTGTGAAAAATAATTTACGAACAAATCGGACATACTGTATAAACTTACTGAAACATCCGAACGTCAGTTAGTAGATATATAGTTTAAACAAACAATTTTTTTTAATAATTATGGAGGAGAATGAATTCCTTTTTCAAAAAGTATGTATCCAATATTTTTGGCTACTCTACAGACTTGCAAAATTGCACCAAAATCGGTGTGTACCGGTTCGATATGTCCCTTTTAAATAATAGAGTACAGTAGAAGGATATTATTATTATTATTGTTATTATTATTATATGTCTGTACTATATCGTATACTATAGACCACCATTAATGTATGCGCAAGCACATGATGAATGGGTAATTTCAGAAACAGGTGCTCTTTAAAAACATTAAAGCGCTCTTTTTACAAATTACGTTATTACAAGCGAATGAAAGAGTCTAACAGGGTAAGCATGGGCAAACGGCCCCCACGCCGATTCCTGGAGTTGTGTAAATTCCATTGTGTAAAGTTTTAGATCGCTACCCCCCCCCCCCCCGTTTAAGGATAATACGGGGGTAAACGCCCTTAACGTTATTATTTTTTTCTCGGTTAAAAGCGACGAAATAGCTACATATTAGCTGTAATTCATATATTTTCCGAATTGTAAATCAATTATTACGGTTAGAAAAAAATTAATTATTTTTTGGGGGTGGTTTTTGCAAACAACCCTCTGAGTGACAACCATTGAAAAGCACAAGAATAATATTCTATTATCTAACTATCATGTATAAAATTGTAGGAAGATCGCGTTGGTGAAACATAATTAACCCCTCAACGACAGTGATGGTGTTCCAATATTGTCCATACGACTACGTATCGAGGTCGCCTTTGAGGGTTAAATAATAATAAACAATAAAACTTTCAATATACGTATAGAGAACAAATATTTATTTTTATAAGTCCTCAACAAAAAGTTGGTTTAACGAAATAAATGCGTAAGTAAATATATAGTTTAGATTAAGACAATAGTTAAAGGAAAAAAACAAATAATATTCTTTAATTATGCCATTATAATATAATGAACACTTATACAAAAATGGATTTAGTCTTCGTCACTGTTTTCTTCGATAACTGCGGTTGTACCGTCTGTTACATCGAATAGGTGTGCCAATTTTTCAGACAGTTTAACCATTTTGCAGCTAATTAGTAGCTATTTTGTCGCTTTTATTTCATTTAAATATCTTAAGCAGTAACCGAGAAAAAATAATAACGATAAGGGCGATTACCCCGTATGACCCGTAAACGAGGGCGGGGGGGGGGGGGGTGGCGATCTAAAACTTTACATAATGGTGTTTCAGGCTAGGAGCATTGTTTTAAAAATAACAACTCCAGGAATCGGCGTGGGTGCCGTTTGCCCATGCTTACCCTGATAGACTCTTCGTTTTGCGTTAAATAAACCGGAATAGGATAGCAAGGTTAAAAGGCGAATGTGATATCGTTTTATTTTCATCTTTCTCTCTCTGCCGTTGAACGGAATATGTTCATAAGACGATTTTTAAATTGTTACTCTAACAAAAACATTTGTAAATCGCGGCCTTCGACTCTCAAAACATAACCTAATTTTAGCCGTGCTGAATTCTAATTCCTACCACGCGTAGCGTTACAATCTGTGTCGAGACTTCACCGGTAACGTCGCATGCGACACTAAAATGTTAAGGGGGTCCTAGGACCACAGACCAGGTATAGAATGGACCTGTCATTCTATTGTCTTCTGTGTCACTCGATTTTGGGTCTCTAGAGCTCAATTACCATTTCCGTGTCGCATTCAACGTTAACGGTTAAGCATGAAATAAGAGTGCAGCGCTATAAGCGGTAGGAATGAAAGTTATAATAGCGGTGAGAATTTACATACAGGGTGTCCTGATGCCAAATTAAGGGGGGAGACCACTGTCTCGGCCCGAAATGTAAGGGTATTTTCGGGAATTTATTTCAACCAAACAACGCAAGTAAATCAATTTATTGCTTAGTACAGTCAATAGTGTATATATCGAAGGGTAAGAAAATTTTTTTTTAATCAAATTCATAAATCCGTTTTCTGTATACACTCCATCAAAATTTGCGCTCCGAAAAAAACATGCTAGTCGCGTTGACAGTCCCCAGACCATATGGTTCATCGAAATTCAAAAAAACAATAATATTTAGAAACTAGAAGCCTGGCTCTATTACGTGACGATCGCAAAATGTCGAATTTGTAAAAAATAACAAAATGGCGGACCATTGAAAAAAAAGTCGTATTTTCGGGGTACAAAATTGGGGAAATGTTGCTAAAAAAAATAGAAGCAGGTCGAAAATTGAAAATGTCTGATCGTCACGTAATAGCGACGGGTTTTCCGTACAATAAATGTCCTTGATCATGCCAATTGGACGTATAGTTTTCTCTGTAGACTGTCAACGCGGTTGAAAAATGTCATTCTGAGGAAATCGCGTTGAATGTTCCGCGTGGCTCAGTCGCGCGTTTGACACCGCTTCACGAAAAACACCATACCTCCGTCAATTTTGCGAATTTCTTCATAAAATTTGGAGAGAACATTCTTGAAACATACGTCTTTCAGAAAATGTAAAAAAGAAAAAATCGATTTTTCCGAGTTTTAATGGTCCGAAAAGTAAGGGTGTTTTCGGGAATTTATTTCAACCAAACGATGCAAGCAAATCAATTTATTGCTTAGTATAGTTAATATGTACATATTGCAGGGTAAAAAAAAACAATTTTTTCAATCAAGTTCATGAATTCATTTCCTGTATCCTCTTCGTCTGAATTTGCGCTGCGGCAAAAATATGCTTGTCGCGTTGACAGTGCCCAGGCCATATGGTTAATCGGAATTCAAAAAAACAATAATATTTAAAAATTAGAAGCTTACCTCTATTATGTGACGATCGCAAAATGTCAAAATTGTAAAAGAATAACAAAATGGCGGACCACTGAAAAAAAGTCATGTTTTCGGGGTACAAAATTGGGGAAATGTTGCTAGAAAAAATAGAAGCAGGTTGAAAATTGAAAATGTCTGATCGTCACGTAATAGCGACGGGTTTTCCGTACAATAAATGTCCTTGATCAAGCCAATTGGACGTATAGTTTTCTCTGTAGACCGTCAACGCGGTTGAGAAATGTCATTCTGAGAAAAACGCGTTCAAAGTTCCGCGTGGCTCAGTCCAGCGTTTGACACCGCTTCACGAAAAACACCATATCTCCGTCAATATTGCGAATTTCTTCATCAAACTTGGAGAGAACATTCTTGAAACATACGTCTTTCAGAAAATGTAAAAAGAAAAAAATTTTTTTTTCAGATTTGAGACTCCCCTTAAGGGGGGAGACCACTGTCTCGGCCCGAAATGTAAGGATATTTTCGGGAATTTATTTCAACTAAACAACGCAAGTAAATCAATTTATTGTTTAGTATAGTCAATAGTGTATATATCGAAGGGTATGGAAAATTTTTTTTTAATCAAATTCATAAATCCGTTTTCTGTATACACTCCGTCAAAAATTGCGCTCCGGAAAAAACATGCTAGTCGCGTTGACAGTCCCCAGACCATATGGTTCATCGAAATTCAAAAAAACAATAATATTTAGAAACTAGAAGCCTGCCTCTATTACGTGACGATCGCAAAATGTCGAATTTGTAAAAAATAACAAAATGGCGGACCACTGAAAAAAATGTCGTATTTTCGGGGTACAAAATTGGGGAAATGTTGCTAAAAAAAATAGAAGCAGGTCGAAAATTGAAAATGTCTGATCGTCACGTAATAGCGACGGGTTTTCCGTATAATAAATGTCCTTGATCATGCTAATTGGACGTATAGTTTTCTCTGCAGACTGTCAACGCGGTTGAAAAATGTCATTCTGAGGAAATCGCGTTCAATGTTTCGCGTGGCTCAGTCGTGCCTTTGACACCGCTTCACGAAAAACACCATACCTCCGTCAATTTTGCGAATTTCTTCATAAAATTTGGAGAGAACATTCTTGAAACATACGTCTTTCAGAAAATGTAAAAAAGAAAAAATCGATTTTTCCGAGTTTTAATGGTCCGAAAAGTAAGGGTGTTTTCGGGAATTTATTTCAACCAAACGATGCAAGCAAATCAATTTATTGCTTAGTATAGTTAATATGTACATATTGCAGGGTAAAAAAAAACAATTTTTTCAATCAAGTTCATGAATTCATTTCCTGTATCCTCTTCGTCTGAATTTGCGCTGCGGCAAAAATATGCTTGTCGCGTTGACAGTGCCCAGGCCATATGGTTAATCGGAATTCAAAAAAACAATAATATTTAAAAATTAGAAGCTTACCTCTATTATGTGACGATCGCAAAATGTCAAAATTGTAAAAGAATAACAAAATGGCGGACCACTGAAAAAAAGTCATGTTTTCGGGGTACAAAATTGGGGAAATGTTGCTAGAAAAAATAGAAGCAGGTTGAAAATTGAAAATGTCTGATCGTCACGTAATAGCGACGGGTTTTCCGTACAATAAATGTCCTTGATCAAGCCAATTGGACGTATAGTTTTCTCTGTAGACCGTCAACGCGGTTGAGAAATGTCATTCTGAGAAAAACGCGTTCAAAGTTCCGCGTGGCTCAGTCCAGCGTTTGACACCGCTTCACGAAAAACACCATATCTCCGTCAATATTGCGAATTTCTTCATCAAACTTGGAGAGAACATTCTTCAAACATACGTCTTTCAGAAAATGTAAAAAGAAAAAAATTTTTTTTTCAGATTTGAGACTCCCCTTAAGGGGGGAGACCACTGTCTCGGCCCGAAATGTAAGGATATTTTCGGGAATTTATTTCAACTAAACAACGCAAGTAAATCAATTTATTGTTTAGTATAGTCAATAGTGTATATATCGAAGGGTATGGAAAAATTTTTTTTAATCAAATTCATAAATCCGTTTTCTGTATACACTCCGTCAAAAATTGCGCTCCGGAAAAAACATGCTAGTCGCGTTGACAGTCCCCAGACCATATGGTTCATCGAAATTCAAAAAAACAATAATATTTAGAAACTAGAAGCCTGCCTCTATTACGTGACGATCGCAAAATGTCGAATTTGTAAAAAATAACAAAATGGCGGACCACTGAAAAAAATGTCGTATTTTCGGGGTACAAAATTGGGGAAATGTTGCTAAAAAAAATAGAAGCAGGTCGAAAATTGAAAATGTCTGATCGTCACGTAATAGCGACGGGTTTTCCGTATAATAAATGTCCTTGATCATGCCAATTGGACGTATAGTTTTCTCTGCAGACTGTCAACGCGGTTGAAAAATGTCATTCTGAGGAAATCGCGTTCAATGTTTCGCGTGGCTCAGTCGTGTCTTTGACACCGCTTCACGAAAAACACCACATCTCCGTAAATTTTGCGAATTTCTTCATAAAATTTGGAGAGAACATTCTTGAAACATACGCCTTTCAGAAAATGTAAAAAAAATCGATTTTTCCGATGTCATTCTGAGGAAAACGCGTTCAAAGTTCCGCGTGACTCAGTCGCGTGTTTGACACCGCTTCACGAAAAACACCATATCTCCGTAAATTTTGCGAATTTCTTCATCAAATTTGGAGAGAACATTCTTGAAACATACGCCTTTCAGAAAATGTAAAAAAAGAAAAAAAAAATTTTCAGATTTGAGACAGTGGTCTCCCCCCTTAATGCAGCATTCTTAAAGGGCAAATAAAAAGGTCTTCATTTCTTTATCAATCAGCAACTCTACAGACTTATACAACGGGGAAGCATTGTACAACTTCGCTTACGATGTAACGAACCTCTGCTATCTTATGATTCCCTAATAAATTGTTTGCGGACATCGGTTTATATTAACTTTTTCAACTTTTTCAATTTTTTCAACTGTATACCCGGGATACTCTGTGTACAGACATACACTTTCATTTATCGTTTTGAACACTTCCTATAATAACTAATTAAAAAATGGTTAATAAATTATGGTAATCTTATGGTGTGTCTCGTATCAAGCAGCAGAGTAGTGGTAGGCCCCTGCCTACATATACGTGTAATTCTACACAATCAAGTCGTTCCGAAATCTTTAACAATTTTTATTGATCAAAGGGTTCCTTTGCGTCATATGGCTTCATTCAAACATTTTTCCTTTCCAACGCGCAGAATACTACGTTGATGTAAAAGAAAATTGGTAAATTTGTCGAAAAGCTACCACCTCATCGATTTCAATGACCTTCGCATATGTTGTCGATGTCGTCATTCTGAACAACATTTCCATTTAAACTTTTTGACGGTTGGCCTCAGTTTCGAAGATATTAACCCTCGGTTGTCACACTGGGTCAAATTGACCCGGCGTTCGACTTTGCGATCAAATATCTTTAAGGCATCATTCAGAATTATACTAATGGCGCTATGTAGTAGTATTTTCATGTATCCTCTACAAGTAGAAATACTTCCCGACTGTGTGGAAGCGTCAGTGCATGTTTGAAAGCCGTCGAAATTTGAAGTAGGGTCAAATTGACCCATGTGTGACAACGGCGTCGTTTTTACTCCAAATCGGATACATTCATTTTTGTATCCGAAAGCGTCCAGAAATGTAAAAATAGAAGTATTTTCATACGAATTGTTTTTTCTTTTACTGAAACGACAATCAGGACACATTTGCTATTGTATTACGGGACACAAATGTTGTGTCACAAATGTACTTAGGTATATATGTAATGACTGTGGCAGTCTGTAATAGACTTATTTTTAATTTAACATACTTTGTTATTGCTGAAATTAAATTTTATATTCTTGGAATAATAATAAAAAAAAATTTCCTATACAAATGCAAGAGTTTTTCAACCCAAATGATGCCACCATTCAGTTTGCACAATAAATACCTTTTTTGAATGCTCCGATATAGGACTATTTTTTTATCAAAGCAGCATATCTCAGGAGTATAACTGTAAATTTTTTCCTAAAAATATTAAAAATTAAAGAAGTTATGATTTTTTAAGCAAAAAGTCTTTTTGTCCGAACTCTTATTGTTTCAATTTTTTTTTTAAACGTGATGACACTTTAAGAGCCAACTTTCAACAATGGGCACATATTCTACAATATTCAAATTTTATTTCAGAATTTTTAAGACTGAATTTAACAAATAGTTTTTAAATACTTAACAACTGATTGAAAATTGGCAGTAGCTTTTCGACCAGTTACCAAAAAATTTAACATTAATTTTCAATGTTATAAAATATAAACAATTTCGCGGACACTATTTTTACAAATGTCCACCGATCCAGAGGTGTAGATTCACCCCCTAAGAGCAAAGACCAAAAATTGTTCTACACATTGTACAATGAATGTGGAGAATGAGCAGATACGTGTGTTCTGTAGGAGCGAGTACTGTTTGACAGAGTGACGTGTGACTGATTTTTGGGGTGTGTGATTGTGGCAGGAGTCAGTTGTCAGGTAACGCGCAAAGAATGGTTGAGGGGGTCGCGTCGCAGCAACAATAATCTGGGTAAACGGTCATTGGGTAAGTGGTTGGGGAAAACCCAAGTGGTGTAAACCATAATCCTGCAGGTCAAGATACTAAATGTGATTTTCGCTTCTCATTTTGAAACCATTTTAGGTTCTGCCCTTTTGGTTGTCTTCTAGCATCTAGACATCAAGAAACAGTTTGGAATAGTTTTAAGAAAAAAGGTTTCCAACAACAGTTGCTTGTTTTCTAAAGTGGATTAGGAAAATAATTGGTTCCACCCCTGCTTTAAATACGAGGAGAGATGAGTGCGAGTCTGTATCAATACATATTTAAAAGCATGAGATGCATGGAACTCGAGACCAGAACGATTAAAACTGATCGTGTGCCTAATTCTCGATATATTGAGGTATTAAAACTTACGCGTGTTATCCTATATAATTAGGGAAAATATAAGCGAAATGCGGATATGCTTTTAATAATCTTTGATTTCTGTATATACAGTATATATATTTTATATTATATTATATTAATTTCTGGCTTCGCAGATTGTATCTTCGAAGAAGTGGGCCTCTGACAGGCCTTCATGGTCTCGTACTGGGACAGGTTTTTCCTTAACGACTTGATATCGTATGCGGCATATATACTAGCTTTATTCACAGGATCATCAGGAATTCCTTCGATAATATATTGGATTTTTGCCTTTATCTCAATATCGGCGTGGCTGGTTATTTCCATCATCCGAAAAACATATTCCTGAAACGTTTCGTCGATCTGTTTCTTCGTTCGTGATAGCTCCTTATGCATCACTTTGCTGTTAATCGTTTTCACAGATTCGTCAATCAGAGATTGTCTCAACTGCTACCACGAAGTGGCACATTTCTTATACGACACGAACAATTTAGCCGATCCGTGCAGAAGCATTTTTGCGTAGATGATTTTTTGGGCTTCCGACCAGCGACAAATCTTGCTCGTGTCGTCGAATTCCTCAATCCACTTACGCACATTCTGCTTTTTTTCACCACCCAATGTTTGTAGTAAATCTTCAATATCTTTGAATGTAAATGGATGAGTTTCCGCAACTTCCCCATTCACGGACATGTAGTCTTCATCTCTTCCCTTACCTTCTGTTGCAGCCGAGATTCAACGCTCAGCTGTTGCGCGGATTTAAATGTGCGTGCGAGAGCGTGTAAACACGGTGACACACCGTCCGGTAAGACGGTTACCTACGTCACACGTTTTTGCCCGGATTCGAGCGTTGCGCGCTTCCAAGAATCCGGCAGTTAGTTCGAAGAACATCTCTGACGACAACAATCCTTCGTCGCCCTGCGACGCACGGTTTTTTGTTGGATATTGCGCAACGACGAGCTTTGAAATACCGCGCCATCTTTTCGAATCGATACTAGATTCGATATCGATCACTGTAGTTGGAGTGATCGATATACATATATATCGATCAAAGGCGTACCTCTCACAATCATTAATATAATTCTACCACAGAGCTTGTAACAATATACATAATTAGCATTAACCAGCATTTTAACGTGTGTGTCGACATTCATTTTAACCGCCTACATTTTTGAATCTCCGGAAAACGGTTCTTCGAGCCATTCGCGCCCTGCGCTCAGTGTACATAGTTTTGTACATAGTTTCCGTTGAGTGTTTTCGTCGTGTCTTGTTAAGTCGTGTGTGTTCTGTTCGAATTCTGTGTGTAGTGTTCGTGTCCATTGTAACGACGCCCACTATGGCCAATAAACGTGCCGCCCTATCACCCGTCGAATTCTTCTTGGAGCGCATCCCTTCCCTGGCCATTACCAGTGGCGATCCACATCGCCTCCCAAGGCAGACGAATAAACACCTTCACTGTCGCTACTCTCTCCTTCGTCTTCTTCTTTATTCTTCCTCGCACGTGTGTCATCGCTCTTTTCTCCTGTCGTTTTCTCACATTTAGCTGCCCTTAGACATTCGCGTAACACCGCTTTGCTACCCTTGAGAGGTAAACTCAATTTTCGCAATTCTTCTTTAAGCTCTTCTAGGGTAATTCCGGGAGAGTTCGACCACCGGGAAAGTCCGGCCAGTGTTGATATTTCAAGACTGACGCAAGATAGGACACTGTGCGTCACTGACACAAAAGAAATGAATGCGCTTTTTGTTGATCATGCATTGACCATTGTTACAAATCGATATTTAAATTATAGGAAACACGTAAGACTTTGTGCGAGTCTGAAAGTTTTTAGACCAAGTTACAATGCTGGTGATATTTGAAAGACAGGTAAGTTTATTTATACTATTCCGATATTGGGGGACATAATATGCATAAAACTACAGTGTCACCCCAACAATACGTATGTATTCCTTTTTAATTTATTTTGACAAGGTGGTCAATCACTCCCTTGATTATGGGATAGTCCGACCACATTAATGCGGGACAGTCCGACCACATTAGTTAAATATACAGTGTGTCCGTTGTATCTGAAAAAGTGCAACTATCTCGAAAAATATGAAAGGTAGGGGAGACCGGGGCTAATTGACTAACGAGTTTAGTTGACTAATTCCATTTAATTGTTGTATTATGGAATAAATTATGCTGCAATTCGCGATATTGAAGCATATGAATGACCAGCTTGACATTTAATGTGTCGTCGTGACAAAAATCTGCGTGTTCTGTCAGTGAGAATGAAAAATCTAAAAAGGTCGGCGGGAAGTAAATTTTTCTATTTCGACTACCTATTTATGAATTTTTGTTCACTAAGTACTGCTTGATGTTTTTTCATTGATATTTTGTAGAAACGTGATACCTTGACTATAATTTACGGTATTTTATTTTATCCGGTGCGTGGAGGTTTTGTACGTATGGCCCTTAACAATTTAACAATATCGGACGGGGTTACTTGACTAAGCATAGGAAAATCACTAATAATTGCATTCTTTATCCTCAAGATGCAGTCGAAGCAAAGAGTTTAGCTGCTCAAGTCCACTTCCCTCACCACAAATCCTTCCAAACTTACCCCTACCAGTTTTACACCTTATCCTCCCTTCAAACTCTCAACCTTCCAAATAGACCATAACAAACAAATTCAAAATAATTACAGTATCTAACACCATGATAATTAATAAGAAAAATAACAACATAACATTGTGAAAGAGTGAAAAAAAATTTATTGGTCGTAGTATACATATGTACGCGTATCGTATACTATATTGATGGAATTGGCAGCGTATATATACGCTTTTCATATATATTGATGGAACTGGGACAGCGTATATAAACGCCTTTCGCAGGCAAAGAGTTAGAACTGAAAAGTAAATGTCAAGTCAAGTAACCCCATCATATTTGTAAACTAACCCCGCAGCCGGGGTTTTGTAAAAATTAAGCCTGTATACCTAATGAAATTTGTAAACTTTTGGTATGCAGCAAGTCAACAAAATACTAATGGTCTATTTATAAATATTAGAAATGTAAAAAATTAGTCAACTAGCCCCGGTCTCCCCTACGAAAACTTCTTTCAGACGAAAGTTGTAGGATGTCGAGGGAGACATAGCATGCTCGTATTTTTTATTTCTTATTCTTGTAATTGACATTGAAACGTTTTGTACACACTACCTACATGTGTCTTTTTTATTGTAAACCCATATTCAGATTCAGGCTGCGAAAATTCCATTCTACAAGATAGTGATATGTCGTTAAAAGAGTGGGACGAAAATGAATGCGTGGGATGCGGAAAAAACTATTTTGAAACCTCGAAAAGCGACTATTGAATTAAATGTATGCGCTGCAGCCGTTGGTTTCATAATAGATGCCCCAAATACGAGAATTTTTGTGATTTATGTGGAAAACTAAAGAAGATATAAAATATCAATTAATTTACTCGTGTAGTATACTTTTTATAAGCTGCACTTTTGGTTATTTTTCAGGGTCGGTCTCACCCGTAGTGGGTGGACGGTCCAACCCCGACATGCGGGTGAGACCCACCAGTTGCAGTGCCAATGTTTTCCGTTGAAAATGAAAATAAATATTTGAAATTATTGCACACTATAAGTTATATATACCCTAAATTGCTTGGGCTTTGCTTTAATGTGTTCAAAAAAACAAAAATGTAAAAAACAACGATGCTACAATTTCTTTTCCAAAAAGTGGTCGAACTCTCCCGGACTTACAATATACCTAGCGTATCGATGTCGATTTCATGCTGATCTGCCATGGTTTTGCGATACACTTGTTTAACACACAACACAACACAAGTATCGACTCACAGCATCATTTAATGTCTCAAACACACTTTCGACTTGATTGTTCAGCACGCGGACGAGCCCCAATTTTGTAGGAGGAAGGATAATCACTATTTTGGAAGTAGTGTATAAATTTATTAAATAACAGAATACCTATAAGTGACGAAAGAATAGTGAAAAAATATATGTATGTAAGACAATGTTCGCGCTGGCAACTCGCGACGATCTCTGCGACTTTTCTCCACTTTTCGGAAATGTGGCAACGCACGGCAACGTCGATCGCCGCCGCCTCGGTTAATGCAAAAAAATTAAAATAAAATAAAATTTTAAAACAAGGCAGTCATTTAGGCCGGTAACAAAATTATTTTCCTTTTTTAGTACATTTTAATAAAAGCTTGTATTTAAAAATTTTTTATTTTAATTTATTCTATGCTTTTTACTGTTCCAGATTTTTGATTATACACGCATTTTGTATTCCTTATGTAAAAGTAGTCCGATCTGCATGACATTTGGTATGATTTTAATCGGGAACACACCAGGAATCCATTGTTGTCATTTCCATATCGACATGATGAAGAATGAAGAATAACGAAATTCTTAATACAGTATTGTCTCCTTATGGACTCGGTTTGGTGTAGAGGGTGTGGGTTTTTCGCTATACCCGCCACTTCTGTCTCACTCTTGTCCGGCGAAGGCGAGACGAGATGGAACGAGAGCGAGCGAGAGGCACTGGAAGCGAGGAAAGGCGGTACGAAACAAACGACGCGTTGATGTTTTGTCTCGCTCCGTCTTTCGGACGCCGTGACACTCCGTCCTTTGCGTGCGCGACGGGCGTGCGCAATGGTCACGAGCCCATAATGTGAGCACGGGAACCGTTTCGCAAAATCTGGACGCAGGCACAGCTCAAATATTTTTTGCGCCCTATGCGAACTTGTGAAATAACGCCCTTTATTATAATACATTTATTTGAGTTTATTGATGACCTTACTCTGACTTTTTATTCGTAGCTTATAACAGTTGCAGTACAATTAGTAATATTTTATTTTAAAGTTTATTTTCAACAATACCAGCAATGAAAATACCATTTTGCACCTCTTGTCGAATTTCCGCCCTAGGCAGTCGCCAATAGGGACCAGCCAAGCTTACAGGCAGCGATCAGTATGTACATAGCCAACGAAAATACATATATAACGCGTCTTAGACTAAACAAATCATTTATATGTACTTTTGAAAAATGAAATTCGTGTATTTTCTATTTTATGTACATATTTGTAATAAGTTTGTCAAATTTCCTAGATGAAAGGAAAGACAACTTTGACGTCCTTCGTACAATTACAATTTTTCCTTAAATATTAATAGGTACTCCATTAATGTACGTATCTATATGTAATATAGGAAATACATATATGAATTAACGTATTTACGTTAATTCATTACGGTAATTCATTAAGGCATATTTATTAAGGCATTACATATATATTATTTACCATGATAATTACTTTAATATTTCGGTACAATATGTTCGTACGTAATAGGCACCTGGTTCCTCTTGTCTCATAACGATCGATTCTTCAGGGCTAATCTGCATCCTCCTCGAACGATTTTCTTACAGGGGAACACTAGATAACAAACAATAACAGAGATGGATTATGTACTTCAACCGCACTTAATACTCTATCACATGATACATTTGTCAATTGGAATGATGTTTGCTCATCGTACCAATATTCAGATTCTTCCATCCCATCCATAGTTCATCGTGTCAGGCATTTTTTTCTTTTCAGTCCCTGATTCCAAACCTTTGCGAATAATGTCTCATGCTGTAAATAAGATATGTAGTATTAATCCTTACTGCCAACAGTAAAATAGGCCGTCATACATGCTTAAGAAATGTAACATATCTTTTTTTCGAGATTGGCGACCAGGCCGTTTCTTTGCAGATCCTTCGACGTTGACGCTGTCCTTCGTTGACGTTGCCTGGGGACAACTGAATGCTAGTAGGTTCCTGAGAGGAAAGCGGCTTCCCCTCAAGTATAGGATAGGTGGGGTTCGTTGGTAGAGAGTTAAGTAATGCCGCTTCCGTTTCCGGGGCGAGCTCTTACTCTTGGCAACGTCTACTGTAAGAACGGCCATTTCCGTCTCCGGGGCGAGCTCGTTACTCCTGACAGATTTTTACTCTACAGTGTCTTCGTGTATTGCAGTGTACGGCCGCTTCCGTCTCTGGGACGAGCTCGTACTCTTGGCAATGTCTGCTGTAAGAACGGCCGCTTCCGTCTCCGGGGCGAGCTCGTTACTCTTGGCAGATTCTTTACTCTACAGTGACTTCGTGTATTGCAGTGTACGGCCGCTTCCGTCTCCGGCGACCTCGCTTCTGTTGGCAGAATCTGAAGTGACTACTGTGCTGCGTGCACCTGCTTTTATACCAAAGATTTAGTGTTTGGCGCATGCGCATCGAATCGTTATTTCTTAACTTATATTTTACTCATTTATTACATTGTGTTTTGTCTTAAGCTTTAGCTAACAGTTATATTAAATTATTCTTAATATTCCTAAGATTTTTAATATTCGCTTAATTCATAAATTATATAAAAGTATGTATAAAGGTCTGTGCAATGTTTATGAAGCGGTATTGTTTTACATACGGTCGGTAACGCTGGGTTTGCGCCTGCGTGAGACGTTACATTGTTATCAATGTTGTTGTTGATGGTGTTAGGAGGTTATACAAAATTTTCAGACCTAGCGCAGCGTCCAAAATTTTCAGAACTAACCCGCGACCAAATTTATTTTTTCCGGAACTAACTCGCAATTGTTATCCTATATTCCTCCTAACACCATCAACAACAACATTGATAACAACATCAACAACAACAACATCGATAACAACAACATCAACAACAACAACATCAACATCAACTCGCGATTTTCGATATGTTCAGCAAGTACGTGTGGTCCGCGAAAAACGTGCACCGATTGCGTGTTGCGAGCATTCGAGGAATTGATACTACTTCTAACATCCTTGGAACGTCGCGACCATCCCCCAACCACCCGCGAAGCATGAGCAAGGAGCGAGTACAAGTAGTGAACGAATTACACGCATCCGCGAGACGAAATTTTCCGCGGCGACGCGTGGTGATTCGCAACTGCGATGATTTGTAGCAGGCCGATTTGGTGGAGATGCGTCCGTACGCGAAGCAAAATCGAGGTTATCACTACATACTAACGATCATCGATGCGTTCAGCAAGTATGCATGGGCCGTACCCGTGAAAACAAAAACCGGACGCGACGTGACCGCCGCGTTCACGATCGCATTGCGGCAGGGCGATAGATGTCCGCGAAATTTACAAACCGACATGAGTAAGGAGTTTTACAACGCGGAGTTTCGACGATGTGTGAAGACCCGCGGGATCAACCACTACTCCACGTACAGCGTGATGAAAGCGTCGATCGTTGAACGTTTCAATCGTACGCTGAAAAACCTCATGTGGAAACAATTCTTCTTGAACGCGTCCTATCGTTGGATCGACCTGTTACCTGCGCCTGTACGCACCTACAATCATCGCAAGCACCGAACGATCAACGCCCGACCCGTTGACGTGACCCACGCGTCCCGTTTTTCGTTCGCCGCGAATGAACCCCTCTCACCCTCCTCATCGAAAGGTATTCGACGACGCGCAAAATTCAAAGTCGGTGACAAGGTACGCGTGAGCAAGTTCAAGACCCTCTTCGAGAACGGGTACACTCCGAACTGGTCGACCGAGGTGTTCGAAATCGTAACTGTACAACGAACCTACCCGGTGACGTACATTCTGCGCGATTCCGTGGGAGAGCCGATCTCGGGTGGATTCTACGAGAACGAACTGCATACGGTCGCGAATCCGGACGTCCTTCTAGTCGAGAAGATTATTCGTCGGAAGGGAAACCAGGTGTAGTTAAATGGCTTGGATTTGATTCGTCGCGGAAGTCGTGGATAAGCGACAAGGATATTCTATGATTCCTGATTATAAACGCACTATGTGTTACTGAAATAAATAAATAAATAAATACATATAAATATATACATTGCCCATTTATTCAATTATTCACATTTTCCTTCTTCATCTCGTATATGCGTACAATTAATCTTAATATAGTTAGAAAAAATATATACATATATACATATATACTAACACGTATAAAATACAATTTTGGCTATTCTACGCTATACATATATTAGATATTCATAAATAAATAAATAACATGAACGAAAGAAAGAAACGTATATACATATGTACATGTAAACATATAAACATACAACATGCAAACATATAAACATACTACATGCAAACATACTATACAATGGGTTTCTCGTACTCGCCCGTCCAGTGACAATGGTCGCGCACTTTTTTTGTCGTTGTCGACGAAGGGTTGTCTGCACACATGACACACGATCGCGTTTTCGAAACTGAGACGTTGTTGTCTCGTCAACGAGTTCATCGGTTTCGCGTTCCGCAACCACGAATACGCAATGTTCGCAAAGTCACGTAGTTCCTGCACGAACCACTTCACGCACTCGGAGTCGTGACGATACGCGCGATAACGGCACAGAGACGCGTCGGTGGAACAATGAACGTAGTATCCCACGCTGTACGCTCTGTGTTGCTGATACGTGTACGTACGACTCCACTCCGCAGGCTCGACGTCCTCCAGCATACATTCGAAGTCCGCGTACGCGATGAATGGCGCTCGTTCCTTATTTTTGAAGTTCTTGAACTGCAACCATTTATCACCCAGGGACGGCAATTCGACGGCACACTCGTTCAGACGCTGGCAGTCCACGTTGTGCTTGGTCAATAGCTCGGACGAATGGAAGAAGTTGGGACATCTGCAACGATAACAATAGCATTAACTATAGAACATAAGAATAACTAATACATCGATTGAAATATTCCGTATTTTACTCACCTTTCGCAAAGGAATACTTGATGCCTATGATTGCCGAGCTGCTTCGAAATCAGTCTCGACATGCTACGAATGCACGCCAAATGATAAAGTTGAGGCTCCTTGGGATCCTGCACCAGTAGTGGGTTCGCATGTCTCTCTCGCTTGTCCTCGGTCAAACGCAGAGGCACGCAGCTTTCGTCCAACCACGTGAACAAGTTTCGGATACGTCGTTGAATCTCTCGAACTTGGCCAGCTGGTCCAACGTCACGGGAACAGTCATATCCCGCGTGCGAAGCACCTCCGAGTAGTGTGGATACGATGAGATCCTACTGACGTTCGTAGAAGCAGGGTACAAACGGGCGACGACAGACCACAAAAAGCACGCATTGTCCCCGCTCTTTACGTTCACAACCGCTTTTTTCAGCACGACACAACAAGTATCATTCACGTCATTTTTCCGCCAATGAGAATCATACGTAGTGCATATCAAAATGTACAAACGCAGTTTAAACGATTCATCCTGCGCATCCGACAACGATGGTGGTCTTCCAAATAACCGCCAACGACAACAATCCAATATGAGGTATGTATACGTTACTATACACTTTACACTTACTTTATTCAGTGTAAACGCAAATGAACAAAGCATTACTTCCGTGTACATATTTCTTACAGTTCTGGAGTTGCAACGCCAAAAACGTTGAAAACACCAAAACCCCCAATCGTACAGATCCTGGGGCGTGATTACCCGTTGACCGCAACAGCTTATAAACGTCTAACTATTGGAACACGTATTAGCATGGATTCGTGCCACGTTGAGATCGCCATAGCCGGTAACAAAGGTGGCGAGTTGTGCTTTTCAATGTCTTCGTGGAATGTCTACTCCAACGATTACGCAGCAACGCAACATCAACCCATACCCCAATCACAATTGACCATTTACGACTAGAATTCACACGTATGCATGCTGATCAACTTATTAAAATCACCGATAATCGCGGTGTCATATATATGACTGAAGCCACAGTGTGTAAACTATTCGCGAACAAACATTGCATTCAACATATGTTCTCCTGGTTGACAAAAAATACGTACTCTGTAAGCAGTAAATATGTTGCCTTCGTAGACGTTCTGCGTACCGCTACGACACCAACAAATTATGTGAAATTAATTTCCGAAAGCGAGCACTTCGAGCAACATTCCTTGATTGACTCTGAATTGTTGGCGTTAGGATTACAATCCATGCTGCGTGATATAAACCATATGTATGTACATATATTTGAATAATAAATTAATGACTTTCACATCAATACCTGTAACGCATCATTTATATTTTATAATATCCTTCTTACATATCCATATATAAATTCTTAGAGGCATAGTAGGGTGTTTCATATTACAGGGGTAAAATTAAAATATTATATTTTTATTTCACTTTGCGCATGCCCTGATTCCTATTAATATAAAAAAAATATCTGACAAATTTTAGGAAGATTGAGTAATATTTAGAGGTTGCACACTTTGCACACTAAATAATATTTAGTAGGCTATGGAAACACGATTTCCAATGATAATTATTTTTACTCTCAAGTCCTTAAAACTGAAATTAAACTTCAAAGAAGACTTACATTTAGATAAATTTACATTTTATTACTTTCTATTATTGTTCATACCTATAAAAATTCAGTACGTTATTATTTTACCCGCATTTTCAAAACCTGGAAAAGCGAAAATATGTAGGGTAGATCGGGGGCGGTAGTAACAGGGGGGCGAATGTAACACATATAAATTGTGTTGAATCTCAAAACATATAATGAATATTGACATCAATTCTAGATATACACATGATAAATAATGACATTTGGAATACACACATCCATGTTCTGGCAGTATAGATACGCAATAGACATGGATAGTGAAAAAAATAACTTTTCGATATCCTGAAGTAACTTTTTCTTACTGATTCATGAATCTAATGTAAACACTCCCTTTGCAAGTATGTGTGTTTTTAATCTGTAATTTGACCTTTTTTAAAGTAATACTGATCGTTACCTAGCACTTTTAAGTGTCTCGTTAGTCACAATTTATAATTGAAGTTCAAAAGCATGGTCGGGGGTGATTGTAACATCAGCAGTCGGGGTCGGTTGTACCACAACAAAACCAAAAGAAAGCGAATAATATTGTCTTTTTTGCATAGAATCTATGTAGTGTTACAACCGATCCTAAATCAGCTATGGTTGCAACACTTTACACTGTATTGTTAGGGCTATAACACTCCGCTTCTCATTTTTATTAATAACTTGGATATTACTTGACATACAGTGAAACTGTTGTGACTCAATAATGTCAGATAAGTAAGTAACATTTCCATATCAGGGTTTTTGTTGTAAATGTAATAGTTCCTGCGTAATCGTATTCCCAAGCCAAACTGTTACTACCGCCCCAGACCTAGCCTAGTGATAAAACTGTGCAACCCCTAAATATTATTAAATTTGTCTAAAATTTGGCATACAGATCACTTAGATGAATAGAACCAAGGGTGCGAGCAAAGTTATATGAAAATAGCACCTTTAGAAAATTGAAACACCCTAAGGCATAGTCTTAACGAGTGTCAATAGTGTTTCCGAATATGCAATCTGTGGAATGTCCGGACCCACTCTCACTACGCTTGACTTGCAGCCCCATCGAGAATGGTACTTACGACATCGCCCTATTCTCGATCGTGAAAATTCTCGGAACGTGACCACGAATAATTAACGCTTTAAGTTTACATGGGTTGCTTACGCGAACACAACGCCTAATTCATTTCTTCAGGGGCATCGAGTTTTCTCGAGTTTTCTCGAGGGTACTTCTCAGTGGCCTGGTCTTGGCGAATGTTAATACCGTTTCCGGATAGGCAATATGGGTGGTTCTGACACTGGTTCAATGTAAAGCAGATGGTCCCGGGGTTATGTTCGAATTCTTTTCACCCTTGACTTGAGACGTCGTCCTGTTCTCGATCGTGAGAATAATCGGCACTCTACCCCGAATAATTATTGCTATATGTTTATATATCATTACACGTGCGCTGTATCGGTCCCACGATTCAAATATCAAAACGTGTTCAATCCTGCTCGAATATAAACATACGACATGGCGTGCACGTGTGCTGTATCGGTCCCACGATTCAAATATTTCCTTACCTTTTCTCAGAAAAAAAATCTTTTCTCCTGGTCCACCCTCTTTCTCAGAAATCATCATCGAAGACGCGATTTGATTTTCCACGAATCGGTCGTGGTCGTGCCTGCGCACCGATCTCCGCACGCGTACGGAGATTGCGCGGCGGCGACGCGTGCCCAAAGTACCTTAAGGGAAGGTTCCGGTCTAAATGTCGATTTTTTTTATTTCATTTTTCGAATGTTCAACCTTTTAGGAAAACGTGTTTAAAAGGATTTATTGAAATTCGTAAAATTTCCGAAGTTATAGGCATTTGAGTAGCGGCAACTGCATGGGTCACAACCGGCCACTCGGCGCTTTAAACGCGTTTTTCTCTAAATAGTGTCCTCAAAACGGTGGGCGCTGTATTTCCAAAAATTATTATCCGATTCGACTGAAACTTTTTTACTTTAAAGAATATACTTCTGGCTAGGGGGGGGGGGGGAGCTAGAAAAAAATTACAAAAAATTACAAATTTATAATTTTCAAAGGCGTTGAAAGGACGAAAAATACTGGGAAAAGTGATTTCAAACTTGAAGTGTCGTTATTTTCCAAAATAATGTCATTTTTGTAATTTTTCCTAGTTCCCCCCATAGACAGAAGAATAATCTTCAAAATAAAAAAGGTTTCAGTCGAATCGGATAATAACTGTTGGAGATACAGCGCCCACCGATTTGGATCAATTTTTTGGCGCCTTGAGTTTAACAGCTGCCCAGGGCCGTCTGCAATGATTAATTATAAAACAAAAAATATATTTCTATAATTAAGACATCCTTAATACAATTAAAAAATTCCATTAAATTATATATAGTAGTTTTGCTTTAATTAATTCC
This sequence comes from Andrena chrysosceles, assembly GCA_963855975.1. Classification (NCBI taxonomy): domain Eukaryota; kingdom Metazoa; phylum Arthropoda; class Insecta; order Hymenoptera; family Andrenidae; genus Andrena; species Andrena chrysosceles. The sequence goes on along the minus strand of OY979767.1, from coordinate 58,575,131 downwards.
TAAATATCACCTATTTTGTTGGGCTCTACACCGAAACCTCCCCTTAAACATCCAACAGGTGGCGCCAATACGAAATGTATGAAAAACCTAAAAAATTTACCAAGGCGGGCCCAAATACCGACGCGGACCCAAAGTAGCTTGAACATCCAATAGGTGGCGCCAATACGAAATGCGCGCGACTCCATTTTAAAATTTTGAAAATCTACCCTCTCCCCTGTGACGTCAGCCCCCTCGCCCACGAACTCGACCTACGCGCGCGGCGCCAATTTGAAAATTTTGAAATCCCCTGCCCCTGTGACGTCATTCCCCTCACCCACGAACTCGGTCGACGCCATTTTAGAATCCCCCTCCCCTGTGACGTTATCCCCCTCACCTACGAACTCGGTACCCCCTCCCCGCCTCACCCCCTCGCCCATCTCGCCGAAGAGCGCGGTACCCCTGCCCCGCCTCACCCCCTCGCCCTAGGGGCCAGAACTCTCATAGTATACCTACTTACCGGTTTTAAATCTCTGCTTACAAATATCTTGAAAATTCTAATAGAATACGAAAACCGAAAAAATTATCGGTAAATATAGGTAAATATACTGATAATTGCATATACCGGTATGAGAACCATACCGGTACCAATACCGGTATCATCCCGGTATTTTACGTACCGGTAGGAGTCCCTGGTTACTATAGAGGAAACTCTGAGGTGTAGCGCGTCTGTTGGACCTTATTAACCCTCCGTATCCTGAGCCTGTGTCATTTTTGACCCACCGTTTCAGAGCGCTCACGCACACAGTGACAGAGCTGTTAATATTATTCGAAGCCAAGTGGTCATTTAGCTGTCGTCAAGGAGGGCCTCGCGCTTGGGGGTGTCATAAACCGGGGTTTTCCGGGGACTGTGTCAGGGTCTAAAGTGTCGGAAGCTTGGAGCGACTGCGTTGCATTGGGGCATTCGCAAATGTATAGCCGACAACGACACTTCGCTGCTTTCTCGTGTTTTTTCCTGTGTCTAGTATTTCTGTTAGCTTTGTTGTTTTTATTATTAGCAATGTTATCAACGTTATTGTTGTTATAATTGTTATGCTACTAAATTTGAAAATGAAGGAGGAGGGGTACAAGCGAATATTGCAATCGCGATAGAAGCGACGGGAAGAATTATAAAAAAACAAAGTAGCAGGTCACAAGCGTGGTAGATGTTGTTTCTGTGTAGAAAACAATAACAAATATCACACTATCTGCGATTCGTGTAAAAAACATGTCTGTAAAAAACACTTTACAGAAAACCGCACACTTTTATGTAATATATGTAGTAATATAAATGTTGAATAAACATAATTTTTTTATAATTCACAAATCGCAACCCTATTATTGTTTCGTATATGTAGAACAAGTATCCTAACATAATCCGAAACCTTCTTCCACCACGTTCCGTAATATTTCGGCGAGAATCTCTAGCTTGAGCGACCACCCCTACCTTGAGCACTGTATCGGTGAGGGTCTCGAGCAACCGTGAATATGTATTAGTGAACTATCGGTGTGGGTCTGCAAAAACCCAGGCTCAGGACTCGATGTCCCGTACTCGGAGGGTTAAAGTTGACACTATCTGTCAGCTGTCTAGAAAACTACGCGGCGTGATGAAACAAAAACTAACCGGAGAGAAATGAAAAATCTGCTACATTTTTTCACAACCACGGTGCAAAAAAGCCAGAACCTGATGTGCTACACACGTCAGCACAGCGGAAGGGGTTAATAATTACCTATATCCTTAAGGGAGGGTTAGGTCACCTTGAACGAAGCACAGTTAGGTATAGTTGTATTGGGCAATTTTTTTAGGGAGATAATGAAATAAATAGAAAATTCCATATGAATGTGTTATTGTACAACTCTCGACGGAGAAAATGTATGTTTTCGTACAAAATAGCGGTTGTAGAGTCGTGATACCCGAAATCTTACCGAACGACGTTTTCCGCGGTGTTTACCCTCGCGGCTATACTGTTTGACCTAGAACAAAAACCAAAAGTTTTATTCTCTACATGCCTAAAACTAAAGCAGTACATATGGATATCCATGAACATTCAGTTTTGACGAAATGGTAAATAGGCGGAGGCAAAATGCATTATTGTTGTTATAAAAATGTGAATTGTGTCAATTGTGAAGAATATGTTCAAGATATCGCCAAATCGGTATGTACTTTTTTAGTGTTAGGCATGTAGAAAATAGAACTTTTCGGTTTTTTGTTCTAGGTTAAACGGCACAGTCGAACAGTGGGCCGGATTTAAAATTTCCCGCCTTTCGGGTCTTCTTTTTAAGATATCGGAATGAAATTTACCCCAAAAGGAGGAGAAAATTAAAAAACTTCAAAAAAGTAAAAAAATTACGCCTACATGAAACACAAAAAAAAGAAAATAATTGTGGGTGACGGCAAAGTGAATGACTCCAGGTAACGTCGTTTAGACGATATTTTTATTCAAACGGAATGCAGGCAGCGGTGACGTTCCGCTCATTGTGTTTGTTTCGGATCGACTGCCACGATGTGGGTTCTTCGCGCAAAACTTTTGGGGACCGTCGTCTCTCGCGCCGTACAGGATGTTTATACAATCCTATCGGCGACGATCCTCGTCGCTTTCTCAGAACCCTTAAGGGGGGAGCCTGGTGTAACTAGCTGGAAATCGAGGCATTTTTCGGGAATTTTTTTTTAAAGAAAGTATTTAATCGCCAAATAACAAAGTTATAAGGGCTTATGCCCAGTCCGTTGGCGACGCAATTGCACTGTGGGCAACGTAGCGTATTTTGGTTTCATCTGAAACCAAAAATCGAACAATTTTCGTTTAGTTTATGAGTGTACGCATAGATCGAACCGATTTTTAACTTAAAAGATGCAAAATTGAACAAATGACGGCCTCTTGAATAAAAAGTTCACTTATTACAACGAAATTTTGCCTTAAATGTGTAAAAAAAGTTATTTATTTAAACAATATCATTATACTAATAACTTCATGCTATGAAGAAACTGTTCACAAATATCCGTGCCCAATATTTTGAATATTTTTTGAGTTACATTGCCCGCAAAGTGTAAAACTGTCGTTTCGAGAAAAACGCATTTAAAGTTTTGTGGTAAACAGACGCTCGGTAGCAAAACCGGCTATATCCGCTTTAATTTTTCGAATTTCCTTTTGCGGCTTTGGGAACATATTGTCGTGATCAACTATTGATTTATGCAAAAAAATCGATTTCTTCGACCCGCTACACCAGACTCCCCCCTTAAGCGGCAATCGTAGCGCGACGCAACGGCGCCGAAATTCGATGCGTCACCGATATCGCCGATGTCGAAAGTAAACGCCTGGACTAAATGAGACGGCGCACAGTGGAACGACGTAAGGACAATAACTGGACATGGCAATTACTTCCAAATGATTTGGACTTTCATTATAAAAATTTCGACACTTTCAATTCATGTTAAGGGGGCCGTCTCACCGGTGCCTTGAATGTGTGCGTACGCTCACACAAGCTAGGAAAAGCGTGTACGTATACGCGATGTAGTAAACAAACCGTTTCAACCAACTTACGTCGCGGAATCGGCATGAAGGAAGCTTTTGCGGGTATGGTTGCCTGCAGAAGACATCCGTGCAGATGGGTCTGGTGCGTTTGAACGCTTATAAACACCGTACGTTGGAATAATAATGAATTTATGACTCGAAAACTGACAGAATGAAGCTTCAAGGCTTCTCCGTAACCGGCGTTGGTGGTATATTCGAGCCACGTAGCACCAGCGTTATACGTATACGCGATGTAGTAAACAAACCGTTTCAACCAACTTACGTCGCGGAATCGGCATGAAGGAAGCTTTTACGGGTATGGTTGCCTGCAGAAGACATCCGTGCAGATGGGTCTGGTGCGTTTGAACGCTAATAAGCACCGTCCGTTGAAATAATAATGAATTTATGACTCGTGTTTTGAGACAAACTCGAGAAATGACAGAATTATGCTTCAAGGATTCTCCGTCACCAGCGCTGATGATATATTCGCTCCATGTACCATCAGAACCGGTGGAAGTCCAAGCTAGCCGATAAATGTAGGAAATACATAGTTGCCGAGACGTATTGAGAGTCGAATCGCGCTGTTGCCGCATTTCCCCTATTACTATTCTGTCGTCAGAGAAGCTTGAATGAATCACGGCGAAGCGGCTGGAGAACAAAGATGGGCAATGATAATATCTGGAAAAATTAGCATAAATGTTCGGTTCGAGAGGCATACATACGGTGGATTATGTATTGATAAAATGTAAAACGTAATGTTTTTAGTAACATACTGCTGAGATTTTCCAGATTATAATGAGTTGAAACACGGTATAAATCAGTTTATTTCTAGAACGGTACTAGATAATTGACTATAAATGTAACATTGCTAACCTGATTATGCTAAAAATAATCCGATTTATACCGTGTATTTATTTTCATCTGGAAAATCTCAGCAGTATGTTACGGAAACGTTCATGCCGATACGATAGAAAATGTGAAAATTTGAAGCGCGGTACCACTGACTCTGTCAGTGGTCACAAGTGCCAGCAATGGCACTTGTACTCGCGGATCATACGATCACGCGAGTCGATCCACGACTTTATAGTTTTTAACGTAAGGAGTAATAAAGATATATATCATCTGCAGTAACCTTTATCCAAGAAGGTTTCGTGGACACAACGGTACCCCGTCAGATTGTCATACGAGCGGCCCGGGATCAAGTCCCCTGCAACCCATAACTTTTTTTTTCAAGTTTTTTCCGTGGAAATATATTTTGATAACATTATGTATTATATAGTGCGTTACATATTACTCTATGCAAATTTTAACATTGAAAATGCATTTATTACATAACGTAAGGGTGGACTTATACCTGCTAATTTTCGCAGTACAAAAATTTGAAAGCACCGGTGAAAGAGATGATTAGAATAATATGTTATGTTATAAATGCATTTTCAACGTAAAAACTTGCGTAGAGTAATACGCAACGCACTATATAATACGTAATATTCACAAAATATATTTCCACGGGAAATATATATCCATCTATGCGCCAAAAATAACTAAACATAAATATTGCACAGAATGACAGCAGATAATAAGAATTGCGAAGTTTAGAAGGGATATTGATACGCAAATTAGTATTATTTCATAAATTATTAAAATAAACTATCAAATTAAAGAGACTTTATCTTTATTTGTCGAGCCGAGCGACATTGTATCGCTCACCCGCCTAACCTGTCGCCTGGAGTTGCTCGGCGATGTATCATCGATTATGCACAAACAGAATTTCTTTATTTTTCATCGTACCAATATAAAAGTGTTTCTGCCGATATTGACAGAAAATAATTTAAATCGGACTACTTTGAACGAAACAGGCTTTCAATTCTGCAAATAAATTTTATGTGTAATATTGTAATGACAGTTCAAATTGTGTCAGGTTTGATATCTTTCCATCTTTCCTTTTTACAATCCCGGACCTCTCTATCTTTCATTGTTGCTACGTTCAGTGAGGCTCTGCCGCTAGACGCAGCTCTCGTGCTGCATTCCTTGAAGACTTCTCGATAAAAAGAGAGACCTCTGTGGCAACAGCGCGGCAGAGACAGAGAGAACAGTACATGTGGCAACTATGCGTAAAAAATTAGTCTACACAGAGTGACTGGAGATGTCACCTATGTACAAACTCTTTTTATCGATCGTAGTAGTTTCAATAGGGTCCGTTTGTTTACTGGGGACGCTTCGATCGATTCGGATCATAACAAAAATGAGACGGCCCCCTTAAGTAGAATAACACAAAATCGGAAAATAGCCAAATTTTCGGTGGTTAATTTCACCCCCTTTCGAATGAATTTGGGCAACAAACAAAAATTGCGTTGTAATCAGCAGGAAATCCCGTATATATTTACAAAGTTTCAGAATTTTTTGAATTTTCGGCGACGGGATTGTAACGTCACACGCAGACACAAACGCAGCGTTACCGACCATAGGTAAAACAGTACCCCTTTATAGTATTGCGCAGACCATTGTACATATTTTTATATATAATTTAGGAGTTAAGCAAATATTAATAAAACAAATATCTTAGGAACACTAGATAATTAAATATAACTGTTAGCATAAGCTTAGGGCAATGCATAATGTAATAAACGGGTAAATTGTAAATTAGGAAATAACGATTCACTGCGCATGCGCCAAAACATTAAAATTCGGGTATAAAAGGAGGTGCACGCATCGCAGTAATCACTTCAGACTCACCCCGGAAACGAAAGCGGCCGTTCTAGCAGCAGACATTGTCAAGAGTACGAGCTCGCCCCGGAAATGGAAGCGGCCGTACACTGCAATACACGAAGTCACTGTAAAGTAAAAAATCTGCCAAGAGTAACGAGCTCGCCCCGGAGATGGAAGCGACCGTTCTTTGTTACGTATGTGGAATTTTCCCATACGCCGCTCTCAACCGTTTTTCGAGCTCGCGTCTAAGAAGGGAAAACGCCCTAAAATCCTTTTTGTTTATCACATACCACTAATGGGGGTCATGATCTTGACCATCTGGATCACGACCATGGGAACGGGGGTGACACGACGACGACCCCGAATGATCTCCTTATATGGAAACTTCTAACGAACCCCCACTCATTTTCGGGACTATATAAACCCTTTGGTTTCATTTCTCGTTGGTTCAAAGCTATACAGTCACGCGTAGAGTCACGTCGTGTCACGCTCGTACAGAGTTGGTTATATTCAGTAAGATCGGGCTCGAATCCCCATCGGAATCATAGTTAACCTCATAGAATCCGCGAGTTCGGTTTATATTCTATTTGGCACTTTGAAATAGCCACTCGTACGCCCCGCATCACCAGTGCGTCAACACCGTGCAATTAGTGGTAACATACACATTTTACTTAATTATTACTCGCGACACTTACATTTGTACTATAATTGACTATTCAATATACTTATGGTGTTCACGTGTAAATCGAGTCGATTACGTTAAATCCATCTTTTACCCAGCGATCCTTATAATATTAGTAGCACTCACCCACCGATACAACTTTACCGCTCGAGTTGTATCAAATATTAATTAAGAGTTACGAGGCATTACTAACATTTCCCGCGACTCCCTGATTTCGCATCAGGTTCGTTCGCAACCCTTTACCAAAACTAGCCATCTTCTCCAACCCAGTGGCTCCTCGATTTCGCATCGGGTTCGTCCACGAAAACTCACCCTTCCTACGGCTCTCTGATTTCGCATCAGGTTCGTCCGTATCCTACAGCTCTCTGATTTCGCATCAGTTTCGTCTGTAAGTCTACCAACTTCCGAACAGCTCCCTGGTTTCGCACCAGGTTCGTCTGTTAATAATCCAACCTCCTAACAGCTTCCTGCTTTCGCACCAGGTTCGTCTGTGAACTTCATCCTAGTGACTCCCCGATTTCGCATCGGGTTCGTTCACGACGTTTTACCCTCCTGCGGCTCCCTGATTTCGCATCAGGTTCGTCCGCGTTTGACTCCATTCCTAGAGGCTCCCTGATTTCGCATCAGGTTCGTCCTCGCCGTCAATAATCCTAGCGGCTCCCTGATTTCGCATCAGGTTCGTCCGCGCACCTAACTAACAAATTCATAAACCGTATTCCTTGGGAAATACCCTTCTCGCCGGCCTCTCGCGTTGCCGCAGCCCCGGCTCGTAACATCTTACAGCACACGTTGCCAAGAGTAAGAGCTCGCCCCGGAAACGGAAGCGGCATCACACTGCGACATACATATACCTAGTTCAAATACTTTAATATATAGAGAACCTGCTAGCACTCAGTCGCTCCAAAGCAACTGGACGTTACAGGTTGGATATATTTGGTGACAGCGGTCGGATAGTTCGTTTGAGAAGAATATTTCGCATAGTAAAATCAGTCCAAAAATGAGTATTTTCGTAGAAATTTTTTCCTCTTTCTTGGTAAATTCTATAGACTTGAAACATCACAATGCCTGACATGCTCGAGGAGAAAATGGCTAATCTAGCAATCAATACGGAGACTCAGGGAACTTCAGAGAATATAGACACTTCAGAAACTAAAACGTGAAAACGAAAACGTTCTAGGAATTTCAAATCCTCAAATTAATATGAATACAGCTACGAATACATATCCTCACCTACCACACATTAGCTTACGCGACACAGCAGACACAATCCCTTCTTTTAATGATAGGAATATACCATCACACCAGTTTGCTAAAAGTTTTCGACATGCACGGCGTATGATAAACCCAAATGCGGAATACGGACTAGTTCAGCTCATAAAAAATAGGCTTTACGGACAAGCTTCGAGAGTAGTTTTAAGCGTCGAATATAATACAATTGGCGATCTTATTTCGGTACTAAGCTCACGTTTCGCACCATTACATACATCAATTCAATTATACGGCGAATTATCAAAAATCGCGCAATTACCTAACGAGACATCAGTAGACTATAGCAGCCGCGTACCTAACTTACTTTTGTAAATCAGACATTGTGATACGATACAAGTACCTACGCACGAAGCCCAATTTAATACAAACGCGGAACTATACGCTGTTAAAGCCTTTCTAACGGGATTAAAAGTCGAAATACACAATAGAATACACGAATGCACCTTCAGCAGTCTTGATCCCGCTATCAATCACGCAATTAAAGCAGAAGCAGAGTATAATGAATATCAAACAGGAACGAGGATAACAACGCGAATGATACAGATTAACCAATGTACAAACTGCCTTGGGTATGGCCATGGCATCACCACTTGCAGTAGCCAACAAATCTCACGCACCGACTGGCAACAAAAAATTTATCAACATTGTAAAAAAACGGGACATACAATACAAGAATGTATGAGTCATAATAGAACCCCAAATAATACATTCTGTGACTTTTGCCAAAGGCCAGGTCACATGACGCAAGATTGTAGAAGCCGGAATTACACAAACAGAGCCTATCAACCTAACGAATACTGTAATAACTGCCGAAGGCCAGGTCACACAACGCAAGATTGCAGAAGCTACACGAATAGAGCTCCTTAATCCAACGCATATTGTGATTATTGTCGAAGACCAGGTTACACGATACAAGAGTGTAGAAGTCGAAACTATGCAAATAGGACACAACAACCAGAGATATTCTGCGAATATTGCAAGTTCAGAGGCCATACAATAGAACAATGCAGAAAAAGATGTATTTCGATAAGAAGGAAAAAGAAGAAGCACAAGTGGTACACAGACAAGCTATACTTAGACTTAAAACAGAACAAATAAGAAAACCTCCTAGTATCCTAGATTCAACGGAAAAGAAGCAACACTGATGATCAACACCGGATCTGACCTAAGTGTAATTAAAAAAGTGCTACTTCCCCCGACATCCCAATTTTCACAGACACTCTCTTTGATCTCAATGGCATTACGGACGGTTTACTCAATACCATAGGATACATTAAAATAAGGACTTTAAATACAGAAATCATTCTCCACGTCGTAGAGGACCTCCCTATCAAACAGGATGGAATACTAGGGACAGATTTCTTCCAAATTCAGCAATAACTATTTGACAAGAAACTATTCCATTTATCGACCCAGAGACGATCACAATACCGGCAAGAACACGGAGCCAAATATATGTACGAGTCCTTAATATTCAGTTTAACACAAGATATATGTATTCCAAAAATCAAAATCCACCCCAACTTACATATGGGAAATGCAGTTGCATCAAACAATAATGGTGTAGCATATCTTTTCGCAATAAATACATCCACAAAAGATATAAAAATCCCTGTACCATCAGTCGAATTAGAACCATTCATAGAGGCTCCTATAGAAGAAGAAACATCAAACAAATACAAACAAACTAACAGGACGCACCACTTACTCCAACAATTACGATTAGAGCATTTAAATTTAGAAGAAAGAGCTAACGTTGAAGAGCTAATCAAAGAACACGCAGACCGATTTTACCTTCCAGGAGAAAAATTAGAAGCAACGAATAAAGCCTACCATAGAATAATAACAGAAAATGATGTTCCTGTCTTTACAAAACAATATACATAGATACCCCCAAACATATAAAGAGGAAGTAAGAAAGCAGACTCAAGAATTACTTGATAAGGGAATAATACTGCCCTCTTCATCTCCTTATAATTCACCTATATGGATTGCACCAAAAAAGGAAGACGCCCAAGGTGTAAAAAAACTTAGAATCGTAATCGATTTCAAGAAATTAAACGAAAAAACAATGGGAGATGCCTATCCTCTGCCAAATATAACTGCCATATTAGACCAGTTAGGAAGTGCAAAATACTTCTCCGTATTCGATCTCGCATCCGGATTCCACCAAATTCCAATGCACCCGGACGATCGACATAAAACAGTCTTTTCTACAATATACGGACACTTTGAATTTAACAGAATGCCATTTGGTCTTAAAAACGCACCAGTCACCTTCCAAAGACTTATGGACCAAGTCTTAACGGGCCTTCAAGGAATAGAGCTCTTTGTATATCTGGACGATATTGTTATATATGCCAGCTCTCTTAAAGAACACGCAACAAAATTTATACGCCTCATGAATACACTGACGGAGGCCAACCTCTATCTCCAACCGGATAAATGCGAATGTTTAAAGAAGGAAGCATCGTATCTAGGACACATAATAGGAGAGGAAAGAGTCAAACCTGACCCACGAAAAATAGTAGCTGTAAAAGAATTTCCAACACCTACGACAGTAAAAAATGTAAAACAATTCTTAGGACTGAGCGAATACCATAGAAGATTCATTCAAAGACTTTTCAAAAATTGCAAGATCACTATCAAACCCCGCCAAGAAAAATTATCAATTCGAATGGACTAATAAGCAAGAAAAGGCGTTTGAAGCTCTGCGAGAAGCTCTTTGCAAGGAACCTATTCTACAATTTCCAGACTTTGAAATAACATTCAATATTACGACAGACGCCTCAGGTATTGCTGTAGATGCAGTTTTTAGCCAGGGTGAAATTGGAAAAGATTTACCAATAGCTTACGCATCTCGGGTCTTAAATGATGCAGAAACACGTTACTCTCCAACCGAACGAGAACTATTAGCAATTATATACGCGGTATTTCACTTTAGACCTTATATTTATGGTAGGAAATTTTACTTAATAACAGATCATTAACCGTTAATGCGATGGAAAATAAGACTAGCAGAATATGATTATAAAATCTTGTATAAACCAGGGAAATATAATACAAACACGGACGCATTGTCAAGAACCCCGATAGCATTACCGTTAGACGCAAAACGAGCACATTCAGAAACGAACTCTCATGAGAACAAAAAACAATTCCATCAATATAATCCGCGACAAGGAGAAACTACTACCTCAACCTCGGGAAATCCAGCTCCGCGCAAGCAATTTAAAATTATTTCTTCAGATTCGGATTCCTCATCATACGACGAAAGCGATTCAGTAAATACAAAGCGGAGAAAATTTAAGCGGAAAAAGGAAAAAAACACCTCCTCATCCCAACCGGAAGTAAAAAAATGAAGCGTCGAGACATATACACCCCCTCAAATTCCAGAAATACATGCGCCCCCTCAAATTCCGGTACCTATAGAAGTACATGCGCCCCCTCAAGACATAATACCGCTAGAAATACATATACCCTCTCAACATAAAAACAACACAAGAGCATTCAGAACACCTCACATCAAGAAACCCCAAGGGGAAGACCTGATAGAAGAAATCGACGAAACATTCATAGTACCAAGGCATGATTACAAAGACCATCCCAAAATTGATGTAGAGATAAGCACAGACAAAAGCACTCACCACACACCTAAAAAGATAAAACAAAGATTACATTCCAGCACTGATACTGCTCCTATAACTCCTATAAAAATTAAAGAAGGGAGAATACTTACCCCTTCTCCATTATCCCTTCCACCATTATCTATTTCTCCATCATTATCCCCTCTTCTGCCACCATCTTCTCCTACGCCACCATCTTTTCCTCCTCCACAATACACAGCAAACAGACCAAGGATAATATCAAACATACCTGTCAAAAAACAAAACATTGAAACAGAGGATCACCTATGGATGGGGAAAGGATACATCATCACATTCATCAACACAGAGGGTAAACCAATAGGACCAGTAGGAGAAAGATTGTACAAAGAGAAAAACATAAAAATTCATAAAATTCCACTCCCACTAAAAACTGGAGAACCAACCAGATTTAAGGCTGCCGTCTCAGCGGGCCTGGAATGTGTGCGTACGCTCACACAAGCTAGGAAAAGCGTGTACGTATACGCGTGTAGTAAACAAACCGTAAATTACAACTTTCGTCCTGGAATCGGCCAGAAGGGAGCTTTTGCGGGTACAGTTGCGTTCAGTAGACATCTGTGCAGGGTGGTCTGGTGCGTTTGAATGCTAATAACCACCGTACGTTGAAATAATAATGAATTTATGACTCGAAAAGTGAGAATGAGGCTCGAGTACACCATTAGCGCCACTAACGGAGAAGCCTTGAACCCTCATTCTGTCACTTTTCGAGTCATAAATTCATTATTATTTTAACGTACGATGGTTATTAGCATTCAAATGCACCAGGCCACCCTACACAGATGTCTGCTGAAGGCAACTGTACCCGCAAAAACTTCCTTCTGGCCGATTCCAGGACGAAAGTTGTAATTTACGGTTTGTTTACTACACGCGTATACGTACACGCTTTTCCTAGTTTGTGTGAGCGTACGCACACATTCAAGGCCCGCTGAGACGGCAGCCTTCAGGAAGGAAAGCACACAATTCTTGGGCTCGGTATAACAGACCACCCAACGAAAGAAGATTTGTACAAGTCATTAAGAACACTTCATACTCAACTTATACTTGAAAATGCCACAAAAGTATATATATCAGGGGAAGAAGATAAAATTTCACTAAGCAGACTATGGAACTTAATAGACATAATATTTGTACAAGAGAACATCCAGTTTATATTTTGTAAAGGCACACTCTTAACTCCTTCTATACAAGAAAGACAGCAAATCATTCAAGAGAATCACCAAACTCCTGTAGGCGGACATAAAGGAATAACTAAAACATATCACCGAATAAGGAATAAATATTACTGGAAAAACATGAAGTATGAAATAACACAATTCATCAAAACATGTTTAGAATGCCAGAAAACTAAACTAGTAAGGATAAAGAATAAAGAACCCATGATATTAACAGATACACCAGTTGATGCATTTGATAAAGTTTCTATGGATATAGTAGGACCACTACTTCTACAAATACAGGAAATAGTTATATACTTACTATTCAAGATTGACAAACATTGACAAACATCACTTCAGTGGACATAGCTAAGGCATTTACAGAACATTTCATCTACAAGTTTGGAAGTCCTAAAGCTATCCTTACAGACCAGGGACCAAATTTTATCAGTGCCCTTATGAAAAAATTTGCCAAAGCATTTCACATCAAACAGTATCGAACCTCTGCATATTATCCTCAATCCAATGGATCATTAGAAAGAAGCCATCACGTCTTTGTCGAATATTTACGCCACTGTGTATCAAAAGACAAACAATGGGATCTGTGGTTACCACAAGCAATGTTGTCAAACGTGAAGGCACGAAATTTACACCTACCACGATACCACGAGCTTGTCTTTGGTAAAAAGAGCACGGCTCCCTCCAAGCATACCTCCTACTGACAATATTGGAACATATCCGGACTACGTCGACAAAATAAAAGATAAACTTCATCACATCCGACAAATGACGCGAAACAATTTAGAGGAATCGAAAGTTCGGCAGAAGTACTACTATGATCAAAAGATTCAGCCTAAAACATACAAAATAGGAGATTGGGTTTGGCTACTGTCACGTCCCGCGACGTGGAGTCAACTATTATTTAACCCTTTAAATCATTCAAACTTACTATTTCGTACTTTGGTATATTATAACCACCTTAAATAAGTTATCAATACAATACATAGCCGAAAAGGCATTATAATCAAAACTCGCGATAAGAAAACCAAGTGAAGAATCATCGAACGGCAACCGTGAGCAGGAGAACCAGCACGAAGGAGGTAGATGCACACCAACTAGCTGCACACCAGCTAGCCAACCGCGCACACCAAGGGGACCAGTAGACGCCAGCTGATGGGTCAGAGGCCCCTTCCGCCAGCAGAGTCGACACCTTCACGAAGCTGCGCTCCTGATCATCGTCACAAATTTGCCCTCCCTTTATATCCAGTAAATCGAGCTCCAATACAGAACCGATGTACATTAACTTCAATCCCTAGTATGTGGGCTGTACGAAACCAATCGTACAGAGCACATCGAAAACCCAATGGCGTAAACATCTAAAAAATGAATTAAACTAAGAATTTAACTATCGACGCTGCTGAGAGTTTCGTATAACGGCAGAAATACGTCTTAAGTAAGTCAGAAGACACCGAAATAGGCGCGCAATAGCTCAAATTCTGCAGTAAACAAAACTCTCGGATAGCCCTCTGGAAAAAATTCTTCAGGTGGATCCCACGGCAGATGATTGGATGATTTTATCTCCCACCGTCAAAATTGTCATGTGACAACCTGGAGAAGGAGTGACCGACTGCCCTATAAAAAGGGATCGGACCACCCGCAGACAATTATTATTGTATTATTATTGTAATATTAAGTGAGTAATAATTAGAACAATCAATCCTTGAAATAATAAAAGTGTTAGTGAAAGAACAAACAAGTGAGTGAAGTTTTACCTTCGTTTTCCTATTCCTTGTCTAGGCATCGACACCCTTTTTTTTTATAATCAATTTTATAAATCGTGAAAATATGAACAAGTAAGTCGTGATTTGCGCCCGTCGAAGATGACACTTATAAGCAGGACAGCCGCCCACGGTGTCATCGGGTGTTGAGTGCAAAATGCGATTTCCGCAAACTCCACCGTAAAATCTTTCTTAACTGTTCGCAATTTACTTCCACTAACGGTGACACTTATAAGCAGGATAGCCGCCCACGGTGTCACTGGAATTTAGACGTGAACCATGATCCTGGGAAAAATGAAACTAAATAAAACGAATTCCCAATTAAAAGGTAGCGATGCCCAGAGGTCACAGAGCGGGTAGAAAATATCAATTACGAAAATTGGCGTTCGCCTTTAGAAACGCACCGGCAGAAAATTTAAACTTATTGGGGGTCTCACCAAAACCGGGGGTGTTATTCGGGAGCACGGTTGAAGCAGAACCCAGGGTAGAGCCCCAATTAAGGACAGCGCCAGAAATAGACGGGGTTTCAGAGATACCCATCCCCTGGAGACTTGCTACTATTGACACATAAAAGGTAAGCAGTGTAAAAATCCCGAATTAATACCTTTTAAATCACGTACTCAACTATCCCAGAGCGTAAAGTCCCTGGACTAGCTCAAAAGCGGATCCAAAATATAAACTCCCTAAAATCGCGCCCCAGAATAAGAATTAGGGACGTAACACAACTAAAACCGAGACGTGAAAAATTGGAACCTGAATATAGCGGACCATACCGAGTCGTTGAAATCCTAGAAAACAACAACCTAAAGATAGCAGTAAATTCTAAACAAATAAAAATCATTCATATGAATAGAGTGAAAAAATCCCTTTGCCCTTGGAAAAGAGTGGGGGGTCTCGAACTGAATAGAATGGCAGAAGCCTATTTGCCCTAGGAAAAGAGTGGGGGGGGGGTCTCAAACTGAATAGAATGAAAGAAGCCTATTTGTCCTAGGAAAAAGGTGGGGGGGGGGGGTCTCGAACCTGCGTGGAAGTATATAAGGATGAACAAATGAAATTTTTTTCATAAAGCTAGTAAAGATCTCAGAACAAAAATGGCAAACTATACATGCCTGAAGAAAACGTTTGACCCCAACCAAATAACAAAATTATTATGCGTAAAATGTGCGCATTTTGGCGAAATTGAGGAGCAAAACGTAGGCTATCCCCATCTAATAGTATGGGAGAATAAAATAGGCTACAGGAGATGCCACCGGTGCCACCGGATATTATATGTGGCAAGACCAGCGGGCCAGTGCCTATTGTGCACACTATTGATCCCACAAATCCACAAGATGTTAGGAGACGACTTAAAAATAAAAGGTGGGACCTATCCCGTAATTAAGGAAATGATACTCGAAGACTTATAAATAATATATATTAAAAAACATATTATATTTTCACATTACACTTATAGGTACACAACACACACATACACATTGTAATTAGTACTTACACCTTATTTTTAAGTTATTTTGTAAAAAACTAAATATATATATATATATATATATATATATATATATATATATAATCCCTAAAAAAGAGAGGGAATAAAAAGTTTATATCCTAGTATTATAACATAAGATAACGAAAAGGAAATATCGTTGCGAATAAGTTATACATAAAATCTGCGAGAGGGAACCATCAAAGTAGGCACAACGGATTAAAATCAAACTAGCGTACCGTTCAAACCTGCGCCTGAGCTGGACATCAGACATATTCAAACTGCCGAAGCGATCGGGAGCACGGCACTCCAGAATACAAAAAAATAAAAATGAATTAGAAAATATATTTAAAGAAATGATTCCTGTACCGCCAATGGTAACCCCACTCCTGGGATTTCCGGAAAGAACGGTAAGAACCCTTATAAATACCACCCTCCTTTCAATTCTAATAAAATCCCTGAAACCTCAAGATACCACCTCATGTTCCTCCGGAATCCCTCCCAACGACGTCATCAGAACCGGAATTTAAGATCCCAGAAATTCCCAAAAAGATAGCCGTCCGAGAATATCCAGCCCTTGTCCCCATCGACATACCCAAGCCGGATTAGGAGGCATACAAGAGACTTCCGATGACTGACCCCAGGCAGAGAGTTTGGAAATTCTGAAAATTAGTTGGACCAGGGACAGCCCAAAAGTATATTCTGTTACGTCCCGAAACTTCAATAATTTTTAAAATCCATCTCTTGTTGCGTTTTCTTTTCCTAGTGGGCAGAGTGCTTTGACAACGCTTAGCGTTCTGGGAAATCCCTAGTCGAGCGCACTCTTGCTTACTGTATTTTATCTTTGAAAACACATACTCGGTACTCAGGCCGTCGTCGTCGCGACGTTTGGTCGCTACGCCGTACCCTGAACGTGGGACTGTGCTGAGGCATCAGCGTGGTTCTCAGTAGTTCGTTCAAAAATAAGCAGTGGTTCGCATATCTCGCGACATTGATTAAATATAAGCGGCGGGGTGCGTCTTGACAATGCATCTAGCATTGTGGTGA
The DNA here is from genome assembly GCA_963855975.1 of Andrena chrysosceles. NCBI lineage: Eukaryota > Metazoa > Arthropoda > Insecta > Hymenoptera > Andrenidae > Andrena > Andrena chrysosceles. Next base: position 58,557,823 of record OY979767.1, on the reverse strand, counting down.
AACCTCGTCGAGCGCATTTCCGACCGTCGAATCGTCGCATCAATGTAAATGAGTGATCTGAGTGCGAGAATGCGTGAGGACGAGAGTACCCTGTTTGGCGCCGGTAGCGCACAAGTATGAAGTTTAAAAGGATGAAGGTGAGAACACCTAATGACATCATGCATCTGTTGCTGGGGCATGATTAGGGTTGCAGCGTCAGCTTATCTCGGAGCGGTCCTCGCGGCTAGACGCGCCCGGGGGCGCGTAGCCGGATCACTCTTTGTCGTACAGTCGCGGAGAGCGTGACGAGTGTCCGTGGATAGTAATTTCTTTTCCTTAACTTAAATTCTATTTCGAGCCAGAGATTCATAAATTTTAGTGAATGGAATCATCTTTCCACGTTAAATGTGTTTTAAATTCAATCGTTTTCTCAATTTTATAAATCTGCGTTTTATATTCATTAAATATTTTCGTTTAACTATGACGTTACGCTATAAAAACAGTTGCGACGAAATCAACCTTCAGGTAGATCTCAAATCTATTTTGTGTTTGCTTATTATTAATTACCGCTATTGTATTAATCATATATTAGTGAGTGAGTGTGATTTCTTTCTTCCCAGGCACGGAAAGGAATTCCATTGAGTATTGTTCAAAGACAAACAGCCAAAATTTATACGTTTTAAAAAAATTATACCGATAAAGTGGGTGAGTTGCGCATTCTATCTTTAAATATTGTTATTCGGAATTGATCGGCAAGCGTCGTCTCATGTAAAGAGATTAATTTCATGTATTTTATTCGATCATTGTGCATGCAGATGTAACGGAGAGTCAATATTGGTTTTAACCGGTATTTTGGGATTTTCCCTTGGCTCCCCAGCCGCTCTAGCTAAATTAGTAAAGAATAAAAGGAAAAACATTCACATTTGAACCTTACATCTGAGCAAAAGTTAGTTACTGTTAAACCTTCCGTAACATGGATATCCATCCCTAACAATAACTCAATGCGGGCCTGTATAGGACGAGATCTTTAATTCCCGATACCAAACAAAATTCTCTAAATTATTAACTAATAAATTGTACTGTAACGCGCGTAACATTCTTCCGATTAGACCGACTAGATCAAGAGACACGGTAGTGTCTCGCGCCAAGTATATAATATATATGCGCAGCGCGAGACACAGAGTGGCTCTATTACGCCACGACTCGCTATCAAGAACTCTGAGATTTCCGAATCTCAATTACGGCTGATCCGATTAGATTTTGAATGGTCTTAATGGATAGCTTGGGTTTGATTTACATAAGAAAAGTGTCTTCGTTTTGTTCCTACGGGCCTTATGAGCTGAGATATTTCGATGTATAGTTGCAATTTGCTGAATTTTATGTTCTAAAGCAGCGCTGTTCAAGGTCGCTTACGCGTAAGCCCGGGGTTCTCCCACTCTCGTCCGCGTTGTCAGGGATACCGCGCGACGCTAAAGAGGCGACCATGACAGACCAGCGCGTCCGTCGTCGAGCGAGCTCGGACGCCCGATGCGATATGTGTATTAGTGACACGCAATGTCACAGCCAGCCAATGCTACTACTTCCCGCGAATTTCGGATTATTCGTCTTTTGTTTAACGTCTGAGGAGGTCAACATGGCACAAAGCAACCTCATTCAGTTAAAAACCACGAAGACGCTAGCCCGTCATGGCCTTCTTAGCGTCGCGCGGTCTCCTTGACGACGCAAGGCACGCTGTGCGAGAGAAAGATTGGAAGGGGAAGCTGGCGCGTGAGGGGCCCCTACGCTGGCCAGCGCTGTTCTAAAGATTCAGCATCGTCTCGTCATCGTCATCGTCCTACACTTCTAGGCAAGAGGGGAGTATGAAAGGGTGAGGAAATGTCTCTCAGGCACGTCGCTCATTGGATGTGGGTTTCGACCAATCGCGTAACAAGTTGTTGTAATCTGACAGCTAGACAGAGATATTATAAATAACCTACCAAGTGTCAAGTGTCAAATAAAGTAAGTTGTCCGAATTTGAAATGTCACGAGTTTTTACACTAAATAGGAGACTGAATTATTGTCTCAATTAACAAGGTAAGTCGCCAAATTTTTTTAATAGTTTCTTATGTAGAGTCGCAGACTTGAAAGTTGTTCGGAGAAGGTTCGACAGAGAAGCATCTTCTTTCGCACAAGTTTCTAGAAATTATACAATGCATGCACAAAATAATATATTGTTTTTATACCAGCAAACTATTTTTTAATTAGAATTTTTATGTAAAGCTTATAGAAATGAAGGGGATGCAGAGGCTCGGATAGAAATGAAGGGGACGCACAAGCTGGGATAGAAATGCAGGCGATGCACAGGCTTTGAGGTTGTCCGGAGAAGGTCTGGGTTAGATCTCTGTCCCTGATATATACAGAGAAGCATTTTGTTTCGCACAAGTTTCTAGAAATTTGTCAAATAAGGTAAATCGACAAAATTTGTCAAATTAGCATTGCATTAAGAATTAAGAAAATTATGGCGGACTGTTTGCAAGGTAGAACAGGTCACATTAGTGAAGAAAGCGTACTGAAAACGCATCTCCCTTGATACTTTTCAATCTTTTGTGAAAGATATATTAATTATATTAATTAAAATCCACAGTCGTTCCCACACTATTCATTAATTTTATTAGTTTCCCATTAACAATATTTCAATTCACCAATAAACATCTAAACCAACACCAATAAAAATATTGAAAATCTCTTTGTTCATTTTCGCTAAATTATCATTAGCATTTTTTAAATTTCCTGCAACAAGACTTTCTACCATATGCTCTCACCTCCTTCGGACACATTATGTAGTCTCTACACTTACTACAGCAAAAGGCCACTCTATTTCTATATATTTTTATATTGTTACGATTTTGTGGCGGCATTGTCGAGCTCTGACATGCAGCGGGAACTGCGTCTCGGCGGGTTCACGACCCTAAGAGCTGCAGTGACTAGAGCTCTAGAAATCGAGGCCGTCGAGGCAATGTCTCGCGGCTCCACAGCTGAATCGCGAGAACGATACTCGGAAAAACGCAAGGCGAAACTCTCCGACACATTTGAAAGGTACCCGGCCAAGAAGCGAAGGTTCCACAAACCCGAGGATCAAACGGACTATACGGAGAAAAACTGCTGGCAGTGTGGGAAGGCCGGACATCTCCAGAGGAACTGCTACGAATCGAGAAATTGAGAGGAACAGCGTCAGGAAAAGGAGTGAAGAGAGGCCGTCGGAGGCGACGGTACCTGGGCTCGACCGATTTGGGGGAACACCGGTCGACAACACTCGGAGCCAGGATAGTGCTGCCGTGAGGGCGTGCGGATCTGTTGCAACGTGGAGGCGCCTGGAGAGCGCGGAGTTGCCGAGCTGTGACGAAGGGAGTTCGAGGGCGAATATCGTCACAGTATAGCTGAGTACAAAGACCGGACGGAGGGAGTTCGAGGGCGAATACCGTCGCGGGAAAGCTGTGTACGAAGTTGCGACGGAGGGAGTTCGAGGGCGAATACCGTCGAGAGATCCGCGACGCGTCGTGACGGAGGGAGTTCGAGGGCGAATACCGTCACGGAGTCGGCGACCCATAAGTGAAGGCCCAGGATGAAGAGTCTGAGTACAGCAGTGGCGCTCGTTCGGAAAAAGAAATCGTAACAATATAATTAACTAGTAGTACAGTAAAAAATAAGATGTTGGACATGTTTAAGCTTATATTCTATTCTAACTTATAACGCCAACGAGTAGAAATATCAAACATCTGAGTTGAACGTAACGCCAACGAGTAGAAATATCAAACATCTGAGTTGAACGTAACGCCAACGAGTAGAAATATCAAACATCTGAGTTGAACGTATACGAACATGTAATAAATTACAACATTATGAAAGTCTTTGATAGGCAGTTTGTCTATGTTAAGTATCAGTGGACGCAACAAGGAGATATTGGATACGTAGAAGCATGTTTTAACTCAGATGTGTTTGATATTTCTAATGGTTGGCGTTATAAGTTAGAATATGCTTCAACGTGTTGAATTTTAAATATCCAATATCTTCTTATTGTATTACTTGTTATATACAGTAAATATATGTAAAGAAAACAACCACACTCATATAAAAGTGTGTCGTTTCTTAATGACACATTTTGGAATTTACCGCGCTATCGACGGAATTAAATAGGTGTCATGACGATCGTTTACGAGATGAGAGAGAAGATGAGGTTAGAAGGAGTAAAAACGATCAAGTGAGAGGACGGTAGAATAACGGCCTGTAAAGAATTTATAACCCTGAATTAAAGGCTTTAAATGTTGTTTTTTTGTCTTTGCAGGTGAGAATTCGTCTGTTCACAGACACTTGATCTTGTACAGTTAGTCGTAAAATTATGTTAGAGCTTATAAATGTTGTGCATACACGTGGTTTGTAAATAAAAGAATTTTGTCTTTGCAGAAAAACGCAATTTCGTCTTTATTTCAAACATAGGAGTGGGGTGTCATTATATATACATATATATAACATGAAGCATATATACAGGGTGTCCCATGGTAGACTGGACAGTGCCGTAGCTCCTAAAGTATTGGAGATAAAAATTTTTAAAAAATAGGGAATTGCATGGTTCGAAGGGGCTACAAAATTAGCCCGAACGAATTTTTTTTTCGATTATTATTTTAAAAAATACGATGGTCAAGTTCGGTTTTTCAAATGGAACTATTTTTTTTGAAGTCCTGAGTTGATAGTGCGTTCCAAGACAAATTCAATAAGCATCAATGTATACACTTTATTTTCACTGGTTTTTGAGATATTGCGCTTGCAAATTTACTGATTTTCACTGCAAGAAACTCCTCTGGAATAGCAAGGACCGGGGACGGTCTTACTGGCGCCACCGGTGGCACTGCCTGTTGAAATAGATACCTACTTGCGAAAGGTCTACGCCAGGCCCAAAGGCTGGACAATTCTTTTCCGCCAGAAATGCTACTTAGGTAGGTACAACTGCGGTATCGAGAAGCGCATCGTTACTTTTATTTCGCACTTGCTTCTAGGCTCGGATAGCCGGTTCGTCTGGGAGGCATGCAAGTTGGATTGGTTAGGTTCGGAGGAGTGAAAGTTGCTAGACTAAATTTCAACTATAGGGAGCAGATTGTATCAGAACCAATCGGATTTGCATCCCTCACAAACGGCTGCACTCTTGAAGAGGCCCTCTTCACAGCAATACCTTCTCCCCAATGCCCACCTTCTTTCGCACGGAATACGTCAACGCATGGTTTTGTTTTGATATCGAAGCTCATGTTTATACTCGAGAGGACCACGCATCGACAGCGGGCTACCCCTTTTCTTACCGTGTCTCTCCACGAGGAGTTTTGCCGATGGATTGTAGAAGCGCAGATGTCTGGATGCCAGTTGTTGAATTCAGGAGACGATAGAAACACTTTATTACTAAACACACATGTCCTATAATTAAAGTAAATCGTATTCCTCTCGGGCAGGAGTCGCCCGACGTTCGTCAAGAAGATGCGGCCTGGTACCCCGTGGCGAGGACAACCCTTCGCTGGGTCTCGCTCGATTTTTATGACTTTTACCGGAAAAAGGTACGAATCCTGGGCCGAACGTAACGAATTGAGGTCGAGCCCCCGCAGTCGAGGGTGAAATATCCATTACAGCGTATTAAGAAATCCTTTTCTTCATCGTATCGAGAGGGAAGTGACGCGAATGGATTCCTTATGTTTTTCTGACGAAAATCATACCAAATATCATGCAAATCGGACTACTTTGATACAAGCTATTTGTATTCCCTATGTAAAAGTTGTCCGATTTACACGACATTTGGCATGATTTTCATCGGGAAACCACAAGGAATCCAATGGCGACACTTGCATATCCATACGATAAAGAATAAAGAATTATTTTATTTCTGAAACAGATACAGGGTAATTATGGAGGTACGCCCGTCAAGAAGATGCGGCCTGGTACCCCGTGGCGAGGACAACCCTTCGCAGGGTCTCGCCCGATTTTTATGGCTTTTTCCGGAAAAAGGTACGAATCCTGGGCCGAACGTAACGAATTGAGGTCGAGCCCCCGCAGTCGAGGGTGAAATATCCATTACAGCGTATTAAGAAATTCTTTTCTTCATCGTATCCAAAGGGAAGTGACGCCAATGGATTCCTTATGTTTTTCTGATGAAAATCATACCAAATATCATGCAAATCGGACTACTTTGACACAAGCTATTTGTATTCCCTATGTAAAAGTTGTCCGATTTACATGAAATTTGTTATGATTTTAATCGACGAAACGCCAGGAATCCATTGGCATCACTTACTCCTTCGATACGACGAAGAAAAGAAGCAAACATTTGAAATCCTAAACATTTCTCACTTCTTAATGATATTCCAAACCCTTCGAGGGTCGAAAGCCATAAAATTCGATGGGCACTGCGGGGTGTTGTCCTCGCCACAAGGCGACGGGCGTACCTCCAGAATTACCCTGTATTTGTTTAGGAAATAAAATAATTCTTTATTCTTTATCGCATGGATATGAATGTGTCGCCAATGGATTCCTGGCGTTTCGTCGATTAAAATCATAACAAATTTCATGTAAATCGGACAACTTTTACATAGGGAATACAAATAGCTTGTGTCAAAGTAGTCCGATTTGCATGATATTTGGTATGATTTTCATCAGAAAAACATAAGGAATCCATTGGCGTCACTTCCCTTTGGATATGATGAAGAAAAGAATTTCTTAATACGCTGTAATGGATATTTCACCCTCGACTGCGGGGACTCGACCTCAATTCGTTACGTTCGGCCCAGGATTCGTACCTTTTTCCGGAAAAAGCCATAAAAATCGGGCGAGACCCTGCGAAGGGTTGTCCTCGCCACGGGGTACCAGGCCGCATCTTCTTGACGGGCGTACCTCCATAATTACCCTGTATCTGTTTCAGAAATAAAATAATTCTTTATTCTTTATCGTATGGATATGCAAGTGTCGCCATTGGATTCCTTGTGGTTTCCCGATGAAAATCATGCCAAATGTCGTGTAAATCGGACAACTTTTACATAGGGAATACAAATAGCTTGTATCAAAGTAGTCCGATTTGCATGATATTTGGTATGATTTTCATCAGAAAAACATAAGGAATCCATTGGCGTCACTTCCCTTTGGATACGATGAAGAAAAGAATTTCTTAATACGCTGTAATGGATATTTCACCCTCGACTGCGGGGGCTCGACCTCAATTCGTTACGTTCGGCCCAGGATTCGTACCTTTTTCCGGAAAAAGCCATAAAAATCGGGCGAGACCCTGCGAAGGGTTGTCCTCGCCACGGGGTACCAGGCCGCATCTTCTTGACGAACGTCGGGCGACTCCTGCCCGAGAGGAATACGATTTACTTTAATTATAGGACATGTGTGTTTAGTAATAAAGTGTTTCTATCGTCTCCTTAATTCAACAACTGGCATCCAGACATCTGCGCTTCTACAATCCATCGGCAAAACTCCTCGTGGAGAGACACGGTAAGAAAAGGGGTAGCCCGCTGTCGATGCGTGGTCCTCTCGAGTATAAACATGAGCTTCGATATCAAAACAAAACCATGCGTTGACGTATTCCGTGCGAAGGAAGGTGGGCATTGGGGAGAAGGTATTGCTGTGAAGAGGGCCTCTTCAAGAGTGCAGCCGTTTGTGAGGGATGCAAATCCGATTGGTTCTGATACAATCTGCTCCCTATAGTTGAAATTTAGTCTAGCAACTTTCACTCCTCCGAACCTAACCAATCCAACTTGCATGCCTCCCAGACGAACCGGCTATCCGAGCCTAGAAGCAAGTGCGAAATAAAAGTAACGATGCGCTTCTCGATACCGCAGATGTACCTACCTAAGTAGCATTTCTGGCGGAAAAGAATTGTCCAGCCTTTGGGCCTGGCGTAGACCTTTCGCAGGTAGGTATCTATTTCAACAGGCAGTGCCACCCGTGGCGCCAGTAAGACCGTCCCCGGTCCTTGCTATTCCAGAGGAGTTTCTTGCAGTGAAAATCAGTAAATTTGCAAGCGCAATATCTCAAAAACCAGTGAAAATAAAGTGTATACATTGATGCTTATTGAATTTGTCTTGGAACGCACTATCAACTCAGGACTTCAAAAAAAATAGTTCCATTTGAAAAACCGAACTTGACCATCGTATTTTTTAAAATAATAATCGGAAAAAAAATTCGTTCGGGCTAATTTTGTAGCCCCTTCGAACCATGCAATTCCCTATTTTTTAAAAATTTGTATCTCCAATACTTTAGGAGCTACGGTACTGTCCAGTCTACCGTGGGACACCCTGTATATATATATATATATATATATATATATGCTTCATGTTACGCAAATGCAGTTATACAATGTTTAATGCATTTGAGTGCCATTAGAAAACAATTGTTTAATTGTAATGAATCATCAAATGTTTTGAAGATATTAATGCATTGATATGAAAATGGAATGCGCAATTTAAATACATATACAGTACGGCAAAGTTTAGAAGAACATTTTTCAATAAACGTAAAACGAGATGTATTTGAATTTCTTATAACCCTGTGCACAGAATATGATTGTATAAGACAATTGGTAGAGCATCAAGTAACTTCTACTACTCGTTGTAAATCTTGTGATTATACAAAAAGAATTACTTCTGATAATTTAGTTGTTTCAATACCTATTATCAATTTGAAAAAAAGAAGCTATAATCTTAACGATTTATTAAACGTTACATTTTCACATTGGTATGAATCAGATAACGGATCATGTGAACAGTGTACAGGAAATGCTATTATGTTTAAGAATGAATTAATATTGACGAAAGATTATTCGTTTACTATTATTTTCATTACAAAATGATAAAATAGTCAAAGCAATACGTAAACTTAATATATGTACTATTCCCACAACCAAAGTAGTAATAGCTGGACAATCATAAAAAGTTATGAATGCTATATTTCATAGTGGTTCATGTATTGAGGATGGCCATTACACCAGTATATTGTTGCGCCGGGGTGTTTCCACCGAAGACCTCCCCGACGCAAAGGAGTAGAATGATACGCGGGAACATTGCACGACATGTCTATATTTGGGTATACAGAGCAATCACAGCACAACCCGCACATCCGAACACTACGGCGTTCGGTACAAGACAGTCTACGGCGTCGTCCTGTTAGACTTCTCGAAGGGGGTTGATCCTCTTCTGTCTTTCGCTACGAGCACCAGCAGGCTATGCACGGGCCTATACCCAGTGCTCGCAACATTGCTTCCCCCTCTGGAAAAGCGGGCGTCCCGACCGCGTTGAGTCCTCTTCGGAATCTTCGTATCCCTGCCTGAAGAAGTTGTCGTGCAAGCCCCGTGGCTCCTACAGACATTCGCCTCGGCATTTGCCTTCTCGCTCAGGGGAAAACCACGGAAAAACCCTGAGCAAGGCGTGGGTACAACGGGACGGCTGGTGCATTCTCCTCTTCACCATGTCCTGGAACCCCAACGACGCTTTCGTCCTCTTCCCTTGGTCCCGCGACGAAATCCTCGGAGAACACCGGGTGCGTTCCTCGATGAGACGCTCCACCTCCTTGCTCCACGATGTCCCTGGAGCTCCGCCCTCCAACGACGATTCCACTGCGTTGCGCTCCCTCGGCAGGGATCTCCAGCGACGAAGCATCCTGGCCTCGTCCAGCGTCCTCTGGAACTCCAGCGATGCTCTCGTCCTCCCCCGTTTGTCCCGCGACGAAATCCACGGAGAGCTCCAAAGGGATTAATTTGGAACCATGCTCACTTTCTTTGACCTTGCCCGAGACTCCAATCCATCGATGGATCCGGAGGTCCCTGAAACAACTCAAGAAAAGGGGCCGCGCTACGAAGGTAGACCTCTGCAGCCCAGTCCACTGGATTAGCTTAAAACTAATATTCTGTCCCTCTGTTCAGATTATCCCTAGCCATCACCTTGCGGGGGTCTTGACGTCCACAAGAAACACTTCTCGAGCAAGAGAGTCGACGAACGGCCCATCTCAACTAAACGACTCCATTCTTCGGGGCTCTCTCTGTCTCTCGGGGGTTTGGCGATCCTGAGACGGTATTCGCCCTCGAACTCCCTCCGTCGCGACTTCGCACTCGGCCATCCTGCGACGATGTTCGCCCTCGAACTCCCTTCGTCGCAGCTCAGCAACTCAGCGCTCTCCAGGCGCCTCCACGTTGCTTCGGTGGTGCCGCACTCCTGGGGGCGCCGCTCGCCAGCAACACAACTGCATGGATCCCTGGCCGCCACCCAGAGCCGCACACCCACCAAACTTTGGTGCGGTCCATGCACTCCTGAACGTCCCTGCGTCCCTGCCGGAGTCGCATCCCCGCCACCAACACTTCGACGCTCCCTCTACAGCGTCCTAACCGGCCTCTTATGGTGGTGATCCCCCGAATCCGACGAGCCCCTCGATTCTTCTTGCAGCTTCAAGTCGAATCGGCATTGCTGAACGTTGTTTCTGGATGGCGTTCGACGACTCACGGAAAAGCGTTCTCTCCGTCTCAGGAGAAGTTGAAATGTCAATGTCAAAACGTCAATGTGTCAACACGTCAATGTGTCAAAACGTCAATGTTCTATTCTCTGTTCGTTGCTCGCGAGAGAGCCAACTTCAGTGCGTAGTCGTTTGACGTACGCTCGCATTACTTTCAACGGCAACTGTCCTTTGCCGTTTTCTACATCACCCAACGAGCTATTCCTCCAAAAATCTGGATCCCTTTTGGTAGGTCGGCTTCCCCAGCTTCCAGAGCCGACCCAGCAATGTCCTTTCTTTCCGGCAGCTTCCTCGCCGAAGCCTCGCAGTCGCTCCGTTGTCGGCGGGCCTCGATCGCCGTCGACGTTGCTCCTATGGCTGTCCCTCGACGTCGGCGGGCCTTGACCGCCGTCGCTCCCACGTATGTCCCTCGATGTCGGCGGGCCTCGGCCGCCATCGCCGCCGTTCCGTCTGCGGCTGTTCCCCGTTGTCCTGCCGCAGGCTGGATCGTACGCAACGGCTCCTTGCGTATCGCACGCAACAGCTCCTTGCGTCTCGTACACGACAGCTCCTTCCGTCTGCCACGCAACGGCTCCTCGCGTATCGCACGCGACAGCTCCTTGCGTTTCTTCGGGATCCGTGGCCACGAATCCCACTTCTGACACCAATGTTGCGCCGGGGTGTTTCCACCGACGACCTCCCCGACGCAAAGGAGTAGAATGATAGGCGGGAACATTGCACGACATGTCTATATTTGGGTATACAGAGCAATCACAGCACAAACCGCACATCCGAACGCTACGGCGTTCGGTACAAGACAGTCTACGGCGTCGTCCTGTTAGTCTTCTCGAAGGGGGTTGATCCTCTTCTGTCTTTCGCTACGAGCACCAGCAGGCTATGCACGGGCCTATACCCGGTGCTCGCAACAATATGTAAAGAAGAACGAATAACTAGTAGTTGAATTGAAGCTGATGACGTGCAAATTAAAAAAAGGCAATGGCCCAAAGGCGCTAAAGATCTTTATATTTTGTTCTTACAAAAAAATGATAATAAATAAGCATGGTAGCGAACCGATGTATAATCCCATAAAAAAGAATCCCATTTAAAAAATTGTCGTAAATTAATATCAGTAAACACTACAAAATGTGTGAAGTCCCCACAAAATTACCTTTTTACAAAAAGGTACAAAAAAGAGCGCCAAGTGTATAATCCCTTCAAAAAGAATCACATTTAAAAACATTGTCGTAAATTAATATCCATCAAAAACAATCCCGTTTAAAAACATTGTCGTAAATTATTACCCATCAAAAAGAATCCCGTTAAAAAACATTGTCGTAAATTAATATCTACAAAAATAATGATATACAACAATTGCGCCAATTATCACAATGACTATTCATACAAAGAAAAAATCACAATGGTACAATGAAAAAATGTATTAAATAATATTAAGCAGATATATTTTTATACAAATAAATATTTTAATACGAATAAATCACAAAAAAATAGAAGAAAATATACAATATAAAGAAATATATGAAATCAAAATGAGCTGCAAGTACATAAAGGTACTTTCCAACTGCGCTTAAGATGACACAACTACATATACGCAGCTAAAATTCTGTGTTCATACATTCCACTACTCATATCACGGACATTTTATAAATAATGTGAAAATAAAATGTAACATCTAGACATTTGCCTAGATGTCCGCGGCCTGGAAGTCAAATACTTGGCGTGACCAGGCAAGGTCAAGGTGTTGATGAATAAGAATTATTTAAAAACGCAAAACAAAGAATGTGTATTTATATTGTCAGAGTTTTAAATTGATAAATTATGTGAAAGCTTATGAGAGGATAGGTATCGGTGTCGATGAATGATCTTACAATTACAATTATTTTAAAACGCAATATAATGTATTCGTATTGTCTGAGTTTTAAATGGATAAATTATCTGAAGGCCTGCGAGGGGGAAGGTATGAGTATTGATGACCTGGCCACGCTGTAGGAAACTGCCGGCAGAATTAGATGGTAAGAGACTGTGTCGGCGGAGTCTATAGAAACCTGATCGGTTTCTATGCCGTCCCTGCCGTCCCTGCCGATCCGAGGCGCGGCGGTCCTCGGGATTCATTCTTTGTGCAGTCGATGAAGGTAACGGACGTGTTGACTTGTGCCGGTTTTATTGGAAATAAAGAAACTAGTTCCTAACATCGTAATATCTCCTTGTGGTTAATGATTTCCTACAAATTCAGAAGTGGGATTTGACCTTGGAAAGCTCGACGATTTGGGTGCAAAAGTCTACTGGGGTACAAGTAACATTATTCTGAGTGACATTATTCTGAGTGACATTATTCTGAGTGACATTATTCTAAGTGACAGTATTCTGAGTGACATTGTTTTAAGCGACATTATTCTGTGTGGTTTTATAACTTCTGGGTGCTGGTCCGCTTTTTGTTAATCATGTCTAAAGAGACGAAGAAAGGTGAATTTCTGGTTAACGACCTGAAAGAGATCCTACGGCAGTATGGTATGGCGACAACGGGGAACAAAGCCGAATTATTGCAGCGGCTGGACGATAGATTCCCAGATCGATTGTGGGTAAAGGATTGTACAGGACCCCCTGACAGAGTCGAGGACAACGACGACAGAGAAACAACGAGGGGATTCCCGCCCGGCGAGGGGGATATTATGTCGCACAGGGAGAATCCGATGTTTTTAAATGCGTCAATTACGTCAAATGTAAGGACTGAAACGGCACAGGAGGATCGGCTATTGCGTATGGAACTTGACATTGCTCGCCGAGAGAGAGATCTGATGGTACGAGAGATGGAGGTATTACGACGAGAGAATGCCTTGTTACGAAGCTCTCCTGGATCAAGTCGGGGCTCTGAATCAAGAAGTCTGAGTGTAAGCGTGAAAACGATCAGTGAGCTTCTGGGGGAGTTTGATGGAAGTGATCGATATTTTGAAAATTGGAAGAAGCAATTTAAGTTGCTGGTCACGACTTACGAATTGGATGAAAATTTGTCAAAAATACTAATTGGAACCAAATTGAAAGGAAAAGCGTTGACCTGGTTTCATTCAAAGCCGGAACATCTGGAACTTAGAACAGATCGATTACTTGATCAGATGGAAGTTATGTTTGGTCAGCGTGAAACTAAACTGGAGACGCGCAGGAAGTTCGAGAAAAGAGAGTGGAAGGTGGATGAAAATTTCAGTGAATATTTTCACGATAAACTCATTCTGGGTAATCGTGTTCCCGTCGCCGCAGATGAAGTTGTCGATAGTTTAATAGATGGGATTCCTAATGACGGTTTACGCAACCAAGCGCGTATGTGTAGTTTCGCGTCACCGCCGGCAATGTTGAAAGCTTTTAATAATATCAAGCTGCCTTCTAAGTTGAAATCGGGTTTACCAGCTGTGCCACCGAAGATTTTGAAAACCCCACCACAAGCGTCAGCGATCAAGGGGTCCGAGGAGAGAGGCCTGCAAGTACGCTGTTATAACTGCAATCGGATGGGTCATCGTTCTTCGGAGTGTAATCAGCCAAGAAGAGAGAAGGGTTCGTGTTTCGGTTGCGGAGAAATGGGACACCTACTGTATACATGCCCCAAAAGGACGAATTCGGAGATCGTCTGTGTACAACCGCCACCGAAACTGGAGGATGAATTTCATCGAGACATTGTATACGAAATGGACGAGATAAAGGTTAAGCTAGATACGCTGTTAGATACTGGGAGCCCGGTAAGTTTTATTAAAAGGTCGTGCGTTCCGGGAAATTATGACAATATTAAAAACTGCGTGTTTAAACGTTTTGTAGGAATAAATGGGTCGCCGCTAAATCCGATTGGAATGGTACATACCACAGTTAATTTTAGTAATACCTTATGCGAAAATGTATCACTTTTAGTAGTTTTAGACAATACCATGGCAGCGTCCGTAGTTTTAGGCCGCGATGCTCTTAAGTTACTTGGAATATCACTTTCAATTCCCGAAACGGAAGATTTCGCATGTGAAATCATGAATATTTTGTTACATACCGAAGTTGATAGCATTGCGGACACATTAGATATAAATCCGGAAACAAACCATGATGTACGTGTGAAATTCGAAAATGAGTTTATAGAGGGATACTTAAAACCGCCTCGTCCTATTTTACCTCAAGTTAATGCAGAGTTGAAGTTGATTCTAAATGAAAACAAGCCGTTTCATACTACACCGCGTAGAATTTCTTATGCGGAAAAAGAACAGTTACGACAAAAATTGGACGAACTTTTGAATAAGGGAATTATAAGACAGAGTAACTCGGAATACGCGTCGCCTATAGTTCTGGTAAAGAAAAAGAACGGCGAGCTTCGAATGTGTGTTGATTTTCGAGTACTTAATAAAGCTCTTGCACGTGACAATTATCCGATGCCGTTGATCGAGGACCAGTTGGATGTCTTAGAGGGAAAAAGATATTTTAGTTTATTGGACTTGAAAGACGGGTTCCATCACATTCGTGTATCGGAAGAATCAATAAAATATACCTCATTCGTCACGCCCTTGGGTCAATTTGAATATTTGAACATGCCTTTTGGTCTTAAAACTGCCCCATCTCGATTTCAAAGATTCGTAAACGAAGTTTTTATAGATTTAATCAATTCGGGCGATGTTGTAGTGTATATGGATGATATACTTGTAGCAACCAAAGATATAGATCAACACTTTCAAATTCTGAAACGCGTTTTTAAATTATTGGTGAATAATAAATTAGAGTTACGGTTGGACAAGTGTAAGTTTTTGTACACTGAAGTTGCATACATGGGATATGTCGTGTCCGAGAAAGGTGTAAGTCCTCCAAAAAGCGGAGTGGACGCAGTTGAGAATTTTCCAATTCCGCGAAATGTGCGGGATGTTCGTAGCTTCGTGGGGTTATGTAGCTATTTTCGAAAATTTATAGAAGGGTTTGCCTTTATCGCTAGACCGTTATACGATTTGGTAAAAAAAGATTCAAAATTTGAGTTTGGAAGGGAAGAGCTAGAATCCTTTAATCGGTTAAAAACGGAATTAATGAAGGCTCCTGTGTTGGCAATTTATAGTCCCAAAGATGAAACAAAACTACATTGCGATGCTAGTTCGATTGGATTCGGAGCCATTCTTATGCAGAAGAAAAATGATTTGAAATTTCATCCTGTATTTTATTTTTCAAAACGAACCACCGAAATGGAAAGTAAATATCACAGTTTTGAACTGGAAGTGTTAGCCATACTTTATGCATTGAAAAGATTCCGAATATATCTAAACGGCATAAAGTTCAAGATTGTAACTGACTGTGATTCACTTCGAATGACGTTAGAAAAAAAGGATATAAATCCACGCATTGCTAGATGGGCTTTGGAGCTTCAAAATTACGATTACGTGTTGGAACATAGGGCGGGCACACGTATGGCGCATGCAGATGCTTTGAGCAGATCCACCAACATTCTTGTGTTGGAAGGAAATTCATTTGAAGCAAGTTTAGCGTTAGTGCAGAATAAGGATCCCGGAGTTATAAAGATACGAGAAAAATTAGAGTCAAATGAAGACGAACTCTTCGAGATGCGTAATGGATTAGTCTATAGGAAACAAGGTGGAAATTTGTTGTTTTATGTCCCCGGAAATATGGAGAAGAACGTCATTTACAAACACCATGATGAAATAGGACACTTAGGAATGGATAAGACTAGTAACACTATATTGCAAAATTATTGGTTTCCCATATGGTATATGTAGTTGTGTCATCTTAAGCGCAGTTGGAAAGTACCTTTATGTACTTGTAGCTCATTTTGATTTCATATATTTCTTTATATTGTATATTTTCTTCTATTTTTTTGTGATTTATTCGTATTAAAATATTTATTTGTATAAAAATATATCTGCTTAATATTATTTAATACATTTTTTCATTATACCATTGTGATTTTTTCTTTGTATGAATAGTCATTGTGATAATTGGCGCAATTGTTGTATATCATTATTTTTGTAGATATTAATTTACGACAATGTTTTTAAACGGGATTCTTTTTGATGGGTATTAATTTACGACAATGTTTTTAAACGGGATTGTTTTTGATGGATATTAATTTACGACAATGTTTTTAAATGTGATTCTTTTTGAAGGGTACTAATTACTCGGACTCCGCGTTTACCACGTAACCGCGTTACAATTCCAAAAGAAAAATAAGCAAAAATTTTTTATATAAATACACATATTTTCACATATATACAATTTTACAAATTCCTTTCCCATTCCACTCGTTCGAATCTCTCGAGGACGTCAGATCTCCCAGGGGGGAGGTGTAACGTCACACGCAGACATAAACCCAGCGTTAACGACCATAGGTGAAACAGTACCCCTTTATAGCACAGACCAGGTATAGAATAGACCTGCCATTCAATTGTCTTCTGCATCATTCGATTTTGGGGCTCTAGAGCCCCATTACCATTTCCGTGTCGCATTCAACGTTAACGGCTAAGCATGAAATAAGAGTGCAGCGCTATAAGCGGTAGAAATGAAAGTTATAATAGCGGTGAGAATTTACATACAGGGTGTCCCGATGTCAAATTAATGCAGCATTTTTAAAAGGGAAATAAAAATTTCTTCATTTCTTTATAAATCAGCAACTCTACAGACCTATACAACGGAGAAGCATTATACAACTTCGCTTACGATGTAACGAACCTCTGCTATCTTATCACTATTCCTACCGACACATTTCACGTCAGTTGACCGGTCGCGTTAGGTAAGACAGACTACAAATTTTTCTCAGAAAATAAACAATAAAACAAGAAGTGAATATTTAAAAATGTATTATACGTATATTTGAGGCAAAGTCGTGAAGTTTAAAGGCGATTCAATTACGTTGTATATAGGAAATTCTTTTTGACCGGTTCGTGGTAGTAGTTAGGTTATAATTGCCTAATAAATTAATTGCGGACATGGGTTTATATTAACTTTTTCGACTTTTTCAATTTTTTCAACTGTATACGCGGGATACTCTGTGTACAGACATACACATTCATTTATTGTTTTGAACACTTCCTATAATAACTAATTAAAAAATGATTAATAAATTATGGTAATCTTATGGTGTGTCTCGTATCAAGCAGCAGAGTGGTGTTAGGCCCCTGCCTACGTATACGTGAAATTCTACACAATCAAGTCGTTCCGAAATCTTTAACAATTTTTACTGATCAAAGGGTTTCATTGCGTCATATGGCTTCATTCAAACATTTTTCCTTTCCAACACGCAGAATACTACGTTTATGTAAAAGAAAATTGGTAAATTTGTCGAAAAGCTACCTCCTCATCGATTTCAATGACCTTCGCATATGTTGTCGATGTCGTCATTCTGAACAACATTTCCATTTAAACTTTTTGACGGTCGGCCTCAGTTTCGAAGATATTAATAAAAAACTTTCGGCATAATATATTGAAAGCTATCTCCCCACCGATTTCAATGATCTTGACATACATTATCAAAAACATATGAAAAACTTTCAGCATAATATATTGGAATCTGTTTCATAGCTGACGGTATTAGTATTGGTTGGGGCTAGATCAGGGCCGGGGCGCGAAAAGCATGGTACCGCAGAGTAGAACATGTGTTAAACTCGGTAATAATTCTTGTGTTAAGTAAAGTTTTTTGCGAATATTTCGTAAACCAAAGCCAACCGCCAAAAAAGTTCAAGGGAAATGTTGTTCAGAATGATGACTTCGACAACATATGTGAAGGCCATTAAAATCAGTGAGGAGGTAGCTTTTCGATCAGTTTCCCAAAAAATTTAACATTAATTTTCAATGTTATAAACAATTTCGCGGAAACTATTTTTACAAATGTCCACCGATCCAGAGGTGTAGATTCACCCTCTACGAGCAAAGACCAATAATTGTTCTACACATTGTACAATGAATGTGGAGAATGAGCAGGCAGGTGTGTTCTGTAGGAGCGAGTACTGTTTGAAAGAGTCACGTGTGACTGATTTTTGGGGTGTGTGATTGTGGCAGGGGTCAGTTGTCAGGTAACGCGCAAAGAATGGTTGAGGGGGTCGCGTCGCGGCAACAATAATCTGGGTAAACGGTCATCAGGTAAGTGGTTGGGGAAAACCCAAGTGGTGTAAACGATACACCTGCAGGTCAAGATACTAAATGTAATTTTCGCTTTTCATTTTGAAACCATTTTAGCTTCTGACCTATTGCCTGTCTTCTAGCATCTAGAGATCAAGAAACAGTTTGGAATGGTTTTAAGAAAAAAGGTTTCCAACAACAGTTGCTTGTTTTCTAACGTGGATTAGGAAAATAATTGGTTCCACCCCTGCTTTAAATACAAGGTGAGATGAGTGCGTGTCTGTATCAATACATATTTAAAAGCATGAGATGCATGGAACTCGAGACCAGAACGATTAAAACTGATCGTGTGCGTAATTCTCGATATATTGAGGTATTAAAACTTACGCGTGTTACCCTATATAATTAGGGAAAATATAAGCGAAATGCGGATATGCTTTTAATAATCTTTGATTTCTGTATATACAGTATATATATTTTATATTATATTATATTAATATTATTTTTATATTATATTTGACATTATATTATAGTTTCACAGAAATCAAAGATTATTAAAAGAACGGTTAATCCGATCATTACGGGGTCACGGGCTCATTACGGGGTCCTCAACCCGTAATCTTACATCATAAGTCGCACGTATTACATTATTGGATAAAAGAGTTTGTTTGTGTGCAAATGTATTTGTCGCGCTCACTTCGTGATGGAAGAAGCACAAGACGATATCTGGCAATAAACTATTGAAAGGAACAAAAGCAGGTAAAGACCTTCTTTCACGCCTTCACGTGGCCCATCCCGTTAACTCTATTACTTCAATTTTTGTCGTTGTGGGTGACGGGAATGTAAATAACTCCAGGTAATGTCGTTTAGACGATATTTTATTTAGAACGGATGCAGGCAGCGGTGACGTTCCGCTCACTGTGTTTGTCTCGGATCGACTGCCACGATGTGGGTTCTTCGTGCAAATCTTTTGGGGACCGTCGTCTCTCGCGCCGTACAGGATGTTTATACAATCCTATCGACGACGATCCCCGCCGCTTTCTCAGAACCCTTAAACGGCAATCGTATTGCGACGCATCGGCGCCGAAATTCGATGCGTCGCCGATATCGCTGATGTCCAAAGTAAACGCCTGAACTAAATGAGGCCGCGTGCTCATTGCACGAGCCGCCACATCACCCCCCTTTGTGAAATTAAGGGTGCACACACATATATATATATACACCTTACTACTACTACTACTATGTACATGCTTACAACTAGGACGCATTCGCTGATTCCGCATTTGCGCTAACATCTACGTGCTTGCGTTGTAGCAAACGGGGAATCGTACGCGTCTTCCCGACCGTGTCGTTGTTTCGGGTGCTCGGGCTGCTGTGGTCTCTGCGGGGACCACCTGCGGAGTCGATCTCCGCGGTTCATCCTGCTCGTCGTCTCGCACCAGGTACGCGGGTTTCAAGCGGTCCAACGACACTGGAACCACTCAATTTTTAACACGGATGTTAAAGTGTTTCGAGTGTCGCTGGATTATTTCATAGGGACCGTCGTATGCCGGTTGCAAGGAGCTCTTAACTCCGCTGTGCCGCACTTTCGCGTGTGACGCTGTCGCCAGGTCCCTGAAAATGAATGTCTTTTTGTCTCCGTGGCGTGATGCCGGAGACGGTCGTAGGCCGCGGAAATGCTGGCGAAGCCGCGAAACGAACGCCTCGCAATCGTCGGTGGAGGTTCGCGAGTCGGCTAAAAATTCGCCCGGCAGGCGAATCGGTTCGCCGTAAATCATCTCCGCGGGCGTTGCTTTGATGTCGTTCTTCCACGCAGCTCGAATGCCTAAGAGAACGACAGGCAGTGAATCTGCCCATCACGTGTCGGTGTGGCAAATTATCGCGGATTTTAATTGCCGATGGAATCGTTCCACCATACCGTTCGCTGCGGGATAATATGCGGTCGTGTGCAGGTGCTGTGTGCCGATTAGTCGCGACAACTGTTGAAACAGCGTCGATTCAAATTGTCGACCATGATCGGTCGTGAGTAGTCGAGGTGTTCCGAACCTCGAAATCCACCCGAAGAATAACGCGTAAGCCACCGTTTCGGCAGTGATATCCTCGACGGGGAAAGCTTCCGGCCATCGCGTAAAACGGTCCACGTATGTTACGCAATATCGATAACCCTTCGAAATCGGCAATGGACCGACAATGTCCACGTGCAGGTGTTCGAAGCGGGACGAGGGTGCTTGGAATCGGCCGATCGGGGTAGACACGTGTCTGCTTGTCTTTGCTCACTGGCACGGTACGCACGCTCCTGCCCAGGTTTTGCTATCCTTTTGGATACCCGGCGACACAAAACGCTGTGATACCAGTCTCGCGGTCGTCTTAACTCCAGGGTGGGCGAGGTCATGCAATGACGCGGACGCTTGACGGCGGAATGGTTTCGTTATAAACGGTCGCAATGAGGGGGTCGAGGAATCGCAATACAATTCGATGTTCGTCCCGGGCAACGCGACCTTCTTTAGGGCAAGGGACGAATCTGAGCGTAGAAGCGCGTGCAGCTCCTCGTCCGCTTGCTGTGATTCGGCGAGTTTCGCGTAATCTAGCGCCGGCGATATCTCCGCGATCCGCGATAACGCATCGGCAACGACGTTTTCCTTACCGGACACGTGACGGATATTGGTGAAAAATTGTCCGATCAAATCGAGATAACGGAACTGACGCGGAGTGTGTTTCTCCGATTTTTGCGCAAACGCGAATGTTAATGACTTATGATTGGTGAAAATCGTGAATACGCGATCCTCAACCATATGCCGGAAGAATCTGACGGCTTTATATATCGCCAAGAGCTTCCGATCATATGGGCTGTAATTCCGCTCGCCTCCTGTTAGCTTCTTGGTAAAGAAAGCCATCCGTCGCTCGACCGCTGTTACAGCGCAGCACCTACCGTGAAATCCGAAGCATCCGCGAAAATCGCCAAGGGCAGCGTGACATCGGAATGCGCCAGGAGGGCATTGGTCGAAGGCCTCGATCCTGTCCGCTGTCCACTCGACGGGAGTTCAACCCCTGACGTTCCCCTGTAGGGCTGCGTTGAGAGGAGCCTGGATCCCAGCAGCCGCTGGCACGAACCGTCGGTAAAAATTTACCATGCCCAAGAACTGCCGCAGCTGTTTGACTGTCTCTGGGCGCGGAAAGGTTTGAATCGCTTCGACCTTGTGCGGAAGCGGTCGGGTGCCCTGCGCAGACACCGCATACCCCAGGAAAGTCACTTCTGTAGCACCGAAAACGCACTTTCGCGAGTTCACCAACACACCGTACGGGATTAGACGATCGAACAATTCACGTAAATGTCGCTCGTATTCCTCGTTGGAACTGGACGCCACGAGAATGTCGTCGATGTATACGTAGCACCAATCGAAACCACGCAACACCTCGTCCATAAAACGCTGGAAAGTCTGAGCCGCGTTTCGTAGTCCGAACGACATGTATGGGAATTCGAACAGTCTGAAGGGTGTCATAACCGCGGTTTTCGGGTTATCCTCCGGATGCACCGGAATCTGATTATATGCGCGCACAAGATCGATTGTCGAAAATATTGTTTTGCCGGACAACCGTTGCGCGAACAAACGGTTGCCGGACAACCGTTGTCCTCGATGTGCGGCACAGGATATTTGTCCGGAATCGTTCTCACGTTCATTCCGCGATAATCACCGCACATTCGCCATTCTTCGGGTTCGTCGTCGCTGTTTTTCCCTTAGGGGTCTTTTGCTTGAAGTTTCTTTTCTTGAGAACCAGCAACTCTCAACCGCTGGCAACCGATGACCAGCAACTCTCAGATCGGCGAGCCGATCCGTCCCTCACCATAGCCTCGAATTCGGCCTTTGCGATTCTTAATTTGTCGGGGGCCAAACGTCGAGGTTTGCACGACACGGGTAGACCAGGCGTGGTCCGAATGTGGTGACACATCGCGTGTTTGATCGTTCGATGTCCTCCGGACGGCCGCGTGACATCCGGGAACTCGGTAAGAATTGCATGGTACCCCGTTTCTCCGGCTATTGCTTTGACACTATCGGGACAGCCTGCGACGATGCGCCTGGCCGTGGACAGCGTAGTGATGCCGTCGATCAGCCTCTTGGAGCGTAGATCGACGAGGAGGCCGTAGAACCTTAGAAAATCAGCTCTGATGATGGGCATCATGACATCCGCGATGACGAATCGCCACGAAAAATCGCGTCGTAGCCCGAGATTGAGATGGAAGGTGATGCACCCGTAGGTTGAAATTGTCGAGCCGTTCGCCGCGTAAAGTTCATACGTGGTCTTCTCACGCAGGCCACGCACTCGCGAGCGCGGAAAAACGCCCAGATTGGATCCAGTATCCACCATAAACGTAAGTTTCGTATCGCGATCTGTGACGAATAGGCGGTTGGTGGTCGGCTCGGAATCGCTAGCCGCCATTAACGATCGGCCCGGGCGTTTCCCGACGCGAACGAGCAAGGATCGCGACACTTTTTTGCGCAAACCTCGAACTTCCGGTGGTACCAACACAAACCGTCGTGTTCTCCTGGCTCTGGTCGCGCGATTGCGAGGCACCGCGGCGTCGTCCTCGGGACTTTGAGCGTGCCCGGCGGGAATTGTCTTTGCCCACATGAAGGGCCGCAATTTCGCGACGCAGTTTGGCAATCTCTGCGTGGAGATCGTTTTGCGGCTTCGATGTTGCGGCGACCTGGGCGCCTAGTGCTACCTCCATCACAGCGTCAGCGAGGGAGATAAGCTCGTCAAGGGTCTCGTTCTGCCGCGTGATGAGGACGGCGTGGACACTCCTCGGAAGGCGGCCCATCCGAGCGTCTTCAGGAAATCATCTGACACGGCATCGCCCGCGAAGTTCTGCAAACGCCTCAGAAAAATCGAGGGTCTTCGGTCGCCGATCTCCTCGTGTTCCAGCATGTGTCGGATGTTTTGTTCCTTCGAGTCTGACAATCGCCGAATCAGTTCCGTTTTCAGCTTCTCATACATACCCGTCGCGGGTGGGTTGTTTATGATGTCAATCACCATGTCAGCGTACTTATTCTCGAGATTCGCGCTAATGTAGTGGTATTTCGTCGAATCCTGCGTGATTCCTAACAGTACGAATTGCGACTCGAGTTGCCGGAACCACGTTGTCGGGTTTTTCTTCCAAAACGGTGGGACCCGAATGGAAATACGCGCTACCGCCGGCGCAGATGCGGCCGCCGTCATCTCGGGATTGCTCGCCGAACCGGACGCTGGATTGTTGGCGGAGTCCGTCTCCGGATTGCTCGTTGGATCTACCATCGCAGTCGATTCACTAAATCATACAGAGTTCGCACTTTCCACGTTCCACACTACGCGACGTTGCACACGCGAATAACGTACTTGCGGTCACACAAAAAAAATGATAATCAGCCTTTGCGCGACAGATCACGTCGGGGTCACCAATTATGTGGGTGACGGGACAGTGAATGACTCCAGGTAATGTAGTTTACATGATATTGTTACGATTTTGGTTGGGCATAGTATAAGTTTACTGAACAGCAATGATAACAGAACATGAACAAGGGGGGATAACAAGGAAAGTAAGAACGGTAACGAATACAATCAGTAATTAGCGTAATAGGATATCGAGACGTCTGCTGGCAAAGGCGGCTGACTATCGAATGACAGCTTGACAGGCGATCGTCCCGATCGCCTTCTTCTCGCTGTCTCTTGTCTTCGTCGCGAGCACCAGCGGGCCATGAATCTTCTACATAGGGTGCTCGCAACACTGCTCCCCCCTCTCGAGGAGCGGTCGTCCCGACCGCTGCAGTTTCTCCGTTTCCTGCAGCCGTACCCTGGTCCGGAAGGGTGGAAAAGACGTTGTGTTCTATGTGGCCCATTCCGTCCGTCGCCTCGGCATTTGCCTTCACGCCCCAGGGGAAAACCACTCCAAAAACCCTGGGCAAGGCGTGAGTACGTGGATCCCGCGTCTCTGCCCTCCACTTGCGTCTTCGCACTTGTGTCCTTCTTTCTTGTACTGCGTTTCTCTTCTTCGATGGCGCATCTTCTTCTTGGGCAGAGGCGGGTGAGAAGGTCCTCTTTAGCTGTAGGTCGGGACTCTGTTTAGTTGTCGGGGTTGAACCTCGTTCCTCGTTCTTCTTCCTCTTCAATTTCCGGGCATGTTCTTCCACCGGTGCTCCAACAGGTTTCCCGGAACATCCCTCGTTGATTCCGTCCCTCGACGGTCACGGCAGGTCGTGGTGCTGTATCCTCGGTTCCTCCGCTGCTCGAAATTCCTATTCGTGTTGGTGTCCTCGTGTCCTAGGTAGGCTTAAAAAAAGGACAAACATTAATCTTTCTTCTAGCAACTCCATAGGAGCCAGACAGAACCGGGAAGACGGAAAGGCGAATCGGATCCCGAAAGCAGGGGGTCACACTGTATGAGCATGCTATCGGTCCGTTCACCGGTCAATCCGCCCAGGACTGCCAGCTTATTTTCTTTCTTCTTTCTTGTCCGCCTCCATTCATCCAATCCTTGGCTTCGTGATGGCCCCATTCCTCTTCGTGGCCTCCGGTGCTGACCCAGGGAACCGACCTGCGCGTCCCGGCAGCGCTCCCGCCTTCGCGACATTCCCTCCAGCCGATCCAAGCACCGCTTGTCCGCCTGGTGGTTGGGAATGCCATTTCCCTTCTGCTGTCCACCCATCCTCCTATTCCTTCCTGGGTCCCCCGCGAGAACCTCCATCCCGGCCGTGCCGGGGGCACGTAGGGGAACCTCCAGGGGCTAGCGGGGCGCTTTCACGTATGTCCGCACCCCGCTGCGGACTGCCACGCTATTATGGCACAGTTGGGGAACCCGGGAGCGCGCATCCAGGCTGCGGTGGCGGTCCCCTGACACCTTGTCCCTCGTGGTGGGGTCTCGTGAACCTGAAACAGACTCAAGAGCGGGGGCTGGGCTACGCAGGCAGCCCAGTCCACCAAATTAGCTTAAACTAATCTTCTTTCTTGAGTCTTCCTTTGATCCTGTGATCCTTGGAAATTTTCATTCTTCCTGGCATCGTCCTTCGTATTTCGCTAGGCGACGCAGATGAACTACTTTACACTTCTTTCTTGGTGTCCGCTGGATCCTGTAGACGAGGTCGTTGATCCTATCCACTACCGTGTATGGTCCTTCCCAGTCGGTTTGAAGTTTCGGACATTTTCCTTTCACTCTTCGTGGTTGGAACAACCACACTTGTTCTCCAGGTTGGAATTCCACGGCGTGAACACGGCTGTCGTACCACGACTTCATCTTTGAACTGTAGACGTCCAGACGGCGTCGAACGAATCCGTGGATCTTCGTCATCTTCCCTCGGATCCATTCGGAGTAACCCTGCTCGACGTCCTCGTCCTCTTCCACTTCGGGGGGCAGCCCTCTCCATAGCTGCAGGGGTAGGCGAAGTTCCTGGCCGTACAGGATCATCGCTGGTGTCAGTTGCGTAGCCTCGTGCCGTGCTGACCTGTAGGCAAGGAGGAACATGGGGATCCACTCGTCCCAGTCCCGCTGGTGCTCCGAAACGAACATCGCGAGGTATTGGAGCAACGTTCTGTTCAGGCGCTCTACCAGCCCGTCTGATTGGGGATGCAGGGGAGTTGTTCGTGTCTTCCTGACTCCAAGCAGCTTCAGCAGTTCCTTGAATACGGAGGATTCGAAGTTCCTTCCTTGGTCGGTGTGTATCTCCAAAGGTACACCATGTCGACACACTACGTTGTGCAGGAGAGCTCTTGCCACTGTGACAGCTCGCTGGTCTGGCATCGCGATTACTTCCGGCCACCGGGTAAAGTAGTCCGCCACGACCAACATAAACCTGTTCCCGGCCTAGGACCTCGGGAGCGGACCGACAACGTCCAGGGCAAGCCTCTCAAACGGAGCTCCCACGTTGTACACCTTCAGGTTCCCTGCTCCCCTCTGACGTGGTCCCTTCTTCGCCGCACAGGTGTCACACCGCCGGCACCACTCTTGAACGTCCTGTCGACACGTTGACCAGAAGAACTGTTGACGAATCTTCGCTAAGGTCTTGTTCACTCCAAAGTGCCCAGCTGCTGGCGAATCGTGAAACTCCCGCAAAACCTCTGCAACCCTTTCGCGCGGTACCACCAAAAGCCACGAGGCCGCTCTACCACTGTGGGACTCCCATTTCCTAAAAAGCAAACCTTCATGAACCTCCAGCGAGTCCCAGATCGACCAGTAAAATTTCAATTGCGGGGAGAAACGAGCAATGTCCTGCCAGCCCGGCTTCTCCCCTTCCCCCTTCTTTTTAAGGATGAAGCCAATCTCTTCATCCTTCTCCTGGCTTAATTTCCACTCGTTCCTGTTGTCTTCACAAAATATCCTGTGAATCCTCTTCGAGGAAACTTTCACTCCAGCTTCTTTCTTCTCCAGTCGATCGCAGTTTTTACAGTCTTCCTCGATGCACGGTCTTCGTGAAAGTCCATCCGCGTTCCCGTGGGCTCTTCCTGCGCGATGGCGAATCTCGAAGTCATATTCCTGGAGTCGCTCGATCCAGCGGGCGACCTGTCCTTCGGGGCGCTTGAAGGTCAGCAGCCAGCGAAGCGCCGCGTGGTCCGTCCTTATCAGGAATCTACGACCATAGAGGTAGTGGTGGAAATGCTCGACCGATTTCACCACTGCCAGCAACTCTCTCCGGGTGACGCAGTAGTTCCTCTCTGCTTTTCCCAAGGTTTTGGAGAAGTAGGCTATGACCTTTTCCTGTCCTTCGTGTTCCTGTGAGAGGACGCCGCCTATGGCAAAATTAGAGGCGTCCGTATCCAGAATGAAGTCCTTGTTTATCACCGGGTAGGCCAGTATCGGCGCCCCGGTGAGCCTCTTCTTTAGCTCCCGGAAAACCTCTTGGCATTCTTCGGTCCATTCGTAGCTCTCTTTGGCCTCGGTGAGGCGATGCAGGGGCTTGGCGATCCTGGAGAAATCCTTCACAAATTTCCGGTAATAAGTGCACAATCCTAGGAAGCTTCTTAATTCCGTGGCGTTCTTCGGCTGCGGCCATTCCGAGATGGCTTTGATCTTCTCCGGATCCGTCTTGACCCCTCTCTCCGTTACGATATGGCCCAGATACTTAACTTCCCGGCAGAAGAAAGAGCACTTCTTGGGGCTCATCAATAGTCCAGCCTGACGCAAACGTGAAAACACCGTCCGTAGGCGCTCGAGCTCCTGCTCAAAGTCGTTCCCGTAGATGATGATGTCGTCCAAGTAGACCAAGCAGATCTTCCAGGTCAGGTCTTGAAGCACGTCTTCCATCAGTCGCTCGAAAGTCGCAGGGGCGTTGCAAAGTCCGAAGGGCATCACCTTGAAGTGCCAGAGTCCCGTTCCTACTGAAAACGCAGTTTTCTCTCGGTCCTTCTCGTCCATAGAGATCTGCCAGTAACCACTCTGCAAGTCCACGGTAGAAACCCAAGAAGATCCAGCGAGAGCGTCCAGTGTATCCTCAATACGGGGCAGAGGATACGAGTCCTTTTTCGTAATCTCGTTCAGGCGTCGGTAATCCACGCAGAACCTTAAGGTTCCATCCTTCTTCGTAACAAGGACGATCGGAGAAGACCACGGGCTTCGCGATTCCTCGATCACGCCCTGTGTCAACATCTTCCTGAGTAATTCCTCTACTTCCGCTCGTCGGTGTAGAGGCAACCTCCGCGGTGCCTGCTTGATGGGGTGATTATCCCCGGTGTCGACACAGTGCTTCACCCGGTCGCAGTTCCCGATCTGAGTCGAATGCGTGGCGAAAACATCCTGAAATTCTCAAAGAAGCTCAGCAAATAGCTTTGTCTGTCCTTCGGACAAACCTGACGAGCAGCGTGTATACAGCTCTTTCAAATGCTGGGGGACGACCGTTTCGCTTCCTTTTTCCAGTTTCTTCTTTTCGACGGCCGGCTCTCCGAAGCGTATCTCCGGTTTTCCAGGGAGGCACAGCACATTCCGGGATAAGTCGATGCTGCAGTGGTGCCTCCCCAAGAACGCCGCTCCCAGGATGCACTTTTCGACCATGTCGACGACGTGGAAGTCTTCTACACTCAAGTGTCCTCCAACGCCGACTTCCAGGCTCACCTTGCCGAACACTTTCATTTTCTCCCCAGAAGTGGAGCGAATGTCTAGTCCTGTTCGGGCGATGTCCTTCGAGGGACACAACTCCTTGTCCAGAAGGTTAATAGGCGAACCTGTATCAAGAACTATTTTACAAGGTTTCCCACAGATTTTTCCACATACGAAAATCTCCTCCTCCGGATTCGTCTGTCGCCCAGTCGCCTCCCGCATCGCCACACTCTTGACGACCGGGGGACTGCTCTTCTCGGACCGACGTCTCCCCCTTACGCCGTCCTCTTCTCGTTTCCCTCAAAGGGTTTCCTGGAGACATTTCCAGTCCTTGCCTGGCCGTTTTTGGCCTTGAAACAGTCCTTCTGTAAGTGGCCCGACTTGCCACAGAGCCAACACTTCGGTTCCCTCGGAGAGTCCTCTGTCCGCCCCACGGGCTTTTCGAACCTCCGCTGCTTCACCGGAAACCTTTCAAAATTTTTGGAGGGTTTAGCCCTCCGCTTTTCCGAGTCCCGTTCTCGCGATTCCGACGCAGGGCGGCGAGACATCGCCTCCACGGCCTCAATCTCTAGCGCCCTGGTCACTGCGGCTCTTAGGGTTGTGAACCCGCCGAGACGCAGTTCCCGCTACATAACAGAGCTCGACAACGCTGTTATGAACTGGGACGCGGCGAGTTTGTCGCGGATCTCTACCGGACAATCGGCAAACGCGGACTGCGCTAAACGCTCAATTTTGGTGGCGAGCGAAGAGATGCTTTCATCCCTCCGCTGCCGATGGCTCTGGAAGAGTACGTAGTTCAGATTTGAAAGATTCTTCGCCCCGTAGCGGAATTCGAGCGCGGAAACCAACTCTGCGAAACTTTCGCATTGGGCCGCGGAGAGCGTCGTAAGGACGCTCCTCGCTGCACCTCCCAGGGAAGCGATCAAGGCTGTCGCCTTTTTCTGATCGTCCCACCCATTTGCGCGCGCGATCGTCTCAAATTGTACTTTGTACTCTTCCCACGAATTTTTCCCGTCAAATATCGTCGGCTTCACGGCGTACCCTAAGCTAAGGACGCTCGATCCCGACGAAGGGGCAGCGGCGGGCGCACTAGCGGGCGTGGGAACATGCGCTGGGGGTACACTATTAGCAACTCTATTCTCACTGATTTCACTTGGCACAACCTCCCCACCCCGAGGGCCCGCGCTGCTACCACCTGAGCCCTGGCTATTCTGTAATGAAGCGGTTACGACCTGAACCCGCTCCTCCAACTCCGCCATCCGCGCCTCAAAAGCCGCCTGCGCCTGGCGGTCGGCAGCCTCCCTGCGTTGATCTTCCCTCAGCCGGCGGGCCGCATCATCCCTCCGCTGCTCCTGCAACTGCCCGACGATGCAGAGCTGAAGGGTGGTGAAGAGCTCCCGCAGGGACGGGTCGCCCGATGCTCCGGAAGGGGGAACCGCAGGGGCCGCGGAAGCGCGAGTAGGCATGCCGCTCCGGGCGGGCATCCCACTTCTGACACCAATGTTACGATTTTGGTTGGGCATAGTATAAGTTTACTGAACAGCAATGATAACAGAACATGAACAAGGGGGGATAACAAGGAAAGTAAGAACGGTAACGAATACAATCAGTAATTAGCGTAATAGGATATCGAGACGTCTGCTGGCAATGGCGGCTGACTATCGAATGACAGCTTGACAGGCGATCGTCCCGATCGCCTTCTTCTCGCTGTCTCTTGTCTTCGTCGCGAGCACCAGCGGGCCATGAATCTTCTACATAGGGTGCTCGCAACAATATTTTATTCAGAACGGATGCAGGCAACGGTGACGTTCCGCTCACTGTGTTTGTCTCGGATCAACTGCCACGATGTGGGTTCTTCGCGCAGATCTTTCGGGGACCGTCGTATCTCACGTCGTACAGGATGTTTATACAATCCTATCAACGACGATCCTCGCCGCTTTCTCAGAACCTTTAAGCGGCACTCGTAGTGCGACGCATCGGCGCCAAAATTCGATGCGTCGCCGTTAACGCCAATGCCCAAACTAAACGCCTGGACTAAATGAGGCGGCGTGATCGTTGCACGAGCCGCCACATTGTTTTAACATTAGCAGATTCACTTTGAAGTAACGGCGGAACTAAGGTGAAAGAAAGGCACTTGTGTTGTACATACTACTGTTTAAATGTTGCGGCGAATAATAGAACGAGATGCATGATTGTAAGGTTAAAATGAATACGAGAGAAGGAGAGAGAAAGTGAGAGTGTGTGCGTGTGATAAACAAAACCTCTTCTTGTTATTTTGGCCAAATATTTCGTTCTCATATGTGTAATGAATTTTATTTGCTGCCGAGATTTCATTCCAATTGTTTTTTTATAATATGAATAAATGACACATGAAAAGAACCCCTTTCGCTGGCTCTTTAAATAGTACAAGCGCCGACCACGCGAGAGAAAGTACAGGGTGATTTTCTCGGTGCGCCTGATCTAAGAGTCAACCGTGACGGGGAAAGTTTCCGTGGTGTGTCTCCGAATTTATGGATTTCGAACCTCGAAGGGGTTGGAGTACCTATTAAGCAGTGCGAAATGTCCCGTTTCCGCAATTCTCATTAGATCTCTGCGAAAACGGTTCCAATCGATTCCTTATGTTTCGCCGATGAAACTAACACCAAGAACGACGTGACCTGCAGGTGCATCGTTTACACCACTTGGGTTTTCCCCAACCACTTACCCGATGACCGTTTACCCAGATTATTGTTGCCGCGACGCGACCCCCTCAACCATTCTATGCGCGTTACCTGACAATTGACTCCTGCCACAATCACACACCCCAAAAATCAGTCACACGTCACTCTTTCAAACAGTACTCGCTCCTACAGAACACACCTGCCTGTTCATTCTCCACATTCATTGTACAATGTGTAGAACAATTATTGGTCTTTGCTCTTAGAGGGTGAATCTACACCTCTGGATCGGTGGACATTTGTAAAAATAGTGTCCGCGAAATTGTTTATAACATTGAAAATTAATGTTAAATTTTTTGGGAAACTGATCGAAAAGCTACCTCCTCACTGATTTTAATGGCCTTCACATATGTTGTCGAAGTCATCATTCTGAACAACATTTCCCTTTAACTTTTTTGGCGGTTGGCTTTGGTTTACGAAATATTCGCAAAAAACTTTACTTAACACAAGAATTATTACCGAGTTTAACACATGTTCTACTCTGCGGTACCATGCTTTTCGCGCCCCGGCCCTGATCTAGCCCCAACCAATACTAATACCGTCAGCTATGAAACAGATTCCAATATATTATGCCGAAAGTTTTTCATATGTTTTTGATAATGTATGTCAAGATCATTGAAATCGGTGGGGAGATAGCTTTCAATATATTATGCCGAAAGTTTTTTATTAATATCTTCGAAACTGAGGCCGACCGTCAAAAAGTTTAAATGGAAATGTTGTTCAGAATGACGACATCGACAACATATGCGAAGGTCATTGAAATCGATGAGGAGGTAGCTTTTCGACAAATTTACCAATTTTCTTTTACATCAACGTAGTATTCTGCGCGTTGGAAAGGAAAAATGTTTGAATGAAGCCATATGTCGCAATGGAACCCTTTGATCAGTAAAAATTGTTAAAGATTTCGGAACGACTTGATTGTGTAGAATTACACGTATATGTAGGCAGGGGCGTACCTCCACTCTGCTGCTTGATACGAGACACACCATAAGATTACCATAATTTATTAATCATTTTTTAATTAGTTATTATAGGAAGTGTTCAAAACAATAAATGAATGTGTATGTCTGTACACAGAGTATCCCGCGTATACAGTTGAAAAAATTGAAAAAGTCGAAAAAGTTAATATAAACCCATGTCCGCAAATAATTTATTAGGGAATTATAAGATAGCAGAGGTTCGTTACATCGTAAGCGAAGTTGTACAATGCTTCTCCGTTGTATAGGTCTGTAGAATTGCTGATTGATAAAGAAATGAAGAAATTTTTATTTGCCTTTTAAAAATGCTGCATTAATTTGACATCGGGACACCCTGTATGTAAATTCTCACCGCTATTATAACTTTCATTGCTACCGCTTATAGCGCTGCACTCTTATTTCATGCTTAGCCGTTAACGTTGAATGCGACACAGAAATGGTAATGGGGCTCTAGAGCCCCAAAATCGAGTGACACAGAAGACAATAGAATGGCAGGTCTATTCTATACCTGGCATGTGGCATTGCGCAGACCTTTGTACATACTTTTATTTATAATTTAGGAGTTATGCAAATATTAATGAAACAAATATCTTAGGAACACTAGGAATAATTAAATATAACTGTTAGCAAAAGCTTAGGACAATGCATAATATAATAAACGGGTAAATTGTAAATTAGAAAATAATGATTCACTGCGCATGCGCCAAAACATTAAAATTCGGGTTTAAAAGGAGGTGCACGCAGCACAGTAGTCACTTCAGACTCTGCCAACAGAAGTAAGTTCGCCCCGGAGACGGAAGCGGCCGTTCTTACAGCAGACGTTGCCAAGAGTAAGAGCTCGCCCCGGAAACGGAAGCGGCATTACACTGCGACATACATATACCCTGTTCAAATACTTTAATATATAAAAGAAAATACTAAAAAAACAATCAAATTCATAGCTGTAGGTAATATTAAGTCGTTATTGTTGTTAAAATAGAATTAAGTGTTGACAATAAAAGTCATTGTTTAGTTGAAAGTCTGGATTGCAATCCTTTACTCTCTACCAACGAACCCCTACCTATCCTATACTCGAGGGACGCCGCTCTCCTCTCGAAAACCTGCTAGCACTCAGTCGCTCCAAAGCAACTGGACGTTACAGGATCTTACCTTGTACCAAAATTATTAGGTATAACTTATAGTCACGATTCATTATTAAATGTAACAATTTTATTAAAAATATGAACAGAAAAATATACATTTAAAAATTAATTATGTGTTAATGTTCATTAGAGATTCCTCTTTAATTTTTTAATATTTGTATTATATTATTATAATTCCAATTTAATATTTCATCCGACACGTCAACCGAAACTAACTCAAGAACTTTTCTTATAATTACTTTATAATCGTTAAATCTACAGTTTAATTGAAGTATATAATAATACAGATCGTAATTACTATCAATGATTTCTATTTTTACAATTAATGTACTAATTGATAACAGTCTTGGAAACAGGCACGCGATTAATGCGTTCGTCGATATACGCGTGTCGCGATGATCGGGCATGTCTGCTAGTCGAGGTTAAATACGTATAAACTGAAATGTTTACATTAGATTTATTTTATTAATCGCAGCTAGTAGCAGGTAATTTTTCTGCAGTTTAAAACCTTATTCTAAATAAATAGTCTAAGACTAAATAAACAGTCTTAGACTAAATAAATAGTCTAAGACGCGTTATATATGTATTTTCTTTGGCTATGTACATACTGATCGCTGCCTGTAAGCTTGGCTGGTCCCTATTGATGACTGCCTAGGGCGGAAAGTCGACAAGAGGTGCAAAATGGTATTTTCACTGCTGGTATTGTTGAAAATAAACTTTAAAATAAAATATTACTAATTGTACTGCAACTGTTTTAAGCTACGAATAAATATTCAGAGTAAGGTCATCAATAAACTCAAATAAATGTATTATAATAAAGGGCGTTATTTCACAAGTTCGTATAGGGCGCTAAAAAGATTTGAGCCTCGCCTGCGTCAAGATTTTGCGAAACGGTTCCCGTGCTCACATTATGGGCTCGTGACCATTGCGCACGCCCGTCGCGCACGCAAAGGACGGAGTGTCACGGCATCCGAAAGACGGAGCGAGACAATACATCAACGTGTCGTTTGTCTCGTACCGCCTTTGCTCGCTTCCAGTGCCTCTCGCTCGCTCTCGTTCCATCTCGCTCTCGCCTTCGCCGGACAAAAGTGAGACAGAAGTGGTGGGGATAGCGAAAAACCCACATCGTGTACACCAAATCGAGTCCATAAGGAGACAATACTGTACATATGTATAAATTGCATTAATCTTTTTCTTTCTTTCCTGTGCGTGCGTTCGTGAATGTGTGTATGTGTGCATGTGCATATGCTACGTATGATATTAGAATTAAATATATGTAGAATAAATGCGACTCCGTTTCTAACATGTATATCTTTATTTACATATTTCAGATTGTAAGGGAGTTATTGTAAATGATTAATACTAAGGCAAATAACATGTTTTCGGTTTCGCAGCGCCAAGTATTTTGAATAAAATATATATTCGTATTAAAATATTTATTTGCGTGAAAATATATCTACTTAATATTATTTAATACATTTTTTGCTTTGTATAAAAAGCCATTATGAGTAATGGAATTTTAGCCGTGTATATGTACTTAGTTGTGTCATCTGAAGCGCAGTTGGAAAACACCTTTATGTACTTGCAGCTCATTTTGATTTCACATCTTTTTTTTAATTTGTAATTATTACTATCTTCTATTTTTTGTGATTGTATATTTTCTTCTATTTTTTTTAGATTTTATTATTATCTTCTTTTTTGTGTTTCATGTATACTAGGCGGCAAAATCGGCTTCCCTCCGGAAATTTGGCAACGTTGCATGTCGGGTCCCCCTGTGTCGAAGAACCACTGAGTTATGCCTAGTGACAATGGTGACAATTTTACAAATTATTATTTAGTATGCTAAAATGAATTTTGCTTGATAAAACATTACACGTAAGAGGATGATGGGATCGATTCCTCATCTAATTGGCAAAGCAGTAGCATGTATCGTAGGTAGAAAGTTTTTAGACTGCCAGGCCGAAGTCTAGGTAGACGCACGAAATCCCTATATCGGTGTTCCAGCACGGGAAGGCAAGGGAAGGCGTTTTGGCCGCCGCGACCCCAAGGTAGCCGCCGCCCGCATAAGACCCTCTCACTTGCACATAAAGCCCTGTCCTTGTTTAGCACCATCCCTGTCTACCGCATGCTCTCCGTCACTCCCGTGCAGCGAATTGCCGCTAAGAGGCTAGTTATTTCTTACGAAGAAGCCATATCGATGGTCCTCACTATCGATAGGTTATTTTCACTATGGATAGTTATCGGTATTGAAAATCGTGGGTTGATATCCGTGCAATTCTAATCGCTTTGCTTAAGAACTGCTGCTAAAGCTGATAAAGCATTAAACTTAGCATAATAATAATCAAAAACATCGAAATCCATTAGGAAAACATCGATGGTTTCGATATACATATCGATGTTCCAATATCGATTATAAAAACATCGATGTCTCATTATCATCTCTACTTCAATTTCAAATTTTATTATAATACAGTTACGGTAAACCAACCAGTAATTGCCCGCATAGCAATGAATGACCATTAGGCAAAGAAATGTCAATTATAAATTTAAAAAAATATTATATATTTATAAATGGAGTGTAGTTACACTTTTAATATAGGGGAAAGGTGGGATACTTGATCATCGGGGATACATAATCAAATCCGTGTTTTAATTAATATATTGGCAATTTGTGCCTGCTGTCACGTTGTCACGGTAGTGTTTGCATTATTGCAACGCTTCACGTTGCAGTTTTCGTTCGGCAGCATAGAATAATGCGGTTAGAAGCTTCTATCTTTTTCGCAGCCAAAAAGTAAATATTTCGGTCACCTTGTTGTTCCTGTTATTCGAGTGAATGTTGCATTTTCAACGATTTCAACTATATTACGTGAAAACAGCATTTTCTGGTCTATTAATACTATTTATTAATTGATCTCAATATTTAAGGTAAGTTTAATTTTTCATCCTTTTTCAAATCGAGTGCATTGAGGGATACTTGACCAGTGTGTGAGGTGGGATACTTGAGCAGGTGATCAAATATCCCTCTCTTCTGTAATCTATCGACGTGCGACAGAACAAGAGCCTGTGGAGCCAGTTATCGAGTCAAGTAAATTACCGTCAAAATCTGCAGAAAATTTTCTTGTTAGTCCTGAGCAGTTGCTGGCGTTCCCAAAAGCGGGACCAAGAAAACAATGCAAAAAGGGCAGAAAGAAATTAAAGTCTGCTATCCTAACTGACACACCTGTTAAAAATAATATTGAAAATGACTTAAAAAATAGGGAAGAAAATAAAATAAAGAAATTAAAAAATGCCCCAAAAAGAACCATAGAACGACTAATGAAAGAGGAAAATACAGGAAATAGAGATGAAAAGCAAATAAAGAAATTAGAAAATGCCCAAAAAAGAACCATAGAACGGCTAATGAAAGAGGAAAATACAGGAAATAGAGATGAAAAGCAAAAAAAGAAATTAGAAAATGCCCAAAAAAGAACCATAGAACGGCTAATGAAAGAGGAAAATACAGGAAATAGAGATGAAAAGCAAAAAAAGAAATTAGAAAATACCCCAAAAAGAACCATAGAACGGCTAATGAAAGAGGAAAATACAGGAAATAGAGATGAAAAGCAAAAAAGAAATTAGAAAATACCCCAAAAAGAACCATAGAACGGCTAACGAAGCAGACAAATACGGCAAAGAAAGTAAGAAGGAAAATCTTTTCTTCATCTTCATCTGAATCAGATGTTATATAACAATAAAAATGCATTTATGTTGTTTTATCTTCGATTAGATAGAGTTTAATTCTTCGGTTTTATTATTTCAGTAATTCTTTCAATTTATAATTTATTTTCTTGTTATCATATTCTTTATATTTCATGTTATTGACTAAGATAATAAATATTTTTTAGAAAGTTAATGTGTTATTTACTCTTAAACTTCACTGATCAAGTCTCCCTAGCATTCTGATCAAGTCTCCCCTTCAGTGGGGGATACTTGTGCATAATATCATTGCCAGAAAATGTTTAATTTCAGTCATTAAAATTAGTTTTGAACTCTCACATTGGTAGAAGTATATTGAGAATACTCTAATAATCACAACTTACATAATTAAATACCATCAAAGCAAACCATTATTATTATTTTAATAAAAAAGCAAAACTGTGATCAACTATCCCACCTTTCCCCTACCATATTTTTAGTTACGCGTATTAAGCAAACATTAATAAGTACAATTCTTACTAAAAGTATGCGGTCATTTACTGGGCTTCTACATGTTTTACATTTTATAATCGTTTTTTTAAAAATTACGATAAGAATAAGTAATTATTTTTATAGAAATTTTAAGACAAATAAATTTAAATGCAATTTCAACAGCTGTTTTGTTGTTATACATAAGTATATTTAAGTATTAATCTCAAAGGTCCATAAATCAACAATTCGGTCATTCACTGGTTGGTTTACCCTATTAAATTTTTTTTATTTGTTTGTGAGGAGAAAGAAGGGATACGAAAGGAAGTAACGTGAGGGTATGTCCAACTTTTGATTGGAAATATGTTTGATATTTCATTCTTTTTCTTCAACGTGTGAGTATGGCTCTGAAAAGAGCCGTTTTATCTTAAAATGTTCTTTAAAACGAACCGAGTTATTCCTCTGTTTGATTTGATTGTGGCTCTGAAAAGAGCCGTTTGTTTGGTGTTTGGCGTCCTCAACCCTTCAATAGTTTGTCCAATATCCATTGTTGTCGATTACGGCCGATAATCGATTGGGAATGGATCGTCGAAGACTTGAGAAATATTCCGGGCTGCTTCTCAAATCTTCCCATACACTTTGGACGTGAGCAAGCAGAGTTGCTCGCGTTCTCTCGTGGCCAGGAACCCACCTTCTCCCCATTTCACTCCACACGTTCTCAATTAAATTGAGGTCTGGAGACTTCGCTGGCCAATCGAGGAGATGAATTTCCGGATGCTGCGCGAACCATTGCCGCACAATGAAAGATGTGTGCACTGCACTGTTATCTTGCACGAGGCGGATGACCGGTACCTCCTCAGCCGGGAAAAGTGCTCTCACGCTTGGCAAGAACACATTTTCCAGGATATTTACATAAGCTGGACCATCCATTCTCGGGGGTATCTCGATTAATTCTCCCGGCCCAAACGCGCTAATCCAACCCCACATCCCACATGTAATACGCCCACTACGGTCAATGGGGACCACGTATCGGGGATCAAGTCGCTGGCCTGGAGGCCGCCACACATAAGGTGTCCTGTCAACAGACGAACAGAAAACTTTTTCGTCTAACCAAATGGTGGTATCCCAACATTCCGCAGAGGTTGTAAGGTGTTCCAATGCGAAACCAACACGATTATCGCAGTGGTTTTGCCTCTACCGGGGGGGGGGGGGGTGAATGGATTTTCCACTATTCGTCGGACCAGTTCGGCGTCTTCATCAGGAGTGGTTTTCCGGTGACGTCCGGCCTCACTCTCGCTCACCGTAGCCGGTAATCCATTTTCTTGGAACTTCCTAATCCAGAATCTCACGGTTTTAATGCTTGTTTTGTGTCCTAGTGTACACTAGGCGGCAAAATCGGCTTCCCTCCGGAAATTTGGCAACGTTGCATGTCGGGTCCCCCTGTGTCGAAGAACCACTGAGTTATTCCTAATGACAATGGTGACAATTTTACGAAGAGAAGCCGATTCTGCCGCCTAGTGTACACTAGGCGGCAAAATCGGCTTCCCTCCGGAAATTTGGCAACGTTGCATGTCGGGTCCCCCTGTGTCGAAGAACCACTGAGTTATTCCTAATGACAATGGTGACAATTTTACAAGTTGTTATTTAGTTTGCTAAAATGAATTTTGCTTGATGAAACATTACGCGTAAGAGGATAATGGGCTCAATTTCTCATCTATTTGGTAAAGAAGTAGCATGTATCGTAGGTAGAAAGTTTTTAGACTGCGAGGCCGAAGTCTAGGTAAACGCACGAAATCCCCATATCGGTGTTCCTGCACGGGAAGGCAAGGGAAGACGTTCTGCCCGCCGGGCCCCCAGGTAACCGCCGTCCGCATAAGACCCTCTCACTTGCACATAAAGCCCTGTCCTTGTTTAGCACCATCCCTGTCTACCGCATGCTCTCCGTCACTCCCGTACAGCGAATTGGCGCTAAGAGGCTAGTTATTTCTTACGAAGGAGCAATATCGATGGTCCTCACTGTCGATAGCTTATTTTCACTATCAATAGTTATCGGTATTAAAAATCGTGGGTTGATATCCGTGCAATTCTGATTGCTTCGCTTAAGAACTGCTGCTAAAGCTGATAAAGCATTAAATTTAATGCTAAAGCTGATAAAGCATTAAATTTAATGCTAAAGCTGATAAAGCATTAAATTTATCATTAACATTAATGCTTTATCAGCTTTAACATTAAATTTAATGTTTTATCAGCTCTATACCTCGTCTGTGGCAGTGCCCTCACCATGTTCATGAAATACTGTAGAATGTTAGCGAATAGAAATAGCCAACCCTGGTGAGCTCAATTGCAATCGAATCTCGATCGGCTACAATCGTTTGAGCCGTCTGTACTTGGCGTAATTTTTTTACTATTTTGAAGTTTTTTATGGGGATCTTACTTCTTTTTACAAAGATAATTTACATAGTAGGGAATGACTTCAAATAATTTTTAATAATATATAAATTGCAAAGGTTCATCATCAACAGCCATGAACAGTCTTATGAGGAGGCTGAATTAAGGATAAATTCTACGTAATCGAAACTACGCACACCTGCAATGCTTCAAAACGATTGAATAGGTGGAATTGGTTTAAATTTGAGTTTTTGGATATGAACGAAACGTACAAGAAGCAAACGCGGGATCGAAGCTGAATAAAATCGTTTAATTAATATAATATATGTCACAATAAATTTTTTTCTCTGACGTAGATCACACTACACCATTTTCAGCTTCGATTATCTGTAAATATATAAAATTCACATTTTTTAGTTACAACTTAACCCTTTAAGGCCCAGACACTTTTCTCGGCGGAAAAAACTGATTTCTTGCGATTAGTTAACTGAAAAATGGTCCCAATACATGTACTTCATCGTTGTTTTCCTTAAAACGCCAGTCGAAATATGTTTTTCTCGATGTGACGTATACGTCAAACTGGGCGTGTACGGATTATAAAAGCGATTTATTTTTCATAAATCAAACTTTACAAGCATTATTCTGTTAGTATAACAATTCATTTATACGTATCTCCCAAATAAAATGTAAAAAAAATAATTCTACTCTCAACTGTTTAAAGAAAACAAGAGCAACGTTTCAGGTTATCGAAAAATGTCCAACATGCATTGGCCAGAAACGTTTCCATGGTTACTGTAAACATTATTTACAGCGGTATACCCATCAGTGGCTTGCATCTCGGAGACATTTAGAGAACTGAACCGTTTTGGGACTCAAAATTATCGCCTAACGATTTTTTTATACGTTTGAAAATGATGTGACGTATACGTCACACTGGGCGCTAAAGGGTTAACGTAAAACTTATTATATAGAAATAGAGGGTCCCTTTGCTATAGTAAGTGTAGAGACTACAAAATGTGTCCAAAGGAGATGAGAGTGTATAGCAGAAAGTCTTGTTACAGGAAATTTAAATGCTAATGGTAATTCAGTGAAAATGAAAGAAGAGATCTGTTACGTCCCGAAACTTCAAAATTTTTAAAAATCAAGTTTAGTTGCGTTTTTCTCTGTTAGTGGGCGGAGTGCTTCGACAACGCTTAGCGTTCTGGGAAATCCCTAATCGAGCGCACTTCTGTTTACTGTATTTTATCTGAAAACGGATACTCGGTACTCGGACCGTCGCGTCGTCGTCGCGACGACGTTTGGTCGCTACGCCGTACCCTGAACGTGGGACTGTGCTGAGGCATCAGCGTGGTTCTCAGTAGTTCGTTCAAAAATAAGCAGTGGTTCGCATACCTCGCGACATTGATTAAATGTAAGCGGCGGGGGTGCGTCTTGACAATGCATCTAGCATTCTGGTGAAACCTCATCGAGCGCATTTCCGACCGTCGAATCGTCGCATCAATGTAAAGGAGTGATCTGAGTGCGAGAATGCGTGAGTACGAGAGTACCCTGTTTGGCGCCGGTAGCGCACAAGTATGAAGTATAAAAGGATGAAGGGGAGAACACCTAATGACTGTTGCTGGGGCACGATTGGGATTGCAGCGTCAGCTTATCTCGGAGCGGTCCTTCGCGGCTGGAGGCGCCCGAGGGCGCGTAGCCGGATGACTCTTTGTCGTACAGTCGCGGAGAGCGTGACGAGTGTCCGTGGATAGTAATTTCTTTTCCTTAACTTAAATTCTATTTCGAGCCAGAGATTCATAAATTTTAGTGAATGGACTCATCTTTCCACGTTAAATGTTTTCTAAATTCAATCGTTTTCTCAATTTTATAAATCTGCGTTTCATATTCATTAAATATTTTCGTTTAACAAATACGTTACGCTATAAAAACAGTTGCGACGAAATCAACCTTCAGGTAGATCTCAAATCTATTTTGTGTTTGCTTATTATTAATTACCGCTATTGTATTAATCATATATTAGTGAGTGAGTGTGATTTCTTTCTTCCCAGGCACGGAAAGGAATTCCATTGAGTATTGTTCAAAGACAAACAGCCAAAATTTATACGTTTTAAAAAAATTATACCGATAAAGTGGGTGAGTTGCGCATTCTATCTTTAAATATTGTTATTCGGAATTGATCGGCAAGCGTCGTCTCATGTAAAGAGATTAATTTCATGTATTTTATTCGATCATTGTGCATGCAGATGTAACGGAGAGTCAATATTGGTTTTAACCGGTATTTTGGGATTTTCCCTTGGCTCCCCAGCCGCTCTAGCTAAATTAGTAAAGAATAAAAGGAAAAACATTCACATTTGAACCTTACATCTGAGCAAAAGTTAGTTACTGTTAAACCTTCCGTAACATGGATATCCATCCCTAACAATAACTCAGTGCGGGCCTGTATAGGACGAGATCTTTAATTCCCGATACCAAACAAAATTCTCTAAATTATTAACTAATAAATTGTACTGTAACGCGCGTAACATTCTTCCGATTAGACCGACTAGATACTAATTACTCGGACTCCACGCTTACCACGTAACCGCGTTACAGATCCAATACTTTTTAACGCACACTTTATTGGTGTTGGTATAAAATTAATTTAGTATGTTTATTGGTGAATTTAAATATTGTTAATGGGAAACTAATAAAATTAATGAATAGCGTGGGAACTACTGTGGATTTTAATAAAGTATTATCAATATTTCATTCTCAAAAGTTTGGACAGTATCATGCGAGATGCGTTTTCAGCGTACTTTCTTCACTAATGTGATTTACTTTACATCGCAAGCAGTACACCACAATTTTCTTAATTCTTAATGCTATGTTAATATGACAAATTTTGTCGATTTACCTTATTTGACAAATTTCTCAATACTTGTGCGAAACAAGATGCTTCTCTGTCTACCTAACCTTCTCCGGACAACCTCCAAGCCTGTGCGTCCCCTTCATTTCTATGTAAGTCTCTGCGTCCCGTTCATTTCTATCCAAGCCTATGCGTCCCCTTCATTTCTACAGGGTGTCCGCGGGAACACTGGACAGCGCGATTACTCCTAAAGTATTGGACGTAAAAATATGAAAAAAATATGGAATGCATGGTTCGAGGGGGCCAACTTATTAGCCTGAACGAATTTTTTTTTCGATTATTATTATAAAAGATACGATGGTCAAGTTCGGTTATTCAAATGGAACTCTTTTTTTTTGAAGACCTAAGTTGATAGTGCGTTCCAAGGCAAATTCAATAAGCATCAATGTATACACTTTATTTCCACTGGTTTTTGAGATATTGCGCTTGCAAATTTACTGATTTTCACTGCAAGAAAACCCTCTGGAATAGCAAGGACCAAGGGCGGTCTTGCTGGCGTCACGGGTGGCATTGCCCGTTGAAACAGATACCTACCTGCCAAAGGTCTCCGCCAGAAATGGCAGGCCCAAAGGCTGGACAATTCTTTTCCGTCAAAAATGCTACTTAGGCAGGTCGATCTTTGATATCGAGAAGCGCCCCGTTACTTTTATTTCGCACTTGCTTCTACGCTCGGATGGCCGGTTCTTTTGGGAGGGATGCAAGTTGAATTGGTTAGGTTAGGAGGAGTGAAAGTTGCTTGACAAAATTTCAACCATAGGGAGCAGATTGTATTAGAACCAATCGGATTTGCATCCCTCACAAACGGCTGCTAGAGAGCAAGAGGCCCTCATCACAGCAATACCTCCTCCCCAATGCCCACCTTCTCTCGCACGGATACGTTCACGCATGCTTTTGTTTTGATGTCGAATCTCGTTTTTATACTCGGGAGGACCACGTATCGACAGCGGGCTACCCAGTTATTGAATTCAGGAGACGATAGAAACACTTTATTACAAAACACACATGTACTATAATTAAAGTAAATCGTATTCCTCTCGGGCAGGAGCACTGATAATGATCGAATTTGCGCCCCACTTCGCGCAGACCGATTACACGGAGGGTAGTCGGATCACACACTGCACGAATGATAGAAGGGTAATTCTGGAGCAATGCCCGTCAAGGAGATGCAGCTTGGTACCCCGTGGCGAGGACAGACCTTCGCAGTGCCTCTACCGATGTTTATGGCGTTTTTGCGGAAAAAGGTATGAATCCTGGGCCGAACGTAGCGAATTGAGGTCGAGCCCCCGCAGTCGAGGGTGAAATATCCATTACAGCGTATTAAGGGGTAACACCACTGTAACAGCTTGAAAAAGGGCGTTTTTCTGGCAATTTTTCTTCGATGGAAGGAAAGGTGATAGAATAACAATACTGGAGGAAGTTATTAAGCATATATTATGTTATTAAAAAAAAAATGGTTCTTGAAAAATATAAAAAAATGGCGGCACTGAAGCCATTCTCGTGAATCATGTTGAAATTTTAGTGCTCTGCGGTACGCAGTGTAGCTGGTGCAAATTTGAATCTAGAAAATGGAAAAAAATATCTCTCAAATCTACAGGTTTATAGCTAGAGAAATACGTAAGGGATTTTAAAAATATCGATTTTTGTGTGATTGGTGAGTATTTGAATAAAAAACATTCAATTTTCTTTAAAAAGAGGGCAATCATTTGTTAATAAGTAATGTTTAAATTAACTTATCGAAAATCCCGTACGTATTTCTCTTC
The DNA here is from genome assembly GCA_963855975.1 of Andrena chrysosceles. Lineage (NCBI taxonomy): Eukaryota > Metazoa > Arthropoda > Insecta > Hymenoptera > Andrenidae > Andrena > Andrena chrysosceles. The sequence goes on along the minus strand of OY979767.1, from coordinate 58,513,155 downwards.
AAAATGTTATTTTAAAGATATAGTTAAAATTTCGAATGAAAAGAATGAAAATTGTTGGAGTTATGCTGCGTGCCGAGAGAAAAATCGTGTTTCGAGAAAAACGCGTTTAATGTTTTGAAATGTGTTATACACATGAAGAAATGAAAAATTCGACTGTTTACAAATTTTTACCGTTAATCTGCTATCCCAGGACCATAAAGCTGCCCTTCTATATTGAAATATTCTTCCTCATTCTCTTTCCTCGAAGATTTTAATGCTGATCGGGCCTCTTTTGCCGCATCTGTCAAAGAGAGCTCGGCGTGGTTGATCCGCTTAGCATCGGCTTCGAGACAAAAATTGTACGATTGGACACCAATATCCATCTCCAAAGCTTTCACAATTTGTAGAATACTTGTCAGGCCATCATTAAAATTGCACACAGCAATATCAGTGGCTATATTTAAGACTTTTTTGCCGCTTGAATAAGATTTTGGAGCCAAATTCCAAACGGTAGCATTAAAGCTTTCGTTGCTATTTTGGGTGTATCCTCCCAAGCAACGATTTAGCAAATCGTCTCGGGTGTACGGGATTCCAGCCGTTCACTGCTCACACAGTCCATCACTATCATAAACCGTGCGAAAGCAAAATAGCGGAGGGACTAATTGCCTTCGACGACCCTAAAAAATACGTTGCCGCTAACATACTTTTATTTGGAAATGCTTCTAACTGAACATAAAAACTTTCTAACAACATCCGTTGTGTATTAGAGAAGTTAGAAATCAAAAGGTAGGACATTAGGTTGTACCTTCCCAGCAGGGATTAATTTAACGCCGGTAGTCGTTTCGGAGCAGTGCGATGCGCTTGGGGAATTGCTCGAAATTTTAAGGAAACAAATTAGTTTCAAGTAATACAGTTTTTGCCCCATATTCTAAAGGGTTCAAAGCATCTCTTAAGCCAATAAAAAAAAATCAATTTTCCGAAAAATTTACAGTGGTGTTACCCCTTAAGGCTGCCGTCTCAGCGGGCCTTGAATGTGTGCGTACGCTCACACAGGCTAGGAAAAGCGTGTACGTATACGCGTGTAGTAAACAAACCGTAAATTACAACTTTCGTTCTGGAATCGACCAGAAGGAAGCTTTTGCGGGTACAGTTGCGTGCAGTAGACACCTGTGCAGGGTGGTCTGGTGCATTTGAATGCTAATAACCACTGTACGTTGAAATAATAATGAATTTATGACTCGAAAAGTGAGAATGAGGCTCGAGTACACCATTAGCGCCACCAACGGAGAAGCCTTGAACCTTCATTCTGTCATTTTTCGAGTCATAAATTCATTATTATTTTAACGTACGGAGGTAATTAGCATTCAAACGCACCAGACCACCCTGCACAGATGTCTACTGAAGGCAACTGTACCCGCAAAAACTACCTTCTGGCCGATTCCAGGACGAAAGTTGTAATTTACGGTTTGTTTACTACACGCGTATACGTACACGCTTTTCCTAGCTTGTGTGAGCGTACGCACACATTCAAGGCCCGCTGAGACGGCAGCCTTAAGAAATTCTTTTCTTCAACGTATCGAGAGGGAAGTGACGCGAATGGATTCCTTATGTTTTTCTGACGAAAATCATACCAAATATCATACAAATCGGACTACTTTGACACAAGCTATTTGTATTCCTTATGTAAAAGTTGTCCGATTTACACGACATTTGTAATGATTTTCATCAGAAAACCCAAAGGAATCCATCGGCGACACTTCCATATCCATACAATAAAGAATAAAGAATTATTTTATTTCCTAAACAAATACAGGGTAATTCTGGAGATACGCCCGTCACAACGTGGCGGGGACAACACCCCGCAGTGCCCATCGAATTTTATGGCTTTCGATCCTCGAAGGGTTTGGAATATCATTAAGAAGTGAGAAATGTTCAGGATTTCAAATGTTTGCTTCTTTGCTTCATCGTAACGAAGGGGAAAGTGATGCCAATGGATTGCTGGCGTTCCATCGATTAAAATCATACCAAATTTCATGTAAATCGAACTATTTTTAACCAAGTCAAGTCAGCTTGAATTGATATAAATCGATTTTCCATGGAATTTCCTTCATTATGGTCCGAATTACGTCGTTCGTGGTGTCAGTTTCATCGGCGAAACATAAGGAATCGATGTGTGTCGGTTTCGCAAAGATCTGATGTGAAATGCGCAAGTCGAAGATTTCTCACTTCTTAATAGGCATCCGAACCCCTTTGATGGTCGAAAGCCATAAAAATCGGGTGAGGCACTGAGAAGGTTTGTCCTCGCCACAGGGTACCACGCCGCATCTCCTTGACGGGCGTTGCTCCAGAATTGCCTTCTATCTGTTTAAGAAATAAAATAATTCTTTATTCTTTATCGTATGGATATGGAAGTGTCGCCGATAGATTCCTTGGGGATTTCCGATGACAATCATGCCAAATGTCGTGTAAATCGGATAACTTTTACATAAGGAATACAAATAGCTTGTGTCAAAATAGTTCGATTTACATGAAATTTGGTATGATTTTAATCGATGGAACGCCAGGAATCCATTGGCATCACTTTCCCCTTCGATACGATGAAGAAAAGAAGCAAACATTTGAAATCCTGAACATTTCTCACTTCTTAATGATATTCCAAACCCTTCGAGGGTCGAAAGCCATAAAATTCGATGGGCACTGCGGGGTGTTGTCCTCGCCACGAGGCGACGGGCGTACCTCCAGAATTACCCTGTATTTGTTTAGGAAATAAAATAATTCTTTATTCTTTATCGTATGGATATTGAAGTATCGCCGATGGATTCCTTTGGGTTTTCTGATGAAAATCATTACAAATGTCGTGTAAATCGGACAACTTTTACATAAGGAATACAAATAGCTTGTGTCAAAGTAGTCCGATTTGTATGATACTTGGTATGATTTTCGTCAGAAAAACATAAGGAATCCATTCGCGTCACTTCCCTCTCGATACGTTGAAGAAAAGAATTTCTTAATACGCTGTAATGGCTATTTCACCCTCGACTGTGGGGGCTCGACCTCAATTCGCTACGTTCGGCCCAGGATTCATACCTTTTTCCGCAAAAACGCCATAAACATCGGTAGAGGCACTGCGAAGGTCTGTCCTCGCCACGGGGTACCAAGCTGCATCTCCTTGACGGGCATTGCTCCAGAATTACCCTTCTATCATTCGTGCAGTGTGTGATCCGACTACCCTCCGTGTAATCGGTCTGCGCGAAGTGGGGCGCAAATTCGATCATTATCAGTGCTCCTGCCCGAGAGGAATACGATTTACTTTAATTATAGTACATGTGTGTTTTGTAATAAAGTGTTTCTATCGTCTCCTGAATTCAATAACTGGGTAGCCCGCTGTCGATACGTGGTCCTCCCGAGTATAAAAACGAGATTCGACATCAAAACAAAAGCATGCGTGAACGTATCCGTGCGAGAGAAGGTGGGCATTGGGGAGGAGGTATTGCTGTGATGAGGGCCTCTTGCTCTCTAGCAGCCGTTTGTGAGGGATGCAAATCCGATTGGTTCTAATACAATCTGCTCCCTATGGTTGAAATTTTGTCAAGCAACTTTCACTCCTCCTAACCTAACCAATTCAACTTGCATCCCTCCCAAAAGAACCGGCCATCCGAGCGTAGAAGCAAGTGCGAAATAAAAGTAACGGGGCGCTTCTCGATATCGAAGATCGACCTGCCTAAGTAGCATTTTTGACGGAAAAGAATTGTCCAGCCTTTGGGCCTGCCATTTCTGGCGGAGACCTTTGGCAGGTAGGTATCTGTTTCAACGGGCAATGCCACCCGTGACGCCAGCAAGACCGCCCTTGGTCCTTGCTATTCCAGAGGGTTTTCTTGCAGTGAAAATCAGTAAATTTGCAAGCGCAATATCTCAAAAACCAGTGGAAATAAAGTGTATACATTGATGCATATTGAATTTGTCTTGGAACGCACTATCAACTCAGGTCTTCAAAAAAAAGAGTTCCATTTGAAAAACCGAACTTGACCATCGTATCTTTTATAATAATAATCGGAAAAAAAATTCGTTCGGGCTAATAAGTTGGCCCCCTCGAACCATGCATTCCATACTTTTTTCATATTTTTACGTCCAATACTTTAGGAGAAATCGCACTGTCCAGTGTTTCCGCGGACACCCTGTATAAGCTTTACATAAAAACTCTAAATTAAAACTAGTTTGCTGGTATAAATATTGTTAGAATATAAGGTAAATTCACATATAAGCTATATATATATATATATATATATATATATGCTTGCGTGAGTGAGAGGAAGTAGTGAGGCGCGCACGAATAGGAGAGGGGACAAAAAGAACTCGCACGCCGTAGAGAGCAGATGTACAAAGTGAACAGTATTGTAATCTTAAATAATAAGAACAATCTTAAGAAATTAAGAAGAGTAAGTAAATATAAAGTGCAATTATTTACTGTCCTACCAAGGAATAAATATATTTATGAGATTTATTTAAACAAATATATCTGACAATTTAAATGCAATTTGTTACAATATATTATTGTGTACATTTTCAGAAACATGTGCGAAATAAGATGCTTCTCTGTCGAATCGAACCTTCTCCGGACAACTTCTAAGTCTGCGACTCTACATAAAAAGTCTATTAAAAAATTTTGGCGACTTACCTTGTTAATTGAGACAATAATTCAGTGTCCTAATGTGGTGTAAAAACTCGTGATATTTCATATTTGAATTTGGACAACTTACCTTATTTGACACTTCGTAGGTTATAAGTGACTAACGCTTGGCAGGTTATAATTCAATAGTATACACCCTGATAACCAGATGTATGCGATCTGACGTCAGATTGGCAGCAGGGTCTGCCGTGAGAGCGCAGAGCCTGACGTCAGATCCGTAGTCATCTATGTCCGCATTAGGATACGTTCTGAGGTACAGAGCCTGACATCAGGACCCTGACGTCAGATGGGCAGCAGATTCGCATCAGATCCTGCCGTTCGCCTGACACGTATAACAGCGCCATCTGAGGGCCAGAATTACCAAACTATTCCATACGCGTGACGCCACACGGCTGTCCCTACCCTTACATAACCATCAAGCAAATTCTACAGTTTATTAAATAATTAATGCTACTTACTTCAAAAAGTATTTATTCTTTTTTTATTAATATACATGATCGGTGATTACAATTGTTACAAAATAATATAAGTAACGCATATAAATCCAAAGAGGGACTTTCAACATTTAAATTTACAAATCCACGTCCCGTAACCACTGGTACCTAGTAGGGGCGATATCAGAAAATTTCATTTAATATTATCGACTTCTTTTTTGTGTAAAAGCATCATGTTTCCTGTTGTGTTAGCGCTGAAAACAAACACAATATTAGTATAAAATTAAACGTAACGTATGGATAAACAGGATACATGCCATACTTACTTCAACTTCATCTCCGCACAGTACACACGCTAGGCGATCATGCATGCTCCTGCGAACATTAACATTTATAAGAAAACATATGTTAAATTATTATCTACTAAACAAGACGCCAAACATTCGCATGTCGCGCGTAACCCTACTTTTCTATCTTGCAGATAATAATGTAAATCTCGATTTCCGCGGCGTAGATAATTGGAAATTATTCAATTCCATAATGACGTTTACCTTCTCGATACGTCGAGATGATTTGTCTGGATATTGTTGCTTAGAATCGCGTGGAATAAGTATTCTTCGAGCGTATGTACGACTTCAACCAGAATAGATACCACTTATATGGAAACTTCTAACGAACCCCCACTCATTTTCGGGACTATATAAACCCTTTGGTTTCAACCCTCGTCGGTTAAAAGCTATAGAGTCACGCGTAAAGTCACGTCGTGTCACGCTCGTACAGAGTTGGTTATATTCAGTAAGATCGGGTTCGAATCCCCATCGGAATCATAGTTAACCTCATAGAATCAGCGAGTTCGGTTTATATTCTATTTGGCACTTTGAAATAGCCACTCGTACGCCTCGCATCGCCAGTGCGTCAACACCGTGCAATTAGTGGTAAGATACACATTTTACTTAATTATTACTCGCGACACTTACATTTGTACTATAATTGACTATTCAATATACTTATGGTGTTCACGTGTAAATCGAGTCGATTACGTTAAATCCATCTTTTACCCAGCGATCCTTATAATATTAGTAGCACTCACCCACCGATACAACTTTACCGCTCGAGTTGTATCAAATATTAATTAAGAGTTACGAGGCATTGCTAACATTTCCCGCGACTCCCTGATTTCGCATTAGATTCGTTCGCAACCCTTACCAAAACAAGTCATCTTCTCCAACCCAGTGGCTCCCCGATTTCGCATCGGGTTCGTCCACGAAAACTCATCCTTCCTACGGCTCCCTGATTTTGCATCAGGTTCGTCCGTATCCTACAGCTCTCTGATTTCGCATCAGGTTCGTCTGTAAGTCTACCAACTTCCGAACAGCTCCCTGGTTTCGCACCAGGTTCGTCTGTGAACTTCATCCTAGTGACTCCCCGATTTCGCATCGGGTTCGTTCACGACGTTTTACCCTCCTGCGGCTCCTTGATTTCGCATCAGGTTCGTCCGCGTGTGACTCCATTCCTAGAGGCTCCCTGATTTCCCATCAGGTTCGTCCTCGCCTTCAATAATCCTAGCGGCTCCCTGATTTCGCATCAGGTTCGTCCGCGCACCTAACTAACAAATTCATAAACCGTATTCCTTGGGAAATACCCTTCTCGCCGGCATCTCGCGTTACCGCAGCCCCGGCTCGTAACAGAACTGGTGACAGCGGTGGGATGCTACTGCATTAGAATCGCCGTAAAATTTGGGTTTTTAAATATTTTAAAATCGCTCGTAATTTATTATTGACAATATACTAGTTTTCGCTAGTCAAGTCACCTAAGAAATTCTTAAAAATGACAAGCGCACAGGCTAACGTCTCTTCTAACGACATTATGAACCTGACAGTTTCAATTGCAAACTCAATGTCACTCTTGACGCAACGGACATGTATACAGAACATTACTATGTCAATTCCAACCTTCGATGGTGAAAGTCCACCCTTGACGCGCTTTGCACAAAATGTGGAAGACGGGTTAACTTTGATTCCTGAGGGTACGGAAGCTGAGTATCTTGCGATAATATTAACGAAACTGATCGGTCCGGCACGCAGGTGCACGTTAGAGCATAAATTCGATTCTGTTAAGAAATTAGTTCAACATCTGAAAAAGAGATTCGCACCGGGAAGAAGTTTGTCATATTTTCAAGTCAAAATCGCGAAACTAAGCATTCGCGAAAGAGAAAGTCTGCGACAGTACGTCGACAGAACTAGCCATCTCGTTTATTGTGCGCGCGGAGCTATTCGGGAAAGGTATCTGGATCACGCTGAAGATTTCGTCAAAGAAATGGAAAAGGACGTTAAAGAAAACTTCATCGATGGTTTACCGCATCGAATTTCCCGGAAAGTGTCGGCTCAGACTCAAGACATCAAAACACTTGAAGAAGCTTACGACGCCGTGCTACAGATAGATAGAAAATTAAGAAATCGGCGACAGTCGCCCCGTAATGAATCACCCTCTAGGTGGTCTCGCCGAGACCATTACGCCGAAGATACACGACCGTGAAGTGTCGTACCCACTTTCTCCGAGTAGATACGACCAAAACAGGGATCGGTATACAAGAACATCTGGTTTTGAAGAGGAACGAGAAGGACGGACACGCACGACGGTCTGGACCTTGCGTCACCGGAGCCCCTCGAAATCCCCTTCTTATCGCTCCGACTCATCGTACGCAGATGACGGAGAAAAACATTATTCTATTTTAAAAAATCTCGACAATTAAGTGCAAGCCGAGTTTATATTGCTGGCATTGCGGTACTGCCGGACATGACGGAAAATCCTGTAGGAAACAACCGTGTAGTTCGAGATATCAACGAGACTCGCGAGATTCGTCCGTCGAATCAAACAAGTCTTTAAACTTCAATCGCGCTCAACGTATAGGCGACACGATGAGCGGAAACAAAGAAGCTCGCCAAAGGACAGTCCGCTTCGAAGAGGAACCCTCATCAAGGAAGCACCTGTCCCACGGGTCAACATCAAGGTTCCTGAACTGGAGTCAGGAACGGGAGAATTCTTAATCGATGGTGGAGCATCCGTTAATTTGGTAGTAATTAATGCCTTGGGAGAAAAAGCAACGATAAACTCTCGGGAAGAAATCGAGTTAACCGGAATTACTACTAATCCAATTCATACTTTAGGAACAACAATTCTTCAAATCCACGAAGCTCCCGCACTTTTCTATGTGGTAAAAAAGCTTGCAATAGAAGCAGACGGACTTATAGGAAGCCCATTTCTAAAACAGGAGGAGGCCAAAATTTCCTATTATCATGGGACTTTGGTGTTAAAGAACAAACCAACCCGACCTATACGTTTTTCAAATTATCAAGACCTATCTCAAACGAAAGAACTACCAGGATCGACCAAATATCGTATCGAACCCAGGACGTCGCAACAGATTGCTATAACAATAGCAAACCCCAGGATTAAGGAAGGATATTTACCACGTATCAAGACCCTCGATTATCTTTACATAGGGGAAGCCGTTTGGAAGGAATAATAAAGGAAAGTGCTACGTTATGGCAACAAATACCAGCGATGTACCCGTAGACGTAGAGATAGAATCACAAACATTGGAGCCGTTTGAAATCTTCGGTTCATCAGACGAAGATTTTTACCCAGCTGTAGAACATCCGTCACAATTCAAAACTAAGCAAGATAGAATACAAAAAATTTTAGAAGCTCTAAACACAAAACATTTGAACAAGGAGGAATTAAATTTCGTTACCAACTTAGTTAGAGATTTTCCAGACCGATTTTATCTTCCTGGAGATAAACTTGGGAAGGCTCGCGACTTTAAACACTCAATCCATACATCCAACGATATTCCAATCAACACAAGACAATATCGCTACCCCCTCATACATCAAAAGGAAATTCAAAAACAAATCAGCGCGTTACTATCAAATGGTATAATTACGCCTTCAAAATCTCCATACAATTCACCTTTATGGATCGTCCCGAAGAAAGAAGACGAAAACGGAGTGAAACGTTAGTAGTATAGTTATGACAGTTCTAACCCAAATTTGAGTTTGAAGGCCATTTCCCCCACCCCTCCCCCTCCCATCAAACTCAAATTTGAGTTTCAAGGTCGGCGGAAAAATTCCCCGCGGGCAGCGCGCGAGCGGCGGGCGGCGCGTGGCCGGGCGGATGACGTCATCGAGATCGGGCAGCGGCGGATGATGTCATCGAGATGGCTGAGTGGTGGGGGTTATAGCGCGAGACCAGATATCGAATCAATCGATACCGAACCGATACCGAATCCGCATCGAGGGAACCGCGGGTGAATTGCTGCTACTATCGGGCGTGGTATCGCCACAGTCGGTAAGGAAGGAAATATTAATTTAAGATATTAATATAAATGAAAAAACAGAATCTCGGGCGACGGGGCTCGAACCCAAGACCTCCGCGGTACGAGTCAGCCGCCTAACCAACTCCCCCAACGCCGACGCTGTAACATTAGTCTTTAATAAATGGTACATATACAGAGCGTCACCAAGCATAATACATTATTTTTTCATCGGACGATGTCGGGCAATGTCGGGAAAGATCGGCGTTTTTACACACCGCGTCTTCGGATGGATGGGAAAGAGAGAGAGAACATGCATTCTAAAGCTTAAATTCGAGGGAGGGAAGAAGACAATAGAATAGCGTCTGAGAGCACGGCTTAAATAGAGGCGCAATTGCCTCCCCCACCACAGCATTTTATTTTAAAACTACCAATTTTTCCATAATGTGTTTCAATCTTAACGTAGCATGTAACTTGAGTCCCACCCTCAAGGATAAAAGTCTCGACACGCGCCGATTGTAATATAATACCTGTGGAAGCGTCAAATCTTAGAATTATGCGGTGTCAGCAGAAACTGCATCGGATGATTTTGCGCGCTAATTTGCCATACGTGTGAATCATAGAAAGAATTATGCAGTATCAGCAGAAATTGCATAGAACCATGTTTGGACCAATCGGCTTTTTACATGCAATCTTTTGGGGGGAGGGGGTACACCAAAAGAGTTAAACATACGCGTGAATCATAGACAGAATTATGCTGTATCAGCACAAATTGCATTGTTTGGACCAATCGGCTTTTTACATGCAATCTTTTGGGGGGAGGGGGAACACCAAAAGAGATAGACAGAGATATCAAATCGTGGTATCAGTCATAAAAGCGCACTCCAAACTGCACAAAGCCTCAAATCGTTGCAACGTGTTGCGTGGAAAAGACATTACATATACATTCCATTTACGACCATGGGAGAATTCGCGCAAGTAATCCGCCAATTATTGGATCAATCCGCACGATTGATTTCACGGGAAGAATACCTCGCGTGGGAAGAACGGTGCAACGAGTGCATCGAATCTTTGGAAGAACACAGCCGAGCGAAACGCCCGCGATTATCAATCGATGTTCGGCAATCGCTGGTTGCTCGAATCGCGCAGCTCGAAGGATTGAAACATTCGTTGCGCGGACGTTTCGTGCATGATGGTGCAGGACATTCGAGTACGGGACTTTTGTGGCGCGAAATAGACGCTGCGTTCGATAGCCGCGTATTAACTGGTGCCGTGCTAAATTCGAATTACATCGAGCCGCGCAACTTCCTCCAGGATGCGGGGACCATTGTGTTGGAGCATGTGCGGGACACATTGAGGAAACATCGAAACCTCAAAGTGAACACTGTATTCAACGGTGAATTTGTGGCAGGTGACAAGCATGCATGTAAAAGCATCAACACCCGGAACTGCGAACTCTTCCGCACATCCGATCTACAGGAGTGGTACCAGAGATGCGTCATCGAACCCACCCTGGCATCGCTGGAAGAGTTCCAGGAACGCGACAGCGGATGGGCATTGACGAGAATCATGAATCTGACCATCAATGTCAACAAATACAATCCGTTGCGCGCGGGGTGTCATTTCAAGTTGCCGCGTGATTTATTGCTGAAGAAAGCGACCATTAGCGTACGATCCGAGGATAATGCATGCTTCGCGTGGGCAGTGGTCGCCGCTCTCCATCCCGCGGAAAGACATCCCGATCGCCCAAGTTCGTACCCCGACTATACATTGGTGCTAAATCTCCAAGGCATTGAGTTCCCAATGTCCCTGGAGCAAATTGGAAAATTTGAGCGACAGAACGACATCTCAATCAATGTGTACACCTTCGAGGCGGAGATGAAGAAGGGATCGACGGTCTTTCCGTTGCGCCTCACCAGCCAAAAGAGGGATCGACACGTCAACCTGCTCTACACGCCGAATCAAGAACACGGCGATGTAGGGCACTTTATACTGATCAAGAACTTGTCCCGGCTGGTGAGCACCCAGTTGAGCAGGCATGATGGAAAGAAATTCATCTGCGATCGGTACGTATAGAAAATTTATGAAATGTTGAAATATCTCATGAAACAAATTAAATAAAAAAATTTTTTGGGTTTACAGGTGCATGCACTACTTCGGATCCACCGCGAAGTTGGAGGCCCATGCAGTGGACTGTGGGCAAATGAACGATTGCGCCATCCTGCTGCCCACCGAAGGCAAAAATCTCCTCAGCTTCAACAACCACTGCAGGAAGGAGCGACTTCCCTTCGTGGTGTACGCAGATCTGGAATGTGTGATTGAAAAAACAGAGGACAGTCACGGAATGGGTGATAAATTATGCGCGTATCAGCACCATAAAGTACACAGTATTGCATATTATATGCATTGTTCGTACGATACATCGCTGTCGACGTATCGATGTCGCCGCGACGCAGATTGCGTTTCATGGTTCATAGACGAATTGAAAAATTTCGCGAATTTTGTCAAACCCATTCTGGCCAGTAATGTTCCAATGCTGGATTTAACTCCCGAACAGTTGTCGACATTTCGCAATGCAACACACTGTCATATTTGCGAAAAACCATTCGAGGCTAGCGATGTACGAGTCCACGATCATTGCCATCTGTCCGGACGGTTTAGAGGCCCAGCACATACGGAATGCAATTTAAATTAAAAAAACGCGTTTTACATCCCCATAGTTTTCCACAATTTATCCGGCTATGATTCACATTTCATTATCGAGGAAATAGCTATCGCTTTCGAAGGTCACGTTGACGTATTACCCATAACTAAAGAAAAGTATATTTCTTTCACAAAAAATGTCGAAGATACGGCTGATTCAGACTCGCGAAATTGTATTAAATTGCGGTTCATCGATTCGTACAAATTTCTCAACGCCAGTCTCGACAAATTAGCATCCTTTCTTAGCACAGATAAATTAAAAATTTTACAATCCCAATTTGAAACATTATCCACCGAGGATTTCAATTTATTGACACGAAAGGGTGTCTTTCCGTACCTTGATTACCTTGAATACCTTGATTGCGAGGACAAGCTGCAGGACCCATGCTTACCGCCGCGCGAATCATTCTACAGTTCGTTAACGGGTGAGACTGTATCCGAGAGCGATTACGCGCACGCCGAGACTGTCTGGCAGCGTTTCGAGATTAGAACCTTGGGCGAATACAGCGACTTGTATTTGAAAACTGATGTCTTGTTATTGGCAGATATTTTTGAAAATTTTCGCGAAAGTTGTATCAAGAGTTACGGATTAGATTCAGCACATTATTATACTCTACCTGGTTTCACATGGGATGCAATGCTAAAACATACTAAAATTACATTCGAATTGCTCACAGACATCGATATGGTTATGTTTATCGAACGCGGTATACGTGGGGGTTTAAGTCAATGTTCCGGAAGATACGCACATGCCAATAACAAGTACATGTCATCTTACGACGCATCAGAAAAGTCATCATACTTGATGTACTTTGACGTGAACAATTTGTATGGATGGGCAATGTGTCAGCCCCTACCATACGCTAAATTTCAATGGGTTGAAGATGTTGCGAATTTTGACGTGTCTTCAATCCCGATCGATTCGCCCACGGGATACATTCTTGAGGTAGATCTGGAATATCCGCAACGTCTGCACGACGCTCATGCCGATCTACCGTTCTGCCCGACGCGTGCCAAACCACCTGGTAGCAAGCAGGACAAATTACTCGCGACGGTATACGATAAGCAGCGTTACGTTATCCATTATCGCAACCTGCAACAGTGCACGCGACACGGTCTTCGTATTACAAAGATACACCGCGTGCTTCAATTCGCTCAATCTCCCTGGCTCCGCGATTATATCGAACTCAATACACGGTTTAGAACAAGCGTGACAAACGACTTTGAAAAAAATTTGTACAAATTGATGAACAACGCGGTATTCGGTAAAACTATGGAAAATGTACGAAATCACGTGGATGTAAAACTTTTGGCACATTGGGAAGGGCGATATGGTGCGGAGGTAATGATCGCGAAACCGAATTTCCACAGCAGAAGTGTTTTTTCGGAAAATTTAATAGCTGTTGAATTGCGAAAACTCGAGGTGAAATTCAACAAGCCGATATATGTGGGTATGTGCATTCTGGACATATCAAAAATTTGTTTGTACGAATTTCACCACGAGTACATGTCGCCCAAGCATGGAAAAAATTGTAAAATTCTATATACCGACACAGATAGTCTCATTTATCACATTCAATGCGATGATATCTATGAGTCCATGAAACACAATATCGATAGATTCGACACGAGCGATTATCCTACCGACAATCCATATAATATGCCGCGCGTAAATAAGAAGGTTCCGGGGCTGATGAAGGATGAAAATAACGGTGCGGTAATGACCGAATTCGTAGGTCTTAGAGCGAAAATGTATGCACTTCGCGTAGACGGCAAAAAAGATACGAAAAAGGCGAAAGGCGTCAAGACCAACGTCATAGCCAGAACGATAACTTTCGACGACTACGCGCAATGTTTGCATAGGGAGATCGAAATGGTTCGCAGACAATCATGCATACGGTCTAAATTTCATAAAGTGTTCACCATTTCGGAATCTAAAATCGCTCTAAGCCCACACGATGACAAGCGGCATATCGTACCCAATTCGATCGACACTCTGCCTTGGGGTCATTATAATATCCCATTGTAAAATAGAAATTGTTATTATTGTATAATATAAAATTATTTGAGAAAGTATAAAAAATTATTATTGTGTTTATTCTATTTATTGTGTAAAATATAAATGGTGGAATTAATGTATAAAAAATTGTTCACACATATATATGTATCATTGTATTTATTGTACCATCTATTATTATTATGCTACAATACATTATTTTTATTTATCCAAGAATTGTGTGATTTATCAAATCCCAACCACTTGACGTACACCTTATCCCCCTTCCTACGTAAGACTTTTTCCACTAGATACACATCAGGATCGGTGACGCGTTGCAGCTCGTGTTCATAGAATCCTCCGGCAACAGGTTTTCCACAGGAATCGACCAGCAGATACGTTGCGGGATTAGTTGTCTGTACTTTGGCTATCTTGAACACCTCCGTTGTCCAATTCGGCGTATAGCCTTTATCGAATATGGTTTTAAATTTGCTCACGCGCACAAACTCGCCCAACTTGAATCTCGCTGGAGCAGCGATCTTTATGTTGCTGTACACGGTGGCTAGCAGCTTATCGGCGATCGCAGGGGTAACATCGCAAGGACGCATTCCGATGGTTCTATGTTTTCGTGCGTTATACTCTGCAAGTAGACTTGGTAGCGCATCGGTCCATCTATAGGTTCCATTGAGCGTAAACAGTTTCCACATATCGTTTTTCAAAGTTCGATTGAAACGTTCCACGACGGAGGCCTTCATCACAGAATACGTCGAATAATGATTAACGTTATGCTTTGCCAAGAGTTTCTGCACATCAGCGTTGTAAAATTCTTTTCCTTGATCGGTTTGCAAATTTTTCGGATATCGATCTCTAAATATCTTTGCAAACGCTTCAGTCACCTCAGCGCCACTTTTAGTCTTGAGCGGCAACGCCCATACATACTTGCTCAACACATCGATGACGGTGAGTATGTAGTGGTGACCCTGGTTGAATCGTGAGTATGGACGCATTTCTACAATGTCAGCTTGCCACAGATCATCGTATCCATGCACTATGACACGCCTCCGCGGAAAATGTCTTCGAGCTGGAGCATGCAATTCCTCAACGAGTTGTAGCTTCTTGTGGCCGTGGTTTTCTTTACTCTTGGATTTCGATAATGGCTGCATGTTTGATCGCAGAGGTGTCTTTGACACGAATGATGCGATAATTATCAGGCACGTTCATTAAGTGCTCCCAATCGGTCCAGGGGCAAGTTCATCCGCCTCGCATGATTCTCCTTCGCAGCGTTGCTGCGGGATAGAATTCGACGCCTGCGATATCTTTTGAACGCTGTTTTGCAGCGTCGGCATATCTCTTTGAAACGCGATCAGTTTCCTCTCTAATTCTTCCTGCCGCTCTCTCAAAAGTTTAATGTTCTTTTCCATGTATAGTTTATTGACGGCATCGGTGTCAGCCACCGGTTGAGCTACGCGTCGTATCTTGCATGATTTTGCATCAAAGTCGGCACCAACCACGCAAAGAGCGTTATCTCGCATGTAATTTCGAAGCAAACCACTCCATTTGTAATAGTCCATTCTAGCTGCTCCACTCTTCTCGAGCGATACCCCAAATTTGTTGATCGGCATCTCGATGCATACAGTGCACATCATTGGCGTGCGGCTTAATTTATATAATGAGGCCTACCTCGCGTAGTTCCTCGACAATCGATAGAATTTCGGGATCATGAGAGTTGTTACCCGCCTGACGTGACGCTTCCAGCAAACGCAATCGATCCACCAGCTCGTTGGGATCGTCCCAGTGTACGTAATCGATCTTGTTATCGTTTACCACCATGGCTCGTGGTGTCCTAAGACCTTTCCCTGCTTTATTGACTGATGTGCGTGGGATTAGCGGTGCAATTACATGTCTGTACTTGTATCCCTTGTTGCTCAATATGGGATTTTTAGCACCATGACCGCGTCTGTGGGCATTCGTCGCCAGCAGTATACTTTTGTATTTTTGTTTATCAGCATCCGTGTATATAGCATCATTGGGAATTCTCTTGAAAATCAGTTCGTAAAGACCGGATGTTCCTCCGTATCTTACACCATCTATGATTATATTATCATCCTTGTCTATATCGAAAGCCTTATCCCCAAGCATCGTTCCACTATTGCCAAAGTATACACCGTACACATAGTCCATTGTTGTATCCTTGTCACCACTTAGGATCGCGCTCATGTATTTTTGCCCCAGCGGACCGAAATGACTGCGAAACGTTTCTTGTCCCTCGGATGTTTGAAGTTGCTGTCTGATAGATGTTACAAACGACTCATTGGGACTAGTTTCAAAAACGTCGTCATCAATGGTTGCGAGCGATTGTACACTGGGAAATGTACTTATTGGTGTGTGAGGAACGGGAGACTCGTTTGATGTAGCATTCCGTCGTTTATGCTTCGATTGAACTGGTGTTGAGGTTATGGGTGAATATTCAGACGACATGTGCCGTTTCCTCTTTGTCTTGCGCGATGTGTTCCCTTTCGGATGGATTTTTTTAGGCGTTAATGTTTCATTCCCTTCAACGTCTATGCTCATCGGTGGTGATGTGCTAGCTTCTGTCGCTGAGGTATTTTCCACAATATGTTTTAAGGGTTCGACGATAGGTTTGAAGTATCTCTCCAACGCGACATCTTCCTCCATCTTGCCTGTCTTCAAAGCCTGATGTTTCTTGCGAATGGATTCGCTAGTTTTTGCAATTTCCTTCGCTATTCTCTCGCGATCCTTAATCTCCAGAGTATCGATATCAATCATCGTTGTACCGCTGACGTTGCTTTCCCACCGATGTGTTGATGACAATTGACCGTCTCGCGGTACGGCAAACTCGTTAAATCCCTTTCTGTAACGTCCATTGGACATCGCGCTATCCTTGTCTATTACCACGAAACCATACTCCCGTTGCCAACAATTACGACACAAAGCGCAGAAATCCTCGTAAGACATGTAAGTGTTTACGTGATCGTTGTACACATGTTTCAAGTTGGTACCATCCTGCTCAAACAGAATCAACAGATTGGCATTGTCGCGTATAAGATGTTTGGGTATCTTTGCATACGTCTGACAGAGATAGAAGCAGTCAACGTTTGAGTGGCGCCCCATTGCAAAGTATTCCCTTATCGTATCTTGCTTGTCGCATGCCACGTCATCAAAGATGAAAATAGAATTCGGAAGCGATTCGCACGGTGGGATGACGTCACTGTTATTCGAAAACGTAAAGTAGCCAATTTCATCTATCGGAGTCAATAAATTCTCCAAATACTGATATTTCGGCTGTTGCAACGACTTGGAGTACACGTACACGTTCTCGAAGCGGACGCCGTGAGGACTTTCCAACAAGCTCACCAACACGTTTGTCTTTCCGCAATTTGATGGGCCACAAACGAGGCAGCGTATAGTATTTGGTAGCATGCTACCATGTCTGCGTCTTGTTTTCGAAGACATCACTCGTGATTTATCGTCAAAATTTGTCACGCGTATCGTTACAGGTTGTCGCACGAATCGCATCCTCTCCGCAAACTGTGAAAAATGATTTTGATACATCGAAGCGCCCTATTTATAGGTCCGCATCGACACAAAACAGCTCAGTATTCAAAATGCTTCTGATCCTGTCGGATAATTGCAATATTCGAGACCTAACCTCTGAGCAGTTGAAATATATACCAAAGATTATTCTACTCCGAGAGTTTGGGAGACACATTGATCAGTTGTGGGACAGACTCCCCGAGCACATAAAAGCCGATTCTGAGGTTCGGCAGTATCGTCGGTGTCTGGAGCATTATAATCGTCCTTGGCAGCGAACGCATATCGACGGTCCAGCACCATTGATTAAAAACTGTAGCGAATGTCGCCGACGAGAGTAAAGAAAGGCTGTGGTTTGTTAAATCGAGCGATAAACGCGCTACCTATCGAATTACATATTCCGGGATACCAGTTTTGCGGTCCAGGAACACATCTGGCAAAACGATTGGCTAGAGGGGATCAAGGCATCAATCCGTTGGACGCGGCGTGTCGCGAACACGATATTGCATATTCGCGCAGCAACGACCTCGGCGAAAGGCACGCGGCAGATAAAGTTCTCGCTGACAAAGCGCGAAAACGCATCGTTGCGCGAGACTCGACTCTGGGTGAAAGAGGTGCTGCTACAGCTGTTTGGGCAGCTATGAAGGCCAAGACGAAAATCGGAATGGGGATGAAAAGAAAACCCCGCAAAAGTACTCCAAAGAGAGCGCCGAAAAAGCGGATTCTTCCGGTGGCAAAACGGGGTGGTATATTACCACTTCTCCCGCTGCTAGGTGTTCTCGGATCATTAGCTGGTGGAGCGGCGGGGATCGCCAAGGCGGTAAACGATAATAAGGCGGCACAACATCAGCTGCAGGAAATGCAACGTCATAATCGCTCCATGGAAGGTCGCGGACTTTATCTCGCACCATACAAGCGTGGACAGGGAATATCGAAACGAAAAAAAAAACGTCGAAAAAAAAATAAAAATGCCCGCGGGTGTAACTACCGATGCACAATTGGAGGAATTGGCAAAACGTATGCGTATTCCATTCTTTAGAGGTGTTTTTATGCGAAACGCGCTACCAGTCGGAGGAGTACGTCGAAACGAGAGCGGTATTGTAAATTTGGACAATGTCGAGGGGTCGGGGACTCATTGGGTGGCATATGCGAAGAGAGGGTGTCGAGCTATATATTTCGACAGCTTTGGAAATCTTCGACCGCCCAAGGAATTGGTAAAATATCTGGATAAGGATGCTGTGAAAATTGAATACAATCGAACGTCTTATCAAAAGTACGATCAGAGCAATTGTGGACAACTATGTCTACGCTTTCTACAAACGATCGGTACCAAATTTAAGGATTGACTTCCCGCCACTCTGATTCAGTACTAATCGAGCCGTACAGTTCGGAATATGTCGTTAACATTCACTCTAACCGGCAAGAGTAGCACCCTCGCGGTGAGCTACTTTCCACCCATAGATTTGAGCGACGATGATTACGAGCTTGGTCTAACAACCTTTGAAACTTATCACACCATACCAAACATCGACTCGAGCAATGATAAATTCTACTTCACCGTAAACTATGACATCAGCAACAGCGTCGACACCACTCCTGAATACATTACGATTCCCCACGGCTCCTACGAACTAGACGCCATTGCCAAGTATTTGAAGCAGCGATTACTCGAGCGATATCCTCAAAATCTCGACGGTACCGATGGTGGTGACAACGATGCGTATCCAATAGTGTTGCGTCCCAACAACAACACCATGAAAAGCGAACTGTACTGTCGGTTCACCGTAGATTTTACAAAGCCTAATAACATTGGATCGCTACTGGGATTCTCGACGAATCGGGTATTAGAACCAGGACGGTGGCACGAATCGGACGATCCAATTAATATCATGAACGTGAACATTGTTCGTATAGAATGTAGCGTGACCGCTGGCGCGTACAACAGTGGGAGGCGTGTACATACGATACATGAATTTTCTCCGAGAGTTCCACCAGGATATAAGATATCGGAAACGCCCGCGCAGATCATTTACCTTCCAATCACCGCACGGATCATTACGGATCTAACGATACGCGTTGTGGATCAAAACGGACGGTTGCTCGATTTTCGAGGTGAAGAGATTACCATCAGATTGCACGTACGACGGCGACGACGATAATACATGTGGTGCGAACGAAAGAGATGCTTGTATTGAACGACTCTAGAAACCCGTTTCTTCCAAGTGAAATTGTTTACAACTGCAACAACAACTGCAACAGCTCCGATCACGCTAAAAAGAAGAGGCTCAGTGCTGCGAACATTGCATTTTTGAAATCATTGGGATTCATTGTGCGCATTTAGGTTGAAAAATGGTTGACATTCTAAGTATTGGAGGGAAGCCGACGTTTGATGACCGCATCGTCAAGCTTCAGACTCACACATACAACCCATACGTCAACACAACGTTTGGATACAGCGATGAGATAAGAATACCGATACAACAGCAGGATTTATACACATTGCCGTGTGAAAGTTTTCTCTATGTGGAGGGGAAATTGAAGATAAATAAGCCAAAAGATGCATTAACGGTGACGTTGGGAAATAATTGCATGGCGTTCTTATTCGATGAGATTCGATACGAGCTGAATGGCGTGGAGATTGATCGCAGCAGAAACGTTGGAATGACTAGCACGCTTAAAAACTATGTATCGCTGACATCTGGCGAAGACAAAAATATGGAGAATGTTGGATGGGGGTTGAAACGGCGGGATGGGCCAATAGTGAAAAGTCATTTCAATTTTTGCATCCCACTCAAATATTTGCTGGGATTTTGTGAGGACTACAAACGCATGATTATTAATGCGCGTCACGAATTGATTTTAATACGATCGCGCAACGACAACAATGCTCTGATAGGATCGTCGATGTTGGAACCAGAAATTGAATTGGTTAAACTACAATGGCGGATGCCCCATGTGACGTTAAATGACGTTAATAAGCTATCGTTGCTACATACTTTGGAACGTGGACAAAACCTGAGCATTTGTTTTCAATCGTGGGATCTGTACGAGTATCCTCTCTTACAGAGCACGACCAAGCATTCGTGGGCCGTGAAGGCATCTGCATAGCTGGAGCAGCCGCGATGCGTGATCCTTGCTCTACAGACTGGTCGAAGAAATGTGATGAGTGAAGACGTTACTATGTTCAACAACTGCAAATTGGCCAATGTAAAACTTTTTCTCAACTCGGAATTTTACCCATATGATGATCTGAACTTGGACTTTGACAAGAATAAGCACGCCATCTTGTATCACATGTATATGCAATTCCGTAAATCATATTATGGGTATAGTTGCAACGAGGCATTATTCACCGTGGCTGAATTTTTACAATTTGGCCCCCTCGTGGTAATTGATTGCTCGCGACAAAATGAGTCGATCAAGAATGGCACCGTGGACGTGCGCATAGAATTCGAGTGTAAAGAGAATGTGCCTGCAAATACTACAGCCTACTGTCTGATTCTACACGATAGAGTGGTTGAATACAATCCATTGACAAACATGGTGCGCAAAATAAATTAAATTACCACGCTACTTGCCCGCCCTCTCCTGTATGAAATTCGCAAAAAAATTTCATCGTGAAAATCGAGATGTTTTACGAGAAAGACTGCATTCTCTCGTCTGTCTTGGAAGCGAGTGGACCTCCAAATTGTATCGATAATGGCTGTACCAACGTTCGTTGACATGCAAGGGTTCATCGTTGATGGAAGATTTGTCGTCAAGGAAGTGGCTGTCCTACGAATGGGAACAATTCTCTCGCACTATATTTTTGGGAGTTCGATGCCGCATTATCTTCTTTCGAAATCTGACAAATCAAGCATCCGCTGGTTAACGGCGAAACATCATGGGTTATGCTGGGACGATGGAGAAGTTCCATACAGTATGGCTAAACGGCTAATTTCGAAAGCTGTAGCTGATGCGATCGATGAAGAAGAGGATGACACATGCCATGTCGTATATGTTAAAGGGCTGCAGAAACGCGACTGGCTTGCGGATTTCCTCGATGAAAGTACGAGAGCAGACGCGGTCATCGAGACGCTGGACATTGACTACGAGGATATCAAATCTCTAAATAAGCTAAATGTAGTTAATACTCTGCGATGTGGTAGACACGCGAAACACTGTGCCATGCAAAATGTATTTAAAATATTCAACTGGTGGTCTAAACACCAGGGAAATTCATAAATAAAATATAATCAATTTTTTAATACGTATAATTTTCTTCACCCTCACCCAACCCAACCTCATGCGTTTGATGTCCGCTAGATTAAGACGATACTTATGCAGAAGTCGTTCGATACACGTTCGATTCACGTTCAAAGCCGTTCGATTCACGTTCGAAGAGGTACGATTGACGTTCATTACACGTTCGAAGTGGTTCATTACATGTCCAATACACGTTCAAAACCGTTCAATACTCGATCAAAGTCGTTCAATACACGTTCGATTCACGTTCGATTCGCGTTCGAAGTGGTATCATTCACGTTCGAAGAGGTACGATTGGCGTTCATTACATGTTCGAAGTGGTTCAATACCCGTTCAATACCCATTCAAAGCCGTTCATTACCCGTTCAGTTCACGTTCGATTCACGTTCAGAGTGGTACGATTCACGTTCGATTCGCGTTCAAAGGGGTACGTTAGACGTTCGATACCCGATCAAAGCCGTTCAATACCCAATCAAAGCCGTTCGATGCATGATCAAAGTGGTATGATAGACGTTCAATACCCGATCAAAGCCGTTCAATACCCGTTCGATGCACGATCAAAGCCGTTCAATATCCGTTCAATACCCGATCAAGGTGGTATGATAGACGTTGGATACATTTAAGTGATATGGTCTAGTCGAATGATGTGTCAGAGAAGAAGGGAAAGAAGATGCGTGTGAATAAGGAGAGGACGGTCAGCGAAGACGAAGATAAGTACATGGAGGAGGATGGTCAGCGAAAATGCAGGTGGCTTGTGATGGAGATGGTGAAGAACAAAGGCATCCTACTTTGCAAAGCTACGCACTTCTCGGTTTCATGATAAGATTTTAGATGCGAGAGCCAGGAGATGCAGCGAGACCAGTTGTCTTCAAAGCTTGACAGGCAACAGTTCTTAATAGTTAACTTTTTTTTTGTGTGAGCCAAGTTTTGTTACAATAATGGGAATAACGCGGATAGCACCAGAGTGCGACCCCGAGGTATGTACATAACAATATTTTCAACATTTATCGCGTTTAACCGTTGGAACCAAGTGCTCTTAAATCGGGGGTTCGTCTTCCGAGGGTTAAAATGTCATTATTATATCCTAGATTTCTATTTTTCTAGCAATCGCCACCGCCGTCGCCCACCTGGTCGTCGGATTGGGGATTGCCGCAGCCGTCGCCGCCACCGCAGTCCCCACCGCTATCACCGCCGCCGCCTCCGCATGTATGTAATACTTTGTATTGGTGCGTGCGTTTGATATTTATTATGTTTGATGTGTTAATATTATATCAACGTTTGCGTATGTGTTCTAGGACATACCGCTGCATGTCATGCAGGATTGGTTGGCGGAATTGGAGACGTGGGCGCACCAAGTTGCGCCCATCGGGGTCCAGATGCGGCGGTCGGGGCCGGTAATCGGTCCCATAGCGGCGTGGTCGCGGCAGCGCGACCCTCCCCCCCCCCCGACCGATCACGACCATCACCTCCATTGCCTCTATCACCCCCGTCACCCCCATCGCCACCGTCGCCCCTACCACCCCTATCACCTCCCTCCCCACCTCCCCCTCACCACCACCCTCATAGTTTTTTTTCTTTTATATATTTTTTTCATATTCTTTTTTATATTCTATTTTTATATGCTATTTTTATATTCTATTTTTATATTTCTATTCTTATATTTCTATTTTTATATTTCTATATTATATATATATATATATATATATATATATATATATATATAATATAATATTTCTATTTTTATATTTCTATATTATATATATATATATATATATATATATAATAGAAATATAAAAATAGAATATAAAAAAGAATATGAAAAAAATATATAAAAGAAAAAAAACTATATATATATATATATATATATTCTATATATATATATTCTATATTCTATATTATATATTTATATTCTATTTTTCATATTTCTATTTTATATTTATATTTATATTTATATTCATTTATATTTATATTCATTTATATATTATTGTATTTTATTTTATATTTTAATTGTATTTTTATATTTTTATATTTCTATTTTTCTATTTCTATATTCGTTTTTTATATTTTTTGTAACAATATATATACCTTAAACACATATTCTGTCCCCATTTTATTTACCCGTCTTCCTCCTCGCCACATAATTTTAAGATTCACGCCTTCTTCACACCGCTACATGATGGTTGCTCCAGAGGAGTCGAATTACGCGAGATCGCGTGATACGCGGCGGCGCTTGAAATACTGTTATCTATAGAATGCATGCGACTGTACCACTGTGTATTGTTGTCTTCTTCCCTCCCTCGAATTTAAGCTTTAGAATGCATGTTCTCTCTCTCTTTCCCATCCATCCGAAGACGCGGTGTGTAAAAACGCCGATCTTTCCCGACATTGCCCGACATCGTCCGATGAAAAAATAATGTATTATGCTTGGTGACGCTCTGTATATGTACCATTTATTAAAGACTAATGTTACAGCGTCGGCGTTGGGGGAGTTGGTTAGGCGGCTGACTCGTACCGCGGAGGTCTTGGGTTCGAGCCCCGTCGCCCGAGATTCTGTTTTTTCATTTATATTAATATCTTAAATTAATATTTCCTTCCTTACCGACTGTGGCGATACCACGCCCGATAGTAGCAGCAATTCACCCGCGGTTCCTCCTCGATGCGGATTCGGTATCGGTTCGGTATCGATTGATTCGATATCTGGTCTCGCGCTATAACCCCCACCACTCAGCCATCTCGATGACATCATCCGCCGCTGCCCGATCTCGATGACGTCATCCGCCCGGCCACGCGCCGCCCGCCGCTCGCGCGCTGCCCGCGGGGAATTTTTCCGCCGACCTTGAAACTCAAATTTGAGTTTGATGGGAGGGGGAGGGGTGGGGGAAATGGCCTTCAAACTCAAATTTGGGTTAGAACTGTCATAACTATACTACTAACGTTGGCGTCTGGTAATAGATTTTCGCGGCCTCAATGAAATAACAATTTCTGATAAGTATCCATTACCTCAAATCACGGAGGTTTTAGATCGATTAGGAGGAGCTAAATATTTTTCAGTCTTTGACCTCGCCAGGGGATTTCATCAAATAGGTATGGATCCGAAGGATAAAGCAAAAACAGCATTCACTACTCCAAATTGACATTACGAATTTTGTCGAATGCCTTTCGGATTAAAGAATGCACGACCCACCTTTCAACGGTTGAGGGATCAAGCACTCACTGGACTTCAAGGAACAGACCTCTTTGTCTACTTGGACGACATAGTGATCTACGCATCATCGCTACAGGAACACAATATCAAAGTCAAAAAATTGTTAAACCGCCTTCGAGAACATGGATTAACCCTCCAGACCAACAAGTGCCAATTCCTGCGAAAGGAAGTTGCATACCTTGGACACATTATTTCAAAGGAAGGAGTAAGACCTGTCCCTAGGAAATTAAAAGCTGTTCAAGATTTTCCAACACCCACAACACAGAAGAACATTCAACAATTCTTGGGACTTGTTGGATATTTCCGGAGATTCGTACCTAATTTCACCACAAAAGCAAAACCATTAATTAACCTATTAGGAAAAGGCATCAAATTTAAATGGACAGAAGAACAAGACCAGAGTTTTAAGCAATTACGCAACGAACTTTGTCAACAGCCCATATTGCAATACCCTGATTTCAGTAAACCTTTCATTGTAACCACAGATGCATCTGATTACGCAATTGGAGCTGTACTTAGCCAAGGGGAGATAGGAAACGACCTGCCGATTGCTTACGCCTCCCGCAGCCTAAATAAACCTGAGAAGAATTATTCGGCTACGGAAAAGGAATGTTTGGCCATGGTTTACGCCGTAAGATACTTCAGGCCCTACATCTACGGAACCCCATTCACCCTCGTTACAGATCACAGACCACTTGTCTGGTTACATTCTGTCAAGGACCCAACTTCTAGACTTATGAAGTGGAAGCTCCGTCTTTTAGAATACGAGTACCAGGTTGTCCATAAATCCGGAAAGACGAATAAGAACGCAGACGCATTATCGCGCAACCCCACGTCTGCTTGCCTACCACTTATTCCACGAGAGCTCCAGGATCCCGACTTCAAAGCCCAGATACCGAAAACAGACGCCAACATTGAAACAATCGGACACTGCATACGACAGTTACGACGAGATAGGGAAAACCGACCCAACTACAGAGAGACAAGCAGCAGCTCAGATGAAATAGAAGAAACCGCACGTGGGAACGTTCAACATTCTTCAAGAATACACAAGAACCGATCTTTTCCCAGCTTATCTCAAGAGGTAACCATGCCAGATGAACGCCAGGAAACCATAAACAGGTTTTCACCCGCAGCAAATTCCACTCAAATCGTCCCTCTAGATAAGGACCAGACCGTCTTTGAAAATCTGATATCCTTTGAGGACCCGCTCGAAAATACTGTAATAGAAAATGCAAGAAACATTCAACTAGATTTACTCAGTACCCCGCAAGTATCATCGGAAGTCATGGAGGAACCTTTACAACCCTCAATAAACCAGCTTCCTGTAGGAACTACGACCGAAGCAAGTGTGGAACAACCACCTGACAGCAGGTCAACTGAACCTAGAGTCCTTGACCGCACGCTTGACCCTTACCCATTCTTCACTACCGACATCGAGAATTCAAACGACCTTGATGATCTGGAAGAGAACCCACTAGATCAACCCCATAAAATAATTATTTCTTCAAATACCTTTACCGCTGAAGAAGGACATTACGTACATTTCATTTCTGCTGACTGCAATTTAGTAAACCCCGTCGGAAAATTACTGCTGGATACTGAAATAATTAGTAAATCAAATCTTCTGGCAGCACAACCAAAAAAGGCAATAATTACAGACAATGGATTATTTAAAACTTTCGGTATAATAATCTCAGACAACTTTTTCGATAATATTAAAAGAATAGATGTGCTCAACGGATGGAAAACTCTTCGACATACTTTGGATCAAAATCAGATTAAATCATTTCGAATTTCTGCCACCGGGGACCTTCACAAAATACCATCTAACGAATTCGTCAAGATTTTAGAAGAGGTTTTCATAGGAACAGGCCTGCAGATTATTCTATGCAACTGTACCATCACCACACCATCTGAAGAAGACAAACAGCACATCATAAGCGAACCTCACGACAGTTTAATCGGAGGACATAAAGGAGTAACGAAGACATACAAACGCATTCGATCAAAATTCCATTGGCCAAAATGCGCAACGATATTCAAGACTACATCCGAAGATGCCAGAGTTGTCAAGAACAGAAATTAGTCCGAGCAAAAACTCGTCAGCCAATGTTAATCACCGACAAACCTATAGGAGCCTTTGACAAAATTTCCTTGGATACAGTAGGACCTTTACCAATTACACCCAGTGGGAACAGACATATTCTCACCATTCAAGATAACTTAACGAAATATTGTGTAGCCGTAGCAATACCTAACATTCGAGCTGCTACAATTGCAGATGCTTTCGCTAGACATTTCATCGTAATCTACGGTACACCTCGCGCAATACTAACAGACAAGGGAACTAGCTTCATCGGAACACTTATGACCAATCTCTCTGAAATATTCAAAATCAAGCAAATCACAACCTCGGGATATAGACCACAAATCAATGGATCCCTGGAACGAAGTCACATCGTCCTCACCGAATACCTCAAGCATTACATGGATAATTATGAAGACTGGGATTTATTAATACCGTTCGCAATGTTCTCTTACAATACATCCGTTCACGAAGCAACAAATTTCACCCCATACGAATTAATCTTTGGAAAACCAGCTCGAGAACCAACCTCTTTTCCAACCGGTGAAAAACTAAAATCATATGGAGACTACTGAATAGAATTAATAACGCACATGACTCGAATCCGGAATATAGCATCAGATAATCTAAACAAAGCATCAGAGCAAATTAGAACACGCCAATTTTCCGCCCACGGCAAAACGATAAGCTGACCGTCCGACCTAATATGGTCCTGATCACCCTGCTTTTGAGACATACCCTGGCAAGTAGCGAGAGTCTACCTGAGGGGCACCCAATCCTTTCCAATCGCCGCCCCTGCAAACAACAACCAGCACGGAGATGCTGATTGGGGAACAGAAGGATGGCCTCACAGCCACGCAGAGGCTAGACCGGCTACCTGGACAACCATCACTGGACGACGTCGACCACTGGCTGGAGGTGGGCTATGTGGTGCCCAGCGACGACTAAAAACTCTTACACCCTGCAACACCTAGCGATAAGTACACTAATTACACTAAACTACACCCGACAATTCTCTTTTACACTTTTTTTTATAAAATGATTTTTGGAGCGTTTTTCCTTCTTTTGAAAAAGCATCACGTCAATCGCGATGTTTCGTCTTGGGGAGGGAGATGTTACGTATGTAGAATATTCCCATACGCCGCTATCAACCGTTTTTGGAGCTCGCGTCTACGAAGGGAAAACGCCCTAAAATCCTTTTTGTTTATCACATACCACAGTGCGTTGAATCAATGGGAAGTTGGGACAAAAATCATAACTTCCGAACTAATCAGTTTTCGACCTATATACACCAATAATTTTTTCACCAGAATATATAGATGCATCGATTGGTGTATAAAAATAGTTGCCTTAAAAAAAATTGAGGTGATCTCGATTTTTTATTGAATAAAAAGTTTTTTATCAATATTTACTTTTGCAATATGTTGTCAACTGAATACTGACTAAGTTTTGTTCGAAACATTTTTTTATCAAATTATTTTTATCACGTGCATTTGAAGTTAGAATTTTTTCATTGAAATATATTTTACATATATAAGCTTATTTAAACTAAAAAAGACACTCTTTTATATTCAAAAGAACCAAAATGTGGTCATAAATTCCATCTATTTTTTTTTCTGGTCTAAAGAAAAAAAAACACTTTTCAAAGACATCAGAATTGCTGATGCGCACACGTCTTCCTAAAAAAATTTATTTCTCAAATAATTGCACGTAGTAGCAGGAAAGCGCGATATTTTCCTAAAGTATACAGTTAGGGGAATCAAATATAAAAAAATCACGGATACGTTTTGATACGTATTTTTTAAAAAGTCGGTTGAAATAAAATTTTCATTCTCGGGACTAAGAAGTTTTCTAATGATCAGTAAGGATATAAGCCTAAACAATAACTTTGAAACACACATACCCATAATACTAGAATCCATTGTGAATAAAATGAGCCAAGAATAATAAATTGTCTTAAGGTCTAAATGAAAAAATAGAAAGTAACTCTACCGCGTATGAATTTCCAGTGACGCTTGAAGTCCTGAGATTCCAAGTTAAGATGGTAAATAACATCGTAAACAACTACGGTATCCTAGCAACCATAACCGAACTCGATTCCTGAACATCTTGATGTAAATATTAGATGATAATTATCACCCTGCAAAATATTTGATTTTTTACTTTTTGTCCATGCATCACCGCACTGTGCATACCACTAATGGGGGTCATGATCTCGACCATCTGGATCACGACCATGGGAACGGGAGTGACACAACGACGACCCCGAAAGATCTCCTTATATGGAAACTTCTAACGAACCCCCACTCATTTTCGGGACTATATAAACCCTTTGGTTTCAACCCTCGTTGGTTAAAAGCTATAGAGTCACGCGTAAAGTCACGTCGTGTCACGCTCGTACAGAGTTGGTTATATTCAGTAAGATCGGGTTCGAATCCCCATCGGAATCATAGTTAACCTCATAGAATCCGCGAGTTCGGTTTATATTCTATTTGGCACTTTGAAATAGCCACTCGTACGCCTCGCATCGCCAGTGCGTCAACACCGTGCAATTAGTGGTAACATACACATTTTACTTAATTATTACTCGCGACACTTACATTTGTACTATAATTGACTATTCAATATACTTATGGTGTTCACGTGTAAATCGAGTCGATTACGTTAAATCCATCTTTTACCCAGCGATCCTTATAATATTAGTAGCACTCACCCACCGATACAACTTTACCGCTCGAGTTGTATCAAATATTAATTAAGAGTTACGAGGCATTGCTAACATTTCCCGCGACTCCCTGATTTCGCATTAGATTCGTTCGCAACCCTTACCAAAACAAGCCATCTTCTCCAACCCAGTGGCTCCCCGATTTCGCATCGGGTTCGTCCACGAAAACTCATCCTTCCTACGGCTCCCTGATTTTGCATCAGGTTCGTCCGTATCCTACAGCTCTCTGATTTCGCATCAGGTTCGTCCGTATCCTACAGCTCTCTGATTTCGCATCAGGTTCGTCTGTAAGTCTACCAACTTCCGAACAGCTCCCTGGTTTCGCACCAGGTTCGTCTGTGAATAATCCAACCTCCTAACAGCTCCCTGGTTTCGCACCAGGTTCGTCCGCGTGTGACTCCATTCCTAGAGGCTCCCTGATTTCGCATCAGGTTTGTCCTCGCCGTCAATAATCCTAGCGGCTCCCTGATTTCGCATCAGGATCGTCCGCGCACCTAACTAACCAATTCATACACCGTATTCCTTGGGAAATACCCTTCTCGTCGGCCTCTCGCGTTGCCGCAGCCCCGGCTCGTAACAGTAGCAACAAATCGGTTTGTTTAAATTAAAGACCAGACTTTTGCGATAAATATCTTTTTTATTAGTAACTAATATAAAGAATCCATTAAAAAATATTTTTATATGCATTAACGAAAATAGCGACATTTATCAAATTTGATTAGGAATATCTTCCAAACGCCAAAATGTTCCACTTTCGGACCAATTGCAATATTTTCAGCACACTCTCCTCTAAATAATGACCTAACGATCATTTCCCCCTTGTCCCACTGCTCAAATTATTAGTGTTTAAAGTTATCAACGTTCGGTCAGTCCGTAGGGTAAAGTTAGGCTAGTTAAACAGAAGGGATACATGATCACAGAGGTGTTATTATTAATATATTTGCAATATGCCCCTATTGTCGCGTTATTATGTAAGTGTGTGCATATGAATTCCTCAGCTTCAAGGTCTAAATTCGGAATATTTTTGGTACATGATTTCATTCGCGAAAAACAACGAAAAGAAAGTAACAAAAAATGTACAGAATCAATTTAAAGAAAGGATGGGTGTATACGTAGATTACGTCAAACAGGGATGGGGTTCATCGAACAATGGAAATACAGCCCGTCGATTTTTTCCAATGCCCAAGTCTCAGCTGAAATCACTGGAATTGATGTAACATTAATTAAAAAACTTCATATTATACATCAGGTAATTATCTTTTCAACAAATAGATGTAGAAAATTGATAACTATTTATATGCCATGTTTTATACGTACTTGTTCTCGGTATCCAGTACATTTTGAAAAGCCGGGTTTAGTGTAATATTAATTAAAAACTCCTATTCTTTATACAGGTAATTTCTTCCCCCTATGCAATAAATATTGGAAAATTTCGGCAATATATTCAAGACACAGCAAAACATTACGTACAATATTATGCCTGGTACTATATGCCGGCCTCTGTGCATAAATTATTAATACATGGGGCAGAAATAGTACAATATGCATTGCTTTCAATTGGGTAGCTTTCTGAGGAAGCTCAGGAAACCCTTTATCAGATGTGAAAATACCCGAAAATGTTCCCGATTAGCAACAAACGAAGACATACTATATAAATTACTTTTAACGTCCGACCAGTGATGCCAGAATCATGGGACGCGGGACCAAACGCTTACCCCCACTATAACCTACCGTCGTCCCCCACTTTCTTCCCATCGCACTGCACACAAGCATATCATAACAGGCAGCGCACACGGACAGGAGTAAAAATATGTTTGGCGCAGTACGGTGGGAAGAAAGTGGGAGAAGCCGGTATGGCATAGTGGGAGACGACGGTAAGTTATAGTGGGGATAAGCGTATGGTCCCGCGTTCCACGATTCTGTCATCACTGCGTCCAACTCTTATATATCTTTATATCTTTTCTTTATATATATAAAGCGGAAAGTATTATTGTCTGCAACGGGTAAACTTGGAAACTACTGAACCAATTCTCCTGCGGTTTTCACAGATGTGTAGAGACAACATTTGGGAAGGTTTTAGGCTATCTGTCATCTCGATATTACTAAATGGGACTGAGTAATAAGGGAAATAGTGAAGTGAGGCACATAAATCTTACGTGGCGTCCACCGCGGTGCGCGCAAGAGATGCGCGTACGGTTCCCCGCACGGGTGGTTGCCAGTTCAGACACATAGCGCGGTGCTAGCAGCGGGGGTGGGGGGGGGGAGAGTCGGATTAGTAAATACATATGAGCAACCCGGGCAACGCCGGGTACTTTAAGCTAGTCTAGTATGCGAATGAAATCATGTACAAAAAAATCAGAATTTAGGTCTTGTAGCTGAAGAATTAATATTGCACACACTAACATAACAACGCGACAATAGGGGCATATTGCAAATATATTAATAATAACACCTCTGTGATCATGTATCCCTTCTGTTTAACTATCCCACCTTTACCCTACGGACTGACCGAACGTTGATAACTTTAAACACTAACATTTGAGTAGTGGGACGAGGGGGGAAATAATCGTTACGTCATTATTTTGAGGAGAGTGTGCTGAAAATATTGCAATTGGTTCGAAAGTGGAACTTTTTGGCGTTTGAAAGATATTCCTAATCAAATTTGAAAAATGTCCCTATTTTCATTAATATATATAAAAATATTTTTTAATGGATTGTTTTTATTGGTTACTAACTAATAAAAAAATATATTTATCGCAAAAGTCTGGTCTTTAATTTAAATAAATCGATTTGTTGCTACTTTTCTTTATTATTCGAAATTTCTTTATAACTTGGAAACGAAAAGTTTCCCAAACATTTTGCTTAAACCACTGTAAAGAGCATTAAATAAGGTACCGAATAAACAGAATTAAATTTTTTTAACAGAAATAAGTTAAAAAAATTAAAAAATAAATAAATAAATGTAAAAAATATTAAATTATACATCATTAGAAAGGAATAATTTTTTCCGATTTTTTGGCGTAAATTTCATTCCGATATCTTAAAAAGAAGACCCGAAAGGTCATAAAGGTTATATGATAAAAAAAAATCTGGCCAATTGTGCTTATGTATCATATATGATCAAATGGAATAACTTTTTTGATTTTCAAACGATTTGAATGAAACTTGGTATGTAATGATTTTTGGGGTCGGTGAATCTGAATTTGGCATTGGAATGGTAAAATTCCATATGGCAGACTCAAAATGGCCGACCTAAAATGGCTACCAAAGATTAAAATATTACCGGGATTTAGAAAAATTGTATATAGGGGTTTTTGGGGTCGCTGAATCTGAATTTGGCATTGGAATTTTAAATTTCAATATGGTAGACTCAATATGGCCGAACCAAAAGGACTAGCGAATTGTTGGGATTTGTATAAATTATTCGTACTGTATTTTATATTATAACTGCTGCAATCGAATTATACACAAGAAAACTTTACAAATAAAAAATTTATAAATAAAAAAAATGTTTAGTAAAGAATTGAAAACAACTCACCCCTATATCCTATTTTTTGGGGGCTGGGGGTGTCAGATGAAAAAAATAACCCCCGGAATCGATTCAGCGACTCAAAAAACCCCTGTATACCAAATTCTGTGTGATTCACTTAATTTTTCGATGTTGCCAGTTTGGGCCCGATTAGTAAAATAAGCCATGCCAGTTAACCGGTTAACAACCGTGGAAAACGTAACTTGGCAAGATGTTGCATATCACGGTTCTAAGTCTAACGCCACCATTTTTTTTTAAAAAATAAGACTTTCTGTTACGAGTTGTACAATAACAGGTTCATATTGAATTTTCCATTTACTTCATTATTATCCCTAAAAAAATGGGCAAAAATGACTATAACTTTTTTTCGTCCAAGGTGGCCTAACCCCTTAATTAAAGTTCTTATTTTATTTCAGCTCACTTTACCCTATACATGAGGTAAAATCATACATCTTGCATCATTTCCTTCAAGTTGAATTTTAATATATTCTAACTTTATTTTATGTATTGCTATTCGCCATTTATCAATTGTAATGTAAATCTATTTCCACACATTTCTATTGGAGGGGAAAAATTTTATTCTATTTTAATTTTTTTATGCTCACTTTACCCTGCTCTCCCCTTCACGCATGATAATAAAATCACCTTCTTTTTGCACTATCTGCCCGCAATGTTTTGAGAAACAAATATGTACCTACAACAGGCCTGGGATTTAAGTGAACGCAGCGGCCGATTTTCGGCGGCAACGCCTCCTTTCCCCCGCCACGCGGCATGACCCCCGCGGCAGCCGAGGAGGCAGGCTCGTACCATATGAACCGCGCGTAGCGCATTGGGGCGCACCCCGTATCAATAGGATTCCACAACACCCATGGGGTACTATTATCGATGCGTTTTTTTTTGTCAGTGGTATCCCCTATGGGCCTATTCCACTGTGTCGCGTGGTAAAAAATGGATTGGAAAAACGCGTTTTACTATCAAAATTTTAAATATGTTTGGGAAAACTAGATTTTCGCGCACGTTTAGACGTGCTGGACAAATCTAAAATATTAACGGGGAGGCTAGACGACGATGTACGTATTAAAGTTGAAAGCGAGGAATCGTTTAGCCCAGTGCCCACTATAAAAAAAAACGCTTCGATGATAGTACCCCATGGGTGATGTGGAAACCTATTGATACGGGGGGCGCCCCAATGCGCTACGCGCGGTTCATATGGTACGGGCCTGAGGCGCTCCAAGCTCCTTGGCTGCCGCGGGGGTCAAGACGCGCGGCAGGAGAAAGCAGGCGTTGCCTCCGAAAATCGGCCGCTGCGTTCACTTAAATCCCAGGCCTGACCTACAAGGTTGACTACTAGTGTATTATCTAAATTCTAAACGAACGTGGCTAGAAATTAACGCGAATCTTTTGCCCATATTTATAAGTTAATAAGACTTTAGACATTGAAGTCCATGCATGATTACTATCAATAAGGTCATTGGAATAAAGTTCTAGTATACAGGGTGTCCCACCTAAGACTGGACAGCGCAATATCTCCTAAAGTATTGTCGATAAAAATATAAAAAAAATAGGGAATTGCATGGTTCGAGGGGGCCAATTTAATAGC
This sequence comes from Andrena chrysosceles, assembly GCA_963855975.1. Lineage (NCBI taxonomy): Eukaryota > Metazoa > Arthropoda > Insecta > Hymenoptera > Andrenidae > Andrena > Andrena chrysosceles. The sequence continues at coordinate 58,478,096 of OY979767.1, read as the reverse complement.
GCGAACGAATTTTGTTTTCGATTATTAGTTTAAAATATACGATGGTCGAGTTCGGTTTTTCAAATGGAACTATTTTTTTTTGAAGATCTGAGTTGATAGTGCGTTCCAAGACAAATTCAATAAGCTTTAATGTATACACTTTATTTCCACTGCTTTTTAAGATATTGCGCTTGCAAATTTACTGATTTTCACTGGAAGAAAACCCTCTAGTATAGCAGGGACCGGGGACGGTCTTACTGGCGCCGCCGGTGGCACTGCCTGTTGAAATAGATAACTACCTGCCAAAGGTCTACGCCAGGAATGGCAGACCCAAAGGCTGGACAATCCTTTTCCGTCAAAAATGCTACTTAGGCAGGTGCATCTTCGATATCGAGAAGCGCACCGTTACTTTTATTTCGCACTTGCTTCTACGCTCGGATGGCCGGTTCTTTTGGGAGGGATGCAAGTTGAATTGGTTAGGTTAGGAGGAGTGAAAGTTGCTAGACTAAATTTCAACCATAGGGAGCAGATTGTATTAGAACCAATCGGATTTGCATCCCACACAAACGGCTGCTCTCTTGAAGTGGCCCTCGTCACAGCAATACCTCCTCGCCAATGCCCACCTTCTCTCGCATGGAATACGTCAACGCATGCTTTTGTTTTGATATCGAAGCTCGTGTTTATACTCCGGAGGCCACGCGTCGACAGCGGGCTACCCCTTTTCTTCCTGTGTCTCTCCACGAGGAGTATTGCCGGTGGATTGTAGGGGCGTAGATGTCTGGATGCCAGTTGTTGAATTCAGGAGATGATAGAAACACTTTATTATAAAACACATGTAATACACATGTAACGAATTGGGGTCGAGCCAGCGCAGTCGAGGGTGAAATATCCATTACAGTGTATTAAGAAATTCTTTTCTTCATCGTGTCGAAAGGGAAGTGACGCCATTGGATTCCTTATGTTTTTCTGATGAAAATCATACCAAATATCATGCAAATCGGATTACTTTGACACAAGCTACTTGTATTCCCTATGTAAAAGTTGTCCGATTTACACGACATTCGGTATGATTTTCATCAGAAAACCCCAAGGAATCCATCGGCTACACTTCCATATCCATACAATAAAGAATAAAGAATTATTTTATTTCCTAAACAGATACATGGTACAGTAATTCGTCGTAATAGTCCCGACGAACGAGGCTGTCGGCGGGACAATAACGCGATGCGGACACTATTTCCTTGGAGTATTATATGCTCTAGGACTATTCCGTGCGGCCGATGCCGCGAGTGAGAAAACCCAAGAGCCGAGCGAGAGGGAACGAAACAGTTGACACGAAGTTGCCGTCGTCTCTTTCGTTCTCTCACTCTCGACCGAAGGATTCCAAGAAATTGTGGGGATAGTGAGCGGGACTATTACGCATGGTAAAAACGGGACAATAACGACGAATTACTGTAATTCTGGAGCAACGCCCGTCAAGGAGATGCGGCCTGTCACCCCGTGGCGAGGACAACACCCCGCAGTGCCTCATTGAATTTTATGGCTTTCGGCTCTCGAAGGGGTTCGAGTGCCTATTAAGAAGTGAGAAATCTTCGACTTGCGCTTTTCTCATTAGATCTTTACGAAAATGACACACATCGATTCCTTATGTTTCGCCGATGAACCTGACACCAAGAACGACGTAATTCGGACCATAATGATGGAACATCCATGGAAAATCGATTTATATCATTTCAACCTGACTTGACTTGGTTAAAAATAGTTCGATTTACATGAAATTTGGTATGATTTTAATCGACGGAACGCCTGGAATCCATTGGCGCCACTTCCCCTTCCATACGATGAAGAAAAGAAGCAAACGTTTGAAATCCTGAACATTTCTCACTTATTAATGGTATTCCAAAACCTTCGAGATCTGAAAGCCATAAAATTCAATGAGGCACTGTGGGGTGTTGTCCTCGCCACGGGGTGACAGGCCGCATCTCCTTGACGGGCGTTGCTCCAGAATTACCCTGTAACTGTTTAGGAAATAAAATAATACTTTATTCTTTATCGTATGGATATGGAAATGTAGCCAATGGATTCCTTGGGGTTTTCTGATGAAAATCATACCAAATGTCGTGTAAATCGGACAACTTTTACATAGGGAATACAAATAGCTTATTTCAAAGTAGTCCGATTTGCATGATATTTGGTATGATTTTCATCAGAAAAACATAAGGAATCCATTGGCGTCACTTCCCTTTCGACACGATGAAGAAAAGAATTTCTTAATACGCTGTAATGGATATTCCACCCTCGACTGCGGGAGCTCGACCCCTATTCGTTACGTTCGGCCCAGGATTCGTATCTTTTTTCGGAAAAAGCCATAAAAATCGGGTGAGGCACTGCGAAGGGCAGCCCTCACCATGGGGCATCAGGCCGCATCTCCTTGATGAGCGTCGGGCGACTCCTGCCCGAGAGGAATACGATTAACTTCAATTATATTACATGTGTGTTTTGTAATAAAATGTTTCTATCGTCTCCTGAATTCAACAACTGGCATCCAGACTTGTACGCTCCTACAATCCACCGGCAATACTCCTCGTGGAGGAAGAAAAGGGGTAGCCCGCTGTCGATGCGTGGTCCTCTCGAGTATAAACACGAGCTTCGATATCAAAACAAAAGCATGCGTTGACCTATTCCGTGCGAGAGAAGCTAGGCATTGGGGAGGAGGTATTGCTGTGAAGAGGGCCTCTTCAAGAGAGCAGCTGTTTGTGAGGGATGCAAATCCGATTGGTTCTGATACAATCTGTTCCCTATGGTTGAAATTTAGTCTAGCAACTTTCACTCCTCCTAACTTAACCAATCCAACTTGCATCCCTCCCAAAAGAACCGGCCATCCGAGCGTAGAAGCAAGTGCGAAATAAAAGTAACGGTGCGTTTCTCGATACCGCAGATGTACCTACCTAAAGCAGCATTTCTGACGGAAAAGAATTGTTCAGTCTTGGGTCCCGCCATTCCTGGCGTAGACCTTTGGCAGGTAGGTATCTATTTCAACAGGCAGTGCCACCCGTGGCGCCAGTGAGACCGTCCCCGGTCCTTGCTATTCCAGAGGGTTTTCTTCCAGTGAAAATCAGTAAATTTGCAAGCGCAATATCTTAATCCTTCGTTGACACACCTCCCTTTTCGATCGAATTTGACATACCTGGATGGCTCACACCCAGAATAATTTTTAAACGACTGCCATTCTCATCAAAAGAATCCAATCATTATGAAAAAAATCGTGGGTCAATTTCAAGGCATCTAGAATGTATTTTAATAGTTTTTTTATTAAAATTATATCACAGTTTTTGTAAAAATATTCTAGATTACCATATGTCGAGAAAACACGAAGAAAATCTTAAAAAAATTGTAACTTTTGCAAATTTTAATATTAGGAACTAATTTACAGAGTTATTGTTCAGATGTAATATTTTGGAAAAAACATTTGTATGTCGTATTTCGAAAACAAAGTATTTATTTTGCATATAGGAGGTACAGAGTGTCAAAATCAGCTTATGAGTGGTTCCCACCCTGAGTGTCAAGGAAGGGTTAAAAACCAGTAGAAATAAAGTGTATACATTAAAGCTTATTGAATTTGTCTTGGAACGCACTATCAACTCAGATCTTCAAAAAAAAATAGTTCCATTTGAAAAACCGAACTTGACCATCGTATATTTTAAAGTAATAATCGAAAACAAAATTCGTTCGCGCTAATAAGTTGGCCCCCTCGAACCATGCAATTCCCTATTTTTTTATATTTTTATCGACAATACTTTAGGAGATATCACGCTGTCCAATCTTAGGTGGGACACCCTGTATGCCTGCCCAGAGCAATATGAATAGAAAATAACTAAATCTAATAAATTGATATATTTTTATAATTTTGAACTAAATAATAAATGTAGGATACTATAAACTTAAGGATTTCATATGTTCGTAAAGGTATAAATATAACGTTTTTCAAATTGAATGCGCATATGACTTTTCGTTACCTCGAGCAAACACTTCATTAAATTATTTTTATAAAATTTGTCTAATATGTACACGTATTTGAACTTACTTGTATATAAGCTTGAGGTTGCTGCGAAGAGGGTGGAGGAGGAAGAGGAGTGCCGCCAGTTACTGCTGCATCCTGTTGAGGGGATGTTCGTGGCGGCTCTGAAATATTCATATACGTATTTTTTGATAAAGGATAGGTATATACATATATTATGCTTCATATCTTGTTCTCGAGATCAGAACGTAGTACTACTAGTGTACGCAGGTGTCGCAACAATCTTCAGCCTCAAAATTTCCAACACGCACGCCGGGAACTTCCCATCGGTCCCGCGGCGCCATCTGAGCTTCGGAACTTTTTGGTGCGTGTTGATGAAGCTATATTTTCAGCCATCGGGGAAGTTTTTCAGAAGTTATTAGTAGGTTTCCCCTTCAGAATGGGAAAATCAAGCAGATCGAGAGACAGATCTCCATCCGTTGAAAGACTTCGGAAAAAGTTAAGGGAGTTACAAGAACAGGTAGAGTGGAAATTAGACGAAAGAAAGGTAGACAGTGTACCACGGCTCGCGCAGAAGTATAGGAATCAGGTATTACCTTATTTTACTTTCCTTCTCAATCTGGCTTGAGCAAAAACTAGAATTTTTGCTTTTAAGGGCGGCAAGTTCACACATGAGGTGAACCAAGTTCCGTACATTTTGACTAGGTTAGAATTTCGCGTCTTTAAACAAAAGACGGCATGTAACCTAAATCTCTTGTCCTTCTATATTTATCGGGTAATTCTAGTCCATCAGAACCATCGGATATCGATGAGGTTTCTGAGGACGTAGTCATGGACAAAGAAAATATTCCAGAGATACCTAAAAATCTCCCAGAGACAGAAAAGGCAGAAGAAAGCAACTTCGCCGAATTGGACCAGGTAACCCTAGACATCTTGAGTGACGACAGTGGTTCAAAGACCACGGAAAAGTTTATTTTTCATCCCAAGTTAGTGGGTACATGGGAGAAGGTAGTATAAACTGGATTGGAGAATGAACGAAAAATTGAATTCCTGGAGAAGTACCCACGCAAGGGGAATTTGTTGTTCTATTGAACCACCTAACACTCAATCCTGAGATTGAAGCGAACATGAACGCGACAATAAAAAAGAGAGATAAGTATCTGGTGGCAGATCAGGAATTATATGGTGCAAGTCTATCAGCGCTGGGCTCAGCGGTCACCAAGATTTTTGAAGGGCAAAAGCAACTTATAAATTCAGAATAGCTGTTAACGGACCTGGTAGAGTCAGGTAAGCTCATGTGTGAGCTGTTTAAGCAGCTGACGACAGCAAGGAAGTTTTTCATATATCCAAGCTTGGATGCAAAAGTAAGGAAGGTTTTGAAAGCATCGGAAACTGGAGAGTTCTTGTTCAGATCCCAATTATCACAACGGATCCAGTCCGCTAAGTCAATGGAGAAGCTGGGGTTGTCTTTAAAAGCTCAACCTATGGATAAGAAACCGACATTTAGAGCCTCTGGAGCAGGCATGCACAGGACTCCCAATTCCGGGCACGAGCGTACACTCGAGCTCGAGTTGAGCTCGAGCTCAAGCTCCGAGCTCGTACATGACAAGCGAGTCCGCCAACGGAGTGGGAAGCGGCTGGAGTTGTGGGAGCGGAGTGTCACAGGCTTCCGCAGGGGTTTCCAGAGTTTGAGGCTCCGAAAATAAGGCACACGTTGGGGAGTTTTTAAAAGAACAATCTTGAGTATTATAATTCCAATCCCTGTAGTTTTATTAATTGAAATTTGAAAAATGTGTTCAAATTTCTGTATGCGATAATAGTATTTTAGTTCAAAGTTATAATGGTAGTAGTAAGAGGGGTTTGAAAAAAGTTTGTTGCTGGTGAGCATGATTTTGGCTGTCGTAATCATCTGAAACAAAAAACGTTCAATTTTTCTTAATCTATATAAGTGTGGTTATCGTATGAACTTTAGTTCATATGGAATGAATAATGTTAAAAACCACAAAAATGGTTGTATTTCAAATGAAAACAATTTTTTGGAAAAGCATTTGTTAGTTTTCTGTGTTGTAAAATTGGATTTTTGCCAATAATTACTTCATTCTGGTTCACACGATAACCACAGTTATATAGATTAAGAAAAATTTTGCGTTTTTTGTTTCCGACAGTCAGAATCATGTTCGCCAGCAACAAACTTTTTTAAACCCTTCTTACTGCTATCATTATAACTTTGAACAAAATTATTATTATTGCAAACAAAAATTTAAGCATTTTTCAAATCTCAATTAATCCCCCGTATCCTGTGCCTGAGTCAATTTGAACCCACTGCTTGAGATCGCTGACACATACATTGGCGGAGCTGTGTATGTCAGTCGCGGCCAAACGATCATTTAGCTGTCGGGGGTGTCATAAAAGCATAAATTGGGCCTTTCCGGTGATCGTGTTGGAACAACAATGGGAAGCTCGAGACAATTCCATATTTTTCTTGGAAAAAACAAAATGGGCATACGGCCTCTGCAGTCATAGAGTTCTCCACCGTGAGACTTTATACCGAGGAGTGGGGAGTGAGTGAGGAGTGAGTGAGGGAGTGGGGAGTGAGTGATACCACGGTCGAGCTCGATGGCGGGCTACAAGAGAGCTACAAGCGACAAGGCTACCAAAGAGACTACGGTTAGAGATTCTACTTACAAAGGGGGGATCGTCAAACAGGGAATCAAGGCCACTCACAGGGCTGTCAGTTATCATCACAGATGAACCCAGCACCAGCTCAGAAGTAAACCGAGGAGTGAGTAATATTGCTGGACGACTAAAATACTTTAAGAGGGCTTGGTCTAGTATTACCTCTGACAAGTTTATACTGGGTAGTATAATGGGGTATAGAATAAATTTCGATGATGAGCCTGTACAACAGAACACAGCTGGGGATGTCTCTTTAAACAAACAAGATGAGCCCTTCATGCAGGAGACTGTTGACGACTTGTTAAACAAAGGTGCGGTTAAGAAAGTAGTGCCCTGTAAGGGGCAATTTATGTCGACCTACTTCTTGGTTTAAAAGTCAAATGGTAAACAGAGGTTTGTGCTAAACTTGAAGAAATTGCATACCTTTATTATTACCGAACACTTAAAAATGGAGGACATACGAACCGCAACTAAGGTCGGTATCAAATATATTGGCCCGTGAGTTTAGTGAGGGGTATTCTCCCACCACAGAGTTTCCCTATATCGGTGCTCTTTTTCTCAACGTTTTCTGACTCGCTCTCGCGTTAAGAGGTTTAAAGTCGTGCAGTATTAGAGAGTTCTGGCGGATGGTGTGATCCATTTCAGCGTCATGTTCGGCCATCCAATATGGTCGGCTATATCCGAAAGGCCTAGAAAGGCAGAAATATTTAGCACTGCTAAGAAATAATGGAGACTATGAAGGCATAATGACGATTTCACAATCTCTCGTTGCCGACCTTGACTGGTGGGAAGAGAATATCCAAAGATCAAAGAATCCAATAAGGCAGCAGAAATTCGTGTTGGAGATTTTTTCAGACGCCTCAACAAAAGTTTGGGGGGGGGGGAAGCATGCAAAGGAGAAGTCACTTCTGGTGTCTGGGACGAATCAGAATTAACCCAACACATCAATTATTTGGAACTGAAGGCAGCCTTTTTGGGAGGACATGCTTCGCTAAGGAAAAGCAAAATTGCGGAATTCTGCTCCGTATTAACAACACAACAGCGGTGGCATATATTAACCGTATGGGAGGTATTCAATAGCCTATGTTGAATACGATAACTAAAATAATTTGGCAGTGGTGCGAACAACGGAATCTGTGAATATTCGCCTCTTATATACCTTCCAAAGAGAATGCGGAAGTCGATAAAGGTTCTAGAATAAATAATATTGACACGGAATGGGAGTTGGTAGCCTAGGCTTTTCGTGTTGTCTCTAATCGATGGGGTCACTCGGACATAGATTTGCATCACGGATCAATCAGGAATGTCAAAAATTCTGTTCTTGGCACCGGGATTCGGAGGCTTTTTGCGTTGACGCTTTTACGTTGGAATGGCGCGAATGTAATTTTTATGCATTTCCTTTGCTCTATCTTACGAGTTTTAAGAAAAATTCAGCAAGACCAAACCCGGAGTATTTTAGACGTGTCCGACTGGAGGTCACAACCATGGTACCCCTTATGGAGTTCCATGTTAGGAACAACTCCAGTAATTTTTCAGCCAAATGATAATACGCTTCTGTCCCACTGTAGGAAGATCCGGCACCTTCTTGCTATGAAAATGCGTCTGATGGCCGGGCTATTATTCGGCAGGCGTACCAGAGACTGAACATCAGTCAGTAGGTCATAGAATTGCTTATAGGATCTATCGCGAACTCGACACGAAAGCGGTATCTTAAAGGATTGGGCTAACTTCTGTTATAGAAAGAGATGTGATATATTCAACCCACAAATCGAGTATGTCGCTAACTGGTTAACTAACAAGTTTAACGAGGGAGTTTCTTATGGAACGCTAAACTCGTACAGAGCGGCTCTATCGTTGATAACAAATGAAGGGATAGGTAAAAGCCATATTATATCTAGGATAATGCGAGGATTTTTTTATCGAAGACCATCAGAACCAAAATATGACCACACATATAGTTTATAGCCGGTCCTAAATAAATTAGAAGAGCTTTATCCTTTTAATAACTTACACCTACCAGAATTGATGGAAAAGCTAGTAGTACTAGTGGCACTAGTTACGGCACACCGTAGGTAGACGCCGTCGCTGATAAAGCAGAGTAACTTCGACAAAGATATAGAGGGATATAAAATAAAAATACCTGACAGGATTAAGGTGACTGGATCTGGTGCATATCAACCATTACTAGTACTGCCAATTTTTCAAGAGAAACCAACACTGTGCGTGATAGGAACATTAGAAAAATATTTGAAAATAACGAATTCCTTAAGAGGAAATTGTGATGCATTGCACATCACAACAAGGCGGCCTTATAAGCCAGCATCAAAGGACACGATAAATCGGTGGATACGTGCTTTCCTGGTTAGATGTAGTATTTGGAAAGTATACACACGCCATAGCATTCACCATGCATCTACATCGCTAGCTTGGAAAAAGGAGGTTGATATTAAAATAATCAAAAACCTAGCAGGAGGGACAGAGACGTCGAGAGTCTTCAATAGGTTTTATAATAGACCAATAATTAGTAATAAGGTGTCGATTGCGAAGGCAATATTAAATAATTAGTTCCTATTCGTTAGTGGAGAGAGTTTACAATTCGTTACAAGTTTCTTATATTTTATGGGAATAAAAACATATATATTACATCCAATTGTATCTCACATAGAGCTCCGAACATCTACATTGTGATCTCGAGTACAAGACATGAATCATAATTGGAAGATCGAACGAGCCCGCCGAAGGCGGGCGAACTTCGATCGTAGTTATGCAGAATGTCTTGTTCGAGAAGATCAAGGCCCTCCCATAATTAAAGAGATAATGAAAGATATAGAGTAGTAAAAGTCAGAAAGAATTTCTCTTTGCTTCCCCACCCCGTGATAATGCTTTAAATGTATGAAGCTTAGATGGTGCCGCGGGACCGATGGAAGTGAGATTTGGAAATTTTGAGGCTGAAGATTGTGGCGACACCTGCGTACTCAGGCCTGGGAATTACGTGAACGCAGCGGCCAATTTTCAGAGGCAACGCCTCCTGTCTCCCGCCGCGCGTCTTGGCCCCCGCGGCGGCCTACCAGCTTGGAGCGCCACAGGCCCGTACCACGTAAACCGCACGTGACGTATTAGGGCAACATTGTATCAATAGGATTCCACATCGTCGTCCAGCCTCCTCGTTAATATGTTAGATTTGTCCAGCACGTCTAAACGTGCGCGAAAATCTAGTTTTCCCAAACATATTTAAAATTTTGATAGTAAAACACGTTTTTCCAATCCATTTTTTATCGCGCGACATAGTGGAATAGGCCTATAGGGGATACTACTGACAAAAAGAACGCATCGACAATAGTACCCCATGGGTGATGTGGAAACCTATTGATACGGGGGGTGCCCCAATGCGCTACGCGCGGTTCATATGGTACTCCAAGCTCCTCGGCCACCGTGGGGGCCAAGACGCGCGGCGAGAGAAAGGAGGCGTTGCCTCTGAAAATCGGCCGCTGCGTTCACTTAATTCCCAGGCCTGCTCTAGCGGTACTACATTCTGATTTTCTCGAATGAGACATTCTGCATAACTACGGTTTTCCAATTAAACGCCATAAAATAAAAATGACATAATTATGTTATTCTCATTACATCGTAATCGTAATTTGATTACAGAGAAATTTCATGGTAATTGGTGTACATATACCTACTGTATACAATATAATAAGAAAATTTTACTGATTGAAAAGAGACTAATACGTTAATATCAATTTTTAACGTAATATCTTCAAGGCAGTAGATATATCTTCAACTTACATTTTTCGTATAATGGGATTTTAATTCTGATGTTTTTCATATTTACGAACAATTTTACGCAGATTAAATAATATATATTAAAATATATTAAAGTATGATATGTTACAGCGAAGCAGCTGAACCCCTAAAAGTACGAAGAAAATACCTAAGCATAAAATTCGCAACAAAAACCTCTGCCTTTCTCCAGAACCCTGTATTGCAGAGTGTCTTCAAAAAGAATAATACCTCTCTCGCAGTCAAAAAAATAAGACTTCCTCTCCTTTTTTTACTGCAGGATACGTCCCTACGAAAAAGAGCCTGAAATGGAAATCCAGCCTACAATGAGGAAATCAATCCATAGCATCCCTCCTTGGACTATTCCAAAAATAGAATTCAACATTGTACTACTCAGGGATAACAGAAAAGACATCAACCTTAGTTTGGTAAAAATCTTGTACCAAGAACTAGAAGAAACATACATAAACCACTTACGTATATACCCAGACGGTTCTAAACACACAAAATGGCGCGGGTTATGCTTTCACCTCTGGATAATTTATACTTATTATATAAAATTGAAGTTGCATACTTTGAAATGCGGTTTCTCAATAAATATGAACTGTAGCCACGATTGTGTTACATCACTTTGTTTGTCTTGACGAGGAGAAGGTTCTAACGTTTTAAAATAATGTATTTAAGATATCGACCGTAATTGTAGAAATAACACAAAGTGATAACGGCGCATTAATTCGGTCAGTTAAACAAGTTTTTTTTTAAAAAAAGCTAATTTGCAATTATTAGGATATAAATTCCTCCGACGTTTCGGTCCGTGTTTAGACCTTTTTCAAGGAAGATACAATAAATACTGCTTTCGCTTATTAATAAGTCACACGTTTGCTAAGTACGTGTAACTCACGAGTCGGTTGGAACGTGACTGAAGTAAACAGTATAAATCTTGGGAACTTTTAAAGGTGAAAACAAACTGTAGCTAAACCGGAGTCGAAAGTAAGAACCGTTGAATATTACGAACAGATTTTAAAACTAAACGGAAATGACATTTTAAACCCCACAAACACACAATCAAAATACCACTGATTGAGTTCATGTGGTAAAAGCCCACACTCTTAGGTTTATGAAATATAATTACATAATGTTATTGTATTATGTATTAATGATTCAATCATATAAACAGAAGTAAACAACTCTATTAGAAGAATTCTTCTAGAAGTAAACAACTCTATTAGAAGAATTCTTCTAGAAGTAAACAACTCTATTAGAAGAATTCTTCTAGAAGTAAACAACTCTATTAGAAGAATTCTTCTAGAAGTAAACAACTCTATTAGAAGAATTCTTCTAATAGAGTTGTTTACTTCTGTTTATATGATTGAATCATTAATACATAATACAATAACATTATATAATTATATTTCATAAACCTAAGAGTGTGGGCTTTTACCACATGAACTCAATCAGTGGTATTTTGATTGTGTGTTTGTGGGGTTTAAAATGTTATTTCCGTTTAGTTTTAAAATCTGTTCGTAATATTCAACGGTTCTTACTTTTGACTCCGGTTTAGCTACAGTTTGTTTTCACCTTTAAAAGTTCCCAAGATTTATACAGTTTACTTCAGTCACGTTCCAACCGACTCGTGAGTTACACGTACTTAGCAAACGTGTGACTTATTAATAAGCGAAAGCAGTATTTATTGTATCTTCCTTGAAAAAGGTCTAAACACAGACCGAAACGTCGGAGGAATTTATATCCTAATAATTGCAAATTACCTTTTTTAAAAAAAAAACTTGTTCAACTGACCGAATTAATGCGCCGTTATCACTTTGTGTTAGTTCTAACGTTTTATTTTTCTTAAATAATGACTTTTAAATAATAGTAGTTTGCGACGCGACCGCCAGGCGGCGACCAGGCGAGCGCGTCTCGTTTGCGAAACAGCGATAAAACGGGGTAAAATGCATTTTCTCGGACTCCCCTATTCCCTAATATCTCTTGGGGCCCGATTAGATATCAACTTGGTTCTTACTCACAAAGATTACCCACATAAGTGCCAAAAATAATTTCAGGATTTTGTCCTAATCACTCCCAAGGAGGGGGGGGGGGGAGGAGGGATGAAATATGTTTTCATGGAGTCCTCAATATCCCTTTGACCCGAAGCGAAGAGCGGGGGTTTTTTGCTAGTCGATCATAAAAGTGAAACTCCACTAAGGAGCTTCTATCCTTTTCTGCGAACAAAGCACGATAAAATATGTTTTCGAAACTATAGTCAACGAACGAAATAAACATTTCGCTAATTTTACGACTCCACAAATGTCATCCAAGCAATCCAAAACCAATGGATAAACGGTACCATTATCGAATGAAGAATGAAAAATATCTTATGCCAAGGCAATCCCTAGGAACAACTCGGTTACAATAATTTGTAAGGTAAAAAGGTTTCGAAGGTAAGGAAAGAGCAGATAGAGCGGCCACAGAAATAGTCGACTCATCAATCTCCGACCATAGCACCAGCGTCACTATTACTATCAATTAAAGACGATTTTTTCAAGTAAAACATTTCACGCTCGCTACTAAGTAACTTTAAGAATCACGATTGGAAACACAAAATTTACGAATCAGCACTTTTTCAACAAAGAAGAATTCACATCATGCGATCTGTGTGAAGTACAACTGTCAGTGGAATACATCATTCTACACTGCAGCAAATACTACAACTATAGACAAAACATTAATATAAGGCCCACCCTAAAGGACAATTTAAACGACAAAGGATCAATACAAAGACTATTGCATTATCTAAAACACATCAAGCTGCACAACAAATTGTAAACCGTACTCTGGGTCGTTAATAACCCATCCAAGTCGTTGATGGGACATTAAATAAAAGAAAAAAATAAATAAAAAAAGAATATATTGAAAGCGGTGGAAGTTTTGGAAACACACAATAGTACGGCTCGAGAAGTTAGAAAAGAACCCTGAAGTTGGAGACTGAACGTAGTAGGGTGAACGGTGGAGATAAAAACACTAAGTTCCACCTTAGAGCATATACTACTGGAGGTCTCATTGCCTTATGTTTCCTGTCCTCGAAACTGTCGCCAATATCACGCGAGACAGAAAGACATGTGCGAACTGGGACGAGAGAGAGAGAGAGAGAGAGAGAGAGAGAGAGAGAGAGAAGTATAGATTCTCAATCGCGCGTCTTTCTCTCGCGCACGATATCGGCGCATGCGCATTACGGTCGATTGAGAATCTATACTTCTCTCGCTCGCACCAGTTCGCACATGTCTTTCTCTCTCGTACGATATTGGCGCATCTGTATTACGGTCGTCAGGACATCTGGGGTAGAGCTGTACGAGTACTTGAATATTCGGGTAGCTTGAAATCCGAACCAATCCGGGACTCGGTTTCCGAGACGAGCCGGGTACCCGAAAGAACCGAGCGGCTCGGATAGAACCAAGTACTTGAATTTTGATAATGGTATAGATAGAGGGCAACCTCACGAATTTTGACGACCTTGAAATATGTTGTCAAGGACGTCATTCTGAACAACTTTTTCCTCTAAACTTTTTGGCGGTCGACCTTCGTTTTCGAGATATTCGCAAAATTATGTGGTAATTATTTAGAAGTTTTCCATCCTCACCGATTTCAACGATTTTTGGATATGTTATCAAGATCTAGATTCTGAACAACTTTCTCCTGTGCATATAACCGCCGCTCGGCTTTAATTTCCGAGATATTCGCGAAAACTTGTTGCTACTACTACAATGTATTCTGCCGTATATTTACCTACCTACAGTACGCGTCAATGAGAGCGTATGCGTCACCATGGGACAAAACAAATGATGAAGCTGACCCTCGTTTCTGAGATATTTCCACTTTCCAACTTGACCCGGGTATTAGTATTGGTTTGGCTAGACCAGTGCGGGGGCGTGCGCCCGCTTGCGGGCGCGTAAAGCTTGGTACCGAACCGATGTGCCGGCGCCGCCGAACATAGTCGGGATGTCCAACAGGTGTTCTTGAAAGCACTCTCTTGCTAGCGAAAAAATTATTTTTTAGTTAAACTCAAATCGGTTCGCTACCATGCTTTACGCGCCCGCCAGCGGGCGCGCGCCCCCCGCACTGATCTAGCCAAACCAATACTAATACCCGGGTCAAGTTGGAAAGTGGAATGCGTTGTGTCGGAATAAGTGAACAGAAATACTGTACAGTGAGGCGATCGTGGTGAGGTGATTAAAACAATTTTCCTTCAAATCCATGAGGAAAAGTTTACCAAAGTTTTTTGCGCATATCTTAAAAAGTAAGGCCGACCGAAGGTTACATGTATAGGAAAAAGATGCTCAGAATCATGCCCCCTACAACATATTTCAAGGTCATCGAAATCGATGATGGTCATGCTAATCGACAAGTTTACCGAAGTTTTTCGCAAATATCTCGGAAACAAAGGTCAGCTTCATTATTTGTTTTGTCCCATGCTGGCGCAGACGCTGCCACGGACGCGTACTGTAGGTAGATATACGGCAGAATACATTGTGTAGTAGCAGCAGTTTTTCGCGAATATCTCGGAAACGAAGGTCGAGCGGCGGTAACATGTATAGGAAAAAATTGCTCAGAATCGTGTCTTCGACAACATATCAAAAAATCATTGAAATCGGTGAGGATGGAAAACTTCTAAATAATTACCGATTTTTGCAATTATCTCGGAAGCTAAGGTCGACCGCCAAAAAGTTTAGAGGAAAAAGTTGTTCAGAATGACGTCCTTGACAATATATTTCAAGGTCGTCAAAGTCCCTGAGGTTGCCCTCTATCTATACCATTACCTGAATTTTTTTCAAGCGGCCCGAAAGAACCGGGCCGATTGGATAGAACCGAGCGGCTCGGATAGAACCGAGTACTTGAATTTTTCCAAGCGGCCCGAAAGAAACCGGGCGGATTGAATAGAACCAAGCGGATTGAATTTTTTCCAAGCGGCCCGAAAGAAACCGGGCGGATTGGGTAGAACCAAGCGGCCCGAAAGAAACCGGGCGGCTTGGAAAGAAACGAGCGGTCCGAAAGAAGTTCGAGCAGATCGAAAACTATTTGTCCGATTTATTTCAAACTTGGTACACATATTCTTAATTAATAATACTATATGTCCTCCTCATGTAATATAATGTAATAGTATATAGTAGCATCTAGTACGTGCGTAAGGCCAACAGTACATTGTATGCTTATACTGTATGTTCCATGTATATAATAAGTAATGTATATGTATAGCATGTATATAGTGTGTATGTAGTATGTACTTAGTATGCGTGCATCATGTATGAAGTATGTATGTAATCCAATGTACGAAATATGCTACAGCGTATAATTAAACTGTGTAAATGTTATTTAAATAAAATTATTTTATTTCTTGTAATTTCATACGCTCTTGTAGAAGTATTCCCCATCCTCATTCAAATTGATTGGTACTGCGTTCTTGCATTAATTAAATAAAAAAAATTGTACGTTTATTTAAGTTGTTTAGTGTTTAAAAATTATTCGTTTATTTATTTACACCTAGACTGCGGAAGTTAATGCAAGTCTGATATGCCGCGTTCCAGTACACAACAATCCCTTCAATACAAGCCAAACAGTTCGGTTAATAAAACTTTACTTCGTTTCTTTCTCTGAGTTTCTGGACATATATATGCAGAATGAATACAGCAAATATACCGCCGCATTTCCGTGGGAAAATTCATATAATCTTGTTTCATCAATATACAATCTATCAGTACATTCGCATGATATGTGCATTATACAAACTATTACAAATATCACTACTGCGTAATTGCCAAGTCACAAAATGTTCTTTAACTAAAGATGTAGACTTGGAGTGATTTGTGAATGAATGTGCCAGAGTTAATGAGAGCGCTAGACTCGGCTCTACATGACATCTCACAACTTTTTATGGGTAAAGAGTCACGAGACTCGGCTGAATTTTTTACATGAAATGTTTTTGATGGGATATACTTCTCTCGCTCGCACATGTCTTTCTCTCTCGCGTCATGTTAGCGACAGTGTCCAGCTCTCGATGAAACCTCCATGTCTATATGCTCCAAGAGTTCCACACGATTCCCCTCGGAACGACATATTGTTTACTTATTCTATGTCTACTTATTATGTTCTACCTCGAAAACTATTTATTGTATTCAGTTCATTATTTTTCTATGTTAATGGTGTAGAATTAATCTTCTTGAATAAATTTTTCACAGTTGAAAAATCATTTCTGAAAATCAGAAAATTCTATACAAATTCTTATTTCGTAAATTTCAAATCTAAATAATACTTTTAAACATCCAGAAAAAAATTCGTCATATTCTCTGATTTTTTTCTGCAAGATAAAAGTTTTTATGTAGTGACTATCTTAAAAGGGACATCACAATAAGCTATTGAAGACAGCGATGCGTTCAATTTCAGATAAGGATATCGCTCGGCCTCTATGTTTCATTAAACGCAATCCATTCTTGGCCAATGGAGTTAGTTTTAGATATTAATATGAAACTGTTGAAGATCTCGGTACTAAGTAGTTTGGTCCCTTAGAATTACTACACAAAAACGACGTTAGTATTGAATAATGGTGCGAAGTTATATAAGGGGGTTATGCACATGAAGTTCACGCGTACGACGCTTAAGCGTAAGCCCCCAAAAGCGTAAAGTCCCCATGGTGGGGCACAACCGTCGCTTTTGCCTTCGCTCGCAACCACCCGCGGTTGCTCTTCGAAGGCAAGAGCAAAAGTTGGACGGGCCTGCTCTATACAGTAAATCCTGGTTGTAAGATCGCCAGATTTATTCATTGTATCATCGTCGTCTGTCCCCACTAACTGGGAGGTTCTCCCTCGGATCATTGAAGCATGAAAGGCGACAGGAGTTGGAACAAGGCAACCTTGAAAAAGGACACGAGCCAGCGTGCCGGCGGCTAGTTTGTAAGAAGCCAACATTTGGCATTTAAATACCACAGCTTTAATGAGTAATTAAGTGTTTAAATTTTTGGTTCTGGAGGAGGGGAGCTCATAAATTACAAGGAAAGGTTTAGTTTGACAGGAGCCAGTTAGTCTGGGCCCAAACATTGGTACTCCCCATCGAGGATTGACAAAGGTGGCGATTGCTTAACTGTCAGAGGGATCTGCAGTGTCCTCGAGGTCGAACGAAGCTACGGTTTTCCTGGGATATTTTTTTCCCTCTCCTTGAGTACTGAGTGCTGCAGAGGAGTCACGCCTACAATAAGTGATCGCTAATAGGTAATTTGTTGTTCTGAGGAACCAAATTTACTCTGCTGGAGGTGGTATGAGATGCGATTCTTTTGGCTGCACGCTGCAGTCAGTCTTGTACCAAAGTTTAAAACATAAAGACCATTTCAAATTTTATTTCTACTGTTAAAGTATATAATTATCGTTGCAAGTTTTGTGTCTCCATTTATTTAGAACCATCTCCACCGCCATTAATTTGCCATTGAAGGCGTAAGAGTGACTTGCTCACGAGTATTGCCTATGCATGTGTGTTACCCTAGTCGTTAAATTTAGGTCAAAATATTGAGTTATTTTCATTCTTTCTCATTCGCTCCCACTTTTTCAAACTCGCTGTCCTTTTCTTCGACTGCCGGTTGCCGCTGCCGACAAAGCATAAAGGCCTGCCGGACGCTCGGCGGTGCCGCTTGAATAAACACTAGCTCGAGCTGGTGTTCCAATGCTTGACCTGATAGCAATTGTTGAATTGTCCCACTTAGTTCTCCACGAAACTAACACCAGGTCGTGTTGCCAACGCCAAATACGTCAGCGCATCAACGAGCTCCCGATATAGTAGCCTGGCGTCTTCTTCATTCGGAAACTCGTTCTTCTTCAAGTTTACGCTTTTGTCGACCGGTGTGGCGGCGGGTTCCGAATCGATTCAACAAATCGTTAATGTAATCAATGTAAGTGTTTACAGTGTTGAAAGTGTTTAAACCGTAAAACGATTTCCTCATAAGGCAGACCCTATCTCCCTTCCGAAGATCCAACAGCATACTTTAGGCTTTCGCTCCGGGGATACTATTTTGTTCACTTTCGACAATTCTTTCAAGAATCTCGAACAAATTTTTTAGCGAATTCATAAATATTTGTTCTTTCAGCTCTCCATGAAAGTGGGCCATCGTGATATCGAATCATCTTATTTTCATTTTATTCCCAGTTGCGTAGGATGTAATTAACCTGATGGAGTGGAGACGTGCTACCGGTGTGAACGTATTAGGAAAATGGATCCCGGGCTACTGGCTAAACCTCTGAGCCACCAAGCGCGCCTTTTTCTTCCCAACGTTTCATCCGATTTAAACTTATTACGCAGCACCACGCGGCTATCGATGATTTTATCGTATTTAGAACGATCGACCAATGTCCAGGTATCGTTTTTTATAACCGACTTTATTTCGTCGTCGATAGCCCTGCACCAATCATTGGCGTCGGTGCCAGACATAACCTGCTTCATGGGAATCTCGGAAAGATACACCTGCTCCTCCGCGATGCTGGTAGCCTCTACAGGTCGTGGCCTTCCTCTGGAGCGACTTTTAATGAAGGTGGGTCTCCCATGACCCCTTCTTGTAGCGCTAGGAATGACGCCGTCACCTTCGCAGATTTCGTTATCCGGATGATCACCCGGGATGATCCTTGTCCTTAACCACTGGAGTTGGTAGGACGTCCACAAAGTGTGGAATTCTAGAGGGATCTTCTGGGTCACTCCGTTCCTCAGATTCGTTCTCCTCTTCAGTGACGTTACGTTCTTTAGAGTCATTCCGTTCTTTAGGTTGTTCCTTCGGAGTGAAATCATTGGAGTTCTCCATGTGTCGATTGTTCTCAGCGACGAACCTGACAACTCGATTGATAATCACCTTCCTGCCACCGGGTGACCAAATTCGATAGCCCTGGTTTTCTTCGACGTATCCCAGGAAGCTGCCCCTCCTTCCCCGAGGATCGAATTTTCCGTTCCCGGCCTCCCGCCCAGGGTAAAATATCCGAGTACTAAACATTCAGAAATAACTCACATCAGACACTTTCAGGTCCGTCCATTTAAGCTCCTCGACGGTGAACAATTGCGACTGTAATTCGCCGTATTGATTGTTTCTGCCCAGAAATTGGCAGGTAAACTTACGTCCATCATGAGGTACTGCTAGTAATGTTCTGTTTCTCCTATCAGCCACCCCATTTTGCTCGTGATTCCATGTTTCTTCAGGTAGTCGTTGAATTGTAAGCATTTGACACTTGCTTCGTTTTGGGTTTCTACTAATGGAATATATTCTGTCGTCGTCTTGACTGTTTTAGTCTTGGAATTCAAGAACCGGACTCCACACCATCTTGACATGTCGTCGATGAACTCGATGAAAAATCTCGCATATCCAATGGATTCAATTCAACATTGGTCTGCAAACATCTATATGTGCCAGATCAAGGACACTTGTTCGGCTGGTCAAAGTTTGGGAAATGAATTCTGAATCATTTTGCTTTTCCAGTACACATTGCAGTCTAATTCGTCCTCATGTCGAATTCCTTGCACGGCTCTTTTGTGTTTGCCAGTCAGGACGTCATTCTCGTTCATATGACCCATCCGCCTTTGCCATCACTCGAATGTCGCATCGACGGCGCGCGCACATCGTTTATGCTCATGCGCGTAGTACAGGTCTCCCATTTCACTCAGCATAAAGTTTAACGTCACCATTCGAATTCAGCACCAATGCTCTCATCCTTTTTTAGGTGAACTGCATATCCGCGATCTGTTATTTTCCCAACTGATAAGAGATTCGTTCTGAAGTCCGGGACGTGTAATAAATCACTGAGGGAAACATTATTTCTCTCGCTGAAAACAGCAGTCCCGAACTGCATCGTTTCCGTAGCGATTATGTCTGTCGATGCGTTATTGGCTAGGTTCAAAACGCCGCGATCTCTCGGGAATCCCAAAGCACGTCGTACAAATGCGAAGTGGTGCCGCTATCGGAGCACCATTTTCGATTATAGTCCCCTGAATCGACATTCGAGACATCGCGTGCATCGCTCTCTTCTACGATTTTTATTCGAAGTGCCTCGGGTGTTGGTAAATCGTCACGCGACTCGATGGCGCGTTGAAAGTTCTCTAAGTCCGTCGACAAACTATTAAGCAACATAATAGTAAGAAGGTCCGTATCTGTTTCTACATTCATATCAGTTAATTTGTCAACTGTATCGAAAAAACTATTCAAGTGCTCGCGCACATCACGTCCACCGGCCATTTTGTGTCGCATTAATCTCTTCAGGAGCGTCACTTTTCTTGCCGGCCCCGTACACAACCACATAGCGTGTGCAGTTTCGCAATTCTTGACTTCTTTCAATTCACCCGAATCGACAAATTTATATCTGACATCGCCTTAACGTCGTTCTTCATGCAGACCTGCACCGGCGTTCGCCACAATTGCGTTACATACCACTTCCTCGGGCTTCGCAACTGTTCCATTCGCGTAGTCCCATAATTCTTTTCAGATTAGAACTGCGTTCATTTAAAGTTTCCACGTACCATAGTTGCTTTTGTTTAAAAGCTCGATTTATGTTCGAACAACGGTTACACTACGCAGAACCTCTATTTATTTTTCTTTCTTTTTTGACAATTTACTTCGCACTGATTATTTAGAGTCTGGGCCCATAACCTGTTAAAGATGTCGGTACTTGTTCGGTTCGTTAGAATTATATACTATACAAAAACAACGTTAGTATTGAAGAATGGCACGATGTTATACAAGGTTATGCGCGTGAAGCATACGCGGTACGACGCTTAATGAAGGTTAGGGGCGATTAATTGCAGTGGTGGAGGGAGAAACGCCTACAGGAGTGGTGGTAATGTGTGCGTGAACTGATGCCAGCGCCAAGCCAGCCAAGTGACCCTAACGCGTAGCCAACTACGGCCAACCAGCGTCGCCGGGAAATAAATTGACGATGCTGGTTGGCCGTGGTTGGCTTCGCACAGGGATCGGCGGGCTTAAGTTACCCTGGTGGAGAGGAAAACACCTACAGGAGCCGTGGTTATGTGTGCATCAACTGCGCCTGCGCCAGTCACACACACATAACCACCACTCCTATAGGTGTTTCCCCTTCTATCAATGTAACTTAAGCCCGCCGAGCCGCAGGTCGCAGTACGCCACGGGATGGCGGCTCTGCAATTTGACACGGCGACTAGAAGCACATACTGCAACAGTAACTACAAAAAATTATTTCAAAAAACCAAAAAGGAAGCACCAGACTCTAAACTGCGGTAGTATATCATATAAGCGCTTACAAAATGGAGAAGTCTCTCACACCACGGTTCTTTCCTAAATTGTCGTGGTATATTCTGATGCATTAAAAACATGTGCTGTAATACTTCTTTGATTAGAAGAAATATAATGGAATCGATGATAAAATAAATACATTTGGCGAAGCAAAGTAAAATTTTTGCTTAATAAAACTAAGCTTTGGTTGAGAGTAATTATTAAATAAAAAGAGTAGAATGTGAAATAGTATTTCAGAAATACTTTTTAAGAATAGGCATTCAAACAAATGAATAAACGAAAAGGGTGTGGAACAATGTATTGAATAATAAAAGTTGCGATTTAAAACTTACCCAGTGTACGGAAGACGATCGGCCGACTTCGATATTTTTTACCTGCCCGGACAGCAGTGACGAAGAGTTGGTATTGAGTGTCAGCCCTGAGACCGCTCAACGTGATGGCTTCGCTATTCCCTGCGACCACCGCCACCACCCTGTAACTAACCGTCTTGCCATTGTGTTTCGGTTTTTACCCTTGCTTCTGTGGTAAGATAATCCTTAACTTTAACTATGATTATTGGTTTTTAGTCTAGTGTAAATAAACAAAAGTAATACTTCATTTCTAACAATAAGTAGACTGCGGATATTTATGCACGCCAAATATGCAAAGAGCATATGCAATATGCACGTAAATATGCCCTAAAAATATGTCAATATGCACGATAAATATGTGTGATTTGTGAATGATGTGTTCAACATAGATCTGTTGCATGCAACATTATTTGAACTAATACAAGAGGATATTTACCAATTGTGTTACTATATTAATTAAAAATTACTTTAATTAAAAATAACTTTTCCATGTGTGTAACCAGTAATTGATGCGATTTATCAGTTAATATTAACTTATATGCTGAAAATTAATGTTCTACATCATAGGATGTAACGGATGTACTATTGCCCGGCCGAAAGAAGATCCCTAGCAGGCGGTCTCGGGCAGTAGTAAGGCAAAGCGTGTTCCAACGCAGGTCCTCTGAGGGGAGCGCGGGGGCGGGGGGAAGTGAGGGCGCGCGGGGGAGCGCGGCGGAGGGAAACATTGGCGCGGGGTCTGCGGGGAGAGGAAGACCGGTTGCGCGCGCACGAGCCGCGGAGTGGGGGAAGCTGCGATGATGGAGGGGATCACTCCAGGCCGAGCCGCCGCGGAGACCTGACCCACCCCCGAGAACTTTTTCAGACCTAAGCGGAGGGGGTGAATGACCCCCCGAAAATTTTTTTCAAACCCCGATCCACCACCAGAAATTTTTTCCGAGCGAGAGAATGACCTTGGCCCACTCCCAAATATTTTTCCAAACCATTATGTAGCTGAAATTGTTTTAATAATTTATTTTTATAAGATCGGTGTTTTTTACACACCGCGTCTTCGGAGGGTGGGAAAGAGATAGAACATTACTTTAAAGCTAAAATCTGGGAGAGGGAAAGAGACAGCGCTACATAGTGATACAAACACATTTTATTAAAGCTAACAGTATTTCAAAGCGTTCCGATTTAACGTCGCGGCATATCGTGTGTAATTTGAATCTCCTGGAGCAGTCGTGTAGAATGGCGACATTTGGCAGCGCGAATCATAGAAAGAATTATGCGGCGTCAGCAGAAACTTTTTTCCATACCAATATGTGATGGAAAGTTTTCCCCAACACAGAGAAATAATAATAATTTTTTAATCACCGATATAGCCAACTGTTATGTAGTAAACAGACATATTTTTCCGAACCATTATGTAGCAAGCATTCTAAAGCTAACAGTATTTCGAAGCGTTCCGATTTAACAACTTAACTCTGAGACACCTGCATGCGATGATATCATTTTCACGGCGCGAAGAACGCTCGAACGAAATAAACGCCGAATCTTAGAATTAGGTGGCGAAACCCCCGAAAACTTTTTCAGACCCCGATCGACCACCGGAAATTTTTTCGGAGGGAGGGGACAACCTTGACCCACCCCCGCACCGATCTAGCAAACCAATATGCAGCAGAAATTTTTTTCCCCAGCGCAGAGAAATAATAATTTTTTAATCAACGCTCCACCGAACCATTATGTAAAAATATTATTTCAAACAGATATGTAGCAAGCATTCTAAAGATTTTAAAGCGAACAGTATTTCAAAGCGTTCCGATTTAACGTCGCGGCGTATCGCGAGATTTCGCGAAATCTGACTCTTCTGGAGCAGCCGCGCTAGATGACGTCATTTGGCAGCATGAAGAACAAAATACAATACATGTAGAAACGTCGAATCTTAAAATTATGCGACATCAGCAGAAAAAATCTTTTCCATATCAACAGACATTTTTTTGCCCAACGCAGAGAAATAATAATTTTAATCCCCTCCCTCACCGATCTACCGAACCAATATGTAGCACACACACTCTAAAGCTAACAATTTTAAAAAAATGTTTTTCAATCTTAACATCGCAGCGTATCGCGCGATCACGTGTAATTTGAATCCCCCGTGGTGGGACCGCCGTGCAAGATTACATCATTTGGTGGCGTAACGAACGCACGGATCATAAAAAGAATTATGTGGTGTCAGCAGAAATTGGTGAGGTGAGAAGGAGGAAGACGGATAAGTAAATAGAGAAATAATATGTTTAAGAAATTTAATTACAATTAAAAGAATATAAAAATATAAACAGAAATGGAATATAATTTAACATTTTCTTCCTACGAGCTTCCGCTAAAATATCATTGATGACAGATGCTACCAGTTCGCAATCTACAAGATAATCCTCGTCGTAGTATTCGCTATCACATATTATTTTAGCAGCACGACGCGTATATAATGTTTCGCAGGCAGCGTCGCTCTGTTACAACACAGTAACAAAAGTTTTAAAGTTTGTCCTCACATCTTCTGCAGTTTGATACAGCCGCGGATACACATAGCTTACACGTGACTTAAGATTAAATAAAAATGATACTGTATGCAGTTTGAAATACAGCGACTTATTACGTAGTATCGTCTTTAGAATTGGAGGCGAGAATCATAGAAAGAATTATGCAGAGTCGATAGAAATTGATGACAAGTGAAGGAGGGAGACAGACAAGCAAATAGATTGCAATATTTGTAAAATGATTACATATTGTTCAATTAATTAAACAATAGAAATATAAAAATAGAATATAAATAGTGTATCGGCAGAACCATCTCTCTCTCTCTCTCTCTGTGTGTGTCTCTCAATCTCTCGTTCTTTCTCCTTCTCTTTTTCTCTTCTTCACATCAATCGCAAGACAACTTGAACATTTTCGAACAGCTGATGGACTTCCTATTTACTTTTCACGACATCATACATACATACTCTTCCACACAACACCTCGTCTACATTCATACGCACTCACGCTCTCGTGACCGACCCGAGTGCTCAGTTACACAGAACAGTAATATCTCAACAACATTCGCCGAAAGTGTTACGTATCTATTGTATCGCCTCAATTCTTTATCTCTAAATAAACCGCACGATTCTCAACATCTTTGAGTTCTCTCCATACAAAGAGAATATAAAAATACAATATAAAGCAGACAAAAATATAATAATAATAATAAAAATAATAATTTAATTTATTGCCCACTTTTGCGTTACAATTTAACGATGAAATAATCTTTCCATTTCATTCTCATGATTGTGTCAGTGTAAGTCCCACCCTTCTAATGTATCCTGCTGTGTCTTAACAATTTTTTCTATTTTACAAGTGTTTCTATGTTGTATAATATTCTTTTATCACTTTCCTGTTCTTCCCACGTTTTCCTTCTCCCTATTATCTCCCATAGAATAGCCAAGTTTTTCCCTTCTCCTCTAATTACCTCTTTCCAATTCCTAAATACAACTCAATATAAATATAAAAGAAAATACAATTAAATAAGAAATATAATAAAAAAAGAATATAATAATAAAATAAAAGTAAATACAATTAAAGAAGAAATATAATAAAAAGAATATAATAATATAATAAAAGAAAATAAAATAATAAAAAAAGAAAATACAATTAAATATCAAATATAATAAAAAAAAAGAAAAAATATAAAAATAGAATATAAATAGAATATAAAAATAAGAAATAAAAAATAAAAATATAAAAACTCAATTCAATATAAAAATACAATATAAAAAAAAATAATATAATAAAAGAAAATAAAATAATAAAAAAAGAAAATACAATTAAATATTAAATATAATATAAAAAAGAAAAAATATAAAAATGGAATATAAATAGAATATAAAAAATAAGAAAAAAAAATAAAAAATATAAAAATTCAATATAAAAGTGCATTATAAAAAAAAAATATAATAATAATAATAATAATAATAATTTAATTTATTGCCCACATTCGCGTTACAATTTAACGATCATATACTCTTTCCATTTCATTCCCGTGATTGTGTCAGTGTAAGTCCTACCCTTCTAATGTATCCTGCTGTGTCTTAACCAATTTTTCTATTTTACAAGTGTTTCCTAATCTATTTTATGTTGCATAATCTTCTTTTATCTCTTCCTCCCATCTTTTCCTTCTCCCTATTATCTCCTGTAGAATAACCAAGTTTGTCCCTTCTCCTCTAATTACCTCTTTCCAATTGCTGCCATTCTCTCCACTTACTTCACATGCTTCAATCACGTGTTTCACTGTTTCTTCCTCTTTCTTACAAACCATACATATCCTTTCTTCTTTCTTCTTTCGATAGCCAGCCACGGAGACCTCTCCAGACCTGGCCCATCCCCGAAAATTTTTTTATACCTAACCGAGGGAGGGAATGACGCCGCGGAGACCTCTCAGACCTGGCCCACGCCCGAAAAATTTTTATACCTAGCCGAGTGAGGAAATGACCTTGGCCCAACCCCGAAAATTTTTTCCAAACCAATATGTGATCGAATTTTCCCCCCAACACAGAGAAATAATAATTTATTTTTATCGGATGATGTTTCGGACAATGTCGGGAAAGATCGGCATTTTACAAACCACGTATTCGGAGGAGGGAAAGAGAGAGCATTACATTAAAATCTAAATTCGTGGAGGGAAAGAGAGAGCAATACTTAGCGTCGCAGCGTCTCGCGCGATCGTGTGTAATTTGACTCCTCTGGAGCAGCCGCGTGCGATGACGTCATTCAACGGCGCGAGGAAGGCTCGAACGAAATAGAATTATGCAGTGTCTGCAAATGTTAGAATTATGTGGCGAAAGGAGAAGGAAGACGGGTAAATAAAATGTAGAAATAATAATAAGTTTAAGAAATATATATTGTTATAGAAAAAAATATAAATATACAACTAAATAGAAATATAATAAAAAAGGAATATAATAATAAAATATAATAAAATAACATGGAATAAATATAAGAATATGAAGAAGAATATGAATAAAAGTATGAATAATAATAATATAAAATAGAAAAAATAGTAAAAATAGAAAAAAAATAGAAAAAATAGAAAAAAATAGAAAAAATAGAAAAAATATATACAAATGAAATTAACTAAACAAATTAAAATCTATATAAATTAATCTCTCCGCGCTGCGTTGGCGGTGGCGCGAGCAAGATCCGGGAGCATGTCCCGCAAACGCTCTATCTGGGGCGGTGGTGGCAGCGGTGGCAGGTTCTAAAACATGTAAACGCAAATATAATATTAATACATTACGCACAATATCCTATCACAATATCACTTACCAGCAAGCCATCAATGGCTGCAGCGATGTTGTCGCTGTCATCGCTGTCATCGGTGTCATCGGTGTCGGAGAATGAGGAGTCCTCAATGCTGTCCTCACCACCACCACCACCACCACCGACTGCATCGGTGTAGGAGGATGAGGAGTCCTCGATGTTGTCCTCACCACCACCACCACCACCGACTGCTCCCTGCAAATCCTAGAACATAGAAACCTTGATATAATATTCACGTGTTAAACGTAAAAAAAAACGTACAAAACATTGTTATGTACATACCTCCTGATTAAATATAAATGCTATCGGCGCACAGGTTCGGTCCACAAACAACTATCTTAATTAATCAATAACACATTTGCTTTAATTAACTGAAAATTTTCCAACGTTTCGGTCTGACTTTAGACCCTTATCAAGGAAAGTGATAAAATTTCAGAAAAATAACGCGAGTGAAATTTATCCGGTCGGAACGTTAAAACACGTCCGATACCGAGAGCCGGTGGAATAGTGACTGAAGTAAACATAGGACAAAGCCAACGATCATCTCGAAGGTGAACACAGCCGTTTAGACGCAGAGACCGTTAAATATTTTGAAAACATCGATTCTCAAACCCTCAAGTCACATAATAAAATCAATATTAATAAAGGAATAATTGGAGCAATACATCATAGGACATTACTTATTCAGTAATGTTGCGTAATATTCTTGTATTTTAGGCGTTTCATACCTAAGATTTACGCTGGGTTGTTTAATCATATGTAATGTCTCCAAAAGAATCCTCCGGTTCAAATTAGTCTCTCTGTCGACAACTTTAACGTTATCGAAGTCAAATCTGTGATCAAACTCCAGCGAATGCTTGGTCAAAGCAGTGTGTTGAAGGGGAGATGAAAAAATATTTCTTTTGTGTTCACAAACGCGTCTTTCCAAAAGTCTCGAAGTTTGTCCTATATAAACCTGGTTACATCCCATGCAAGGGATAGAATATACAATGTTGGAGTTTTTAACTAAAGGTATTTTATCCTTGATTGAAGGGAATAATTGCTTAGTGTAAAACGGTAATTTAAAAATCGTGTGTATTCCAGCTTTCCTGAAAATTCTTCTGATATCATTTGATATGTTGTTACAAAAAGGTAACACTGTTGTGTTCCTCCAGCTAATTGGCCCTAATAATAGATTTCTCTCCTCCTTTCTTTTCGCAATTAATGAGGGATGGTAGATTTCAAAAATACGATCTTTAATGATTGCACAAATCATTCCCATAGGGTATCCATTACGTTTTAGAGTGTTTTTAACAAGAGACAAATTAGCTGGTCGAAATTCAGGGTCGGAAAGCAAGATAGCACGGTCTATTAATCCCTTAATTAATCCCACTTTATGCTGCATGGGGTGAGCCGAAAAAAAGTTAATATATCTACCTGACCAACTCGGCTTGTGATACCAATTCGTAATAAATCTATTATTCGATCTAATGACCGTAGTGTCAAGAAAGCTTAGACATGAATCCGTTTCAATCTCATGCGTGAATTGTAATCTAACGTGAAAACTATTAAAAACATCTAAAAGAACTTGCAAATCCTCAAGTCTAAGACAAGTAATAATGTCATCAACATATCTTTTATAAAAAATAAGTTCAAAAGGTACCTTTGTGAGAGAAACCGATTCCAATTCTTCCATAACAATGTTAGCAATTACCGGAGAGATAGGAGATCCCATAGCCGTTCCAAAAATCTGTTTGTAGTAAGTTCCATTGAATAAGAACACATTGGATTCCAATACAAACTTGACAGCTGTGAGGAAATCATTACGATCGATTTTGGTATGTTCACTGATCTCATCCCAACGATGATCTAAGACGTCCAAGGCTAAGTCAATAGGAACATTAGTAAAAAGTGAAACAACGTCAAGAGATACCAGTCGTAATGATGCATCATTAATGTGAAAATTCCTAATCTCTTTACAAAATTGCCAACTGTCGACAGTGTGAAAAGGAGATATTCCAACAATGTTTGAAAGAATGCCTGCTAAAAAACTAGACAGTTTATATGTGGGACCACCTATAGATGAAACAATAATCCTCCATGATAATGTCTCCTTGTGTGTTTTAGGCAGAGCATACGCTCTAGGTATAACGGCATTGTAAGATTTTAATTGCTTGCTAATTTGTTCACTGATTTGTTTCTTTTTAAAGAATTTGGAGACGATGGAATTAGCCTCTTTTTCAAAGGTACAGGTGTATTCAAATTTACTGGTAATATATGTGGTCCTGTCTTCAAGCAATTTATTGACTTCAGAGATATAAAATTCTTTGTCCACCACTACAGTGGTGTTCCCTTTATCAGATTTAAGAACCAACAAATTGTTGTTTCTCTTAAAAAACTGTTTAGTTTCAAAAATCTCAGCCTTGGACACAATCATGCTGTTTGGTTTGGTAAATCTAGTGGTAAAATTCAAAATTTTGTTAATTATTTTAATTCTAGTTGAAGTTTGAATATCATTGTCCATAATTTTATCTAAACCTGATTCAATTGAAGCTATAAATTTAGGAGAAGTAATAAATTCTTTTCGGACATCGAGAGCATGTTTGGGTCCCAAGACTAAAACTTTTTTCACGTTGGCAGGGATTTCAATATCAGAAAGATTTTTAATCCAATTATTGTTGTTGTAATCTGAAGTTGTATTTTTATCAAAGACAGTACCACCAAAATCATTATTTGAGGATTGTGTTTTATTTCTGAGCAAATTATTAAATTTTTTTTTTATTTTTTTTTATTTTTTTTTTATTTTTTTATGCAAATGTTTTTATGAATTTTAAACAGCCTCGTATATTTTTTATTTTCAAAAGCAACAAATTTTTCAAATAAAAATGGAGGGAGAAAAAACTGAATTTCATCTTTTAATTGAGCTATTGTTTTCAAATTTGATTTTTGTAAATTATGTGTATCTTTAATGGCAATATTAAGCAGTTTTCTGGAATATCTATTTTGTAAATTCAATAATTTGCTAGAAGCTTCTAGAAGCTTCTAGCAAATTATTGAATTTACAAAATAGATATTCCAGAAAACTATAATTTACAAAAATCAAATTTGAAAACAATAGCTCAATTAAAAGATGAAATTCAGTTTTTTCTCCCTCCATTTTTATTTGAAAAATTTGTTGCTTTTGAAAATAAAAAATATACGAGGCTGTTTAAAATTCATAAAAACATTTGCATAAAAAAATAAAAAAAAAATAAAAAAAAATAAAAAAAAAATTTAATAATTTGCTCAGAAATAAAACACAATCCTCAAATAATGATTTTGGTGGTACTGTCTTTGATAAAAATACAACTTCAGATTACAACAACAATAATTGGATTAAAAATCTTTCTGATATTGAAATCCCTGCCAACGTGAAAAAAGTTTTAGTCTTGGGACCCAAACATGCTCTCGATGTCCGAAAAGAATTTATTACTTCTCCTAAATTTATAGCTTCAATTGAATCAGGTTTAGATAAAATTATGGACAATGATATTCAAACTTCAACTAGAATTAAAATAATTAACAAAATTTTGAATTTTACCACTAGATTTACCAAACCAAACAGCATGATTGTGTCCAAGGCTGAGATTTTTGAAACTAAACAGTTTTTTAAGAGAAACAACAATTTGTTGGTTCTTAAATCTGATAAAGGGAACACCACTGTAGTGGTGGACAAAGAATTTTATATCTCTGAAGTCAATAAATTGCTTGAAGACAGGACCACATATATTACCAGTAAATTTGAATACACCTGTACCTTTGAAAAAGAGGCTAATTCCATCGTCTCCAAATTCTTTAAAAAGAAACAAATCAGTGAACAAATTAGCAAGCAATTAAAATCTTACAATGCCGTTATACCTAGAGCGTATGCTCTGCCTAAAACACACAAGGAGACATTATCATGGAGGATTATTGTTTCATCTATAGGTGGTCCCACATATAAACTGTCTAGTTTTTTAGCAGGCATTCTTTCAAACATTGTTGGAATATCTCCTTTTCACACTGTCGACAGTTGGCAATTTTGTAAAGAGATTAGGAATTTTCACATTAATGATGCATCATTACGACTGGTATCTCTTGACGTTGTTTCACTTTTTACTAATGTTCCTATTGACTTAGCCTTGGACGTCTTAGATCATCGTTGGGATGAGATCAGTGAACATACCAAAATCGATCGTAATGATTTCCTCACAGCTGTCAAGTTTGTATTGGAATCCAATGTGTTCTTATTCAATGGAACTTACTACAAACAGATTTTTGGAACGGCTATGGGATCTCCTATCTCTCCGGTAATTGCTAACATTGTTATGGAAGAATTGGAATCGGTTTCTCTCACAAAGGTACCTTTTGAACTTATTTTTTATAAAAGATATGTTGATGACATTATTACTTGTCTTAGACTTGAGGATTTGCAAGTTCTTTTAGATGTTTTTAATAGTTTTCACGTTAGATTACAATTCACGCATGAGATTGAAACGGATTCATGTCTAAGCTTTCTTGACACTACGGTCATTAGATCGAATAATAGATTTATTACGAATTGGTATCACAAGCCGAGTTGGTCAGGTAGATATATTAACTTTTTTTCGGCTCACCCCATGCAGCATAAAGTGGGATTAATTAAGGGATTAATAGACCGTGCTATCTTGCTTTCCGACCCTGAATTTCGACCAGCTAATTTGTCTCTTGTTAAAAACACTCTAAAACGTAATGGATACCCTATGGGAATGATTTGTGCAATCATTAAAGATCGTATTTTTGAAATCTACCATCCCTCATTAATTGCGAAAAGAAAGGAGGAGAGAAATCTATTATTAGGGCCAATTAGCTGGAGGAACACAACAGTGTTACCTTTTTGTAACAACATATCAAATGATATCAGAAGAATTTTCAGGAAAGCTGGAATACACACGATTTTTAAATTACCGTTTTACACTAAGCAATTATTCCCTTCAATCAAGGATAAAATACCTTTAGTTAAAAACTCCAACATTGTATATTCTATCCCTTGCATGGGATGTAACCAGGTTTATATAGGACAAACTTCGAGACTTTTGGAAAGACGCGTTTGTGAACACAAAAGAAATATTTTTTCATCTCCCCTTCAACACACTGCTTTGACCAAGCATTCGCTGGAGTTTGATCACAGATTTGACTTCGATAACGTTAAAGTTGTCGACAGAGAGACTAATTTGAACCGGAGGATTCTTTTGGAGACATTACATATGATTAAACAACCCAGCGTAAATCTTAGGTATGAAACGCCTAAAATACAAGAATATTACGCAACATTACTGAATAAGTAATGTCCTATGATGTATTGCTCCAATTATTCCTTTATTAATATTGATTTTATTATGTGACTTGAGGGTTTGAGAATCGATGTTTTCAAAATATTTAACGGTCTCTGCGTCTAAACGGCTGTGTTCACCTTCGAGATGATCGTTGGCTTTGTCCTATGTTTACTTCAGTCACTATTCCACCGGCTCTCGGTATCGGACGTGTTTTAACGTTCCGACCGGATAAATTTCACTCGCGTTATTTTTCTGAAATTTTATCACTTTCCTTGATAAGGGT
The DNA here is from genome assembly GCA_963855975.1 of Andrena chrysosceles. Lineage (NCBI taxonomy): Eukaryota > Metazoa > Arthropoda > Insecta > Hymenoptera > Andrenidae > Andrena > Andrena chrysosceles. The sequence continues at coordinate 58,445,095 of OY979767.1, read as the reverse complement.
CTAAAGTCAGACCGAAACGTTGGAAAATTTTCAGTTAATTAAAGCAAATGTGTTATTGATTAATTAAGATAGTTGTTTGTGGACCGAACCTGTGCGCCGATAGCATTTATATTTAATCAGGAGGTATGTACATAACAATGTTTTGTACGTTTTTTTTTACGTTTAACACGTGAATATTATATCAAGGTTTCTATGTTCTAGGATTTGCAGGGAGCAGTCGGTGGTGGTGGTGGTGGTGAGGACAACATCGAGGACTCCTCATCCTCCTACACCGATGCAGTCGGTGGTGGTGGTGGTGGTGGTGAGGACAGCATTGAGGACTCCTCATCCTCCGACACCGATGACACCGATGACAGCGATGACAGCGACAACATCGCTGCAGCCATTGATGGCTTGCTGGTAAGTGATATTGTGATAGGATATTGTGCGTAATGTATTAATATTATATTTGCGTTTACATGTTTTAGAACCTGCCACCGCTGCCACCACCGCCCCAGATAGAGCGTTTGCGGGACATGCTCCCGGATCTTGCTCGCGCCACCGCCAACGCAGCGCGGAGAGATTAATTTATATAGATTTTAATTTGTTTAGTTAATTTCATTTGTATATATTTTTTCTATTTTTTCTATTTTTTTCTATTTTTTCTATTTTTTTTCTATTTTTACTATTTTTTCTATTTTATATTATTATTATTCATACTTTTATTCATATTCTTCTTCATATTCTTATATTTATTCCATGTTATTTTATTATATTTTATTATTATATTCCTTTTTTATTATATTTCTATTTAGTTGTATATTTATATTTTTTTCTATAACAATATATATTTCTTAAACTTATTATTATTTCTACATTTTATTTACCCGTCTTCCTTCTCCTTTCGCCACATAATTCTAACATTTGCAGACACTGCATAATTCTATTTCGTTCGAGCCTTCCTCGCGCCGTTGAATGACGTCATCGCACGCGGCTGCTCCAGAGGAGTCAAATTACACACGATCGCGCGAGACGCTGCGACGCTAAGTATTGCTCTCTCTTTCCCTCCACGAATTTAGATTTTAATGTAATGCTCTCTCTTTCCCTCCTCCGAATACGTGGTTTGTAAAATGCCGATCTTTCCCGACATTGTCCGAAACATCATCCGATAAAAATAAATTATTATTTCTCTGTGTTGGGGGGAAAATTCGATCACATATTGGTTTGGAAAAAATTTTCGGGGTTGGGCCAAGGTCATTTCCTCACTCGGCTAGGTATAAAAATTTTTCGGGCGTGGGCCAGGTCTGAAGAGGTCTCCGCGGCGTCATTCCCTCCCTCGGTTAGGTATAAAAAAATTTTCGGGGATGGGCCAGGTCTGGAGAGGTCTCCGTGGCTGGCTATCGAAAGAAGAAAGAAGAAAGGATATGTATGGTTTGTAAGAAAGAGGAAGAAACAGTGAAACACGTGATTGAAGCATGTGAAGTAAGTGGAGAGAATGGCAGCAATTGGAAAGAGGTAATTAGAGGAGAAGGGACAAACTTGGTTATTCTACAGGAGATAATAGGGAGAAGGAAAAGATGGGAGGAAGAGGAAAGTGATAAAAGAAGATTATGCAACATAAAATAGATTAGGAAACACTTGTAAAATAGAAAAATTGGTTAAGACACAGCAGGATACATTAGAAGGGTAGGACTTACACTGACACAATCACGGGAATGAAATGGAAAGAGTATATGATCGTTAAATTGTAACGCGAATGTGGGCAATAAATTAAATTATTATTATTATTATTATTATTATATTTTTTTTTTATAATGCACTTTTATATTGAATTTTTATATTTTTTATTTTTTTTTCTTATTTTTTATATTCTATTTATATTCCATTTTTATATTTTTTCTTTTTTATATTATATTTAATATTTAATTGTATTTTCTTTTTTTATTATTTTATTTTCTTTTATTATATTATTTTTTTTTATATTGTATTTTTATATTGAATTGAGTTTTTATATTTTTATTTTTTATTTCTTATTTTTATATTCTATTTATATTCTATTTTTATATTTTTTCTTTTTTTTATTATATTTGATATTTAATTGTATTTTCTTTTTTTATTATTTTATTTTCTTTTATTATATTATTATATTCTTTTTATTATATTTCTTCTTTAATTGTATTTACTTTTATTTTATTATTATATTCTTTTTTTATTATATTTCTTATTTAATTGTATTTTCTTTTATATTTATATTGAGTTGTATTTAGGAATTGGAAAGAGGTAATTAGAGGAGAAGGGAAAAACTTGGCTATTCTATGGGAGATAATAGGGAGAAGGAAAACGTGGGAAGAACAGGAAAGTGATAAAAGAATATTATACAACATAGAAACACTTGTAAAATAGAAAAAATTGTTAAGACACAGCAGGATACATTAGAAGGGTGGGACTTACACTGACACAATCATGAGAATGAAATGGAAAGATTATTTCATCGTTAAATTGTAACGCAAAAGTGGGCAATAAATTAAATTATTATTTTTATTATTATTATTATATTTTTGTCTGTTTTATATTGTATTTTTATATTCTCTTTGTATGGAGAGAACTCAAAGATGTTGAGAATCGTGCGGTTTATTTAGAGATAAAGAATTGAGGCGATACAATAGATACGTAACACTTTCGGCGAATGTTGTTGAGATATTACTGTTCTGTGTAACTGAGCACTCGGGTCGGTCACGAGAGCGTGAGTGCGTATGAATGTAGACGAGGTGTTGTGTGGAAGAGTATGTATGTATGATGTCGTGAAAAGTAAATAGGAAGTCCATCAGCTGTTCGAAAATGTTCAAGTTGTCTTGCGATTGATGTGAAGAAGAGAAAAAGAGAAGGAGAAAGAACGAGAGATTGAGAGACACACAGAGAGAGAGAGAGAGAGAGATGGTTCTGCCGATACACTATTTATATTCTATTTTTATATTTCTATTGTTTAATTAATTGAACAATATGTAATCATTTTACAAATATTGCAATCTATTTGCTTGTCTGTCTCCCTCCTTCACTTGTCATCAATTTCTATCGACTCTGCATAATTCTTTCTATGATTCTCGCCTCCAATTCTAAAGACGATACTACGTAATAAGTCGCTGTATTTCAAACTGCATACAGTATCATTTTTATTTAATCTTAAGTCATGTGTAAGCTATGTGTATCCGCGGCTGTATCAAACTGCAGAAGATGTGAGGACAAACTTTAAAACTTTTGTTACTGTGTTGTAACAGAGCGACGCTGCCTGCGAAACATTATATACGCGTCGTGCTGCTAAAATAATATGTGATAGCGAATACTACGACGAGGATTATCTTGTAGATTGCGAACTGGTAGCATCTGTCATCAATGATATTTTAGCGGAAGCTCGTAGGAAAAAAATGTTAAATTATATTCCATTTCTGTTTATATTTTTATATTCTTTTAATTGTAATTAAATTTCTTAAACATATTATTTCTCTATTTACTTATCCGTCTTCCTCCTTCTCACCTCACCAATTTCTGCTGACACCACATAATTCTTTTTATGATCCGTGCGTTCGTTACGCCACCAAATGATGTAATCTTGCACGGCGGTCCCATCACGGGGGATTCAAATTACACGTGATCGCGCGATACGCTGCGATGTTAAGATTGAAAAACATTTTTTTAAAATTGTTAGCTTTAGAGTGTGTGTGCTACATATTGGTTCGGTAGATCGGTGAGGGAGGGGATTAAAATTATTATTTCTCTGCGTTGGGCAAAAAAATGTCTGTTGATATGGAAAAGATTTTTTCTGCTGATGTCGCATAATTTTAAGATTCGACGTTTCTACATGTATTGTATTTTGTTCTTCATGCTGCCAAATGACGTCATCTAGCGCGGCTGCTCCAGAAGAGTCAGATTTCGCGAAATCTCGCGATACGCCGCGACGTTAAATCGGAACGCTTTGAAATACTGTTCGCTTTAAAATCTTTAGAATGCTTGCTACATATCTGTTTGAAATAATATTTTTACATAATGGTTCGGTGGAGCGTTGATTAAAAAATTATTATTTCTCTGCGCTGGCGAAAAAAATTTCTGCTGCATATTGGTTTGCTAGATCGGTGCGGGGGTGGGTCAAGGTTGTCCCCTCCCTCCGAAAAAATTTCCGGTGGTGGATCGGGGTCTGAAAAAGTTTTCGGGGGTTTCGCCACCTAATTCTAAGATTCGGCGTTTATTTCGTTCGAGCGTTCTTCGCGCCGTGAAAATGATATCATCGCATGCAGGTGTCTCAGAGTTAAGTTGTTAAATCGGAACGCTTCGAAATACTGTTAGCTTTAGAATGCTTGCTACATAATGGTTCGGAAAAATATGTCTGTTTACTACATAACAGTTTGCTATATCGGTGATTAAAAAATTATTATTATTTCTCTGTGTTGGGGAAAACTTTCCATCACATATTGGTATGGAAAAAAGTTTCTGCTGACGCCGCATAATTCTTTCTATGATTCGCGCTGCCAAATGTCGCCATCCTACACGACTGCTCCAGGAGATTCAAATTACACACGATATGCCGCGACGTTAAATCGGAACGCTTTGAAATACTGTTAGCTTTTATAAAATGTGTTTGTATCACTATGTAGCGCTGTCTCTTTCCCTCTTCCAGATTTTAGCTTTAAAGTAATGTTCTATCTCTTTCCCACCCTCCGAAGACGCGGTGTGTAAAAAAACACCGATCTTATAAAAATAAATTATTAAAACAATTTCAGCTACATAATGGTTTGGAAAAATATTTGGGAGTGGGCCAAGGTCATTCTCTCGCTCGGAAAAAATTTCTGGTGGTGGATCGGGGTTTGAAAAAAATTTTCGGGGGGTCATTCACCCCCTCCGCTTAGGTCTGAAAAAGTTCTCGGGGGTGGGTCAGGTCTCCGCAGCGGCTCGGCCTGGAGTGATCCCCTCCATCATCGCAGCTTCCCCCACTCCGCGGCTCGTGCGCGCGCAACCGGTCTTCCTCTCCCCGCAGGCCCCGCGCCAATGTTTCCCTCCGCCGCGCTCCCCCGCGCGCCCTCACTTCCCCCCGCCCCCGCGCTCCCCTCAGAGGACCTGCGTTGGAACCCGCTTTGCCTTACTACTTCGGGCGATGCAGTCCGCCGCTGTGACGATTGGTCGAGTCATCTATTTGGGCACACTTCTAAAGACGAAGCACACATATTTTGGTTATTGGCTGAAGTAGGCACATAAATGTGGGATGCCGATGAGCGCGGGTCGAGGCGTAGCGCGTGACGCGTCCGAAAAACAGTTGAAGAGCGCGCCGGCATTGTCGCGTAGCCTGAGGCGAACAAGGCAGAGTTGCATACCGGTCGTTCAGCGAGACTGTCGCGTTCGTGCGTCTGGATCCTTTTTACGTATCATTATTATTATTCAACCACTTAGACCTAGTTATATTAAATTGAGTTTATTTTAATATCAACTGGGCCACAATTCTTTATAAGACCTCCATCTCCACTTCCCATTCGTCTGAGAATTCAGCAAGAACTAGGAGAAATCCTACATAAATTATCGCACCGCACGACGAAGAAAGCGAAAACACACATTGAGATCGAGTGGGATAGAGCGATATTACCGACGTTATTGTTTTGGCGTTCGTCGGTCAGATCGCTCTATCCCACTCGATCTCAATGTGTTTTGTCCGCTCTCTTCGTCGCGCAGTGCGCCAATGTATGTGCCTACTTCAGCCAATCACCAAAATACGTGTGCCGAGTCATTAGAAGTGTGCGCAAATAGGTGACTCGACCATACGTCACAGCGGCAGACTGCATCGCCCGAGACTGCCTGCTAGGGATCTTCTTTCGGCCGGGCAATAGTACATTAGTTGACACATTTTCATCATTTAATATCCTCACGAGATTAAATATGTCGCACAAACTACAATTCTTTTTTATTATTACATCTATTTTCATGCGAACTTGATCGTCACAACTACCAGGTACAATGCTTCATTGGTTGATACAGTTCATGAATATTTTCGGCGAATTTGTTAAGGGTAGACCGATAGGTTCCAATTTCTTTATTGTTGCTGAAGGAATTTGAAAATGTGCCTTAATAAACGTTGAATTTCGAGCAACTTGTGTCTGTTGGAAAACATTTTAAGCAGTTGCAATTGCAATGACATCATTTCCATTAAAAGATTCAACTACCTACTTGCAGTAGTAAAATACGGAGCGAAAAGTAATAATTTTACTATTCTTTGGTGTTAAGAGAAAAAAATGGTCGAACCTCTTTAATTTCAGCAAAATTTTTCGCATAAAATATGGCCGCTTTAAGCCGCGTATCTTGTTAAAATCGGTTCTAATGCTAGAGGCGTAGGGGAGACCGGGGCTGGTAGGTCAGTTTTACGGGTTTTGATTTTTAATCAATTATATCGGCGAAATATCATTAAACCGGTTAGTATGTTCGATAGGGCATACGTTTGGCTATCTGTTTAAATGATTAATGTTGACTTAATGTGACAACAATTATTACGGTATTTTAATGTTTCTCTAACACCTTCCATGCTGGTCAATCAGCCACATGATCGGGAGTAATTGACTTACAGTATTCCCTACAGCATACTTTATTGCAGGAGTGTATCAGTTACGTTGCGGTTTAATATTTGGAACATTGCACGGTGTGTTGCCGAAACGTTACAAGTAAATTGCAATGTCCGCCCCTGTGCAACATTGCAGGAGATATTTCTGCAACATTGCATCGGGATTTTACAGCAATGGTCACGCAACGTTTCGGAGATTTTACAGCAATGGTTGCGCAACGTTTCGGAGATTTTATAGCAATGGTCGAGCAACGTTTCGGAGATTTTACAGCAATGGTTGCGCAACGTTTCTGTGCTTTTGCAGCAACGGTCGCGCAAAGTTTCGGAGATTTTATAGCAATGGTCACGCAACATTTTGGATATATTACACAGCAATGGTCACGCGACGTTTCGGGCAGTAGGGCCAAAAATAAAAATAACAGTATTTTTTTATATACATAAATATATATTGTAACGAGTTATTGTCGGTGGGACGACGATCTTGCCCTCCCACCGCGCGCCCGGCCGCGAAGACGCGTACCGCGCTCTGCCAACGGTCTTGCCCCCCACCACTCATCCGTGGGTACCGAGAATCGGCGCGAGATGCTTACACGGCGAGTGTCTCTCTCGCTGCCGAAATCCGCGGAGGAGGTCATATAGGCCGGGAGCATAGGCCTATTTGGCAGAGACCGCCTAGAGCGACCGTACAATACGTACACCTCTCCCAGCGACCTTCTGTGCGATTCCACGTTCTTGTGTAGACACCCGTTCTTGCGAAAGACAAGCGCCCGTGTTACCACCAGTTCTCGCGCGTCGACAGACTGAGTCTCTGCGTCTTTTTGAATTCGCCCCCTCCACGGTTCCCAGAAAGACAGTGTGAGCCATCTTCTGGACGCAGGCCGTTACCCACTATCGACCTCTGGAACAGATTCATCTCCGTTTTCGAGAGCGTCCTTAGAGTCTCCGATTCACCCACGGGTTGTGCCCACCAGGTGACCGGAATCAAGACTCTCCGACCAGGGTCTAACGGCAGTGTTGGCCCGCCAAGACACCGAACGGTCAAACTGTCGATCCCCCCCCACTTCGCCGCATCGCTCTCGACGATTCGAATACGCGCCGCGGTACACACCGACTCGGACGCCGCGACACACGATAGTTTAAGCCGTACTCACACTGTGTGCCAGCATAGACCTGGCCGGGATACATTGTATACAGAATTAAGACCGAATAAACTGTCATACTCCACTCTATCTCTGCGTTCAATCATTCGATCGGCAGCCCTGGACCACCGTCCTGAGCTGACAATACGGTATCTCCACCGTCCCACCGGTAACCCGCGTTCTACGGTTACAATATATTATACCGGACGTGCTGTGTGTGTGGGGGGGGGGGGGGCGATGCATGAAAATGTGTTCAGCAGAATCGCAGTAATATAACGTCCGTGTGTCTTTTATAAATTGAAAAATGTTTTACCCCAGGGAGATTTGTGAACCCGCGACCAGTAGCACCGTAAACGAACACTTTACCGCTGCAGCTACAACCGTTGATTAGAAAAATTACTTTCGTATACGAACTTATATTTGTACGTATGGTGGGCGGAATTGCAGTACGATAATTTGTCTTTCTTTGCAATTTTTGGAGCCACTAAATTCAGGAGCTCTTCAAAATCAGATTTGGTCATTCGTACAAAATTGATAAAACTACCTCCGTCGTTTAATAGCAATTATCACATTAAATGATCACCATAATGTTCTCCATTTCTCAAAAACGCCCTTTTCCACCGACTCCTTTTTCTTTTAGTCGATGCTATTACAATCAACGCGGCGTCAACACCCATAGCTATCGACGAATCCATGGCTACTAAATAGAGTTTGGTCTGGACGCCGAACGGTCTTGGTCATAAGGTGGGGGATACAAGTTGCCGAGTAGCCGGATACATGTCGCCGGATATCAGCCGCTCGGTAAAAGTCGCTGGAGACAAGTCGATGCATCCCAGCGAGTCGCCAGGCGACCTGTTGGAGTCGCTGGCGACAAAGTTGCCGGCGATTGTTGCCTGGTCTATACGAGCCTTAAAACTGTATTCTGTTTGTCAACATATGTTATATGAGTGTGACGCCCCACTATTTTTCGCGCGGTATTACTTCAACTCTCCCTCATAAACCTCAATACAATTCCATCAAAATCACTCAAACTCAAGTCTTACCCCTTTTTCCCAATCACTGATCACCTTGACGATGTACCTTAGCGGTCCCCATCTCAAGACGGTCAATTACGAAACCTCCTTCCCCATTCGCCCTACGAGGCACGAACTCCTCCCTCATATTTGAATTCAAACAAGTCCCTCGTCCCAAAAACCTCTCTTAAATCGAGACCACGTCTCACCCCCTCTCTATGACCCTCCAAGTCAAGACCACACTTACCCCTTTCCAATCAAACCACTCAAAATCCATCAAATGGGCTGAGTATTCCCTTTTCAAAAGCCCACATAAAATCCCCGGAAGTCCTTGCGGCAAATATTTCGTACAAGGCCACATAAAAACCCCGGAAGACTAATTCTATTAATAACATTGTACTGCGACGCATATTAGTAAATAGATTAAGGTGCATACCGTGCGTGCCCCTCACACCTGACAATCTTGTAAACCATGTAAATACGAGGGTTCGAGAAGCCGCATCTTTCTTCTACAGAACTCAGTAACACAAAAGTTACTTTTCATAGTTTTATTATAATTCAATTCAGTGTCCATCGATCATCATCATCAATCATTGTAAGCTATTATAATTACCATTATTACCACGGCATATGAGGTAAGCTCTCTCCCCACTCTGTACGTGAGCGGCAGCCAGCGACGCTAGCCAGCTGTGTATCATCTCGCTATATCTCGCGCTTTGCGCAGTGGAAGCGCCGTAGTTATAAGGTCCAATAAACCACACTTTCGTTATTAAAGGTAAAGAGTCTTATTGTTTATGTAAACAACCACACCTCCAACATGGTAGCAGAGCGTGGTTAGTAGAAAAAAAAACAAAAAAAAACACGTGGCTCGCGAAAAGTTCACAGTGAAAAATATAGAAGGAAAAGTGCAAGACCAAGAAAAAAACAAATGTGAATAAATAACAAAATATATCTTCGAGTGATAGAAGAAATAATTTTTAGAAAATTATGAAAATTCAAGCTGATGCGAGCAGATTAGATTTCTTGTGCGAAGCACGCTGCACGGTGCAAGAATAGAGCACGTGGCAGAATTCGAGGTTATATAAGTGATAAATGGACACTAAAGGAAAAGTGCAAACCAAAGAAGAAGAAATAAAAGTGTACGAGGACATTAAACTTAAAAAAATCAAGATGGCAAAGCAAGCAAAAATTGATGATGTATATATCCCAATTTTTTATGGAGGCAACTATAAAAGCTGGGAATTTAGATTATTAAATATCTTAGAATATAAAGAGTGCAAAGAACAGGCAATAAGAGTGCGAGATGCAACAAAGACTAATGAAGTTGATGTAACCACCTGGACAAAATTAGATATGAAAGCAAGAAATATATTAATTAGCACAGTGAGTGATAAACAATTAGAATATATTATGGACTGCGATACAGCGTACAAAATGATGGAAAAATACAAGAGCATGTATTCTACTAAATCAACAGCGCTGCAAATAATATGCAGAGGTCAACTGGAAGATATTAAACTCAAAAATTATGAGAAAGTTGAAGAATTTTTTGTAGATTTCGAACAAGCGTGCAATAAATTTAAAGCAGCTGGAGGCACATTACCAGAAAAGGAGAAAATGAGGTATTTAATTAGAGCACTACCAGCAAGCTACAGTTTTATTGGGAGTTTCATTGATCTCGTCCCAGAAGCTCAACAAACAGTAGACTATGTTAAGTCTAAAATTCAAGAAAAAATTATGACAGAGCCTGACAAAGAGAAAAAGACAAATGTAAGTACGTTCAACGTCCAGAAAAAGGGATAGTGCTATAACTGTGGCCGGGAAGGTCATTTCAATAAGGACTGTTGGAGACCACTACAAACCAGCCAAAGCAAAGGAGCATTCCAGATAAGAGGTCGAGGCCAACGAGGATATCAACGAGGATATCAACGAGGACCCCAGCGAGGATATCAACGAGGCAGTTACAGAGGACGTAGTCGTGGCAGAGGAGCAGCTCAGCAGAGGCAAGAAGACTCCAGCCAACCCAGTGAAGACTCAGCAGCCGAGACCTGGATGATAAAGGTCAATACGACGAAGTGAAAAGTGAAATTGTGAGTGATGTGTTCTATAGTGAAGTAGAATCCAAGCGTTCACCTTATCACAATCCAAGCTTCGGTGAAGATTGTGGTAATAAAAATAGAAAAACGAATGTTTATAATTATAATTGCGAAAAGAATGGTAAATTCAAAGAAATCAGTTGGTTGTTAGATAGCGGATGCACTGATCATGTTGTAAATGATAAGAGAATGTATGAAAAACTTACTGTATTAAAAAATCCAATTGAAGTTAAGTTACCAGATGGTAAAAATTTAAAGGCCACGAAAGTAGGCAATATAAAAACATATTTCAAAAATTATTATAATGAAAAATTAATTAATTTAAAAAATGTTTATTTTGTAGAAGGGATTAGTAGAAACTTATTAAGCGTTTCAAAAATTACAAGAAACCATACTATTGTTTATAGAAATGATAACGCGAAGATTTATAACAACAGTAGAGAATTAGTTGCGGAAGCAAACAAAATAAATGATTTGTATGTCATGAAAAGTAACATATATAAGGATTTTGATAATGATGTGTATGTAAACTTTGTAACACTAACTGAAAAGGAAAAGTGGCATAGAGTATTAGGCCATGTCAACTTTCAATATCTAAACAAGTTAGTACAAGATAGATTGGTAGACGGTTTACCAGATAAATTAGAAAATAAGGAAATGAAATGCGCAAATTGCATTCAGAGCAAAATGGCACATGTACCATTTAAAAATGAGAGAAGTAAAACTTCAGAAATTCTAGAGTTAATTCACACTGATTTAAATGGTCCACACGGAAAAACAGGTTCTGGTGGAGAAAAATTGTTCCTAAGCTTTATTGATGATTACAGTAAATGCAGTAAAGTTTATTGTATTAAAAGCAAATCAGAGACTGCAAGTTGTTTTAAAGAATATGTAAATTTAGTTAAAAACAAATTTCATAAAAGAGTTAAAAAATTAAATTGTGATAATGGCAAAGAGTACTCGAATAAGGAAATTTATCAATTTATAAATGAGAAAGGAATTGATCTATTACCTTGCCCACCCTACGTCCATCAATTAAATGGAGTAGCAGAAAGGTTTAACAGATCAGCTATGGATATAGGCAGATACCTATTACGAGAGGCAAAAATACCATTAAGATATTGGCCGGAAATTGTCAAAACAGTCTCTTACTTGAAAAACCGTACAATAGCCAACTCAAATGAAAATAAAACTCCTTTTGAAACATTTTTTGGAACTAAACCAAACGTAAGAAACTTAAAAATATACGGCAGTAAAGTCTTTGTTAGAAAACCAGAAGCTTTGAGAAAAGGAAAATGGGATGATAAAGCCCAATTAGGTATATTAGTAGGATATACGCACAATGGTTATAGAGTCTTATTGAACAATAAAGTAATAAATGCCAAACATGTACAAATTATCGAAGACGGCACTGAAATAATCTGTATGGAAAAGGCTAACAATGAAAATATTATTGAATTAAATCTGGACGAATCAAACGATTCAAGTAGCGAAACAAGTATTGAAAATCAAGATGAGAACATCAATAATGTTTTAAATCGTTCCAACGAAAATTTAAGTGTTAAAAGAACATCAAACAGAAAAAGAAGTCCGGTACAAAGATACGGAAGTCCTGTAGCACATTATATTTATATACACTATGTAAATGCAAATGTACAGAATACATTTGAGGAGGCGTTAAACTCCAGTGAATTTAAAGAATGGCAAAAGGCTATGAATTTAGAAATTGAAAATCTAAAGAAAAACAATACATGGGTTGTAATTGATAAATCGCAAAATAAAAGGATTATTGATGTAAAGTGGGTCTATAAAAGAAAAAGCGATGACTCTCTTAAGGCTAGAGGCTAGTTGCTAGAGGTTTCCAACAAAGAGAATGTCTAGAAAATGTTTATTCGTCAGTAGGAAAAATGGAAATGTTAAAAATTTTGTTAAGTTATTGTTGTGTAAATAATCTGTTTACAGAACAAATGGATGTAGAAACAGCATTCCTCAACGGGAAAGTTAAATCAGAAGTTTACATTCATGAACCACAAGGTTATGAAACCGGTAAAAATAAAGTCTGTAAATTATTAAAAGCGCTATACGGATTGAGAGAAAGCCCAAAGGCTTGGTATGAGACATTTGATCAATGCGTGAGTAAACTCGGGTTCTTAAGAAGCAATTATGATTACTGCTTGTACGTAAATAACACAGACGATGATACTATGTATATATATTTTAGTATTTGTAGACGATCTCTTAATATGCTGCAAAAATAAAGATAAAATTAATAAAGTTAAATCTGCTTTAATGAAAAAATTTGTTATGAAAGATCTAGGAAAAATAAAATCATATATAGGAATCGACATTGATTATGATAATAAACAAGGTATAATGACCTTAAGTCAAGAGAAATATATAGAATCACTGGCTGTGAAGTACAATTTAGAAAACGCGAGACTGTATGATACTCCGATGGAAACAAACTTAAAGCTTGAACAAGCTAACAAAATAGATGAAACAATAAAATATCGAAATTTAATAAGAGAATTACTATATATCAGCACAGGTACAAGACCTGACATAGCTTACAACGTGAACTACCTAAGTAGATTCCAAAGTTGCTACGATTCAACACATTTTAAATACCCAATGCGAATATTAAAATATTTATACAAAACGAAATATTTGAAATTAACTTATCATTGTAATCCAAATGAGGATAAACTTGATTGTATGGTCGATTCAGACTTTGCAGGCGACAATATTGACAGAAAGTCAACCACCGGATTTGTTATTAGAATGTTTGGAAATATAATTTATTAGAAAGCACAAAAACAAAAGACTGTGACTAAAAATTCAACATTTGCTGAATACATTGCATTGTCTGAAGCGACAACAGAAATATTATTTGTAATTAATCTCTTGAAAAACGCCTTCAATACGACATTTGAAAAACCTGTTAATATATACGAGGATAACTCAGGCGCAGTAGCAATAGGTAAATTCGGCAATTTAACAAAAAACTCTAAGCACATTGAAGTACAATGTCATTACGTAAACGAGAACTACGAAAAAGGTATTATCGATATTGTAAAAATAAGAACTGAAAAAAATATAGCGGACATATTCACTAAGAGTCTAAGTAAGGATAAATTTATTAAAAATAGAGTCGCGCTAAAACTAATATAAATAAAAGTCGAAAATTCAAGGAGGCGTGTTGGATATTCTGAATATTTCGCCTTCTATATATATGAGCATACGCATGAGACACAGACAGAGCGCGACACATGTAAGCTCTCTCCCCACTCTGTACGTGAGCGGCAGCCAGCGACGTTAGCCAGCTGTGTATCATCTCGCTATATCTCGCGCTTTGCGCAGTGGAAGCGCCGTAGTTATAAGGTCCAATAAACCACACTTTCGTTATTAAAGGTAAAGAGTCTTATTGTTTATGTAAACAACCACGCCTCCAACAACCATTTATATAAATGTTATGTGCAAATGCTTAATGTCCGACACATTATCATGTTAATATTGCTATAAACATTGCCTGTGCATATATTCAGGCTTAAAGCTAATAAACCTCTTCGCTTTAAATCAGGCTTCGAATTATTGTGTCTATCCTTGGTTACGAAGACTCCAAATCTAAACAGGCTACAGCAACAGCTGATTTCGGTTCGCGAACGCGGGAGTGCTCACAATGTTTACAAACGCGTTTTGCATTGGGCCGTGTACAGCCATATATCTAGACGTATTTCGCGGAAATGTTACGTGTAACTTCTTACACGAATGCAACGGTAAATCCGATTTCCAAGCCAAAACAAACAGAAAGTGCTCTAACGGGAGGAATAAGGCAAGGGGGATTCTAACTCAGGTCCTCTGAGGGGAGCGCGGGGGCGGGGGGAAGTGAGGGCGCGCGGGGGAGCGCAGCGGAGGGAAACATGGGCGCGGGGCCTGCGGGGAGAGGAAGACAGGTTGCGGGCGCACGAGCCGCGGAGAGGGGAAGTCGCGATGATGGAAGGGATCAGTCCAGGTCGAGCAGCCGCGGAGACCTCTCCAGACCTGGCCCACCGCCGAAAAGTTTTTAGACCTAACCGAGGAAGTGAATGACCCCCAGAAAGTTTTTAAAGGAGTGAATGACCCCCGAGAACTTTTTAGACCTGACCGAGCGAGGGTATGACCTTGGCCCACCCCCAAATTTTTTTTTCCAAACCAATATGCAACATACAGACATTTCCAATGCAACGAAATAATAATTTATTTTTATTGGTAATTGTTTCGGACGATCCCCGGAAAGATCGACGTTTTACAAACCACATATTCGGAGGGTGGGAAAGAGAGAGTATTACTTTTAAGGCTAAATTCGAGAGAGGAAAAGAGACCGCATTACATAGGTCATAGTGGTACGATCACATTTTTATTCTAAAGCTAACAGTATTTCAAAGCGTTCCGATTTAACGCCGCGGCGTATAGCACGATAACGTGTGTTATTTCATTCCTCTGAGGAAGCTATGCAAGATGATACCTACCATTTGGCGGCGCGAAGAAGGCTCGAACGAAATAAACGCTGAATCTTAAAATTATGTGGCGAAAGGAGAAGGAAGACGGGTAAATAAAATGGAGAAAAAAATATATGTTTAAGAAATTTATTTAAAAATAATAGAATATAATTTAACATTTTTTCTTCCTACGAGCATCAGCTAGAATATCATCGATGGCGCATGCTACCAGTTCGCAATCTACAAGATACTCCTCATCGAAATGTTCGCTATCACATATGATTGTAGCAGCACGACGCGCATCTAATGTTTCACAGGCAACATCGCTCTGCTGTAGCACGTTAACAAAAGTTTCAAATTTTACTCTCGCATCTTCTGCAGTTTGATACAACCGCGGATACAAATACTCTATACATGGCTGAAGACTAAATAAAAATATTGCTGTGTCCTGTGTGAAATACACTGTATCATCACCACCTGTCATCTTTATAATTGGCGAATCAAAAATCCGAAAAAATTCCAACGATAAATTATCAATCCCATCAAAGGTGTTCCAGGTAATCGCGAATGTTCTTCGATGGCATTACGGTTGTCGAATAGTGCACCCCATGTATGCCACGATAATATGAGATGATTTCCATGACTGTCGTCGAGAACAATTTCGACATCGATCGTAGCCCGTACGCTGATTCCAATTTCCAAATATTTGCTGCCCATGGATGCTAATGCGTATCTTCTGACCATGATCCGCGATGTTCGGCGCGGGCTAAGAGAACAATCAAAGCTATGAAAGTGCCCGCTCGTATTAGGAATAAACATAAAAAAAAATTGAGAAGATGTGAAAATTAAGCCTTACCAAGCAACTATGCGACGATATATACGAGACCATGAAACAAAATATCGATAGATTCGACACGAACGATTATCCTACTGACAATCCATATAATACGCCACGCGTAAATAAGAAGTTTCCGGGGCTGATGAAGGACGAAAATAACGGTGCGATAATGACCGAATTCGTATGTCTTACAGCGAAAATGTATGCATTTCGCGTAGACGGCAAAAAGATACGAAAAAGGCGAAAGACGTCAAGACCAACGTCATAGCCAGAACGATAACTTTCGACGACTACTGTATACGGGCCGAAAGAAGATCCCCAGCAGGCGGTCTCGGGCAATGCAGTTTGTCGCTATGACGATTGGTCGAGTCACCTATTTGAACACACTTCTAAAAACGGGGCACACGTATTTTGTTTATTGGCTGAAGTAGGCACATACATTATCGCACCGCGCGACGAAGAGAGCGAACAAAACACATCGAGATCGAGTGGGATAGAGCGATCTGACTGACGAACGTCAAAGCAATAGCGTAGGCATCTTTAACGGTTAAGGGGGCCGTCTCATTTTTGTTATGATCCGAATCGATCGAAGCGTCCCCAGTAAACAAACGGACCCTATTGAAACTACTACGATCGATAAAAAGAGTTTGTACATAGGTGACATCTCCAGTCACTCTATGTAGACTAATTTTTGACGCATAGTTGCCACATGTACTGTTCTCTCTGCCTCTGTCGCGCTGTTGCCACAGAGGTCTCTCTTTTTATCGAGAAGTCTTCAAGGAATGCAGCACGAGAGCTGCGTCTAGCGGCAGAGCCTCACTGAACGTAGCAACAATGAAAGATAGAGAGGTCCGGGATTGTAAAAAGGAAAGATGGAAAGATATCAAACCTGACACAATTTGAACTGTCATTACAATATTACACATAAAATTTATTTGCAGAATTGAAAGCCTGTTTCGTTCAAAGTAGTCCGATTTAAATTATTTTCTGTCAATATCGGCAGAAACACTTTTATATTGGTACGATGAAAAATAAAGAAATTCTGTTTGTGCATAATCGATGATACATCGCCGAGCAACTCCAGGCGACAGGTTAGGCGGGTGAGCGATACAATGTCGCTCGGCTCGACAAATAAAGATAAAGTCTCTTTAATTTGATAGTTTATTTTAATAATTTATGAAATAATACTAATTTGCGTATCAATATCCCTTCTAAACTTCGCAATTCTTATTATCTGCTGTCATTCTGTGCAATATTTATGTTTAGTTATTTTTGGCGCATAGATGGATATATATTTCCCGTGGAAATATATTTTGTGAATATTACGTATTATATAGTGCGTTGCGTATTACTCTACGCAAGTTTTTACGTTGAAAATGCATTTATAACATAACATATTATTCTAATCATCTCTTTCACCGGTGCTTTCAAATTTTTGTACTGCGAAAATTAGCAGGTATAAGTCCACCCTTACGTTATGTAATAAATGCATTTTCAATGTTAAAATTTGCATAGAGTAATATGTAACGCACTATATAATACGTAATGTTATCAAAATATATTTCCACGGGAAAAACTTGAAAAAAAAGTTATGGGTTGCAGGGGACTTGATCCCGGGCCGCTCGTATGACAATCTGACGGGGTACCGTTGTGTCCACGAAACCTTCTTGGATAAAGGTTACTACAGATGATATATATCTTTATTACTCCTTACGTTAAAAACTATAAAGTCGTGGATCGACTCGCGTGATCGTATGATCCGCGAGTACAAGTGCCATTGCTGGCACTTGTGACCACTGACAGAGTCAGTGGTACCGCGCTTCAAATTTTCACATTTTCTATCGTATCGGCATGAACGTTTCCGTAACATACTGCTGAGATTTTCCAGATGAAAATAAATACACGGTATAAATCGGATTATTTTTAGCATAATCAGGTTAGCAATGTTACATTTATAGTCAATTATCTAGTACCGTTCTAGAAATAAACTGATTTATACTGTGTTTCAACTAATTATAATCTGGAAAATCTCAGCAGTATGTTACTAAAAACATTACGTTTTACATTTTATCAATACATAATCCACCGTATGTATGCCTCTCGAACCGAACATTTATGCTAATTTTTCCAGATATTATCATTGCCCATCTTTGTTCTCCAGCCGCTTCGCCGTGATTCATTCAAGCTTCTCTGACGACAGAATAGTAATAGGGGAAATGCGGCAACAGCGCGATTCGACTCTCAATACGTCTCGGCAACTATGTATTTCCTACATTTATCGGCTAGCTTGGACTTCCACCGGTTCTGATGGTACATGGAGCGAATATATCATCAGCGCTGGTGACGGAGAATCCTTGAAGCATAATTCTGTCATTTCTCGAGTTTGTCTCAAAACACGAGTCATAAATTCATTATTATTTCAACGGACGGTGCTTATTAGCGTTCAAACGCACCAGACCCATCTGCACGGATGTCTTCTGCAGGCAACCATACCCGCAAAAGCTTCCTTCATGCCGATTCCGCGACGTAAGTTGGTTGAAACGGTTTGTTTACTACATCGCGTATACGTATAACGCTGGTGCTACGTGGCTCGAATATACCACCAGCGCCGGTTACGGAGAAGCCTTGAAGCTTCATTCTGTCAGTTTTCGAGTCATAAATTCATTATTATTTCAACGTACGGTGTTTATAAGCGTTCAAACGCACCAGACCCATCTGCACGGATGTCTTCTGCAGGCAACCATACCCGCAAAAGCTTCCTTCATGCCGATTCCGCGACGTAAGTTGGTTGAAACGGTTTGTTTACTACATCGCGTATACGTACACGCTTTTCCTAGCTTGTGTGAGCGTACGCACACATTCAAGGCACCGGTGAGACGGCCCCCTTAACTATTAATATATAATAACACAAAAATTTCCTTATTTTTCACAATATGTTCAGGAAAGTATTATCATTAGTTTGTTGAGATTCTTCTGATTAAAATGAATCCTGAACATATTGTGAAAAATAAGGAAACGTAACGAATTGAGGTCGAGCCCCGCAGTCGAGGGTGAAATATCCATTACAACTTATTAAGAAATTCTTTTCTTCATCGTATCGAAAGGGAAGTGACGCCAATGGATTCCTTATGTTTTTCTGATGAAAATCATACCAAATATCATGCAAATCGGACTACTTTGAAATAAGCTATTTGTATTCCCTATGTAAAAGTTGTCCGATTTACACGACATTTGGTATGATTTTCATCAGAAAACCCCAAGGAATCCATTGGCTACATTTCCATATCCATACGATAAAGAATAAAGTATTATTTTATTTCCTAAACAGTTACAGGGTAATTCTGGAGCAACGCCCGTCAAGGAGATGCGGCCTGTCACCCCGTGGCGAGGACAACACCCCACAGTGCCTCATTGAATTTTATGGCTTTTTTTGACACAAGCTATTTGTATTCCCTATGTAAAAGTTGTCCGATTTACATGAAATTTGTTATAATTTTAATCGACGAAACGCCAGGAATCCTTGGCACCACTTTCTCCTTCGATACGACGAAGAAAAGAAGCAAACATTTGAAATCCTAAACATTTCTCACGTCTTAATGATATTCCAAACCCTTCGAGGGTCGAAAGCCATAAAATTCGATGGGCACTGCGGGGTGTTGTCCTCGCCACGAGGCGACGGGCGTACCTCCAGAATTACTCTGTATTTGTTACGTGCCGATCACTTTTTAAAATTCATTTTCGCTACACAGATGTCGACCATTGATTCAACCATCACGTGTTATGGGAACTTCCCTCAATCAATTGTCGATTATCTGTGAATATTCTTGATAGTTGTATTCTAAATCTGCTTGAAGCCTGCCACGCCACGGCATATTCCCATGGAAGACGACGACAATAATCTTCCAACGCCGTCGACGTTCCTAGAATGCGCGCTGCGATAGGGTTTCGGAAACTCAAGCATTGTAGTAGACCATTTATATTTTTCCTTTCTTCTAAATTTCCATCACACCGTCATTGACAAGGGATTCAACCATTGCGTGTTATGGGAATTTCCCTCGGTCAATTGTCAATGATCTACAAACTGAATTATAATAATAATTAAATGCAAGTCGTTACGCCACTGCGTTTCTGCCTTGAGAAAATCTTTCATCAGCATCGACGTTCTTGGAACGCCGGATGCGATAGCACTGCGAGGCTGGGAACGGTCCGAAGCGACGACGGTTGGGCCCGTGTGCAGGAGGTGCGGAGTCAGCAATTCGACACTCTTTGTTTCAAAGGCCCGGTTGCTCGGGCCTACCCTGCAAACGCTCAGGGCAGTCGCCTGTTAAGTCGCATAGTGCGCTGACGTTCTGTCCGAGGACACATCGCTATTCGTTAAAATAGTTTTGAGCCGGAGTTCCATCGTGTCGTAGTGAACGTGGAAGGACTCAGTACCCGTAGAGACTCAAACTCATGTACATTTTGTGTTTTTATAATTATTTTAAACTATTATCAGCTTTAAATCAACTACCCTCTAACGTTTAACGAGAATATAAAGAACTGACTTTTGACATTGTGTGTTGTGCGACGCTCCTGCGATTCACCATCCAGTACGCGGACCCTCAGGTCATTCAGAGAGAGCGAGAGCGAGAGAGAGAGAGAGCGAGAGCGAGAGAGAGAGAGGGAGAGGTAGTACAAATTAATAATCTCTTGTACAGAGTTAGTGAGTGATTCCATCTATCCATGATATTGTACGGAACTAGCAGCTGATTCAACCACCTAGTGGGTTATGGGTTTTCCCTCAATTAGCTGTTACCTTCCCTCCGGCGTGTGACGTGATTTAAAAATTGTCTTGTTTCGAGTAATATAAATTGCGACCAAATTAATCATTCAAACAACTCGAGTGAATGTACAAAATTAAGAACAAACGTGATTATTGATCCAACCACTTAGTGGGTTGTGGGTTTTCCCTCGATCAATTATTGTCGACTTCTTGTTTCCGTTCACATTCAATTCTGACTAAATTCAAACCTCACAAACAAGTCTAGGATTTTACACATTGTAATTGGATTTTTTATATATGATTTGGCGTAACACAAATCCATGTAATTTTCCCCATTTTGTGCCACCTTTAAAAAACTCCTTTATATATATATTTTGTAATACATGGTATATTATTCCTTAACTTGTCTAATTTTGTTTCGAACCAGTCTCCACCAAAGTACCACATCCCGATTGGACAACCTGTATGGGTTGTAGACAAAGGCCGCCCTCCAATTTATTCCTGATTTATTTAGTAATAATCTAATTACTTAAAATTTATAATTATCTTTTAAAGTTGTTAAGCGTTGCGTGAAGAGAAAAGATTCAACCGCTCGGTCTCTTTTGAAATTAACGCCCTCACGTAACATATTTGTTTAGGAAATAAAATAATTCTTTATTCTTTATCGTATGGATATGGAAGTGTCGCCGTTGGATTCCTTGTGGTTTCCCGATGAAAATCATGCCAAATGTCGTGTAAATCGGACAACTTTTACATAGGGCATACAAATAGCTTGTATCAAAGTAGTCCGATTTGCATGATATTTGGTATGATTTTCGTCAGAAAAACATAAGGAATCCATTCGCGTCACTTCCCTCTCGATAGGATGAAGAAAAGAATTTCTTAATACGCTGTAATGGATATTTCACCCTCGACTGCGGGGCTCGACCTCAATTCGTTACGTTCGGCCCAGGATTCGTACCTTTTTCCGGAAAAAGCCATAAAAATCGGGCGAGACCCTGCGAAGGGTTGTCCTCGCCACGGGGTACCAGGGCGCATCTTCTTGACGAACGTCGGGCGACTCCTGCCCGAGAGGAATACGATTTACTTTAATTATAGGACATGTGTGTTTAGTAATAAAGTGTTTCTATCGTCTCCTTAATTCAACAACTGGCATCCAGACATCTGCGCTTCTACAATCCATCGGCAAAACTCCTCGTGGAGAGACACGGTAAGAAAAGGGGTAGCCCGCTGTCGATGCGTGGTCCTCTCGAGTATAAACATGAGCTTCGATATCAAAACAAAACCATGCGTTGACGTATTCCGTGCGAAGGAAGGTGGGCATTGGGGAGAAGGTATTGCTGTGAAGAGGGCCTCTTCAAGAGTGCAGCCGTTTGTGAGGGATGCAAATCCGATTGGTTCTGATACAATCTGCTCCCTATAGTTGAAATTTAGTCTAGCAACTTTCACTCCTCCGAACCTAACCAATCCAACTTGCATGCCTCCCAGACGAACCGGCTATCCGAGCCTAGAAGCAAGTGCGAAATAAAAGTAACGATGCGCTTCTCGATACCGCAGATGTACCTACCTAAGTAGCATTTCTGGCGGAAAAGAATTGTCCAGCCTTTGGGCCTGGCGTAGACCTTTCGCAGGTAGGTATCTATTTCAACAGGCAGTGCCACCCGTGGCGCCAGTAAGACCGTCCCCGGTCCTTGCTATTCCAGAGGAGTTTCTTGCAGTGAAAATCAGTAAATTTGCAAGCGCAATATCTAAAAAACCAGTGAAAATAAAGTGTATACATTGATGCTTATTGAATTTGTCTTGGAACGCACTATCAACTCAGGACTTAAAAAAAAAATAGTTCCATTTGAAAAACCGAACTTGACCATCGTATTTTTTAAAATAATAATCGAAAAAAAAATTCGTTCGGGCTAATTTATTAGCCCCTTCGGACCATGCAATTCCCTATTTTTTAAAAATTTTTATCTCCAATACTTTAGGAGCTACGGCGCTGTCCAGTCTACCGTGGGACACCCTGTATATCTTAAACATATATTTTTTTCTCAATTTTATTTACCCGTCTTCCTTCTCCGTTCCCCACATAATTTTAAGATTCAGCGTTTATTTCGTACGAGCCTTCTTCGCGCCGACAAATGATAGGTATCATCTTCCATAGCTTTCTCAGAGGAATGAAATAACACACGTTATCGCGCTATACGCCGCGGCGTTAACTCGGAATGCTTTGAAATACTGTTAGCTTTAAAAAACTTTAGAATGCTTGTAGCATATTTGTTTGAAAAAAATATGTTTGTCTTCTACATAATGGTTCGCTGGATCATTGATTAAAAATTATTATTTCTCTGCATTGGAAATGTCTGTATCTCGCATATTGGTTTGGAAAAAAAATTTTGGGGATGGACCAAATTCATACTCTCGCTCGGTTAGGTCTCAAAAATTCTCGGGGGTGGGCCAGGTCTGGAGAGGTCTCCGCGGCGTCATTCCCTCCCTCGGTTAGGTCTAAAAAGTTTTCGGCGGCGGGTCCGGTCTGGAGAGGTCTCCGCGGCTGCTCGGCTCGGAATGATCCCCTCCATCATCACGGCTTCCCCCACTCCGCGGTTCGTGCGCGCGCAACCGGTCTTCCTCTCCCCGCAGGTCCCGTGCCCATGTTTCCCTCCGCCGCGCTCCCCCGCGCGCCCTCATTTTCCCCCCGCCCCCCGCGCTCCCCTCAGAGGACCTGTGTTGGAAACGGCATAGCTATACTACTCGAGTAACTGTATGTATGTACGTATGTATATTTATTAAAACCCATCCCTTCCGGACTCG
Organism: Andrena chrysosceles; assembly: GCA_963855975.1. Classification (NCBI taxonomy): domain Eukaryota; kingdom Metazoa; phylum Arthropoda; class Insecta; order Hymenoptera; family Andrenidae; genus Andrena; species Andrena chrysosceles. The sequence continues at coordinate 58,421,396 of OY979767.1, read as the reverse complement.
GGTCTTCTTCACCCACATTCCCTCTTCCCTTACATTTTATCCGCTTAGCCTATCTTATCTACTTATCTAACTTAAAACTATCTTACAACTATCTTACACTACTCCTCTCTCCTCCCTTCCCCGCTTGGCTCGCTTCGCCACGCTCTCCCGCCACTCTCGTCTCACCACGCTCGCCCGTCACGCTCGTCTCGCCACGCCACGCTCGCCTCGCCACTCCCTCCTCCTCACCCCGCTCACTCCGCTTGCCTCCCCTCCCTCTTACTCCTCCCTTAACAATCTTATATTTTATATTCTATATTTTATTTACATATTTACGGTTTTACCATTTACACTTTCCTACCTACCTCCCTACCGCCGCCCCAGCCCTTTTTCTTCCCGTCCCCTGCCTCCTAAGCCTCTCAGCCCCCCTTCCTCCCCTGCCACCCTTCCCCTGCCCCTTCCCCCCTCTCCTCCTGTTTCAAACCTCCCCCTCCCCTCCTCTCCCCTCCTCCCCGTCCTTCATCCCTGTCCTCATCGCCTCTCCCCTTCGCTTATCCATCCTGCTCATCCAACCTTCCCCCCACCCTTTTTCCCCCAGTATTTCCCTAACCCTTTCCTGTTCCTCTTCCCTACCCCCATCTCCACACCTCTCCAGAACATGCCCCCATGTCTCCTGTTCCCCCCACACACCCTGCAGACGTTTTCCCCCTCTTCCAACCAATACCTCTCCCCTCTCATTTCATTGCCTAACCTGTTCCTGGCCACCCTCGTTATCTTCTCCTCCTTCCCCCGCTCCTCCAGGTACCTTGGCACCCCGTCTGTCCTCACCTCCCTGTACCACCTATTATATCTCCCTTCCCTCAATCTCCTCCCTAATTCCTGCTCCTGCAACTCCCTATCCCTTTGCTCCAATACCTGCCTCATATCCCACCCCTGCCCTTCTCTCCTCTCCACCTCCTCCGTCGCGAAACCCCTATCCTCATGGAACGCCCTTCTTTCTTCCACCCATCCTATTCCACTGTCTCTCTTGTTTCCTCTAATCTCCTCTAGGCACCTTCTCGTCATTACCCCAGCTTTCCCGCTTCTTACCCTTCCTTCCATACCTGGCGCTCTTCTTCCCGCCCTCATCCTCATTTTTTCTCTCTTCGTCTCATCCAACACCATATACCCTGGGGTGCACCGCTCCAGCCCTAGCGTCCATCTAATGAATCTTTCTTGCACTCTTTCCACATCCACTCGTTCCTTCCATCCCCATACTTCCGCTCCATACAACAATACCGTGCTCACCAACCTATCAAACAGCCACACCCCCCTCTTCCAGGCGCCCCCGAACCTTCTTTTCCCTATCCCCCACACTTACCTCATCACCACCATTGCCCTTCTCACACTATCCTTCACATGCGCCCACTGTATTCCATTCCTTGCTACCTTGTACCCCAAATACGTAAATTCGCTCACCTCTTCCACTCTCCCTCCCTTCCACTTCCATTCACACTTCTTCATTCTCCCCCCTCCTACCCTAAACCTGATCAGCTTCGACTTGTCCACATTTACTCTCAGCTCCTTCTCATCCACATACCTCTCTAGCACTCTCATCATCACCTTCATCCCCACTTCTTCCTCGGCCATCAACACTATGTCATCCGCATACGCCAGTTCATACACCTTCTCCCCCCTCCTACTTTCACCCTTCCCCATCCCTCCTTTCTCAAGCACTCCTCCAAATCCGCCATGCATACATTGAACACCATTGGGCTTAGCGGGCACCCCTGTCTCACCCCTCTTTCCGTCCAGAAACTCTCACTCACTCTCTCCCCCACTTTCACACAGCACTTGGTCTCCTCATACGCTTCCATTATACTTTCGCACAGCCATTCACTCACCCCTCTCTGTCTTAGCGCCTCTCCCATTTTCCTTCTCTCCACTGTATCGAAGGCTGCCTTTAGATCTACAAAAAAAGCCACCATTCTTTTCTTACCCTCCCTCATCTCCCTCCCTATTAGATAATTCAGCACGTATATCTGATCGAGCACCCCCATTCCCCTCCTAAACCCCGCCTGGTTGTCCGGCACCATACCCTTCTCCTCCATCTCCCTCTCAAGCCTCTTTGCCAAAAGTGTCATATATACTTTATTTAACGTTGGCATCAGCGTTACTCCTCTGTAGTCTCCGGCAGCCTCCCCCTTCCCCTTTTTCTTTATCGGCACAATGACTCCTTCCTTCCATTCCTCCGGCCACCCTTCTCCCATCCACACTCCATTACATACTCTCCATATCGCTCGCACCACATTCTCTCCGCCGTACAGCCACGCTTCATTCGGAATCCCATCCACACCCGCCACTTTTCCCTTTCTCAGCTTCCTAATCACCTCCACTACTTCCCCTATCCCTATTCCCTCCTCTTCCTGTGTCCCCCTTGCCCCCTCTCCCACCTTCCCCGTATCCTCTCCTCTCGCCCCCCAGTACCTCCATGAAATGCCCCTTTCATTCCTCCATCCCTATATCTTCGTTCGTATCCCTCCTCCTTCCCCTCTCCCTTCTTATAATCTCCCAAACCTTTCCCTCCCCATCAGCTTTCTCTACTTCCTCCGTAAACCTTTTCCTTTCCTCTTCCTTCTTCTCTTCACATGCCCTTCTGTACTCCCTCTTCCTCTCCTTGTACTCCTCCCTTGACCCTTCTCCCTTCCTCCACCTTCTCAATGCCGCCCTTGCGTCACATTTTCTGCCCCTGCACTCCCCATCCCACCACCCTATCTCCCCTCTTTTCTGCCCGCACCTTCTCCACCCTGCCTCCCTTCTTATCGCCTCGTTGAGGTTCCTTATTACCTCCTCCACCGTCTCCCCTTTAATTTCCTCCTTGCTCATCCCTTTTTATATTTCTCCACTCCTTCCTCCGACCAATCCATTACCCACCTGACCCCCTCCTTTTTCCCTCCTCCACTCTCCCTCCTTCTACCCCATTCGCACCACTATCGGATGATGGTCCGACTCAATATTTTCCCCTACCTTTAATTCCCTCACCGCCTCCCACGCCTTAAGATCCCCTACCGCATAGTCAATTACAGACTCCCCCCTTCCTCCTGAGTACGTGTACTCTCCACTTTCGTCCCCCTCCTTTGCCCTATTCATTATATCCCAGCCCTCCTCCCCCATCACCTCTATTAACCTCTTTCCTTCCCTGTTAACTACCTTGTCCTTTGACCTCCTTCTGCTGTCCTCTCCCTCCTCTTCGCCGGTCCACAGTCCCCCTTCTTCCCCTGTCCTCGCATTAAAATCCCCATCTATCAGTATGTTCTCCCCCCCCCCTATTCCTTCTCTCCACTTTCTCTTTCAACTTCTCCCATATAACCTCCCCCTGCTGATTCACGTACACGGTGATAACCTTCCATATCTCCCCTTCCCACGGCACTCTCCTCTCCATTACCCCTTCTATCTCCTCTTCGTCTTCCCCATCTACCTCGTCTATCTCCTCCCTTACCCCCGTCACCATCCCCCCTATCCCCCTCCCTTTTACCTTAATCCTTTTCGCCAACTGCCTCTTCCACCTGAACCCTTTCGGCAGACTCCTCCGTATCCTCTCCCAGCCTTTCTCCTCCACCCACGTTTCCGTTAGCCCAATTACGTCCCAACCCTGTATTTCCCTCCAAAACTCCTCATCCTTCCCCTTCAGCCCCGCCACATTCCAGAACCCTATCCTCAGTTCCCTACCCTTCCTTCCCCCCTCGTCTGTTTTCCTCCCTACGCTCCCCACTCCCTCCCTCCTCTCTTCCCCCCGGTCCTCTTCCTCCCCCTCTTTGTTTTTTCCTTCTTCCCTTATTTCCTGTCCCTTATTTCTTAAGATTTTCTTCCTGCTCATCCCACTCCCACCACTCCCCCTCTATCCACGCCCTCTGTAAACTACCCTTACCCTCTTACCTTTCGCCTTCTCCTTTTCCACTAACCTTCTTATTTTCCACTGCATCCTTCTTTCCTCAAACGTCATATCGTCCTCAATTACTTCTCCCCTTCCCTTCAGTTTGCTCTTCTTCTCCATAACATCCCTTTTCCCTTTCCATTCCTTCATCCGAACTACTGCCATCCTCTCCTTGTTTTCTTTCCTCCTTCCCACCTCTTTCACCCACTCCACTTTTCCCTCTACTCCTATCTCGCCCAGCAGCCCTTGCACTGCATCCTCCACCTCCCTTCCATCCACCTTAATCCCCCTTATCACTACATTCAACTTTCTCTCCTCTCTATCCCTCTTCTCCCACCTCCTCTCCACTTCCACCAGCCTTTTCTCCAGAGCCCCTTCCCTACCTTCCTGTCCTTCCTCCTCCTTTGCTTCTTTCGCCTCCTCTCTCCGCTCCAATTTCTCCAGCCTCCGCTCTACCCCCCGAGTCCTTCCTTCACTTCCCCCATATCCTCCGCTTGCTTCTCCACCTCTCCTATCTTTCTATCCAACCTTTCCCATTTCATTTTCCATCTTTCCTCCCTCTCTTTAAACTCCTTCTTCATCTCCTCCATCTCCTCTCTAATTTCCTTCCCCCTTTTGTTTACTTCTTCCAGCCCTTTATTCAACTCCTCTCTAATCTTCATTAATAACTCCTCGATCCTTCCCATCCTATTCTCCCCCGGCGGTGATCTCCCCACCTTCCTACTTTTCCTAAATGCCAGCTCTTCTTCCTCCCCCATCCCTTCCTCTTCCTCCCCCTCACCCTCCCTCCCCCTTTCGAAATACACCTCTATACCTTTACTACCTTCCTTATTCGTTCCTATTTCCTTACCCACGAACTCCCCCTTCCCGCTCCCTCCCTCTTTAACCGATTGCATGCCCTCTTTCCGCCTCGCTCCTTACTCTCGTTCAAACTTCCCGCCTAGTCTGTCCTCTTAGTCCTTCCCACTTTCCCTAGATGTCGCCTTTCCTCCCTCTTACTGCGCGCTCTCCCGTCAGACCTTCCTAACCTCCCTCTTCCCGCTCTGTTCTCTACCGCCCTTTCCTTCACCCACCTTCTCTATCCTCTGACCACTCCGTCTGCGCTTATCTCCTTCGCCCCGCTCTCCTTTCCAGCTCCCTTTCACTCCACAGCCCCTTTCCACCCTCCGCCTGCTTTCTAACCTCTTCCTCTTCCACGTCCGCCTCTCTTGCCTCTTTCCCTCACACACCTCCTGTTTCCTGCATTCCTCTATCCCCTCATGCCTCCGCCTTTCTCCCCTTTTCCTACTCTCGCCCTATCTAACCCTTTCCGCCCTCACACTCACTTTTTTTTCTCCCCAAACTTCCTCAACTAAAACCTGGCTAACACTCTCCCACAGCTACCCAACCAGAAGCTACTCGAGTAACTGTTCATCAACAGTTAACAATTTGCTTGGTTGATAAATACGAATACAGTTGTTGATGAAAATAGTCCAAAACTCTCTAATCGGTGCTAATCTATCTTCTGCTGACCGAGTCCCTTTATTGTCAAATCTCAAGCAACTTGAAAGAAAGATGAATCTATTTTTTGCCATCACACATCGATAGAATGAAACTCCATTTTCTGAACTCCATAATTCATGTACATTGACGTGGTGAGATTTCCATAAGCCAGAGTAATAAAGTAGGCCAATGAAAGCCATCATTTCATTCAGATCAGTTTAGTGATGATAAGTATGTATTTCATAATCGGTAGACATCATCATTGCACAAACATCTTCAATTTTATTATTGGTTTTATCGACTATAATTTTCAGCATGTCTTCATTGAAAAGTATTTTTCAAAATTCGATGGCAGCTTTGCAATTTGTCGCTTCATCTTTAGGACCAGGCACAATTTCATTATCTTGTTCGTGGACGTTCCTTTCTGAAGTTCGAGTTGTAAACCGTGTATTCCACGCAAATCCATTTTTTCCTCGTATAATGGAAACAGGTCTACCACGTGCGCGTGATTCTACGATTCGCTGTTCTTAAATTGCACTTTCTGCGTTCTCGTCGTTGGAATCTTCTGTTTCATACTCTTCATCTGAATGTTCAGATAAATGGTCCTCTTCCGCATCCGAGATTGCACCGCCATATTCCTCTTCTTCATCGTTCTGTACTATAGCTTATACGACCGTACAAGAGCGCAAATTGTAAGCCATGGTGCTGTGTATTGTAATACGTATTACATAACATATTAATTAATGTAATACAAAATTACTATGATTCTACGGTATACTTACGATAAATACGAGCGAAAACAGCCGAGAGCACAATACTTTTTTCACCACCCAAAACTAACGACTTTGACACACATTGGGTGGTTCACACCAATATCCTGCTATCAATAACCCCAGAATAACAATTGACACTTGCCACATTTGAATAATAGCCTTAAAGTGTAGTAAACTTTCAAATCTAGCACTAGATGGCGCGACTAATTCGAAATTCTAGGTTATGTAAAAGATACCGAGCGTCAAAGTAAACTTATGGGTGGCTCACACCCAGGGTGTCAACGAAGGGTTAATAGATTATAGATAATAAAAACGTCGAGTGACAATATATATGTCTGTATTCTGTGATCCTCGTGTCAGGATCGGCGCACAGTGGGACGAAACGTAGATATCTCTGGACATGGCCGTATCTTTGTTAAAAATCATCCGATTTTGATGGAACTTGGCTTATTTTAAAGGCAAATGATCATACTTTCCGACAGTGAACATAAAAATTGCAAAAAATATTGTTTGCACTCTCTAAGCATTTGACAAACATCAACAAATTTGTACAGTTTGGCACACTCTTCTTTGAGGGCGGATTTTACCCCCTGGACACCCATTTCGATAAATGTGATTCAACGAGTGAAAAAGTAGAAAGTTCAAACTTTAAAATGGCTTTTGTTTCATCAATTTTGGACGAATTTTAGCAAAGTTATGAGACTTTGAAAATTTAGCAAATTTTAAAACAGTTTTGTCTGGTTTTCGGTGCAAGTATAAAAGGCTTCAGGAGATGAACTATTATTATTATATTATTTTCTGCAAAAATGAATATGAGAAGGTAAGGTAAAACAGACAGTGGGACGAAATGTATAAATTTGCTGGACATTCAAACTTCTTGTATGTGACCTATCATATCTTTATCAAAGTTGGCATAAATACACACATAAACTATTTTATTGTTGTCATGTTTTCGAAGATAAATACGTATAGTAATATTAATAAGAAAAGTTGCTTACAATGTATCTGTTTACGAGTGGGTCTACATTGCGGCGCTCGTAACGTATGAGCGCCATCTCAGCAACGAACCCGCAATGAATACGGACTTACATATTTGCACTCGACAATGCGAAACGTTCTTATTAGTTATAATAAATTAGATTGCAATAGTAGGGTCATTGGCAGTAATTGGGACATGTAACACTTTTTTACAAATATCTTTTGTTGCTGAATATAGTTTATGTATTTTTTACACTCTATAATGTTAATTAAGTATTTGTATTAATTACTTATGTCAGATAATGTCCACGTTCGCATATTTTCCCTCATTGGTGGCCTGAATAATCTTAGACTGTATTCTGCTTGCCGAGATTTCAAGATCGTTCCGCGTAATTCCGTATTCATTGCGGATTGGTTGTTGATACGTCGCTCATATGTTACGAGCGCAATGTTGCACCGTATTTTGTGGTCGACGTTGCACGAACGTTTCACGTGGGTTGTACCGTAATATATGCGCAATATTGCATGGCAATGTCTGTGCAATATTCTCGAAACGTTGAACAAACGGGGTCATTGCAATATTGCACGGCAATGTGTGCGCAATATTCCCAAAACATTGCGCAAACGTGGTCATTGCAATATTGCACGACAATGTGTGCAAAATATTCCAGCAACATTGCACAAACGTGTCCTTTGCAATATACCATGGCAATGTTTCCACAATGTTGCAGTAATATTGCAATGCAACCTGCAACCAAACGGCAAAATTGCAATGTACTGCAACGGTTGTGCAACGTTCCTGCAACGAAGTATGTTGTAGAGGATGGGGTAGGTTAACTATATGTAGGTACAAACAGTTAAGAAAATATTATTAAGGTCGAGTCCAAATATATTGGCCGGTGAGTTTCGTTTCGCGAGCAGCCCGCGAGGAGAAATTAGCCACCACCACCTGACGATCGTTGATTGGCAGTTGAAGTTGCTGGGCCCCCGAAGGGTATGGTGGGGTAACAGGAACGCTGCCTGGACGAAGGCGTGTGGCTGTTATTTATTCTTAGCGTAACAGTTGTGTGCGTTACGAAGCTATGCGTAGACCAATACGAGATGAAGCTAACGAGGAAGAATCAATGTTCATCAAATCAAAGCTCCTGAATTTTTTCGGAGCGAACGCACGCCTATTCTGATGTGTGTACAGTATTCTCTCCATACGGGATCGGTTTGGTGGACACGATACGGACTTGTCGCCATCCCCACCACTTCTGTCTCACTCTTGCCCGGCGAAGGCGAGAGCGAGATGGAACGAGAGCGAGCGAGAGGCACCGAAAGCGAGCGAGGACGGTACGAGACAGACGACGCGCCGCGTAGATGTTTTGTCTCGCTTCATCTTTCGGGCGCCGTGACACTCCATCTTTTGCGTGCGCGACGGGCGTGCGCGATGGTCGCAAGCGCGTACGGAGAGCACGGGAACCGCTTCGCAAAACCTTGGCGCAGGCTCAGCTCAAGTATTTTTTGCGCCCTCAACGAACTTGTCAAATTGCGCCCTTTATTATAATACATTTATTTGAGATTATTCATGACTTTACTATGCAAAATTAGGCAACTGCTAGGGCGTAAGGTTGACAAGAGGTGCAAAATGGTCTTTTCATTGTTGGCATTGTTGAAAATAAATTTTTAAATTAAATATTATAAATTGTACTACAACGGTTTTAAACAACGAGTAAAAATTAAGAGAACGGATATGAAAAAGCTCAATTAAAAATATTACACGTGCCGTGCATGGCAATCTGATTGTCGCGCGTATGCGGCGAGCAGTCACGATTCCATCTGAGCGCTCGTGCCTGTCGCGCACGCCTTGAAGCGTTCCATCTCGCTCCCCCCTTCGGCCAGTAAGAAGCGAGAAACGAACTCTTAGGGCTCTGTTCACGATACGAGCTCAACGCCGGTAGGCGTAGCCCGAGAGGGGGAGAAAACGTAGAGAAAAGGAGCACCGAGGCAGGCAAGCGGTGTGGTGGGAGAATACCCCTCATGAAGCTCACCGGCCAATAAATCCGAACTCGACCTTAGTAACTTATCTCAGTGGTAACAAAATGACGCAATGTCACAAGAGTTGCTTCATTATAAAATATTAATTTCTTTCTTTCATATTTTAATAGGAAGTTGATAATGTTTTCAACTTAAACATTAAGTATAATGTATTTATAACATAGTGTAAAGATTAGGGGTTTTATCCCCATATCACCCCTGAAATTTCTCTCAGTATTTTTGTAGGCAAAGAGCATTTGGTACACATAAATACTAAAATTGGTGCTGGGGCCGTTTTCCCTATGCTTACACGTGTAGACCCTTTAAACAATAAATAAGAATCGCTTTATGAATAACAAAATAACAATTTAAACCTTATTAATCAACCAGCTCCGACTGATCATTTTGACATCAATAATCTATATAACCTCCAATTATTTATGTATAAACAAAAATACTATGTCAATAGATCGTCTAATAAACAAACTTTAAAATAGTCCCTTAACATTTATTCTATTGTAACTATATAGAGTGTGAAAAATAAAATCTTTAAAAAACATTTACTTACGTAGTCAATTTTTCGACAAACGCTGATAACTGTTAAAAAACGTGCGATCACGAGATCGGACATAAATGCATGGCATAGTAGAAGTGACTTCTTTCTACAGTGAATCATTCCGCAGTAGAGCATATGTCGGTGCAAAGTTATTAACAATTAGTCAACCTACCCCTTGAGACAACCAGCCACGGTCTCTCCTACTTCTTATTTTTTCCCGGTAAACTTCGATGCGAAGCAGTCCTTTCAAAACTTTTTTACTCACGATATCAATTGATTCACCAACGGAAAATGAAGTCGCACGTTTTCAGTGACCCTGTGTAGGCTATGGATTAATCATGTAATATAAATGATATTTGTCTAAAAAAAATATAATATCTGTCCCACTTTTACCATCTATAGAGCAGCAAAGGAGGTATCCAGCTCCGAGCGACTTTTTGTGCACCTCTTCAGTAGAGCTGTACGAGTACTTGAATATTCGGGTAGCTTGAAATCCGAACCAATCCGGGACTCGGTTTCCGAGCCGAGCCAGGTACCCGAAAGAACCGAGAGGCTCGGATAGAACTAAGTACTTGAATTTTTTTCAAGCGGCCCGAAAGAACCGGGCGGATTGGATGGAACCGAGCGGCTCGGATAGAACCGAGTACTTGAATTTTTCCAAGCGGCCCGAAAGAAACCGGGCGTATTGAATAGAACCAAGCGGATTGAATTTTTTCCAAGCGGTCCGAAAGAAACCGGGCGGCTTGGAAAGAAACGAGCGGTCCGAAAGAAGTTCGAGCAGATCGAAAACTGTTTGTCCGATTTATTTCAAACTTGGTACACATATTCTTAATGGTATTATCTAAAATGTAGGATATCATTTTTTTTATGTGATAACTCATTCGTATATAATAAATGTTTTAAATTTGCCTTGTTAGGTAAAAAATGAATAGTGATATTTACCTTGCTCTCATTTGTACAATAAATTTTTTCGTCTCAAATCAGTATACTACCTTGTAGATATTTGATTAATGAACGCTAGAATCATGGTCTTTCTCATGTTAGATAAACCTGGGCATCATAATTTGATACATCGTTCGCGCGCGTAATATGTACACAACATATGCCTTAATACATGCTCTGCACATAAGAATTAACGAAATAATTTCCAACCTCATAGTATCTGTAAAAAGAATTCGTCTAACCCCTTAATAAAGGGTGTTGCCTGTTAATGGCTAAATAAGTATAAATGAATAAATAATGAAATAGGTATAATATAGACTGCGGAATTTAATGCAAATGCATGTTTTTGTAGTAATGGATTAAACAAGTGGGACTTTGATCGATCTATATTTCATCATTAAGAGGATTTTAAAAATGTATTTGTAATTTTGCATATTTTGGGTATTTTTCATGGTTCTTGCATATGCGGGATTTGTTTACAAATTAGCTCGAGTAATTGTTAGAAGTTGCTGAACCTTGACTTTAAAATTTAATAGCTTCATAGCTATGTTAAAAATTTTATGTAAGTGTAATAGTTACATTATATTCAAAAGTTTAGTAATTTAATAGCAGGTACAGTGATACTTGTAATAGTTTGTATAATGCACATATCATGCGAATGCACTGATAGATTGTATACTTATTGATGAAACAAGATTATATGAATTTTCTAATCCCCACGGAAGTGCGTCGGCATATTTGCTGTATTCATTCTGCATATATATGTCCAGAAACTCAGAGAATGAAACGAAGTAAAGTTTTATTCACCGAACTGTTTGGCTTGTATTGAAGGGATTGTTGTGCACTGGAACGCGGCATATCGGACTTGCATTAACTTCTGCAGTCTAGGTGTAAATAAATAAACGAATAATTTTTAAACACTAAACAACTTAAATAAACGTCCTTTTTTTTTATTTAATTAATACAAGGACGCAGTACCAATCCGTTTGAATGAGGATGGGGAATACTTCTGCAAGAGCGTATGAAATTACAAGAAATAAAATAATTTTATTTAAATAACATTTGCACAGCTTAATTATACGCTATAGCATATTTCGTACATTGGATTACATACATACTTCATACATGATGCACGCATACTATGTACATACTACATACACACTATATACATGCTATACATATACATTACTTATTATATACATGGAACATACAGTATAGGCATACAATGTACTGTTGGCCCTACGCACGTACTTGATGCTACTATATACTATTACATTATATTACATGAGGGGGACATATAGTATTGGTATTTGTTTGACCTTCCGATGACCTTGAAAAGTCCTGCGAAGGTCACGTGCCGCCGGCATTAGCGTTACCCGATGTACACCGCGGGGAGGTTGCTCGGTCGGACTTTGTACATCATGGTGGCTCTAAAAAGAACCGATTTTGCGCCAGTGTGATCAACATGCCATCACGTAGACTTGCTGTAACAAAATGAACACAAATGCAGGGACTGTTAGATAGTTAAAACTCAATGGAGATCGTAGATCGCACATTAGTAAATTAATAAGGTTTCTTTGCTCTTACCATTGTTGTTTGGGCCTATTCGCCGACAGAAAACATAGCTGCTCCATCCTGTGCCACAGGAGGCATGTCCGCTTCTCGGTGACTATGTTGCCGGCACGCGATAATAGCCTCTCGCTATAAGCCTGCGATGCCGGCACGCCCAAAATGTTTTGTGCCGCACGGGCCAATTTCGGAAATCGCGTTCTATTCTCTTTCCACCACTTCAGAATACACGTTCCCGGGTCTATAATTTTCTCCTCCGTATAGGTTTTTATTTCCCCTTGGAGAGTATCATCCGGAGTCCCCAGCTCGTGCCTCCCAACATCGGCGTAATAATCTTCTAACGTCCCTAACGCTGATTCTGTCATAGAAACAAAATATATAACATACGACATGGAACATAGTATCACATAATCTTATCATTGTTTCACACATACCTGACGTTTCGCTCGACGATGCGGTTTCCTCACTCACGACATTCACGTCGCCTACCTCCAGGTACTTATCCGCAAAAACAAATACAGTGTCGTGTGAGCGGAGTCCTTGGCTTCTGCCGACAATAGCCGGTCTTTAACGCGAGGGTCCAGAATCATTGCGACTGTCATCGTTTCGGACATGTCGATGAAATCAAATCGCGCGTTCAACTCCTCTAATAGGTATTTTTGGAATTGCGAACAGTGTTTTGACACAGTCTCATCCATACGGCAGGATAACCACTTCCGTATGTATTTAATTGAAGAAATATACCGGCAGAGCGTTGGCGAATCTTCCAAGGTCATCATCAGCGTTGCTTCTTTGAATAACCTCAGTAAATCGCAATATTTTTCAATTCTGGACCACTCGTTACTCGTTATGATGTCCGGCATTCCTCGCTGACACAACACTGCATTAAGTGCGTGTTGTACCTGGAGTAAGCGAAGCAGCATGTCGTACTGCGAGTTCCATCGCGTCTCCACGTCGCCGATCAGCGTTAGGGGCTTGAGTGTTGGATTTCGCTGCTTTTGGGCCGCATTCAATTTATCATATGCCACCGTAGAGCGATGAAGAAAAGTAACGATGGTCTTGCACTTCTTTAATATGGCAACGAGGTCCTCTGATCTTTTTATCGAGTCCTTTACCACTAACTGAAAAAAACTCGTTGCATTAAATATGTAATGTTAATGATTTATTATTCATTTTAGCATTCAACATAGTTAGGTATAATAACAACTGCGCTGAGCCTCGCCCATTCTGTACTTTGCGTTTCAAACTCCACTGCGTTGTACCATATATTATAAAAGAATAAAGACGATTTATTATTATTATTTACCTGCAGAGTATGGGCGTAACAAGGGATACGCTCCCACTCATCGCCCAATGTAATCGCTTTTGAAATATTGGCCGCGTTGTCAGTAGTGAACACAATTGTGAACTCCTCTCTGAGTAGGTCCCACTCTGTTAAGCATTTACGCAAGTGAGCGTTCAAATTTTCGCTCGTGTGCGCCTCTGTGATACACTCTATTTGTAATGTGCAGTTGTTCAATTCGAAATCTGCATTTATGTAATGGACAGTCAGTGAAATAAAACGCTCCTTCGAGCGTGACGTCCAGCCGTCCGTAGTAAATGTGAATGTCCGTGTCTAATCCAAAACAGTTAAAAGATGTGTAGGTGTATATCTTTAATATAGTCACAAATGTTCTTCAATATGACATAAAAGATGGTGATAAATGGCATGAACATTGGAGAAGTTATACTTACAGTTTTCATATCCTCGTTGATCATGTCATGCAGTTTCTTTCGTCCCGCTTCATATAACTCCGGTACGATTTCGTCGGCGAACGTGGCCCGGCCGGGGATCTCGTATCGAGGCTCCAGAATGTTCAATAACTGTTTGAACCCCTCGTCAGACACCACGGAGAACGGTTGGCAATCCGAAATCACCATGCAGGCAATTGCATCGGTGATTTGCTTTGCTCGCGGCGACGATGCTTCAAGCATCGGCACTTGCGCAATTCCTGTGAGCGAATTTCGCGGTATGAGTCACGTGGGTTTTGGGAAATTGTGTAATTGTTCAAAATAAAGTTCCATGAATGAGTAGAAGCATAAGTAGTTAGTTTCTTACATACCGTTTACATTGGCCGTGGCTTGAACCTGACGGTTCTCATCCCTCTCTGTATCTCGGAATGCATCTGTGTGTTGCACTTCCATGTGTCGGCGAAGCGATGTAGTGCCTCCTGATTTTGTTTTATATTTCTTGCCACAAGTCTTGCACAGACTCTCCTCTCGATTTAATTTAGTGAACCACATCCAGACAGAGCTCTGGTTCCTACGCTGTGGTCTGTTATCAACGAGAGCGTTGAGGGAGGACTGAGCCTCGCTCGGTCCGCTTTCTGCCACATCCATGGCCTCGGTTCCACGGATATTTTTCATTATAAATGTTATTTACTAAATGCAAACGCACGAAATTCAATAGAGCTGTGGGTGAGTGTTGGCTCACCGACCGATACTTTGCGAGTGCTTCTTGTCGTGGAAAAAATTATCAAAGTTGGCTCGGATGGTGTGTATTCTTGGAAGGGGAAACTAGTGTCAAAATGCAGTGATTGGATGATAATTGCCAGAGTCGCTCATTATTGGTTGCCTTCCGCTTCAGCTCTTCTGGGTGGGGGTGCTTTCTGTACTGCAGGTACAGGTAAGAATGCCTGGCGCTCCTACGCACGCGGAGGACCGTTAACGCTTGGTATCATGATTTTTTATTTTACCCAGAAAAATTCTTATCGTTCCATTTTTGCCCGCACTTCATCGTAAAAATAAGTAAAAAAATCCTAGTGTAACAGTTATAAAAAAAATGAAAAATGTGTGTACAACGCCACTGTTAAATCATGCATAAAGGTACCTATGTATTATAATGTTGAGTCAATGCTCTTTTCTGCAGAATGTTACACTAGTGTTACATACATTATTATGTTCGACATCAAATTTAATCGAAATGAAAAATCGAAATAATTGAGAGAACAAATTAGCATTTACTTGGTACTTTCAGTGGTCCTGGCGAAATTATATGAAAATACATTATATTAAATGAATGATAATAGATTAATGATAGATAATAATTAGAAAAAAATGAAGAAAATTGTATATTTCTGGCCATTTATTTTTCAATTAATGTATACATAATCATATATTCCGCAAAAATAGAGTCGCGTAGTATACACATGTGTGATCTGTCGATCAGTCTTTGCAGTGACATGTTTAGACTGTTTCGTTGGTCAAGGTATGAAAGAAACAGTGGTCGCTGGTTGCAGTCACTGTGAAAATTATTATTGCTTCTTCAGTTTTTTAAACCTTCTTGTCTACAAGATTATCGTAAATGTAATGGTTAATTACCCACTGTTGTGATTTCAATAGTATTATCATTAATTTTTTTAACGCGACTGCAAAATGACGCGTGACGCTCGTGTGCAGTTTTGCACCGGCTACAAAATCGTCATGCAAGTAAGGGCAAGAATTTGGTGGTGTTTTCCCAATGAAGATGATATCAAATGTGATAAAGTTTTCTTAAAAAATATCCAGATTCATATCGTACGTACTTGGTATCATCGGAAAACACCAGGAAAGCATCGTTGGTATGAATCATGTTCATGAAGATCTAATGAGAAATACAGAACTTGGTATTTCGATTAGTACATGACTAGCGCCCATCTCCTATTTTCCCCTTTGTAATTGTGTTACCCTCCAATTGTCTTCTTTATTTCCGCGTCACCTTGCCCGCGCGGATTTAGCTGCGGGTATAGGTAAAATGGCCTTTCCCCCCTACGGCTTAGGACCTTTCGGGATATATGCCGTTACCAATAAAATAATAAAACGTTTCGTACCGACCGTAGCAAAGTTAAATTTGCCACGTTTATTAGTTAACGACCTCCCCTGAATTGTACGCCTTGTGCATTCTTTTCGCCGAAGCTATTAAACACGCCCTTCCGTTGGAAAAAAAATTCAAACGAGACGTGTACTTTCGTCGAAATTGCCGCTGTATGAAATGAGACAAATTCAATGATATGAATTTTGCCGTGCTTGCTTCTTTTCCATGCAGATCGTTCGCTCACACTCGGCGTGGGGCTGTTTACGTTCAATATAATTACATCTTTGTCTCGTAATATTTCTCTCGCCTCCCTTCTATCAATACCCGAAGTCGGTTTCTTTTAACGGGCTAACGATTTTACGGTCTTCCTGGTGGCAAGATGCCTTGAAGTCCGCTGACTGCGCGCGGTCCTTGTGTCGCTCTGCGAGGTGTATGGATGTTGGATAATACTTTTTAAGGGGGAAGCCACTGTGAAAATTTGTTTCTTCTCATTTTTCTTTTTGTGCATGTTCATAACATTTGGGGTCCCAAAAAAGTATGCCTCATAATTTCAAAGTGGATCACGAAAAATTCGAAAAATTTTCTGTTACTGGAAAGAAATCCATAAGAATCTGATGAAAATGTAAAAACATCTTTTCACACGTGTTTCGCGAAGACATTTTTTATGGATTTCTTCAAACCGAAAACAGTTTTTAAAAACATTTCAAGAAACTTTTAAAAAACATTCTTACAAATTTCTTTCCAGTACGGTCTTTAAAAATTTTAATCAATCTTCGACCTGAGTTTATCCGTACATTGGTTCTCTATCGGTTCGCCGTCACGCAGGGCAATACGGTTATAAACGGCGACTCTGGCCGAACTACCTGATTGATTTTTGGGGACTAGGGATGCTACCCCAGTCAGCCCCCTCAGTGTTTACTTCAATATGCCAGAAGTAAGAAAGGTGCCATCAATGTAGCAATTAAGGGGGGAAGTCACTGCGACGGTAGAAAACAAAGGCGCTGCTGCTGGTATTTCAATCTGGTAGCATAAAATATTAGTCAAATATATATTGCTTAATTGCAATATAGGCATCAAGGCATCTTGCCACCAGGAAGACCGTAAAATCGTTAGCCCGTTAAAAGAAACCGACTTCGGGTATTGATAGAAGGGAGGCGAGAGAAATATTACGAGACAAAGATGTAATTATATTGAACGTAAACAGCCCCACGCCGAGTGTGAGCGAACGATCTGCATGGAAAAGAAGCAAGCACGGCAAAATTCATATCATTGAATTTGTCTCATTTCATACAGCGGCAATTTCGACGAAAGTACACGTCTCGTTTGAATTTTTTTTCCAACGGAAGGGCGTGTTTAATAGCTTCGGCGAAAAGAATGCACAAGGCGTACAATTCAGGGGAGGTCGTTAACTAATAAACGTGGCAAATTTAACTTTGCTACGGTCGGTACGAAACGTTTTATTATTTTATTGGTAACGGCATATATCCCGAAAGGTCCTAAGCCGTAGGGGGGAAAGGCCATTTTACCTATACCCGCAGCTAAATCCGCGCGGGCAAGGTGACGCGGAAATAAAGAAGACAATTGGAGGGTAACACAATTACAAAGGGGAAAATAGGAGATGGGCGCTAGTCATGTACTAATCGAAATACCAAGTTCTGTATTTCTCATTAGATCTTCATGAACATGATTCATACCAACGATGCTTTCCTGGTGTTTTCCGATGATACCAAGTACGTACGATATGAATCTGGATATTTTTTAAGAAAACTTTATCACATTTGATATCATCTTCATTGGGAAAACACCACCAAATTCTTGCCCTTACTTGCATGACGATTTTGTAGCCGGTGCAAAACTGCACACGAGCGTCACGCGTCATTTTGCAGTCGCGTTAAAAAAATTAATGATAATACTATTGAAATCACAACAGTGGGTAATTAACCATTACATTTACGATAATCTTGTAGACAAGAAGGTTTAAAAAACTGAAGAAGCAATAATAATTTTCACAGTGACTGCAACCAGCGACCACTGTTTCTTTCATACCTTGACCAACGAAACAGTCTAAACATGTCACTGCAAAGACTGATCGACAGATCACACATGTGTATACTACGCGACTCTATTTTTGCGGAATATATGATTATGTATACATTAATTGAAAAATAAATGGCCAGAAATATACAATTTTCTTCATTTTTTTCTAATTATTATCTATCATTAATCTATTATCATTCATTTAATATAATGTATTTTCATATAATTTCGCCAGGACCACTGAAAGTACCAAGTAAATGCTAATTTGTTCTCTCAATTATTTCGATTTTTCATTTCGATTAAATTTGATGTCGAACATAATAATGTATGTAACACTAGTGTAACATTCTGCAGAAAAGAGCATTGACTCAACATTATAATACATAGGTACCTTTATGCATGATTTAACAGTGGCGTTGTACACACATTTTTCATTTTTTTAATAACTGTTACACTAGGATTTTTTTACTTATTTTTACGATGAAGTGCGGGCAAAAATGGAACGATAAGAATTTTTCTGGGTAAAATAAAAAATCATGATACCAAGCGTTAACGGTCCTCCGCGTGCGTAGGAGCGCCAGGCATTCTTACCTGTACCTGCAGTACAGAAAGCACCCCCACCCAGAAGAGCTGAAGCGGAAGGCAACCAATAATGAGCGACTCTGGCAATTATCATCCAATCACTGCATTTTGACACTAGTTTCCCCTTCCAAGAATACACACCATCCGAGCCAACTTTGATAATTTTTTCCACGACAAGAAGCACTCGCAAAGTATCGGTCGGTGAGCCAACACTCACCCACAGCTCTATTGAATTTCGTGCGTTTGCATTTAGTAAATAACATTTATAATGAAAAATATCCGTGGAACCGAGGCCATGGATGTGGCAGAAAGCGGACCGAGCGAGGCTCAGTCCTCCCTCAACGCTCTCGTTGATAACAGACCACAGCGTAGGAACCAGAGCTCTGTCTGGATGTGGTTCACTAAATTAAATCGAGAGGAGAGTCTGTGCAAGACTTGTGGCAAGAAATATAAAACAAAATCAGGAGGCACTACATCGCTTCGCCGGCACATGGAAGTGCAACACACAGATGCATTCCGAGATACAGAGAGGGATGAGAACCGTCAGGTTCAAGCCACGGCCAATGTAAACGGTATGTAAGAAACTAACTACTTATGCTTCTACTCATTCATGGAACTTTATTTTGAACAATTACACAATTTCCCAAAACCCACGTGACTCATACCGCGAAATTCGCTCACAGGAATTGCGCAAGTGCCGATGCTTGAAGCATCGTCGCCGCGAGCAAAGCAAATCACCGATGCAATTGCCTGCATGGTGATTTCGGATTGCCAACCGTTCTCCGTGGTGTCTGACGAGGGGTTCAAACAGTTATTGAACATTCTGGAGCCTCGATACGAGATCCCCGGCCGGGCCACGTTCGCCGACGAAATCGTACCGGAGTTATATGAAGCGGGACGAAAGAAACTGCATGACATGATCAACGAGGATATGAAAACTGTAAGTATAACTTCTCCAATGTTCATGCCATTTATCACCATCTTTTATGTCATATTGAAGAACATTTGTGACTATATTAAAGATATACACCTACACATCTTTTAACTGTTTTGGATTAGACACGGACATTCACATTTACTACGGACGGCTGGACGTCACGCTCGAAGGAGCGTTTTATTTCACTGACTGTCCATTACATAAATGCAGATTTCGAATTGAACAACTGCACATTACAAATAGAGTGTATCACAGAGGCGCACACGAGCGAAAATTTGAACGCTCACTTGCGTAAATGCTTAACAGAGTGGGACCTACTCAGAGAGGAGTTCACAATTGTGTTCACTACTGACAACGCGGCCAATATTTCAAAAGCGATTACATTGGGCGATGAGTGGGAGCGTATCCCTTGTTACGCCCATACTCTGCAGGTAAATAATAATAATAAATCGTCTTTATTCTTTTATAATATATGGTACAACGCAGTGGAGTTTGAAACGCAAAGTACAGAATGGGCGAGGCTCAGCGCAGTTGTTATTATACCTAACTATGTTGAATGCTGAAATGAATAATAAATCATTAACATTACATATTTAATGCAACGAGTTTTTTTTCAGTTAGTGGTAAAGGACTCGATAAAAAGATCAGAGGACCTCGTTGCCATATTAAAGAAGTGCAAGACCATCGTTACTTTTTTCCATCGCTCTACGGTGGCATATGATAAATTGAATGCGGCCCAAAAGCAGCGAAATCCAACACTCAAGCCCCTAACGCTGATCGGCGACGTGGAGACGCGATGGAACTCGCAGTACGACATGCTGCTTCGCTTACTCCAGGTACAACACGCACTTAATGCAGTGTTGTGTCAGCGAGGAATGCCGGACATCATAACGAGTAACGAGTGGTCCAGAATTGAAAAATATTGCGATTTACTGAGGTTATTCAAAGAAGCAACGCTGATGATGACCTTGGAAGATTCGCCAACGCTCTGCCGGTATATTTCTTCACTTAAATACATACGGAAGTGGTTATCCTGCCGTATGGATGAGACTGTGTCAAAACACTGTTCGCAATTCCAAAAATACCTATTAGAGGATGTCCGAAACGATGACAGTCGCAATGATTCTGGACCCTCGCGTTAAAGACCGGCTATTGTCGGCAGAAGCCAAGGACTCCGCTCACACGACACTGTATTTGTTTTTGCGGATAAGTACCTGGAGGTAGGCGACGTGAATGTCGTGAGTGAGGAAACCGCATCGTCGAGCGAAACGTCAGGTATGTGTGAAACAATGATAAGATTATGTGATACTATGTTCCATGTCGTATGTTATATATTTTGTTTCTATGACAGAATCAGCGTTAGGGACGTTAGAAGATTATTACGCCGATGTTGGGAGGCACGAGCTGGGGACTCCGGATGATACTCTCCAAGGGGAAATAAAAACCTATACGGAGGAGAAAATTATAGACCCGGGAACGTGTATTCTGAAGTGGTGGAAAGAGAATAGAACGCGATTTCCGAAATTGGCCCGTGCGGCACAAAACATTTTGGGCGTGCCGGCATCGCAGGCTTATAGCGAGAGGCTATTATCGCGTGCCGGCAACATAGTCACCGAGAAGCGGACATGCCTCCTGTGGCACAGGATGGAGCAGCTATGTTTTCTGTCGGCGAATAGGCCCAAACAACAATGGTAAGAGCAAAGAAACCTTATTAATTTACTAATGTGCGATCTACGATCTCCATTGAGTTTTAACTATCTAACAGTCCCTGCATTTGTGTTCATTTTGTTACAGCAAGTCTACGTGATGGCATGTTGATCACACTGGCGCAAAATCGGTTCTTTTTAGAGCCACCATGATGTACAAAGTCCGACCGAGCAACCTCCCCGCGGTGTACATCGGGTAACGCTAATGCCGGCGGCACGTGACCTTCGCAGGACTTTTCAAGGTCATCGGAAGGTCAAACAAATACCAATACTATATGTCCCCCTCATGTAATATAATGTAATAGTATATAGTAGCATCAAGTACGTGCGTAGGGCCAACAGTACATTGTATGCCTATACTGTATGTTCCATGTATATAATAAGTAATGTATATGTATAGCATGTATATAGTGTGTATGTAGTATGTACATAGTATGCGAGCATCATGTATGAAGTATGTATGTAATCCAATGTACGAAATATGCTATAGCGTATAATTAAGCTGTGCAAATGTTATTTAAATAAAATTATTTTATTTCTTGTAATTTCATACGCTCTTGCAGAAGTATTCCCCATCCTCATTCAAACGGATTGGTACTGCGTCCTTGTATTAATTAAATAAAAAAAAGGACGTTTATTTAAGTTGTTTAGTGTTTAAAAATTATTCGTTTATTTATTTACACCTAGACTGCAGAAGTTAATGCAAGTCCGATATGCCGCGTTCCAGTGCACAACAATCCCTTCAATACAAGCCAAACAGTTCGGTGAATCTAGAGACGCGGTAGCGTCTCGACGCCAAGTACATGACGACACCCTGTATATATGTCGACTGTCGCTGCCGTGTATCTTTACTCGACGCACAGCTATTCCAACCTAACCTGAAACTTATTTCATTAATATCTCATCACGCCTGCAATATTTTCTAAATTTAAAGGCATTTTTCTTATGTAAACCGCATATCAGCTTTCGAATAAGACCAATTTCAATAAAATCGGTCCTCCCATGACAGAGATATCGTAATATCGTCTCATGGATCAGTCGAAAACGGTATAAGAAAAATTGTTCTGATTCTTCTTCTCCAGTCATAAATTTTTGTCGACATAATACGTATACGCGTTATACACGCACACCTTCAGCCAAAACAGAACTAACACATGTTTCGTCGACTCTCGATGGATCTCGATGTATCGACTTTCTCGCAGGGATCGTCGTCCGTCATATATATATATATCTATATCTAGTATTGAATTATATTATAACCTAGCAAGTGTCAATCAATTATAACCTGGCAAGTGTTAAATAAGGTAAGTTGTTAAAATTGGAAATGTCACGTGTTTTTACACCACATAGGACACTGATTATTGTCTCAATTAACAAGGTAAGTCACAAAAATGTTTTAATAGATTTTTTTTATGTATTCTTATAGATAGAAATGAAGGGGACGCACAGACTTGGAAGTTGTCCGGAGAAGGTTCGACAGAGAAGCATCATCTTTCACACAAGTTTCTGGAAATTTGTACCATGCATGTACAAAAATAATATATTGTAATTAAGCATATGTTTTTATTCCAGCAAACTATTTTTAATTTATATCATTATAAGTTTAACGTAGGCAGAAAATCATTCTTTTGCCTTTTCCGTCTCGCATTCATAGATCGACAACTAATTATAAGAGACTTACATTCCAAGTAATTTTATTTCATATGAAGATTCCATGAGTTTACAAATTTATTTGTATATATGTATGCGAAACTCTGTTTAAATACGTTTGATAAAAAGTTTCACAAAATTTAAATACCATGTGTCAATGTCACAGCAGAATACCTAATAATTAAATAATTACAGACACTATTATATGTAGATTCATGAATAAAATTATATTATAAGTAAGTACTATTACAATGTTTAATATTATTATTATCTGAAATACAATAGGATACGTTGGAACATATTACGTACACGACATTAAGCATTTCTGAGAAATGCCACGAATATTAATGTAAATTAGAAGATTAAGTTTCTTATTAATTAAAATATTCTACCATTTATAAATCCAATTGGAATTAAATTATTCAGAAGCATCGTGCTCTGAAAATTAGGAACCATGAACCGTAAGTTCAATCAATGTGTATAAAATTCTATTTAATTCTTATTTTGATTTTGACATTAAAGAAAATTATATTCGAATCTGTTTTTATAATATAATATATATATATACCTACCTGTTGTCACGAAAATTTTTGAGCCGAGCGCGATAACAGAGTTGCTGTATACCAGAACATGAAACAAGTCCACGTCAGCCTGGTCGAATCGCATTATACCTACTACTAAAATACAAATGGTAGATCACTGTTACAAACTTAAGGCAGCGATTTTCCACCACGGTAAAAATATTTCCGATGGTCATTACACGAGTATGGTAAGGGGTAAGGGCACAACGTGGGTATCCGTTGATGATTTACGAGTAGAAAAACAAGCTTGGCCACGAAATGCTAAAAATGCATACATATTTTTCTTCGAAAGGTGTTAATTGTGGTTGTTAATACAGTTCAATGTTAAATACGTTCAGTGTCAAAGGCTGCTTTCAGCGCCATAAGCTGCTTCGCGCACCATGACTGTACACAAAGTACTATACATATAATTCATATAGATCGGCAATGCAGTGCACATGGTTTCTTTTCGTAGTTGTTAAACTTACGTAGAATTTATCCTTAATCAAAAAATAAGTAAAGTAAACTCGCTGAGCTGCTTTGCGCTATTCCGAGTATTCCGAGTAAGCTTTACTGGCTGCATACGCGCCTTATCTTCTAGCATCACTCGATAGGCTGCATTGCGCCGTAAACACGTGGACGTGTGACGAAGATAGATCAGAATTTATAATTTATTGGGATTTACTTACTTTTTTCTTATTTTTAGGACCCGTGACAGTGATATAATAATATAGAAGATCCCCAGTACCAGCGGCGGATTTAGGATTTTCGGGAGAGGGGGGGGGGCGCAGTGGCGAATCCATGGTAAGACAAAACTCTTTTTTGAGTAAGTGACGTAAGACGGTCCGAGGAAACTGATACTTCTTTTCTATTAATTAGACCAAAATAATTGCTTCTCGTGCCATTCACAGAGCAAAAGACTCGTATGTCCACAAATTAATTAGACCAAAATAATTGGTTCTCGTGCCATTCACAGAGCAAAAGACTCGTATGTCCACAAAACGTGGAAACACCGCAATTATAACATCCTCATTTCATCAGGATCACATACACATTTTGCACAAATTAAAATTTACCTTAAGAAGTTATACTCTTTTCTGACCAAACATGGCGGAAAAATTGACGAAGAATTTATTAAATGTCAACATGTACAAACTCAACCTAACAATCGGGAGGAAGGACTTTTTCTGAAATTTTCTATTAAATCCTGAAGAGATTAAGTTGATGGCGCCCCCCCCCCTGGATCCGCCAATGCCCAGTACATGTATATGTTTCTGAGGCAGAATTTAGCTGGCTATAAGGTACGTGTGTTATTTTATGTTTTTGTAAATAATGTTTCGGGCAGTGTTCATATGATTATTATAGTCAGACTAGAAGGGGCATGACAGGATAATGAAAATGAGAGTTACCCATCATGCCCCTCACAAACCTAGATATAAAAATTAAAGTTTCTTATTCCAGGATGCTTAGAAACTACATACGTAAGACGGACCAAGGAAAATGATACTTCTTTTCTAATACTTAGACCAAAATACTTGATTCTCGTGCTAATCACAGAGCAAAGGACTCATATATCCAGAAAACATGGAAACACCGCAATTATAACATCCTCATTTCATCAGGATGACACATACAGATTTTGCACAAATTAAAATTTACCTTAAGAAGTTATACCCTTTTCTGACCAAACATGGCGGAAAAATTGAAGAATTTATTAAATGTCCACATGTACAAACTCAACCTAACAATCGGGAGGAAGGACTTTTTCTGAAATTTTCTATTAAAACCTGTAGAGATTAAGTTGATGCATAGTTAAACTGAAAGACTTATTATTACTAAAGAATGATTCAAACATAAAATTGATTAGTTGATTATGAAAACCTGTGTTTCATTCATCATCAAACCTTAACCCTTTGAGTGCCGGGAGCCGATATATCGGCTCCTGCTACACTGGCGAGAAGTGCCAGAGCCGATATATCGGCCCGCGCCTCGTAGCGCTTTACTATTCGCATTGCGGGAGAACTCTATCTCAAAATAAATTTGTAATACGTTATAAATGATCTAATTTCATTATGAGAGAATTAAAAAAAAATAGTTTTTCGTTTTAACTCTTTGTGGACGACGACCTTTTCCTATCGCTTGGAGGTACCGAAGTCTAACATAAACACCGATGGTCGCCACTCAGGCGATATTCGATATGCGGCGTAAATCGCTGTGGCGTTGGACCCTTTTCGGTACTTGTCGACAGTGTTTTATATAACACAAAATAACATCGCATTGCCGCAGCGAAACGTAGGATCAGTTAGTTTCTCCACGATCGTTGATGAGAACAGTATATTTCGTCATAGTTACAGTTTGAAAGCGTGTTTTGTGTTATTACCGTTGTTTTTCGCTTGTGTCAAACATTGTTGCTTTTGAGGAAAATTTTACCATCAAACGTTTTATAAAAAAAAACCCGTCATGGATGACGCGGATATAGTCCGAATGGTTGACCAGATGGATCTAGCACATAGTGACGAGGAAGAAATCGTGGCATCAAGAAGTCGGCATCCACGTAGGATCTACAGTGATAGTGAAGCGAGCGATGATAGGGAATCAGAATTAGAGGGAAACGATACCGAGGAAGAGCTGAGAGATTTCCGTGAAGTTACCGTGGCCAACGACAGCGAATATAATCCTCGCCCACAATTTATGGAGATTGCTGAGCCTAAACATATGCCAGCAAGAAATTCCATGCCGAGAGCGTATTTTGATCTTTTTTTTACGGAAGAATTTTTGAGCTTATTGAGAAGTGAGACGAATCGATATGCCAGGCAGTTCCTGAATAGAATCAATGTTCCCTCGGGATCCAGAATAACAGAGTGGAAGGCAACCACAGTTTCAGAAATAAGGGCTTTTATTGCTGTGCTCTTGGAAATGGGTATAACACGTAGACCGACACTTTTTAGTTATTGGTCAACAAACCACAGACAAATCCCATGGTTTGGCCAAATGTTCAGTCGCAACAGATTTCAATTAGTTTGTAGGTTTTTCCATGTAGTAGACAATGAAAAATTACCAGCACGTGATAATCCAGAATATGACCCTACAGCGAAATTTCAATCAGTCGTTATCCACGCAAACAATAAGTTCAAATTTCATTATTCGCCTAACCAACATCTGAGTATTGACGAATCATTAGTCGGCACGAAGTGTAGAACGTCGTTGATTCAATATCTGCCAAATAAAAAGCATCACAGGTGGGGTATCAAGTTTTGGATGTTGACTGATGCAGTTACCCATTACTGCTTATCGTTCTTCTGCTATAGAGGAGCTAGGGATCAAACTGATAAAGAAGAAATAAAGAAGGATGGTCTTGGCCACGTCGTGATTCATAAATTATTGAATATGGGAAATTATTTTATGAAAGGCTATCACGTGGTAGCAGACAATTTTTTTACAAGCATTCCGTTAGCAAGAGCACTGTTTGAAAA
Organism: Andrena chrysosceles; assembly: GCA_963855975.1. Taxonomy (NCBI): domain Eukaryota; kingdom Metazoa; phylum Arthropoda; class Insecta; order Hymenoptera; family Andrenidae; genus Andrena; species Andrena chrysosceles. The sequence continues at coordinate 58,394,408 of OY979767.1, read as the reverse complement.
AGGGACATATCTGACTGGCACAATCCGCAGCAACAGGAAATATATTCCACCATTTATGAAGCCTAAATTGCAAGAGGGCGCATCTAAGTACGCCCGAAATAATGAAGTATTACTATTAGCGTACCGGGAAAAAAAGTCGCAGAAGAAAAATGTTTTACTAATGTCCACATTTGAGAAGGCTCAGAACAAAACGACTACAATCAGAAAAAGGAATGCACAAATACAGGTCGAAAAACCAGCAATCGTAGCTGAATATAACAAACACATGGGAGGCGTAGACACGTCAGACATGATGCTATACTCATACTTAGATGAAAGAAGAGCCATAAAATATTGGAAAAAAGTAGTTTTCTCCATTTTCTCCCGAATGGTGCTGAATGCCTACATATTATATCGGCACAATACAGACGGCAAAACCAAAACAAGACTAGAATTCATTACTGATGTTATCCAGTCGATAACCACTGAATGGTTGGCACTAAAGAGGATAGCACGCGACACACCATTAGCGGAAACTTCAACAAATGTGCCCCGCATAGGTGTACGGAAACTGCCTGGAAAACTGGAAAGGGTTTGCGTGGTGTGCAGCAGAAAGGATGGTGGCCCAAAGAGAAAATCACGCACAGTTAAGTGCAACAAAGGATTGCATGGAGTGTGCATTAGTAGCCACGAATGCTAAATAAGTTATTTGTGTGAGTTGCAATAACAAAATTTTACACATTTGCAATATATAAATATAAATATTTATGACAACATAACTTTGTTTCAGCAATGTTATATTACCGATAACAATTATATATTTCGAAAGAGATAATCCGCCTGGCGCCTACCGTGTACCTTCAAGTTATGTTTTATTTTTCTTATGTAATATTGTTTATCTTGTTACAAAATATATTGGAAATACAAAGTATATGCTTCATAATAATTGACCCATATAAAATTATGGTGAAAAGATGGCTGTTTGTATGTGCAAATACGTTTTGTACGAGAGAACTCAACTTTTACTTCATTTATAAACATATATACCTTTGTTTTTTCTATAATTCTCAAATGAGTACAAAAAAACTAGTGTCATTGTTTAGTTCTGTATTTCATCTATAATACGCAGCTTTCTGAATCATGTAAATATCGTTTCTCGTTTGGTTTTTATAAGCATTTTCCCGAACCCTTGTAAAACTGTGAAATTCGGCCGGTTTTTCTCGCATAGGCACCTCTATTTCGCCCGGCACTAAAAGGGTTAACTACCCCATCTTGTCCCACCTTCCCCTACAAGCTCAACCTAACAGTCGGGATTGCGGAGTTGTTGCGAGTTCATTTGCTGTTTCGTTATTATTCGTCAATATATTACCAGACAAAGTAACATACAATCATGCGTTAATGCGTCAACATTTGATCCAAATGTTTCGATCTAATCGTCTGGAAGATTTTCCATGCATTCAGGATAAATATTAAACAATTAACACGTGTGTATGAATATGAATTTGCAAATAATAGTACAATTAATCTTTGTAAAAAGAAGTGATATCCCCATAAAAAAACTTTAAAAAAGTAAAAAAATTACGCCAAGTACATGAATTATCACAAAAAAAAGAAAATAGTATACATGAAAAAGTCGGGGAAGAAAAACAGTATTATCAAAAAATAAATATAAAAAAATCACAAAAAAAAGACAAAGAAACTTGAAAAAGTCATGGACGAATAAAGTATTATTAACAAATAAATATAATCACATAAATAAAAACGAAAATAATATAATTACAATATAAAAAAGATGTGAAATCAAAATGAGCTGCAAGTACATCACAAAAAAAAAGAAAATAATATAATCACACAAGAAAAGAAAATAATATAATTACAATATAAAAAAAGATGTGAAATCAAAATGAGCTGCAAGTACATAAAGGTGCTTTCCACCTGCGCTTAAGATGACACAGCTACATATACACAGCTAAAATGCTGTGTAATTCCATTACTCATATCACGGACATTTTTTTTAATTAACCCATCAAAAGAAAATATAATCACCCAAAAAAAGAAAAGTCACCTTGTATATGCCTTGTCGCTGCCGTGTATCTTTACTCTAAGCACAGCTATTCCAACCTAACCTGAAACTTATTTCATTAATATCTCATCACGCCTGCAATATTTTCTAAATTTAAAGGTATGTTTCTCATGTAAACCATATATAAGCTTTCGAATAAGACCAAATTCGATAAAATCGGTCCACGCATGACAGAGATATCGTAATATCATGTCATGGATCTGTCAGAAACGATAAGATTTTTCTTCTGATTCTTCTTCCCTGGAAGTCAAATACTTGGCGTGGCCAGGCAAGGTCAAGTTGTCGCTGAATAAGAATTATTTAAAAACGCAAAATAATGAAAGTGTATTCATATTGTCAGAGTTTTAAATTGACAAATTATGTGAAAGCTTGTCAAAGGAAAGGTATCGGTGTCGATGAGTGATCTTACAATTTTTTTAAAACGCAATATAATGAAAATGTACTCATATTGTCTGAGTTTTAAATGGACAAATTATCCGAGTGCCTGCGAGGGGGAAGGTATGGGTATTGATTGATGTTCTGAGAATACCTTGCCTGGCCACGCCAAGTATTTGACTTCCAGGGAAGAAGAATCAGAAGAAAAATCTTATCGTTTCTGACAGATCCATGACATGATATTACGATATCGCTGTCATGCGTGGACCGATTTTATCGAATTTGGTCTTATTCGAAAGCTTATATATGGTTTACATGAGAAACATACCTTTAAATTTAGAAAATATTGCAGGCGTGATGAGATATTAATGAAATAAGTTTCAGGTTAGGTTGGAATAGCTGTGCTTAGAGTAAAGATACACGGCAGCGACAAGGCATATACAAGGTGACTTTTCTTTTTTTGGGTGATTATATTTTCTTTTGATGGGTTAATTAAAAAAAATGTCCGTGATATGAGTAATGGAATTACACAGCATTTTAGCTGTGTATATGTAGCTGTGTCATCTTAAGCGCAGGTGGAAAGCACCTTTATGTACTTGCAGCTCATTTTGATTTCACATCTTTTTTTATATTGTAATTATATTATTTTCTTTTCTTGTGTGATTATATTATTTTCTTTTTTTTTTGTGATGTACTTGCAGCTCATTTTGATTTCACATCTTTTTTATATTGTAATTATATTATTTTCGTTTTTATTTATGTGATTATATTTATTTGTTAATAATACTTTATTCGTCCATGACTTTTTCAAGTTTCTTTGTCTTTTTTTTGTGATTTTTTTATATTTATTTTTTGATAATACTGTTTTTCTTCCCCGACTTTTTCATGTATACTATTTTTTTTTTTTTGTGATAATTCATAAAACTTTACTTCGTTTCATTCTCTGAGTTTCTGGACATATATATGCAGAATGAATACAGCAAATATGCCGACGCACTTCCGTGGGGATTAGAAAATTCATATAATCTTGTTTCATCAATAAGTATACAATCTATCAGTGCATTCGCATGATATGTGCATTATACAAACTATTACAAGTATCACTGTACCTGCTATTAAATTACTAAACTTTTGAATATAATGTAACTATTACACTTACATAAAATTTTTAACATAGCTATGAAGCTATTAAATTTTAAAGTCAAGGTTCAGCAACTTCTAACAATTACTCGAGCTAATTTGTAAACAAATCCCGCATATGCAAGAACCATGAAAAATACCCAAAATATGCAAAATTACAAATACATTTTTAAAATCCTCTTAATGATGAAATATAGGTCGATCAAAGTCCCACTTGTTTTGTAGTAATCCATTACCACAAAAACATGCATTTGCACTAAATTCCGCAGTCTATATTATACCTATTTCTTTACTTATTCATTTATACTTATTTAGCCATTAACAGGCAACACCCTTTATTAAGGGGTTAGACGAATTCTTTTTACAGATTCTATGAGTTTGGAAATTATTTCGTTAATTCTTATGTGCAGAGCATGTATTAAGGCATATGTTGTATACATATTACGCGCGCGAACAATGTATCAAATTATGATGCCCAGGTTTATCTAACATGAGAAAGACCATGATTCTAGCGTTCATTAATCAAATATCTACAAGGTAGCATACTGATTTGAGACGAAAAAATTTATTGTACAAATGAGAGCAAGGTAAATATCACTATTCATTTTTTACCTAACAAGGCAAATTTAAAACATTTATTATATACGAATGAGTTATCACATAAAAAAATGATATCCTACATTTTAGATAATACCATTAAGAATATGTGTACCAAGTTTGAAATAAATCGGACAAACAGTTTTCGATCTGCTCGAACTTCTTTCGGACCGCTCGTTTCTTTCCAAGCCGCCCGGTTTCTTTCGGACCGCTCGCTTACTTTCCAAGCCGCCCGGTTTCTTTCGGACCGCTTGGAAAAAATTCAATCCGCTTGGTTCTATTCAATCCGCCCGGTTTCTTTCGGGCCGCTTGGAAAAATTCAAGTACTCGGTTCTATCCGAGCCGCTCGGTTCCATCCGATCCGCCCGGTTCTTTCGGGCCGCTTGAAAAAAATTCAAGTACTTGGTTCCATTCAATCCGCCCGGTTCTTTCGGGCCGCTTGAAAAAAATTCAAGTACTTGGTTCTATCCGAGCCGCTCGGTTCTTTCGGGTACCTGGCTCGGCTCGGTTTTTCGAGCCGAGTCAGGCTCGACTTGCTTTTTCTGGGTACTCGAACACCTCTACTCTTCAGTAGAGCGTGACATCGATGTCGATCATATATTATTTGTGACGATTGTATGAAAAATGGAAGCGACGTTCAAATTTTTTTTTTCCGGCTCATCCTATGCAACACAAAGTCGGTTTGATAAAGGGATTAATAGATCGCGCCGTTTTACTTGCTGACCCCGAATTTCGATCAGCTAATTTGCTTCTTGTTAGGGACACTTTGAAACGTAACGGGTACCCTGGAGAGATGGTTTCGGCAATTATCAGGTAACGTGTTTTTGAAATCTATCATCCGTTAGTAGTTGAAAAGCGTAAAGAAGAAAAAAATAAAAAAAACGGGGCCGATCAGTTGGAAAAATACGGTGGTCATACCATTTATTAACAATATTTCAAATGATATTAAAAGAATCTTCAGGAAAGCAGGAATTCACACCATTTTCAAACTACCTCTTTATACTAAAAGTCTATTTCCACCAATCAAAGATAAAATAACATTACTTAAAAACTCGAACATAGTTTATTTAATCCCTTGCATGGGGTGTAATCAAGTGTACATTGGGCAGACATCCAGGCTTTTGGAGAAACGTATTTACGAACATAAGAGGAATATTTTTTCACCTCCCCTGCAACACACTGCATTAACCAAGCACTCGATGGAGTTCGATCATAGATTTGACTATGACAATGTCAAAATAGTGGATAGGGAAACCAAATTAAATTAGAGAATTCTATTAGAAACTTTGCATATGATTAAACAACCTAGCGTAAACCTTAGGTATGAAACACCTAAAATACAAAATTATTACGCAACCTTATTGAAGGAATAAGGCCGAATGAAGCAATTCTTTCTATTAGAATTTTCTTTCCCGCAGTCTCTATGTTTGAACTGTTTTATACATATTAGTTTTAACGTTATGTAATTACCTTGAGTGATTGATTATTCATCAACAATTGATTTTTGGTACACTAGCAGTGGGTCGTGAGGTTTTGTATTCCCCACGTCTGATTTGTTTCATAATATTTAACGGTTCCAACGGCTACATGGTGCCGTGCTACGCGATTGGCTTCGCCCTCGGTATGATCTTGCCTTCTGTATTTTGTTGTTCTCAGTCACCGTCCAACCGACTCGCGCGTCGCACTCTTCTATCAAGCATGTTACATAAAAGCATACGCAGTATTTAGTTATTCAAACTTTTCCTTGATAAAGGTCTAAACACTGACCGAAACGTTGGAAGATGATACTTCTTATATTTGCAAATTAGCTTTTATTCCTTTTAATTGACCGAAACTGTGCGCCGAAATCATATTTTAATATTTTAAAAATTTTACGGTCGAAATTTTAACTTTATTATTTAATATAATTATTATATTGAACCTGATGCCAGGTTTCATGAAACTTGATCGTCGATGCGTGCGTCGCGTCGCAAGATGTTTCAGTGTGTGTACGGCGCTTTACAATCGAACTGACTATCCTACGAGATAGTTATCAATAGGCTTGTGTATGAATCAATTATATTGTTTATCTGTATCGGGCGATTGTAATGAACGAGTAATTAGTCTCTACTAATGACTTTTTCTATCGGTACGAAATGTTGTACGTATTGCAATTTATCGCAAGTGTCACGAACCGGCTTGACAATTCACCTATGATCGCAACCAAATACAGTGGAGTAAATATAAAAGAAATATGTGCATATGCCTTTTAACAAAGCATATGCAAATTAATATCTGCACATCACTATATGCAATTGCATAAATATTCGCAGTGTACTTCTAATTGTAAATATACACAGAATAATCCGTAGACAGTTATACCAGGGCTGCGGAGTCGGCAGTCAAAACCCCCGACTCGGACTCCGACCCCGATTACTGCATTTATATATATATATATATATATATATATATATATATATATATATATATACACACACATGTACTGATTGCATTAACAATCTATTATATATATAATATATATATATATATATATATATATATATATATATTATTTATATCCGAACAAATGTTAATTGTCTTGATTAATAAATAAAACAAGACAAGACACCACTGACAATGAGACAAGAAAGAAAGAAAAAGATTTTAATAGAATTTATACATATTTATCCAGTTTAGCAACACCAATTCGGAGAGCAGCGCCAAGTATATTGAATAAAATATTTATTCGTATTAAAATATTTATTTGTATAAAAATATATCAGTTTAATATTATTTAATACATTTTTTTTTGTATAAATAGCCATTGTGATAATTGGCGCATTTTGTGCATATCATTAATTTTGTAAAGCTATTACTTTAGGACAATGTTTTTCAATGGGATTCTTTTTGGTGGGTATTAAATTAGGACAATATATTTAAATGGGATTCTTTTCGGTGGGTATTAAATTACGACAATGTTTTTAAATGGGATTCTTTTTGATGGGATTATATACTTGGCGCACTTTTTTGTACCTTTTTTAAAAAAAGGTCATTTTGTTTGGATTTCACACATTTTGTAGTATTTATTGATGACTGGATAATTTTATCACCCCCTCGGGGTTATTTTGTTTTTAAAATATTGTATTGTCATCCAAACTACGCAGACCTGCAAAGTTTCGAGACAACTGGTTTGGTGGAATTGGGCTAAATTTGATTTTTCAAATATGTATGATATGAACCAAACATGCAAGAAACAAACAGAGGATCGACACTGAATAAAATCGTATAATTAATATAATACTATGTCTCATTCATTTTTTTCTCCTCTAAATTATACAGTTCTCCACATTCATAATAAAATTCGATTTTAATGGTATATACATATTTCTTAAAACTCTAAAATAAAATTGTACATGATAACCCAGATAGCATTCGACGTCTATGAGCCGTCTTAAAGACGCCTGCTATTTTCTGAAAGACGTCTTAAAGACGTCTGGTATTTTCTGAAAGACGTCTTAAAGACGTCTGCTATTTTCGGAAAGACGTCTTAAAGACGTCTGTAGACATTTTTGAATGTCCTGAGTCAGGAAACCGTACATCTTTAAGACGTCTTTTGAACAGTATGTAAGACATCTTGTAAGACGACTCTGATACGTGTTATAAACGCTCTGTAGACGTCTTTTAAACGTCGCGTAGACGTATATTTCAAATTTTCAAGACGTTTTAAAGACACTTTGGTTCAAGCGTACTTGAAAGGGTCTACGGCTAAGGATTCATACCTGCTTCAGAAATAAAATAAATTTTTTATTCTTTATCGTTTTGATATGAAAGTGACACCAATGGATTCCTTATGTTTTTGCGATGAAAATTATATGAAATTTCATGTAAATCGGACTATTATTAACGAAGACAACTTGAAATGATTTAAACTAATTTTTCATGAAATTTCCTTCATATGGTCCGAATTGTGTCGTTCGTGGTGTCAGTTTCATGCGCGAAACATAAGCAATTCATCGACGTCATTTTCACAAAGATCCGATGGGTAATGCGGAAATCCTGGACATTTCTGATTTTTTAATGGTATTCGAACCCTTTCGAGGGTCGAAAGCCATAAAATTCGGTGAGGCACTGCGAGAGGCTGCCCTCGTCACGGCCTCCAACGAGTTAGGTAAACGACAAACAACGGTGGTCGTTTAGTCGAACCCTATTCCGTCGTGCTAGGGACGGTCAGCCTGTTCAGTTTTTATTTACCAATTAAATTAGTATTATTATTAGTAATATTCACCAAATCTATCATTAATGTAAGAAAATTCGAGGTAGGCAAGCGGTAGAGACAGGCCATGTGCATTTCCTCAAGAGTCACCCCCTCTCGAAGGGAAAGACCTTAAGGACTAGAGTCATAAAAAGGGAAAGCGTTGGGGACTGACGACGGCGTCCTGTCGATGACCGTCACTCTAGTACGGACCGATCTCTGAGAAAGTCACGAATAAAGCTCACAGTTTTTAACGGAATACGTGTTACTTTGATTTCTGGCAAACTCACGGAACCTTTTGCGGCATCCTGCACGCCCCCCCCCCGTATTTTGCTTACATATCAGAAGTGGGATATACCAAAGTTAATCGTGTGATAGTTTTGTGAATGTATTGGACAAAAAACAGTGAAGTGCATAGACACATAACAGATATAACGAAAAAAAACTGTATATATTAATTATTACGTTAAGTGTTCCGTTAAGTGTATTATAGTAAGTTTTATCTAGAGACGCGGTAGCGTCTCGACGCCAAGTACATGAAAGAAAAGACACCTTGTATATGCCTGTCGCTGACGTGTATCTTTACTCGACGCACAGCTATTTCAACCTAACCTGAAACTTATTTCATTAATATCTCATCACGCCTGCAATATTTTCTAAATTTAAAGGCATTTTTCTTATGTACACCGCATATAAGCTTTCGAATAAGACCAATTTCAATAAAATCGGTCCACGCATGACAGAGATATCGTAATATCATGTCATGGATCTGTCAGAAACGGTAAGATTTTTCTTCTGATTCTTCTCCCAAATTTTCGTCGACATAATACGTGTACGCGTTACACACACACACCTTCAGCCAACACATGTTTCGTTCTTCATTCGTCGACTCTCGGGATTATTCGGCGGGGATCGTCGTCCGTCATTGTACATACATATATATATATTATTTTGAATTTTATAACCTACCAAGTGCTAAGTGTCAAATAAAGTAAGTTGTCCGAATTTGGAATGGCACGAGTTTTTACACTACATACGAGACTGAATTATTGTCTCAATTAATAAGGTAAGTCGCCAAAATTTTTTTAATAGATTTCTTATGTAGAGTCGCAGACTTGGGAGTTGTTCGGAGATGGTTCGACTGCGAAGCATCTCCTTTCACACAAGTTTCTGGAAATTTGTATCATGCATGTACAAAATAATATATTGTAGTAAAAAATTACATTGCATTTAAATTGCCAGATACTTGTTTTTGTATATACCAGCAATTTAGAGTTTTTATGTAAAGCTTATTATATTATAGAAATGAAGGGGACGCACAGGACTTGGATAAAAATGAAGGGGACGCACAGGCTTGGATAGTAGAATTGAAGGGGACGCACAGGCTTGGATGGATAGAAATGAAGAGAATGCACAGGCTTGGAGGTTGTTATAGATAGACAGAGCATCTTGTTTCGCACAAGTTTCTGGGAATTTGTCAAATAAGGTAAATCGTCAAAATTTGTCAATCAAAAAACATAGCATTAAGAATTATTAAGAAAATAGATTATGGTGTACTGCTTGCAATGTAGAGCAAGTCACATTAGTTAAGAAAGTACCCTGAAAACACATCTCCCTTGATGCTTTTAAATCTTTTGTGAAAGACATTCATAATACTTTAATAAAATCCACAGTAGTTGTCACGCTATTCATTAATTTTTTAGATTCCCATTATTTCAATTCACCAATAAACATACTAAATTATTATTAGTTTTATTTCAACACCAATAAATTGTGCGTTAAAAATATTGGATCTCCTCATTCATTTTCGCTGAGTGGAGGGGGATTGGAGTGTGGATGAGGAGTGGGGAGAGCTGAAGGAAAGAATAAAGGGGGCGGTAGGGAAATCGGTGGTGAAAGGGGGAGAGGTGAGAAGGAAGGAAGGTTGGTGGGATAAGGAGTGTAGAGAGGAGAAGAGTAAGGTGAGGAAGGAGTTAAGAAAGTGGAGAAGAGAGGGGGGGGGGTGGGATGGTATACAGGGAAAGGAAAAGGGGTTATGGAAGGTTATGCGAGGAAAAGAGAAAGAAGGAGGTGGAACGTTGGGAAAGGGAACTGGAGGGGGTTAGAACAGAAGCGCAAGTATGGAAGGTGGTAAATAGAGAGAGAGGGGGGAGAAGTAGGGTAAATGAGAGAATTAAGATAGAGGAATGGAACGAGTATTTCAGGGGGCTGTTGGGAGGAGTGGAGTGGAGGGTGAAGCGGGGAGGGGGAAGGAGAGGAGGGAGGGACGAGGAGAGGGAGATAGGGAGGGATGAAATAGGAAGGGTGGTGAGGAGTCTAAAGGACGGGAAGGCAGGGGGAAGCGATGGGATACAAAATGAGGTTTGGAAGTATGGGGGGGAAGAAGTGGAAAAATGGCTGTGGGTGATATGTAATAGGGTATGGAGGGGAGAAGGGTGGCCGGAGGGGTGGAAGGAAGGGATTGTGGTGCCAGTGCTGAAGAAAGGGGCTGGGGAAAGGGTGGAGGACTATCGGGGGATTACCCTGACCCAGACGGCATATAAGATCTATGCGTCGGTGCTGGCGGAGAGATTGAGGCGGGAGGTGGAGGAGAAGAGGATACTGCCACCGAGTCAGGCGGGTTTTAGGAGGGGGGTGGGGTGTGTAGATCACATCTACACACTCAACTACCTCATAAACAGGCAGGTGGGGAGGAAAGAAAGGAAGTTAATAATCATGTTCGTGGACATGAAGGCAGCTTTCGACTCGGTGGACAGAGAAATTCTTGTAAAGGCGATGAGAGACAGGGGGGTGAGGGAAGGGCTAGTGACAAGATGTGAGGAGGTGCTGAGGGAAACAACAGGAAGGGTCAGGGTGGGAGAAGAGGAGGGGGATAGGTTTTGGACCGCCAGGGGGGTAAGACAGGGGTGCCCGCTAAGCCCAATCCTTTTCACACTTTTGATCGCGGACATGGATGAGGAGTTGGGAAGGGGAGGGTGGGGGGGGGTGAAGTTGGGGGAGAGGAGGGTACATACTCTGGCATACGCGGATGACGTGGCGGTGCTGGCAGAGGATGTTGATGGGATGAAGGGGTTAATAGGGAAGCTGGAAAAGTATGTGGACGGGAAGGGGTTACAGGTGAACGTTGGAAAAACAAAGGTGATGAGGTGTAGAAGGGGAGGGGGGAGATGGGGAAAGGTGATATGGAGGTGGAAGGGAAAACAGATAGAGGAGGTGCGTAGGTTTAAGTATTTAGGGTACATAATGATGGGGAATGGAGGACAGGAAGAGCATGTAAAGGAGAGGGTAAGGAAGGGGGCTGCGTTGTTGGGACAGGTGTGGGGGATAGGGAAAAGGAAGTGTGGGAAAGATTGGGGAAGAAGAATCTGGCTTTTCGACAAGCTGGTGTGGGCGGTAATAAGTTACGGGGTGGAGGTATGGGGGTGGAAGTGCAGGGAAAAGGTGGGGGGGCTGCACGAAAGGTATTTGAAGTGGGTGTTGGGAGTGGATTGTAGTACCCCGGGATACATGGTTAGGGAGGAATTGCAGAGAGGGATGATGAAAGGAGGGGCAGGGATGAGAGCATGGGGATATGAGAGAAAGTTGGAGGAAGGAAAAGGGGGGGAGTTGGCGAGAGAATGTTGGGAGGAGATGAAGAGGAGGATGAGGAGGGGAAAGGTGCTGGAGGGATGGGAGGAAGAGAGGGAGCAGTTTTATAAGGACAAAGGGTGAACGGTTGAGGAGGTGGAAAGGGTGAGGGAAAAAGGGGAATTAAGAGGGGAGGAGTTGGTGGAGAGGGAGAGAAGGGCGCAGGAAGAGGAGAGGTGGAGGAAAATAGGAGAGGGGAGATATAATAAATGGTATGGGAGGGTGAAAGGAATAGGTGTACCGGGGTACATGAAGAAAGGATGGGGGGAGGATAGGTGGAGGAGGGTGGCAAGGTTTAGGTTAGGGAATGAGATGAGGGGGGGGAGATATTGGGAGGAGGAGGAGAAGAGAAAATGTAGAGTGTGTGGACAAGGAGAGGAAACATGGGAACATGTGTGGGAGGTTTGTACAGGGTGGGGGGTGGAGAGGGGTTGGCAGAATGCGATGGTAGAGGTTCTGGGGGATGATGGGGAGGGGGAGGAGTGGATGAAGAGGCTGGAAAAAAAAGAGAGTTGTGCGGGGGGGGGGAGTGTAGGGATGAATGAAGGAATGTGAGTGGATGGGGAAGTGTGCGGAAGCGGAGGTCCGAGGAGCGGAGGAGGGGGAGCGAGCGTGCGGCGTGCGAGGGAGGGAGGGGAGAGTGCGAGCGAGCGGGAGTAGGTTTAAGACGTAGGCTAAGTTAGGCTAAGTAGAATAAGACAGAGTAAGGAAAGTGTTACGAAGGTGAAGGAAATTGTAAGGAGGTTGTAACCCTCAGGGGAACGACAATAAAATTATATATATAACATTCATTTTCGCTGAATTATTACCATTAGCATTTAAATTTCCTGCAACAAGACTTTCTGCCTTACGCTCTCACCTGCTTTGGATACATTATGTAGTCTCTACACTCACTATAGCAAAAGGCCACTCTATTTCTATAAATAATTAATAAGTTCTACGTTAAGTTGTATATAATTATTAAAATGTGGCTTTATATATATATATATATTTACAGATAATCATCAAAGCAGAAGATGATGCAGTGTGATCTACGTTGGACTATGTACGCACAAATTTTCACGTAGGGTTTTGCATACGCAATTATTCATTCAATGTGAGCACGTGTGATAATATATTATATATTTACAGATAATCATCAAAGCAGAAGATGATGCAGTGTGATCTACGTTGGACTATGTACGCACAAATTTTCACGTAGGGTTTTGCATACGCAATTATTCATTCAATGTGAGCACGTGTGATAATTTATATAAATAATTAGTAAATTTGTCCTATTTTTCAGTTAACGATGCAGATGAAGAGAATTATTTTAACAGCTGAAAGAGAAAGTAACTCTGCTGCATGAGCAAATGAAATAACCACATTTTTATGTATGAAAATAAAGAATTTATTTTTTTATAATTTATTGGCCGCCCCCATCCACGACCCCGGCTCTGGCCACGTCCCCGGCCCCGGCCACGGCCGCGATACTGGTCCTCGATTATGGCTCGGAGGGTGAGGGCCTGCGTCCTCATCATTTCTACAGCGGCCCAATTTTGCCGCTGTGTCCTCACCCTCCAACCGCCCTTCTCATGGCGAGCCACGTACGGTCCTGTAATTAGTAGTAAAAACAACAATAAATTTATTAGTATTTAAATTTATACTTATTTTCAAGCATTCTAAATACTTATTTTCAAGCATTCTAAATACTTATTTTCAAGCATTCTAAAAACATATACAGTCGGTGTAGAAAGTATTCGTACAGCGACCAATTTAAAGTAAAACTTTGCATATCCATGTCAGTAATAAATAAATTTTAACGGAAAGCAATGATTATCAATATTCTTCGGTGTTTGTAGAATAGATTTTGTATAATTCACTAATGCCAACAAATTCAAAATATTTGGGTCCAAAACAGACTTCACAGTATGGAGAAAAAAGAATACACAGTTTAGAAAAGAAAATTTGCGACCTATGATGAAATACTGCGGGGGGTTCTGTACAGGGTCATCGTTTAATCCTGCAACCCGCGCGCGCGCGAACTTGTAAAATGGCAACACCGCCTCACGGACGCATTCCACTACAACCATGCACCGTCCCCGCGTTCGGAGAGCTGCAAGCGACCGCTGGACAGCAGTGATGCCCGAGCTTCGAGAATTTTGGGCTGGTCCCTGTCAAATTAACGTTGCAAAGAACTATTCAGAATTACCTGGCCCGGTTGAAAATTTTGGGGTCTTTTTCGTATAACTTTTGAACTGTAAGACATATCGGAATGCAATTTGCGCCAAAAAATGAGGAAAAATTAATCCCTCTTAATGATGGATAATTTAACATATTTTACGTTTACTTAATTTTTCTTTTATCAATTTTTTAACCACAATTGTTTAAAAAGCTGTTGGAAACTGTTTATTTGATAATGCATTTAACGCTGTTTTTAAAATTCGTGGTGTTGATAAACAATAGGCTAGTTGATTCTGTATCATTACATTTATAAATTGAGAAATTAAATTTTTATTCAATTATGTGTTAGTTCTGCAGACCTCAGAATCTATTGTTCTGGTTTTCTTTTTTATGATTTTATCCTTAATGCGGTGCATACCTAGATCAGACGTAAGGGGTAACTAATGCGACGTGTCTTTGATTGTAGCGGTGTTTGAATTTTTTTTCTAGAATTTTTGTGTTAGAATGTTTTAGCTACTCAACGCCACGCCTATACCGGCTTCCGTTAACGTCATTTTTTGGAACGATGTGCCGTTACTGTGGTTTTTACAAGCAGGTGGCGAAAAATCTCTCCGTACAAGGAACCGTCAATCCTGTCGTGGCTAAAATTTTTGAAATTGAGACGGGTACGAGATCTGTTGACATTATTTTCAAACCTCATTACAGTGATCTGGGGTGCGAGTGGTAGACCGATCATAAAAGCGGAGCGCGCGGCTCGATTACCTGGGTCGGGAAATTCCCAATACCTAGCTCTTTGCGACGCTAAAATTTTCGAAGCTCGGGCATCACTCTTGTCCAACGGTCGCAGGCAGCTCTGCGCTGGGCCGGTGCATGGTTGTAGTGGAATGCGTCCGTGAGGCGGTGTTGCCATTTTCGTCTGTTCGCGCGCGCGCGGGTTGCAGGATTAAACGATGACCCTGTATTTGTCTGGTGCTGCACGAGTACAGCTGGAGTAGAAGCTCTACATTTCATCGATGGTATTATGAATTATAGAGTTTATATTGACATCCTGAGCAAGCACATCCATGCTAATGCAAATAAAATGGGACTTAATGACTTTAAAGCATTCTGCATATAATACTAGGCAGAGGGTTTTATATAGCCCACCAAAATTTTATATAGCCCACCAAAATATTTTAAAACGCCGCCATAATTGCCACATATCAATCCCATAGAGCATCTATGGGATTAATTGGACAAAAAAAATTTTGTTTATACAAAATCTATTCTACAAACATCAAAGAATAACGATTAATCATTGTTTTCCGTTAAAATTTATTACTGACATTGATATGCAAAGTTTTACTTTAAATTGGTCGCTGTACGAATACTTTCTACACCGACTGTAACTTCTTAATAAAATGTGTATGCATTTACCATCGGCCGTGGCCGGGTTCGCTGGTGCTGGTGCTGGTGGTGGCGGTGGTGGTGATGGTGGTGGTGGCGGAGCCGCGGGCAGTGGCGGCTCTGCCATGCTTAAGACAGCTAGTTCTGCGTCGATATCTAAATAAATTAATTTCATCATTAAATGACTGGAAAAATAAATTTGAATAAATGTAGGTGTATAAATAAATTTTTATTATTTACCATCTAATAAGACGTGCTCCTTATTTTCTTACAAAAATTGATAAACAATTAGTTAACCAAAACGATCAACAGTTCATAGAAGTTGCATATGATAGAAGAAAGTAATACATATAGCACAAGGGTACGTATTGTTCCATTGCAAATTGGAAATTAGGAAATATAAAAATTTGAAAACTGAAACAGTATATGATGTGAAATTATAAAAATTACATTACATTACAAAATATGTTTCTTCTCATTACTTCACAAGACTTTCCATTATTATGAAAGACCGTCATCTTAGAGAGTCTAACATCCTTATACATGGGGTGCAGGAGTCCTCAATTAATTCCCAAGATCAATCCAGCGTCCAAGACCTTGAGGAGGTGGGCCCAATCTTTTGTGAAATTCTCTCTACGAATTGCCGTATCATCAGAACACGGAGAATCGGGAAGCCTAACGACGCCCAGCCCCGTCCCATATGTGTTGGTCTGGAGTCGTCAGAGATTGCGAGAAGTATCCTGAAAAATAAGCATCGTTACAAGGGTCCTTACAGGATAACGGACGACAAGACTCCTAGCCAGCGATCTGAATTGGAACGACTTAGAACGTGTCTTAAGGAGCGGCAATCGAAGGGCGAAACAAATTTGACGATCCGCTATATCCAGGGTGATCCGAAAATCGTCCATGGTGGTTCTGCCAAAAATCTTCCACCAAAAAACGCGTGAATTACCCTAGTGTGTACTATCAAAACGTTAGGGGTCTGCGCACTAAGCTTGTTGAATTGTCATGTTCTATCTCCTGTCTTTCTGTGAACTACGATGTAATTATTTTAGTTGAGACTTGGCTAACGCCACAAATCTCGTCCGCTGAACTTGGTCTATCGGATTATCAGGTTTTCAGGAAAGATAGATCTATGGCCTCTAGTATTTTTACGAGGGGTGGTGGTGTGTTAGTCGCGATTAGGAGTACACTAACCTGTACGCTGATTGACGTAAAGTGCGATAGTCTGGAGCAAATTTTTGTACGTGTGCGTGTTGGTAACAATCATCTAGTGTTTGGTGCTATTTATGTTCCGCCGGCCTCGCCCCTGCTAGTGTATGAGAATCACTGTAATTGTATCTCCGATTTGAATCATACTTTTGTAGATGACAGTATGTACATTTTTGGGGATTATAATCTGCCCCATGCGATCTGGGTTGTTGATGAAGATTGTTGTTGTATTAAAAAGCCGGGTGTATCTTCTCAGGAGTCAATGGCTATAGATATTGTATTGGCTAATAACAACTTTTGTAATTTATTTCAGGCTAATGTAATTCCCAATCATAATAATGTAATGCTCGATTTGGTTTTTACTAATGATTTTAATTTGTCAATCGTACGGGCTATTGACTCCTTGATTGTTCCGGATGTGTATCTTCCACCTTTAATTGCGTATCTATTTACTCCGATCTTGGGTGACAATAAGCCTCTAGACGACTTTGTTTTCTTGGATTTCGAGCTTGGTGATTACCTAGGCATTGTGTCCTACCTTAATACGATCGATTGGGATATTGTTATGTGTGAGAATGATCTCGATAGCGCGATTGACCTCCTCTATTTCCATATGAACTGTGCTATAAATGTTTTTATCCCTCGTCGTGAAATCAGATGTTCGCAACATCCTAAATGGTTTTCTCCTAGGCTAAAAAATCTTATTCGCGCTAAAAAGAGGGCTCATATGGAATATAAGCGGTCTTTCCTGCATTGTGATTATTTAAACTTTGTGCATTTACGGTCTCAGCGCAAATCTCTTTGGAACTCTGACTATAATAGTTATATTGCAAAGGTTGAAAACTCATTAAAGAGCGATGTTAAATGTTTTTGGAATTTTGTTAACAACAAGCGGGGTCACTCCGGCCTTCCAAAATCTATGCGACTTGAGGGAACTGAGGAGTCAACAGACGCTGGCCTTGCAAATCTTTTCTCAGCTTATTTTGGGTCGGTTTATTTGACCCCGTCTGTTGTTACCCCGGCTGCGAATACTGTGCGTGAGTTTGACTATAACTTTAGCATGTGCTCGATCTCGATCTCGTTGGAAGAGGTTTTTGAAAAACTCAATAAGCTTGACTTAAGGAAAGGGCCGGGATTTTACGATATTCCTCCGATTTTTCTTTGTAATTGTATCTATGCCTTAGCTAGGCCCCTATGGCTTATTTTTAATGCCTCACTTGAACGAGGGGAGTTTCCTGCTCGCTGGAAAACAAGTCTGGTCTCGCCGGTTTTCAAGTCGGGTGACAGGGCTGATATCGGTTGTTATCGACCAATATCTAAGATCTCCATTCTGCCTAAGGTCTTTGAGGAAATTGTTGTGGATAAACTTACTCCGTTAGTTACAAGTATTTTATGTGAGCAACAGCATGACTTTGTGCCAAAGAGATCGACGGTAACTAACCTTGGAGTCTACCACTGCTTTGTATCGGAGGCACTAGAGGAGAGACTGCAGGTTGATACGATCTACACTGATTTCAGTAAAGCATTCGATAGGGTTGATCACGGTATTCTCGTTTCAAAATTGTCCTCCTGGGGTTTCGGTAAGCCATTACTGGCATGGTTAACTAGTTATCTTTTTTGTAGGAGGCAAATAGTCAGCCTAGCTAGGTTGCGAATAGCCTTTCTGAGCCAATAAGTATCTCCTCTGGTGTTCCTCAGGGTTCGCATCTTGGCCCCCTTTTGTTCAATCTGTTCATCAATGATCTTGTATATGTATTTCAAAACTCTAATTTCTTATTATATGCTGATGACCTTAAGATTTTTAGAACAATACATGATGTGCAGGATGCGTCTGATTTGCAGGATGACTTAATAAGATTTGAGCGATGGTGTGTGGATAATAGTATGATACTTAATAGGAAAAAATGCTTTTGAGTATAAGTTGGATAATGAGGTCATTTCAGAGGTGGGGGAGATTGCTGACCTTGGTGTCACCTTTTCTAATTGCCTTAATTTTAGCAAGCACTATGAAAATGTAACGGGAAAGGCGTTGAGGACCCTTGGTTTTGTATTTAGGGACTCATTAAAGCTTCTCTACACTTCTCTGGTACGGCCTCATCTAGAGTATGCGTCGGTGATCTGGAATCCTAAGCACAAGATTTATATTAACCTTTTTGAGAGAGTTCAGCATAAATTCTTGAGGTCGGCTGCCTGGGTTTTGGGGAATCCTATGGCATTCTCTGACCATGAATATGGTCCGATTCTCCGTGATCTCAATCTTAGGCCGCTTTCTCAGAGAAGGCTAATATCTGATATGCTGTTTTTGTACAAGGTACTCCATAACCGAATAGATTGTGCTGACTTGCTAAGTAGATTAAACTTTTATGCCCCGTGCAGATATCTCCGCTCTAGACCTGTGTTTGATTTCAGATTGCCATCATATGCTCATCATACGGCTGATCCCATTAATCGGGCCATGTGTGAATTCAATGAACACTTCCTGAACATTGATTTGTTCTCGTGTACAATTAGTAACTTTCATGTGTTGCTGCAAAGGGCTGTGTTGGATGTATGCGTAGGTGTGACTGTGTGATAGACTGATTTTGTTTTTGTTATGTTTTACTGTTGTAATTGAAAAGGGTTTGTCCCGTTTACTACTATAATAATAATAATAATAATAATAATTATTATTCAATACAAAAACCTGTAACGTATTATAACATTATTTTGTGAACGATTCGCAGTTGTAACTAGTAGTAAAACAAGAAGATATTGCACAGGTTGAAGCATATTCTATAATTTATAACGCCAACGATTAGAAATATATCAAACACATCTGAGTTGAACGTAAACGAACATGGAAAGTACCACATTTTGAAAGTCTTGGGTAGGCACTTTGCCTATGTTAACTATCAATGGAAGTAGACCGTAACTGTATAGCAAGTAATACAACAAGAACATATTGGATACATAGAAGCATATTTTAACTCGGATGTGTTTGATATCTAGAGACGCGGTAGCGTCTCGACGCCAAGTACTTCTAATCGCTGGCGTTACAAGTTAGAATATGCTTCAACGTGTCTAATATCTTGTTGTATTACTTGCTATACAGTTACGGTCTACTTCCGTTGATAGTTAACATAGGCAAAGTGCCTACCAAAGATTTTCAAAATGTTGTACTTTCCATATTCGTTTACGATCAACTCAGATGTGTTTGATATATTTCTTATCGTTGGTGTTATAAGTTATATAGATAGAATATTCTTCAACGTGTGCTATATCTTCTTGTTTTACTAGTTACAACTGCGAATCGTTCACAAAATTATGTTAATCTTAATACGTTACAGTTTTTTGTATGATTGAATAATTGAATGGCTCGTGAAGTAATGAGAAGAAACATATTTTGTAATGTAATGTAATTTTTATATAATTCGAATTTCCAATTTCCAATTTGCTATTGAACAATACGTATCCTTGCGCTAGATGTATGACTTTCTTCTATCATACGCTGCTTGTAATCAGAATTTAAGTGACGAAAAAATCTCAGGAATCACGATATGTTTCTCTCGAATGAAACTAAGGAATAAAAATAAATCTCACGAATAAAACAATCGATCGAATACATACAGATAACCGGGCTAGAGCATATGAATAACGATAGCTATGAATATGTGAATAGTATTTTAGTATCTTTTTTATTACTTACATTATCAGCCATTGTTGCTTGCAGAACGCAGTTACGATCGAGAATGGGCTGTCTCACCACGTGCAACGATGAGGCGAGCTCCTCCGCTGCTCTTTTGTTTTTTAAGGAGCCCACTTTTGGCATAGATGCGGACACATTCTGCCGCGGGTTCTTTGAATTGTTGAGTTTTAAGCCGTGAAGCTAATAAGAGGACGCCGCGGATGTGGAAATCGCTTTTGTAACAACAGTATATATGGGGGTCGTAGTATTCATGTAGTATGAAAATACTATTTCGGCTTTTTGTCGAATTGATGTTACGCTAGGCCTTGTTAACGGTACCATAGCTAAACTTGTTTCAGTTACACGAGGTGTTGATAATGACGTTGAAAAATTGAAAATTATATTACCCACTGGGCAAGAACATATAATAGAACGCGTATGTGTTAAATTTGAAGTAATGGATAGAGCGTTCGTTATTAGAAAACAATTTCCGATTTGCCTCAGCTATGGTATAACTATTCACAAAAGTCAAGGACTAAGCTTGCAGAATGCTGTCGTAGAAGCAGGTAATTCAATATTTACTTGCGGACAAATTTACGTTGCTCTTTCACGGGTGACCACATTACAAGGGCTGCATCTTATAAATTATGATCCTTCTTCCGTAAAGGCACAAGAATCGGCTATAATAGAGTACAATAGATTGCAAAAAAATATAGACCTGATCTTATGACTATTTCAATTTCTAAAAACCGCGTTCGCAAAGTTCGTGATGCTGTTTGGGCAGTACCTAATTATAATGTTTCCGAATGTCAGAATACTAATGATCACATCGCGGATACCACTCAATACAACGTGAGAGGTCTCCCGAATTCTGATGGTGTGTCTTGTTATGCGAATGCCTCAATCCAATGCATGTTATATTGATCATCTATAAGAGAAAACTTATTTTCGATGGAAAAAGCTGATGATATTATAAAAGTCTTTATGGACCAATATAAATCGGATCAAAATCCAAACATAATATCATTACGGCAGTTGGCAGGGGAAAAATACGCTTACAATCAGCTGCATGATGCAGCTGAGTTTATTACCTCTCTTTGTGATCATGAGATTCTTATTAAGAATGCAGTACAACACGAAATAACAACAGTATTAAGATGTTTAGCGTGTAATTACACAAGTACTACTATCAGTACAAATTGTGTGGTACATCTTGCACTGCCCAAGATGTTAAAAAAAAAACATTTGAATTTCAAGATATAATAAAACACAATTTCACAGGATGGAAAAATCAGAAAGATCCTTGCAATAATTGTGATAATTCAAATTCAAATACAATGAAGAAAATCGATATAACTGCTTTCAAACAAATTCTTATTGCAAAATTACATTTGTTCGATCACGATAGTAGTGGAACAACGAAAGTTGAAAATTTCAACATCAAAGCAATGCCTACTACTAAAATACAATTGGTAGATCACTGTTATAAACTTAAGGCAGCGATTTTCCACCACGGTAAAAGTATTTCCGATGGTCATTACACGAGTATGGTAAGGGGTAAGGGCACAACGTGGGTATTCGTTGATGATTTACGAGTAGAAAAACAAGCTTGGCCACGAAATGCTAAAAATGCATACATATTTTTCTTCGGAAGATGTTAATTGTGGTTGTTCCTTACAGTTCAATGATAAATACGTTCAGCGCCAAAGGCTGCTTTCAGCGCCATAAGCTGCTTCGCGCACTATGTACTGCACACAAAGTACTATACATTCATATAATACATATAGATCGGCAATGCAGTGCACATGTTTTTTTGGGGAAGGTGTTAAACTTACGTAGAATTTATCCTTAATCAAAAAATAATAAAAGTACACTCGTTGAGCTGCTTTGCGCTATTCCGAGTAAGCTTTACTGGCTACAAACTAGCTTTATCTTCTAACATCACTCGATAGGCTGCAGTGCGCCGTAAACGCGTGGACGTGTAACGAAGATAGATCAGAATTTATAATTTATTGGGATTTCCTTACTTTATCCTTACTTTTAGTACCCGTGACAGGGAAAAATTTGTAAAAAAGAAGCTGAAATTCTGAATCCCAACAAAAACTTCAAAAAAGTAAAAAAATATGACGCCAAGAACATGAATTATCTTTGTAAAAAGAAGTGAGATCCCCATAAAAAACTTTAAAAATGTAAAAAAAATTACGCCAAGTACATGAATTAGCTTGGTAAAAAGAAGTGAGATCCCCAAAAAAACTTTAAAAAAGTAAAAAATACGCCAAGTACATGAAAATGTCGAGGACAAAAAAAAGTATTATCAAAAATCACAAAAAAAAGAAAATAGTAGGGTCAAGGTGTCGACAGTGGCTCAGGCGGGTACAGTGGATCACGTACTCTGTGTGCGAGAGGAAAAACAATATCGTTGCGTCCTACTCACACATCAAGTCTCTCGCAATGCGAACGCGAACGAACTAGTCGTCTGCCGTCAGAGTCGACGCGTACACGTGGTGCGACGCATTTTGTATTTTAGTGTGTCCAAAGTTGTTTTCAAAGGTAAGTTTTCCTGATTTCCAGGCTGTGTTATGTGCGATATTATTACACAGCTGTCATTCTATCGGAAAGTATATCTATTCTAGTTTATTTTGATAGTGTAGTCATATTTAAAAAGTCAAGTATTTTATGTTTGTTTTGAGGTTAATTATAAAACGGCAGCTCGGTACACAGTGGCTCAAGTTGCTATGGTACACAGTGGATCATGATTCACTGAACTAAGGTCGTATTCAGATATATTGGCCGGTGAGTTTCAGGAGGGATATTCTCCCACTATTCCTCTTGCCTGACTCGGTGCTTCTTTTCTCAACGTTTTCTGACTCGTTCTAGCCTTCCCAGAACAACAGTGAGTTAGAAGTGATCGTTAGATGGTGGTGGCTGATATCTCCTCCATCGCTGTTCGCGAAAACGAATCGACCGGCAAATAAATTTGAATACGACCTTAATGCGTTTAGAAGGACTTTTTGTTTTATCTCTTTTAAATGTTCAATGAAGCAATTTTACTTCAATTTTTATTTAATTAACGTATATTTTATTTTTTTCGTTTGTGTTAATACCCACCATATGTATAGAGACTAAGTAATTAAATAAAAGACTGATTTCACTATCATATGTGCCTTATTTTTCATGCCTTTCACATCATGATTCACTGTGTACTGTGGTGAGCCACTGTAGATTTTTTAATGATTCACTGTACCCGACCTTGCAGTCCACAGTGGATTTTTTCCCATTTTTTAAAAAAACTTTTATATCTTTTTGTATCGCTCGATATTACAAAATAATAACGTATTTAAAGACATCCAATAACTAGGCTATCTTGATACCAAATTTCAGCCTCTTTGCTCAATCCATTAAAAAGTTACAGCCCTCCATAAAAAGACTGATCCACTGTCGACACCTTGACCCTATACATGAAGAAGTCGAGGAAAAAAGAGTATTATCAACAAATAAATATAAAAAAAACACAAAAAAAGACAAAGAAACATGGAAAAGTCAAGGACGAATAAAGTATAATTAACAAAAAAAATCACATAAAAAATATAATTACAATATAAAAAAGATGTGAAATCAAAATGAGCCGCAAGTACATCACAAAAAAAAAGAAAATAATATAATTACAATATAAAAAAAGATGTGAAATCAAAATGAGCTGCAAGTACATAAAAGTACTTTCCAACTGCGCTTAAGATGACACAACTACATATACACAGCTAAAATGCTGTGTTATTCCATTACTCATATCGCGGACATTTTAATTAACCCATCCAAAAGAATCCCGTTTAAAAACATTGTCGTAAATTAGGTTAGGTTTAGGTTTATTATTTTCCGCATTATTTACAGATGGCGTTTCAAGTCTCGACTTATTCTGCCCAATGAACTATCGTCTTTCTTGTCGTAAATTAATAGGTTTACAAAATTAATGATATACAAAAATTGCGCCAATTATAACAATGCCTATTTATACAAAGAAAAAAATGTATTACATAATACCCATCAAAAAGAATCCCATTTAAAAACATTGTCGTAAATTAATACCCATCAAAAAGAATCCCATTTAAAAACATTGTCGTAAATTAAAATCCCATCAAAAAGAATCCCATTTAAAAACATTGTCGTAAATTAATACCCATCAAAAAGAATCCCATTTAAAAACATTGTCGAAAATTAATATTAATTTATTAATGTTCTATATTTAACTTTACAAAAATAATGATATACAACAATTGCGCCAATTATCACAATGGCTATTTATACAAAGAAAAAATCACAATGGTACAATGAAAAAATGTATTAAATAATATTAAGCAGATATATTTTTATAGAAATAAATATTTTAATATGAATAAATATTTCATTCAAAATACTTGGCGCTTTTAAAGAAACATCTATAAAACCTATATTTTTTAATAATTCTTTAAATTTTTTGTGTAAACACATTCAGTGTTCATTACTCTTCACAACTACACCGAAATTGTGATAAAAACATAACTGGAAATAACTGTAAATAATCATTTTCCTGAACCCTACATGGGGCGTTTTGTAACAAACTCGTCAGGTAAAACGCCCCATCTATGAGACAAAACGCTCCGACATAAATAAGTAAAAATTTGCCAACTTACCTTGTGTTTGAGACTGCATTTTGGTTGCAATTCAATGGTACAACGATACATATTTGTAAAAACACGTGGCATCTCAAATTTTTACAACTTATCTTATTTAATACTCGTCAGGTTATAACCTGACTGTAAGCTGTTAAAATTTGGAGTAGATTGCATAGTGAAGATCGCGATTGACAAACTAAACATGTGTTAGTTTCGCCCGTAATGTAGTCCTTATATGTGTATGTATATTTGTGTGACGTTTCTGTTATCCAGGAAAAAGAAAAGAAATACGTTATTCGTAAAAAATATG
Source organism: Andrena chrysosceles (assembly GCA_963855975.1). Classification (NCBI taxonomy): domain Eukaryota; kingdom Metazoa; phylum Arthropoda; class Insecta; order Hymenoptera; family Andrenidae; genus Andrena; species Andrena chrysosceles. Next base: position 58,368,992 of record OY979767.1, on the reverse strand, counting down.
ATTTGGAGGTGGGGCGTATTGTAAATTCTTTGCTGGGGCATATTGTAAATTCTTTGCTGGGGCATATTGTAAATTCTCTGCTGGGGCATATTGTAAATTCTTTGCTGGGGAATATTGTAAATTCTGGAGAACGAAACGTCCCGGCTTCAATTTAGCAACAACGTAGTGAAAAATGGTTCGGGCAATAACGATTTAAAGAGGTTAGTTTGCCTACTTTCGAAATATATGTGTGAATTTATCGCAAACACAATAGTGACTTAGAAAATTGAATTTCTCACATACCAACCGCAAATTATCTGAAGGCCGAAAATATAAATTCTTGTATATTTTTTTAAAAGCCGTAATATTTGCTCGTATTTTTATAGCGGCAGTTGGCAATATACCAACTGACCATTCGATTCTCTATGTTTCGCCGATGAAACTAACACCAAGAACGACGTAATTCGGAGCATAATGAAGGAAATTAGATGAAAAATTCATTTATATAATTTCTCGCTAGCTTCGTTAAAAATAGTCCGATTTAAATGATATTTGGTATAATTTTCATCGGCAAAACGTAAGGAATCCATCGGTGTCACTTCCACATCGATATGGTAAATAATAAACAATCTGGTTTTTCTGAAACAGGTATACCGACCGTTAGAATAGACCCTTTCAAGGGCTCGAACCCAACTGGGTTCCTTAACGCGGTACCTGGGGTCTGCTCGCCGCGCTACGGCGAAGGGCCGCGAACCGCCGCCGCGGCGAATCGTGTCTAGGAAATCCTACCTTTAGGCACGACGCGCCACTCTAGTGGCTTTCGCGGATATCATCTTTCTGAACGACACGCCACTATAGTGGCTCACTGTACCGTTTACACGTAATTCGCGTTGAACTCTGCCGTAGAACAGCCCCGCGTAAAACTCAGCCGTGCCTAAGAGGTTAATGTGGAAAATCTCAGCAGTAAGTATGTTACTGAATACTGAAAACGTCACGTTTTACATTTTACCAACACTGTATAGGGGAAATCGGGGCTAGTTGTTACACTTTTCAGTTTTTTATTTTTTATTTTTTTTTGCATTCCATATTAAATACTATCAATGACTCTCTCTTAAAGTACGTTCTTTCCTCTACCGATGACCGCTATCGCATATAATTAAACGAAAAGCATGACTTTGAAACAAGCCATTTTGAAGGTCGAGACATGTTGTATCAACGTGCCCCGAGTAGGGGCTAGTTGTTACACAATACGGGACAAGTTGTTACAGGATTCAATTTTATGAAACGAGTAATATAATTCTGTTCTTTTGGAAAGAAGTAAACTTATTAATGGTAAGAATCTATTATAATAAATGCACAATAAAAAATCTATTTTAAAAATAATAAAAAACTACTGAAATCAGTTGCACTAATTATCGTCGTCCGTTTCATACGGGGACTCGCAATTAATGCACACATAACAGTGATTTTTAGGTTTTACACACTTCTCATGTGCCCACTTTGTAACAACATGCCCCTTTCCCTCTGTAACAACATGCCCCTTTCCCTCTGTAACAACATGCCCCTTTTCGTATGTAACAACATGCCCCTTGTCTTGTGTAACAACTTGCCCAGGTTGACACAATTGTGTATAAAAAGCTATAAGTTCATACCAGTTTGGTGTATTCTTATGTTCTTGGTGCCAATCTGTAGCTAAAGAAACACTGATTCAAACATGGTAATATTAATTTACATACAATTATCTGTCTGTTCGGTAGAAAAGATTGAAGTAGAAAGAGAAAAGTTACTATTAGTACCGAAAACACAAAAACTGTAATAAAGTGACAACACGTGAACCGACTACAAACAAACAACATACACAACTGTGTATGGTTGAAACACATCAGCCACTTCATCGTCGAAGTGATAGTCCAAGAGAAAAAAATTTAAACTGCATTGTAACAACCTGCCCCTGTAACAACTAGCCCCAGTCTCCCCTACCTCTCCAATCGAGATTACAAGCCGCCGCCGAACAGCCCAAGTCCTCGCTTGTCGGGACCGGCGTTGAGCCCGTATTGTGAGCAGAGTCCTAATTCCGAGTGTTCGTTTCTCGCTTCCTTCTAGTCGAAGGGGGGAGCGAGATGGAACGCTTTGCCTGCGCGACGGGCGCCAACGCAAAGGACGGAATGTCAGGTAGAGCTGTACGAGTACTTGAATATTCGGGTAGCTTGAAATCCGAACCAATCCGGGACTTGGTTGCCGAGCCGAGCCAGGTACCCGAAAGAACCGAGCGGCTCGGATAGAACCAAGTACTTGAATTTTTTTCAAGCGGCCCGAAAGAACCGGGCGGATTGGATGGAACCAAGTACTTGAATTTTTTTCAAGCGGCCCGAAAGAACCGGGCGGATTGGATGGAACCGAGCGGCTCGGATAGAACCGAGTACTTGAATTTTTCCAAGCGGCCCGAAAGAAACCGGGCGGATTGAATAGAACCAAGCGGATTGAATTTTTTCCAAGCGGTCCGAAAGAAACCGGGCGGCTTGGAAAGTAAGCGAGCGGTCCGGAAGAAGTTCGAGCAGATCGAAAACTATTTGTCCGATTTATATCACACTTGGTACACGTATTCTTAATGGTATTATCTAAAATGTAGGATATCATTTTTTATGCGATAACCCATTCGTATATAATAAATGTTTTACGTTTGCCTCGTTAGGTAAAAAATGAATAGTGATATTTACCTTGCTCTCATTTGTACAATAAATTTTTTCTCTCAAATCCGTATGCTACCTTGTAGATATTTGATTATATAGTAGAATTAAGTACGTGCGTTGGGACAACAGTACATTGTATGCCTATACTGTATGTTCCATGTATATAATAAGTAATGTATATGTATAGCATGAATATAGTGTGTATGTAGTATGTACATAGTATGCGTGCAACATGTATGAAGTATGTATGTAATCCAATGTACGAAATATGCTACCACGTATAATTAATTTGTGCAAATGTTATTTAAATAAAATTATTTTATTTCTTGTAATCTCATACGCATTTGCAGAAGTATTCCCCGTCCTCATTCAAACGGATTGGAACTGCGTCCTTACATTAATTAAATAAAAAAAATTGTACGTTTATTTAAGTTGTTTATTGTTTAAAAATTATTCGTTTATTTATTTATACCTTGACTGCGGAAGTTAATGCAAGTCTGATATGCCGCGTTCCAATGCACAACAATGCCTTCAATACAAGCCAAACAGTTCAGTGAATAAAACCTTACTTCGTTTCTTTCTCTGGGTTTCTAGGCATATATATGCAGAATGAATACAGCAAATATACCGACGCACTTCCGTGGGGATTAGAAAATTCATATAATTTTGTTTCATCAATATACAATCTATCAGTACATTCGTATGATACGTGCATTATACAAACTATTACAAGTATTACTGTACCTGCTATTAAATTATTAAACTTTTGAATATAATGTAACTATTACACTTACATAAACTTTTTAACATAGGTATGAAGCTATTAAATTTGAAAATCGAGGTTCAGCAACTTCTAACAATTACTCGAGCTGATTTGTAAACAAATTCCGTATATGCAAGAACCATGAAAAATACCCAAAATATGCAAAATTACAAATATATTTTTAAAATCCTCTTAATGATGAAATATAGATCGGTCAAAGTCCCACTTGTTTAATCCATTACTACAAAAACATGCATTTGCATTAAATTCCGCAGTCTATATTATACCTATTTCATTATTTATTCATTTATACTTATTTAGCCATTAACAGGCAACATCCTTTATTAAGGGGTTAGACGAATTCTTTTTACAGATACTATGAGGTTAGAAATTATTTCGTTAATTCTTATGTGCAGAGCATGTATTAAGGCAGGCATGGAACTAAAGTGAACGCAGCGGCCGTTTTTCGGAGGCAACGCCTCCTTTCTGCCGCCGCGCGTCTTGGCCCCCGCGGCGGGCCAAGGAGCTTCGAGCGCTTCAGACCCGTACCATATGAACCGCGCGTGGCGCATTGGGGCGACACCCGTATCAATAGATTTCCGCATCACCCATGGAGTACAATTATCGATGCGTTTTTTTTTTGTCAGTGGTATCCCCTGTAGGCCTATTCCACTGTGTCACGCGATAAAAATGGATAGGGAAAACGCGTTTTCCTATCAAAATTTTAAATACGATTGGGAAAACTTAATTTTCGTGCACGTTTAGACGTGCTGGGCATATCTAAAATATCAACGGGGAGGCTGGTCGGCGTTGTACGTATTAAAATTGAAAGCGAGGAATCGCTTAGCCGTGTGCGCTGTTCTGTCTTAATGGCACGCATTTTTGAGAACGAACATTCGCACAAATATGTTGACCCGAACATGGAAAAAATTCGGAGCGCGAAATTTCTAAGTTTAGGGTATGTCGATTCTTCCAGCGTTTTAAAGAATTCGGCTCCTTTTTCTTTCCTCGTTTTCAAAGAAATGTCGTGCTGAAGATCGTACAGTTCTTCTTGATACTCGAGGGCCTGTTCTTCAATATTTACGGTGAGGGGATTCTCAAAGAGAATTAAATCATTTCTGAGCGAATCGAAGTCAGTGAAACGCTCATCGAACTGATCTATCACCGATTGAAGAACGTGTAAATGATTATCAAAATCACACTCATTGCCGAATTCCTCAAAAATTACCCTACACGAGGGAAAAAAGAAAAAAAATTTTCCAACGAATGCAAACGAAAATACGTTACAGTTACAGAGACTGTTTTCTGTTTTCCAACACTGTATCAGCGACTGTTTTCTGTTTTCCAACATTGTATGTAACGTATTTTCGGTCAGACGTTTCCATTCGTTCAGATCGAACAGACGGCGAAACAGATCAAGATGTCTACAGAGCAAAGGTATTATCAAAATTTTGACAAAGTATGGGAAAACTTTTTTTTCGCTAAAATTAGTGATCGTACGATGTGTCTTCTTTGCGGATTTGAGCCTGCCCTAGTAAAGAAAAATACTATTGAACGGCACTTTTCACGTTATCATGCGCAAAAGTATACATCGTATGAAGGCCGCGAAAAATTTGATTTAATAGAGGGGCTCAAATTAGTATATCAAGAAGGTCGTACGTATATTCCTGAAGAAGCTTCTTCGGTGGAAAAAGCTCGCATAGCTTCTTACGCTATTTCTCATTTAATAGCAAAGCAGGGTAAACCGTTCACTGAGGGCGATTTCGTAAAGAAATGTCTCATTGAAGCGGTTAAATCCTTCGGGACGTGTATCACTCTTGAAGAAGCTGAGAGCATCGCATTGGGTAGAAAAACTGTGAGCTCCCGAATTTTTTATATAGGCGCATCCACAGAGCAAAAGTTAATTAAACTTTTAACTAACTGTCGTTATTTCTCTTTGTGTTTGAATGAAAGCACCGATAACCGGCATACGAGTCAATTGAGCATTTTCGCTCGCATTGTACAAAATGATTTTTCGTATGTCGAGGAGCTTTTGGACTTCGTGCCTTTGCACAACACAACGCCAGGACTGGATATTTTTAACGCAGTAGAGAACACTGTTAAAAAATTCCAGATTGACTTTTCTAAATGCTCTGTAGTGGTAACCGATGGTGCAAAAGCCATGACAGGTGCCAAAATAGGACTGAACAGGCAGTTTAAAAAACGCGGGTTTAAATTCCCAATGCTGCACTGCATCATTCATCAGGAAGCGTTATGTGGGAGAGATATAAAATTATCTTCCGCCATGAAGAAGGTTACGCAACTAATCAATTCTATCAAGGGCGGAAATAAATTTCTATCTCACAGGAAATTCATAGAATTTCTTAAAACGCATAACGCTGCTTACACTGATGTCGCTTTGCATTGCGAAGTACGCTGGCTCAGTGCAGCGAAATGTCTAAGTCAATTCTTTGCTATAAGAAATGAGATCTTCCATTTCTTGCAAGAATATCAAGAAAAAAAGGGAGCAGAATATTTCCCCTTATTAACAGATGCGAGTTTCCTTTGTGAACTCTCACTTATAGTAGATCTGACTAATCATTTAAATACATTAAATTTAAAACTGCAGAAACCCGGTCAAACTATTTCGCAGTTGTGCAGCCACGTCGATTCTTTCCGTAGGAGGCTCGTAGTGTATCAAAATCATCTCCTGTTGGAAGAAAAAAATTTTTTCTTTTTTCCCTCGTGTAGGGTAATTTTCGAGGAATTCGGCAATGAGTGTGATGTTGATAATCATTTACACGTTCTTCAATCGGTGATAGATCAGTTCGATGAGCGTTTCACTGACTTCGATTCGCTCAGAAATGATTTAATTCTCTTTGAGAATCCCCTCACCGTAAATATTGAAGAACAGGCCCTCGAGTATCAAGAAGAACTGTACGTTCTTGAGCACGACATTTCTTTGAAAACGAGGGAAGAAAAAGGAGCCGAATTCTTTAAAACGCTGGAAGAATCGACATACCCTAAACTTAGAAATTTCGCGCTCCGAATTTTTTCCATGTTCGGGTCAACATATTTGTGCGAATGTTCGTTCTAAAAAATTCATGCCATTAAGACAGAACAGCGCACACGGCTAAGCGATTCCTCGCTTTCAACTTTAATACGTACAACGTCGACCAGCCTCCCCGTTGATATTTTAGATATGCCCAGCACGTCTAAACGTGCACGAAAATTAAGTTTTCCCAATCGTATTTAAAATTTTGATAGGAAAACGCGTTTTCCCTATCCATTTTTATCGCGTGACACAGTGGAATAGGCCTACAGGGGATACCACTGACAAAAGAAAAAGCATCGATAATAGTACCCCATGGGTGATGCGGAAATCTATTGATACGGGTGTCGCTCCAATGCGCCACGCGCGGTTCATATGGTACGGGTCTGAAGCGCTCGAAGCTCCTTGGCCCGCCGCGGGGGCCAAGACGCGCGGCGGCAGAAAGGAGGCGTTGCCTCCGAAAAACGGCTGCTGCGTTCACTTTAGTTCCATGCCTGTATTAAGGCATATGTTGTGTAAATATTACGCGCGCGAGCGATGTATCAAATTATGATGCCCAGGTTTATCTAACATGAGAAAGACCATGAATCTAGTATTCATTAATCAAATATCTACAAGGTAGCATACGGATTTGAGAAGAAAAAATTTATTGTACAAATGAGTGCAAGGTAAATATCACTATTCATTTTTTACCTAACGAGGCAAACGTAAAACATTTATTATATACGAATGGGTTATCGCATAATAAAATGATATCCTACATTTTAGATAATACCATTAAGAATACGTGTACCAAGTTTGAAATAAATCGGACAAATAGTTTTCGATCTGCTCGAACTTCTTTCGGACCGCTCGTTTCTTTCCAAGCTGCCCGGTTTCCTTCGGGCCGCTCGCTTACTTTTCAAGCCGCCCGGTTTCTTTCGGGCCGTTTGGAAAAAATTCAATCCGCTTGGTTCTATCCAATCCGCCCGGTTTCTTTCGGGCCGCTTGGAAAAATTCAAGTACTCGGTTCTATCTGAGCCGCTCGGTTCTATCCCATCCGCCCGGTTCTTTTGGGCCGCTTGAAAAAAATTCAAGTACTTGGTTCTGTCCGAGCCGCTCGGTTCTTTCGGGTACCTGGCTCGGCTTGCTTTATCCGGGTACTTGAACAGCTCTAGTGTCAGGCGTCCGAAAGACGGAGCGGGACAAAACATCATCTAGTCGTCTGTCTCGTACCGCCCTCGCTCGCATTCAGTGCCTCTCGCTCGCTCTCGTTCCATCTCGTTCTCGCCATCGCCGGACAAGAGTGAGACAGAAGTGGTGGGGATAGGGAAAAGTCCACATCGGGTACACCAAACCGAGCCCGTAATGAGACAATACTGTAGTATATTTTATTTAAGTTTACCCAGATATTATCTTTGCCCATCTCTGTTCTCCAGCCGCTTCGTCGTGATTCATTCAAGCCTCGGTGACGACAAAATAGTAATAGGGGAAATGCGACAACAGCGCGATGCGACTCTCGATACATCTCGGCAACTATGTCTTTCCTACATTTATCGGCTAGCTTGGACTTCCACCGGTTTCGATGGTACAAGGCACGAATATACCATCAGTGCCGGTGAGGGAGAATCCGTGAAGCTTCATTGTGTCATTTCTCCAGTCTGTCTCAGTACACGATTCATAAATTCATTAATATTTGGACGTGCGGTGGTTATTAGCGCTCAAACGCACCAGACCACCCTGCACAGATGTCTATTGAAGTCAACTGTACCCGCAAAAACTTCCTTCTGGCCGATTCCAGGGAGAAAGCTGTAATTTACGGTTTGTTTACTACATCACGTATACCCAGGGCCGGCGGAACCATTATGCAAGTTATGCGCTGCATAAGGGCGCCAGCCGAATGGGGCGCTAAAAAACTATATGGCACGCTTAATAATAAAGGAATCCAACCCCCACATAAATAAAATGTACACCCCGTAAAGACAAATCATATTAAATAGAAAACAGGTGCAAAAATTGGGGAGCACCAAAAAGTTTCTTGCATAAGGCCGCCAACTAACCTCGCGTCGGCCCTGCGTATACGTCACGCTGGTGCTACGTGGCTGCGGTACACCACTAACGCCACCAACGGAGAAGCCTTTGAGCCTCATTCTGTTAAGTTTTCGATTCATAAATTCATTATTAATTCAACGTACGGTGGTTATTAGCGTTCAAAAGCACCAGACCACCCTGCACAGATGTCTACTGAAGGCAACTGTACCCGCAAAAACTTCCTTCTGGCCGATTCCAGGACGAAAGTTGTAATTTATGGTTTGTTTACTACACGCGTATACGTACACGCTTTTCCTAGTTTGTGTGAGCGTACGCACACATTCAAGGCCCGCTGAGACGGTCCCTTTAAGGGGGTAGGCCACCTTGGAGGCATAAAAATCAGATGTATGCTTCAGATTTTTTTTGGGCGAAATTATAATGTAAGCGAAGAAATTGTTTTAAGGGCTCTATTCTACATGCCCTATGTCGTTCCTCGCTTGATATAGAGGGACGACATACCGCCGAAAATGTCACAGCCGTTATAATAGGAAATGGGATTGTAGGAAGATTGGAACATTACAATATTACAAATAAATTAATTGTTCTAGAACATGACAATGCGACTAACATGAATGCAACAACCAATTTATTAGAGATTAAAAAATACAGCGTTTCGTGTTCTGCATACAATTTACAGAAGGAACTGAACGTACCAGAACAGAAGTTAATTCAATCCTGCCCGACCCGATAAAATTCAACGTACAGTATGTGTGACGGTCCTGTAAAAAACCGAAACGTAACAAATTAAATATTAACAATAGAAACGGAACCAAATTAAATATTAATTTTAAAACGATTCAATTTAGCGACCATAGAATTATGTTCTGAAACTAAGGTAACTATTTCCTTAGTTCTGCCAGTCATACAAGGCTTAATTAATAATCGTTTAAAAGACAATGATTGGGACACTGTATAAGCTAAAGAATTTAAGAAAATTTGAAAAAAAATTAAAAAAAATTTAAAAACCCAACTGCTTAAAAAGGGAACTAAAATGATAATAATAATAATAACATGACAATTTAAATTGACTCAATTGTCTGCAGTCGGGGGCCTTAAATCCTTTGATACTAATGATTTGATGTAATTACATTCGAACATTTATTTCGAAATAGAAAATTACATATTGTCTTAATAAATATTGTGTAATCGCTGTTCGTCCTAATTAAATTTGATGGGCTATTAACACCGCTAACAGTATTCTCCACGCAGACAAAGAGAAAAACATATAAGTTACAAAATAGGCTGAAGTTGAAATATCAAATTATAAGCATGAATTTGCACTGATGTTGTCCACCTCTTTTTGTTACCAGCTTGAAGCACTTCCTTTAGTCATTGTGGTACATGCAGTCGGGTAAAAACATTCCTTGCTCGTAGATTCGATATACATTCATATAGTGACAGTGCCCATCAAATTGCTTGTTTTCTTGATCCTAGAAGCAAAGATTTAACATTTGAAGATAGCGCATTAAAAATATAATTATAGATTCTATTCACAACAAGAGTGGAAATATATCAATTAATGAAAATAATACAGATAATGATAATACCATTTCAAGTACTTCAGAAATTGATATATACATGGACAAATATAAAAACCTGGCAGAATTGGCAAAAATGTATTTAAGTATTCCCATTACATCTGCCAGGTCAGAACACACATTTTGTTCAGCTTGGTTACTAGCTGGAAATGTAGATTTATTAGTATTTTTACATCAAAACAGAAATGTGTGGAGGTTCAGTTGCGAACAGAATCGTGATTCGAAGTCACACACTTTTTCTTGTATAGAGTTTATTATTCTACTTACCGTTGCGCAGTATACTACGGTGCGGTGCGGAAGTAACATAGTGCCACCGATACCGACGACTCACCGATCCCTCGCAGCAAAAGACATATTATCATAATATTCATAATCGTAACGCGCACACAATACTACATTGAATTGCTTGAAGTTTATTCCGTTCATTACTGATGTTAGCCGACAATGATCGAAAGGCCAAATGACTATCGGCTGTCCAATCGAAATTCTCAACTATCTCATCACATTTCATTTACTCGGGTATCTCATGGATACTCGGGTAATTTTTGTCTACCCGAGTAGCCGGGTAATTTTTGCCTACCCGGGTAATTTTTGTTTATCCGGGGTCTCACCAGGTACCCGAGTAGGAGAGACCAGGTATGGTTGTCTCAATTTTTTATTTTGATTTTTTTATGGGTCATAGGTGCAGGGAAGTTTGTTTAAACTTAAATTAATATAAACTATGTACGTCCGACTTTATAAAAAAAATTGGTCCTGTGGATTTTGTCAACCAGATTAGGAGCTAATTCATATTATTTGCAGGAACTATTTTGTGACAACGTACCCCGAGGCCGGGTTGGTTGTCACAGTATCTGGATAGCTAAGTTTATGAAGAAAAAGTCGATTTAATTAAGAGAGTAATATAATTTTGTATTGTATTTCTCACAAGATCGCTCTAGAGTGCGGTAATTTATATTATAATCGTTTGCAATCCCTCTTATTGTGTAATTGCCTTTTATAACCTCTCTTGCCGCACGTAACATTAATTCTTCTTATAGGTAAGTTTGCGGCATTATTATTGAGAACTGTTGTCAAACAAACAAGAAAATAATATTACATGATAGATACAGCAAGTTACACTGGGATTAGTTGTCACATGCGGCAAATACCTAATCCCAAATGTTCTGTGACAACTTGCCCCAAACCGTTAAACAATTTCACCTCTCTATTCATGTATTAAAAAGTTTTAAAAAAATGCAAAAAAATCATTACAGTAAGTTAGAAAAAACTCTAAACTACGAGAATAATGCAACAATGTTATAGTCAATACTAAGAAACAACCTATACTTATTTGATAGAAAATACGGCAAAATTTACTTCGAGCGCACGAAACCAAATAATGATACATCGTACCTCCATGCGACTCAACAACGACTTGTGCGATGAAGGGAGAGGCGGCGATATGCTTGCGCATCGCCACGAATTATTAGTACGTTCCTATTGTTTATAGTTTCTTTATTATAACAGTTGTGACAACCACCCCGTGTGACAACCATACCCGGTCTCCCCTACCTGGGTCAAAACAATAGCTCTAGTCGTGATTCGCGGCTACGATGATTTGTGGCAGGCCGATTTGGGAGAGATGCGTCCGTACGCAAAGCAAAATCGAGGATATCACTACATACAAACGATCATCGATGCGATCAGCAAGTACGCGTGGGCCGTACCCGTGAAAACGAAAACTGGACACGATGTGACTGCGGCGTTCGCGACCGTGTTGCGGCAGAGTGATAGATGTCCGCGAAATTTACAAACCGACATGGGAAAGGAGTTTTACAACGTGGAGTTTCAACGATGCGCGAAGACACGCGAGATCAACCACTACTCAACGTACAGCGCGATGAAAGCGTCGATCGTCGAACGTTTCATTTGCACGCTGAAAAACCTCATGTGAAAACAATTCCCCTTGAACGCGTCCTATCACTGGGTCGACCTGTTACCTGCGCTTGTGCGCACCTACAATCATCGCAAGCATAGAACGATCAACGCCCGACCGCTTGACGTGACCCCCGCGACGCGTTTGTCGTTCGCCGCGAATGAGCCCATCCCCCTATCTGCCTCGAAAGGCATTCGACGCCGCGCGAAATTCAACGTCAGTGACAAGGTACGTGTAAACAAGTTCAAGACCCTCTTTAAGAAGGGGTAAACTCCGAACTTGTTGACCGAGGTGTTTGAAATCATAACCGTACAAAGGACGTCCCCGGTGATACACATTCTGCGCGATTGCGCGGGAGAACCGATCTCGGGTGGTTTCTACGAGTACGAACTACATTCGGTCGCGAAGCGTGATATCTATCTGGTTGAGAAAATTATTCGCTGCAAGGGGAATCAGGTGTGCGTTAAGTGGCTTGGATTTCATTCGTCGCGGAACTCGTGGATACGCGACAAGGATATACTCTGATTCGTTATCATTGGCGCGCTTGATGTTACTGGAATAAATAAATGAATGAATAAATACCTATAAATATATAATTATACATTGTACGTTTATTCACATTCTCCTCCTCATTCTCATTTTTCTTCATCACACATATGAGTACAATTAATCTTAATAAAGAAGGAATCAAGAGATCAAGAGACACGGAGTGTATCTATTACGCCACGACTCGCTATCCAGAACCCTGAGATTCCCGAATCTCAATAACGGCTGATCCGATTAGATTTTGAATGGTCTTAATGGATAGTCTGGGTGCGATTTACATAAGAAAAGTGTCTTCGTTTTGTTCCTACGTGCCTTATGAGCTGAGATATTTCGACGCAAAGTTGGAATTTGCCGATTTTCATGTTCTGAATTTCATCGTCATCGTCAAGTGTAGGCAAGAGGGGAACATGAAAGGGAGAAGAAATGTCTCCAATATGCACGTTGTTCATTCGATGAAGGTGTCGGCACTTTCGGCCAATCGCGTAACAAATAGTCACGTGACAGCCAGACAGAGAGCACATCTGACGAGATAAACGTAACCTACATAGCTAGTGTCAAACCACCATAACCTGTCAAGCGTGAAATAAGGAAACTTTTTAAAATTTTTGAATCACGAGTTTTTGCACCAAATAGGACACTGAATTATTGTCTCAATTAACAAGGTAAGTCATCAAAATTTTTTAATAGACTATTCATGTAGAGCTTATAGAAACGGAGGGGACGCACAGACCTGAAAGTTGTCCAGAGAAGGTTTGACAGAGAAGCATCTTCTTTGACACAAGTTTCTACAAAATAACATATTGTTTATACCAGCAAACTATTTTTACATTAGAGTTTTTATGTAAAGGTTATAGAAATGAAGGGGGCAAATAGGATTGGATAGAAATAAAAGGGACGCACAGGCTCGGAAAGAAATGAAGGGGAAGCCCAGGCTTGGAGGTTGTCCGGAGAAGGTTAGATAGATGGAGAAGCATCTTGTTTCGCACAAGTTTCTGGAAATTTGTCAAATAAGGTAAATCGATAAAATTTTTCAAGTTAGCGTAGCATTAAGAATTAAGAAAATTATGGCGTACTGCGTGCAGTGTAGAGTAAGTCACATTAGTGAAGAAAGTACGCTAAAAATGCATCTCCCTCGATACTTTCCAATTTTTTATGAATTATGAATTAAAATCCGCAGTAGTTCCCACGCTATTCATTAATTTTTTTTGTTTCTATTAACAATATTTCAATTCACTAATAAACATACTAAATTAATTTTATTCCAACACCAATAAATTGTGCATTAAGAATATTAGATGTCTGTTCATTTTTGCTAAATTACCATTAGCATTTAAATTTCCTCCAACAAGACTTTCTGCGCTCTCATTTTCTTCGGACACATTTTGTAGTCTCTACACTTATTATAGCAAAGGGCCACTCTATTTCTATATGTTCTACGTTAAGTTGTAACTAAAATGTGGTTTTTAATATATTCACAGATAATGGAAGCAGAAGCGAAAGAGAAATTAACCCCACTGTACAAGCAAATGAAAAAAACAAGCACATTTTCATGTATAATTCAATTTTAGAGTTTTAAGAAATATGTATATATAATTAAAATCGAATTTTATTATGAATATGGAAAACTATAATTTAGAGAAAAAAATAAATGGGACATAGTATTATATTAAATAAACGATTTTATTCAGCATCGATCCTCTGTTTGCTTCTTGCATGTTTGGTTTATATCTGAAAAGTCAAATTTAAACCAATTCCGCCAATCTAGTTCGGGTAGCTAGTCACTTCACGATTTCCGTATATACACAATATCGAAGAATGATTCGTTACGTAATAGAAATAAAAAAATAAAACATTAAAGGCGTTTTCAAACAGAAAAGGATCACTTTCGGCAGCATAAAAGATTGCCATGGAAAATGTATAATTTAGACTTAGAGCATATACTATGGAGGTCTCATTGAAAGCTTGAAACTGTCCGCAACATGGTGAGAGAGAGAAAGATATGTGCGAGCGAGAGAAGTATATGTCCCATTCGACCGATATGCGCATGCGCCGATATCGTGCGAGAGAGAAACACATCTTGCGAGCTTAGAGCATATACTATGGAGGTCTCATTGAAAGCTTGAAACTGTCCGCAACATGGTGAGAGAGAGAAAGATATGTGCGAGCGAGAGAAGTATATGTCCCATTCGACCGATATGCGCATGCGCCGATATCGTGCGAGAGAGAAACACATCTTGCGAGCGAGAGAAGTATATGTATGTCCTAATCGACCGTAATCGATATCTGGTCGATATCGCCGGCGACGAACCGCGGTTACTATGATTATCGTTGTATACGCTATCTTGTTTTCAACAACGAAGCAAGAAAATGGGAGAAAATATGGAAACCGTAAGTATTATATTGTGAAAAAAAACTATTATACAATGTGATTGTTTCCCTATAGTCGTCAAAGGCGATACCGCTAATAAACCGCGCCTCGCTTAGAATGTTTCGAAACAAGCCGGGTGAAGATGAAATGACACCGCGCGGTCGGCATATAGGTTATTACTCTAGCGAGACAATCACCCTGCATCTTCGTTGAATCAAATTATTTAAAAAATTAAAGAACAATCATTATTTCATTCCTAGATAAGAACAGCAATAGAAGCCATAGAGGAGGAAAAACACCATCCGCCGAGGGGCGACGGGCCGGACGTGGTTCGGGAAATAAAAAATGTAATTATATAGAATGAGATTTATAATGTGTTTTTAATATATATGGAAGCATTTGGAAAATGCTATATATATATATATATATATACAGGGTGTTTCTCTACCTGTGGTCAATACTCTAAGGGATGATTATACCGGCGAAAATAAGACGAAAATCAAGAGTGACGAAATTGCGGTAAACGCTTCGTTTTCGAGGAAATTGACTTTGAATTTCCTCGAAAACGAAGCGTTTACCGCAATTTCGTCACTCTTGATTTTCGTCTTACTTTCGCCGGTATAATCATCTCTTAGAGTATTGACCACAGGTAGAGAAACACCCTGTATATATCTGTGTACGAGTAGAAGTAGAAAATACTGAAATTTCACTTTAATGTTTCAGCTAAAAAAAACAGTAAAGAGGCTGTTGTACCAGCGGAGGGAAGTCCGCCGCGAAAACGATTTCGGCCGCCAGGGTGGCTACAGCCGCCAGGGTGGCATCGACCGCCGGGGTGGCTACAGCCGCCAGGGTGGATTCCACCGCCGGGATAACTTCGACCGCCGGGGTGCCTTCGACCACCGGGGTGGCTACAGCCGCCAGGGTGAATTCCACCGCCGGGGTGGCTACAGCCGCCAGGGTGGATTCCACCGCCAGGATAACTTCGACCGCCGGGGTGCCTTCGACCGCCGGGGTGGCTACAGCCGCCAGGGTGCCATCGACCGCCGTGGTGGCTACAGTCGCGGCAGGGGCAATAGCCGGGGTGGCTACAGCCATGGCAGGGGCAATAGCCGGGGTGGCTACAGCCGCGGCAGGGGCAACATTTTTATTTATAATAATTAAATGTGTTATTATTATTATATTAAATTATTATTAGTTAAAATAAACAGTATTATATTAAAAACAAATAAGTAATCATATTATTATTAGGCTAGTTTTCACATTTATTATCATCGGTCAAGGGCCATATACACAAAGTCCGGGTCTGAGTCGACTCCGGCGGTCCTGACTCCGTCGAGGAGTCAGACGCTATCGATACATCGTCGACCGATTTCGCCCCAATACAGGAACCGATGAGTTCTATATACAACATAAAGAATGTTTTATTTAATTATTATTATCGTAAGTATCATAGTTATTACTACTATTACATCATGTATACCTGCACGCCCGTACCAGCCTTGTGCACTTTGTCCCAACCGAACTGTCTTCGGTCTGTTGGCTCCTGTGAACTTACAGGTTGAATTAAAATAAATATATTATTTTATATTCTACTATCATCGGTGAGAGACCTCTCTTTATTATCTATTTATAAATAATTGCTGGCACTAGTGACCCACTCAGTGGTACCGCACTTTCCAGTGCGGTGCGACGCCGGACCGATACAATAGTTCTACTATCATCGGTGAGAGACCTCTCTTTATTATCTATTTATTTCCTTCGTCACTTTCTTGGGAAAGTGACACCGGCGTCGATTGCTGGCACTAGTGACCAGTGACCCACTCAGTGGTACCGCACTTTCCAGTGCGGTGCGACGCCGGACCGATACAATAGTTCTACTATCATCGGTGAGAGACCTCTCTGTCCATTTTTGTTAAGGCTTACTAGGGGATCTACTGGTGTTTGAAGTGGATCAATTTTGAATACTTATGTCGAATGTAATCATTTTCTTTTTCTGTTGTCGCACATTTGCTTTTATAAAATAAACGTAATTTAAGATAAATTTTAATAATTTTTTTTATTAACTGCGTTTTATGATTATTTATTACGTCCTGCTCCATAATATGGTTGGTCATTTCGACATCATTAAAAACCGAATGGCAAACGGTTTTAAATGTTTTTGCAATCAAAATGTTTTCGATATTTTGTGTTTTAAAAATAATATTGTCTTTTTTCTCATTATTAAACATCGAACAAAATAAGGCAGTTTCTTCTGGGTCAATAAATTGCTGAGGAACGTATTGATTGCAAAATTTTAAAGCAACACTGACACTCTCACTAAGGGTTTGGGCGGCCAATTTTACATTCATCCGTGTATTTTGAAATAGAATGTGCTTCTTTGTTATTTTAGTGGCACATCTCAAACCTTCGGATTCTTGTATTCTTTGCAGAGTTACAATATTTTCCCAATAAATAGTTTTTTCTTTATACCGTAACTTTAATTTGTCTCCCAACGTGTTTCTGACCAATTTTAACATATGACACGGATCCCAAAAGCAGAAGACTTTTTCTTGGGTTATAGGGTGCAGAATATAAGGTTTAAATTTTTCCCCCAAAGTAAAATTTGCACCCAGATGAGCACACATGCTGAAATTTACACTTGCGCCATCGAAAGTGAGAGAGTGCAATGTGACTCCAGTTTCATGTATTAATTGCAAACATGTCGTCAGTAACTTGGCTCTCTCTTTTCCAGTCAGTGAATCGATTAAAAAATAACCGACAGGAGCTTTCCAGTAGCTATTCAATGCCACAACCATGAAGACCAATGCATTCTTGGCTAGTCGAGAATCATTTCGTTCGTTATCTATGCCCAAATTTACATGACCGTAATAGCGTTTACCATCATAAATTACTTGCTGTCGAATGGCTATCTCGTCTATGACCAAATTGCAAAATACTTGATTTTGTTGCTTACGTACTTGACATTTTAAGGCCTCGAATATTTCTTTTGTGAATCCTGGGCGACCATCGATAATTGCATACCATCTATGGATGGTCGAAACATGTGGAAAAATGTTGTTGCAGGTTTTACGTACGTATTTATATGCCTTCGGTGAATAGAAATGTAGGGTAAGGGCGAACGCTCTCATTTCCGCAGAGAACATCTTACTTCTTCCTATTTTCCTTTTACAGGACCATTTCATTATGGCAGGTAATGTAGCCTAAATATAAAAAAAACAAATTCAAATGGGATGGGATTAGGTGGGTGGGTTAAACTAAAGCCTTTCCTTCCTTCCGATTTCTTTATTTATATACACGATGAAACATAAAAAATATTAAATAAATAATAGTATTATTATTATTGTAATTATTAATAGATTTGGAACATACCATTATATTTGTAGCAGTCATTTCGCACATTCGATTTTTCTTCTTGAAATATTTTAAAAGTGTTTTCAGTTTTATTATATGACTCGACATTCTGTTTTGAGCTTTTTGTAAAATTTGAATTTTCTTCTGTTGGTTTGCAACGGTCCGTTTTGCCAACTCCAAAGCTATTTTAGCTTTTCCAGGTGTGGCGAAATGTGCTGTTGTAATATCACCAAAGAAACGAGGAATATGTACAGGTGTTTCGCAATATTGAATACTCTGACAACTCGGAGGTGTAGACGGGCGATTGACCGTTGAACAAGTTTCTATAAGTGTCATCAATAATCGATTAATTTATCAGTTCAATGTATAACAATCAAAGACCTACAAATGCAGTAATTCTTACCTTCAAATAATACAGTAGGATTTTCATTGTCAGATGTAACTGGTACAGGTGTAACAGATATTTCGAAAGATCGAATACTCTGACAACTCGGAGGTGTAGACGGGCGATTGACCGTTGAACAAGTTTCTATAAGTGTCATCAATAATCAATTAATTTATCAGTTCAATGTATATCAATCGAAGACCTACAAATGCAGTAATACTTACCTTCCAATAATACAGTGGGATTTTGGGGAAATGGGAAATCAAAATCAGAACGTTTATACACGTTCTTCTTCATAATAGATGGCACAACGTTGTGCTTAGGAATCGAACATCTACCTACCCAAATGATATCATCTTTTTGAAAATGATTCCAACACAGTTTAGTAACAGTGTTCAAAACTTTTTCATCAATGCCGCAAAAATCTAGCCACTTCTGGCGAGATTCCTTGTTTTTCGGAAATCTATTTACAAGGAATGAAATTAATATTATATTTGCAATATGAACAAATATCGTACCAAAAATGAACTTGTATTTATCACATACTTGTGTGCACGACAGACTTTATTTAATTTAATTTATTAAATATTATATATATTTACTTACGAGTAATAGGAAGCCGATTTATCTCGGTTACCGCACAACAAGCAATATCGGTTTGGCATTTTTTAATTTCAACTCGATACATATAACCGTTTTTGAAAAGGTATGTACTTACGAGTGTAAACAACGATAATCATAGTAACCGCGGTTCGTCGCCGGCGATATCGACCAGATATCGATTACGGTCGATTAGGACATATACTTCTCTCGCTCGCAAGATGTGTTTCTCTCTCGCACGATATCGGCGCATGCGCATATCGGTCGAATGGGACATGTACTTGTCTTTTTCTCTCTCGCGTGATGTTGCGGACAGTTTCGAGGCAGTCACTCTAAGGCAATGATACCTCCATGTATATATGCTCTAAGAATTTAGAGGAGAAAAAAAATGATTGAGGCATAGTATCACAGACCAGGTATAGAATAGACCTTTCACTCTATTGTCTTCGGTGTCCTCGCTCTGAAGTACCGATATTCTGAAAACACCACTGGTTTTCGAGCGCCCTCTCCGATTTTCGAGCGGATGGTGCGGGAAACATAATGTGTTTCTAGCATTGACACTGTTGCGTGGCCGTTTGGGTCCTCTGGATCCTTGGTAGGGAATTCGGCGAGGGTCGACGCCCGTGGAGTGCTAAGGCACTCTGCTCCTTGGACGCAGATGTTTGAATGGTAAATATAATGAAAATAATAATAAGATTGGAATAAAACTACTTGAAATTAGCAAATTTGTAACTGTAATGGAAGAAAATAAACGATTTTAAAACACAATTTCAATCTGAACAGAACTTTTATTTATACGACTACTCGTGATGGCTTTCCAGGCTCAAGTGACGCTTTCCAAGCGAACGCTCTTACAACTGTTTTTCATTTTTACAAAATGTCCTTAACAACTAAGCCAAACAAACTAAATTCCTCTTGGCCGATTTTGAGAATCAAGCGTTTAACAACATAGCCCTGGAATTTCACCTAGGAGAAAGGATCAAAGTGCGGTTCATTTATTCAAAACACCCGTTTCCAAGGGGGTATCGATTAATTTATAATCTTGAAGTCCTCTCATTAAAGGATCTCTAACTATTTTCAAACACCTCGGCCTTGTGCGAACTTCACTTTGTCTCCTTTTCCCATTACATTCAGGTGATTCAATCTGAACTTCGCGCTTCCGAAGCTTATACTGCACGCCGCTAGACGGGAGTCGCAACACTTCCCCCCTTATACAAAAGGTGTTTTCCAATGGAAACAGCTTTTCCAAAATTACGCTTATCAATGTCGACTCACATTCTTAATTTAATCTATACATAAACGTCTCACAGTGAAGCTTTCCTGAGCCTCCCCTCCTCGCCTCCCCACAGTAGCCGAGCTACTCGGTCCACCCGGTTTCCCGCGAAGATTGCGATTCGAAAGACGCTACAGAATGTTCACTGTGTTACAATTTGTTACAATTTTGTCTCCAAGACTCGACGTTTCCAGATTGCTTCTGGGTAATACATGAAATGTTAATTATAAACTAACGCGGCATCGAATTTACAAACAAATGGAATAAAATAATTTTAACTTATGTCAAGGTGGTGTAGCCAATTCCAACAATAAAGGAATACAACAATGGTACTATGATAAAGGTAAGTATTTATAAGGACTTTAATATTATGCAGGCTAATTTTAATTTGTTCACATGAACTACTTTGATTTTATTAACTTTTATGCCTATTTCTGCATTCAAATTATCAAACATTCTAACAATTTTACAAAGTGCTAACTAATTAGAACTGAGTTTAGATGTTTTTGGTTCTATCACCATCTACTGAGAATTTATAAGAATTGCCACTTTTATCGTAATCTAATTTGCATTTCTATTTTGCCCTTTCCAGATTTACCGCTGCTACAGCCTGGGTTGTGCTTATCTTAGAAAATAAGTCATCCAAAATGATCAACAAACGTTCGTGGAATTTGTTTAACAAAACTCCGGAGAAATATAGCGTTTGGGCCAAATACAGATTCACGTGGAAGAATTTATGAATATCTGAAGACCTCCTACTGCAAGTTCATAAAATTCTTTATGGAAGAATTGAAGCCTAGATGTAAATGGAGCTACAACTTTGTAGGCGCAAACCGTAATTGTATATTTCAAGCTATTTAATTCCTGTTCTAGAAGATATTCAATGAAATCCCAACTAACACGCTCTATGTTATTATCATATTCAGAGATGCTGACTTACTTGGACATTCTAAGTATCTACAAGATGTTTGAAAGAAATTACCGAAGATTTAAGATGGTTCTGGCTTACTGATTCTGCTGAACATGACTTTACGAAAGATGAAGGTAAAAGATTTTGTGTTGAGAAAGACCATTGTTCTTATGACATAGGTGTTATATCATTTAATCTGTTCGAGTGAAGATTCATTATAGCTTAACAAATCTATAATAAAAAGAATGAATAAAGTTATCCTTACACATATAAAGATAATCCTTGAAATAAGTAATATTAGGGAGAGGAAAAAAAAATGATGGGTGATTGGCGTTAATGAGGTCGTCTTTGTCATTAAAACACTACTATTACTTTGTTCAACTAGGTCACCATTTCCTGAGGTCATTTCAACGGAGGATCGTGTCTCATCATCTACGGACTTGGTCTCAAATAAAAGCCGGCATCTTTCAGCCTCTAAATTTGGCTCTTCAGCCCCTAACCTGACACAAGCCGTGGGTGCCAAGTTGGAGACCTGGGCGGGGTGCTTTTTGTCAAAGCCTATCCGATGTCCCAGGTCGAACACCGCCTGCTCACCCTGAGGTACGTGGGCAGCCCCTAGCGGTGTCTGTGGCGGGGTGCCTTCAAAGTCGGCCTTTCCGATGTCCAAACGACTCCCAAATCGGGGCATACCCCCACGACCTCTCAAGAACGATCCTCCAACCTCTACACCTTTAGTTGGGACTACGCCTCTTTTAGATATTTTTGTCATAAGAGAAGGTGACATCTCTTTGTCTGCAGTAAAGTAAGCGTCGCTGTCAATTGAACTGTCGTCTGAGTGTTCAATCTCAACGAAGACCTCAGGTGGACCGTTAAAATTTACTTCATGGGCAAGAAAATGGTAACTATTACCTTTCCATTATTTTCCCATATTCTATTACAGTCTGTATTCTCTACTTGTCAGAATCTGCAAGTGGCAAATCGTTGGCGCCTACGACAACCCTTTGCAGACGCTTAGAAGAAGAGATGTCTGTAGAGTCCGTCTTAGTACAGTTAGATGTGCGATTTATGGTTTTTATGTCTGTTCGGAATATTCTATATCTATGGCAAAAGATTTTGAAGATGAAAAGGTCTTGAATAGTCAACTAATTCTGACTTTGGCTCTATCTTTCTGGCAATGATAATAGCAGTTCCGAGATCAGGTAAATTTCTTTTGCTCTCTTTCTGTCTATTCAAATAGAATCGCGCGGTTTAATTCCAAAGGCTCTTAATAAAACTGGTTATTGCCGTGTTCCTTAATAAATCGTTAACACCAACGTTCTGTATTATACGCGTCCCTGGCGGTATCTTTAATCCACTATTCTGCATTTCATTGACTCGCGCTCCGAAAACATCTACAGTTTCATTTTATTCCTGGTATTAGTACGGCATTCAAACTATGGACATTAAATGACTGCGCGAAAATTTTTAGAAGATCAATCAATTCGTTTAAAGTTTCAAGCTCTCGTCGATTTGACAACGCTAAATTGGTATGTCTGTCGATCCTACCCCGGATTAGGAATAGAAGAATAGAGAGATAAGATTTAAGAACAGAATTCGCTAATTCCGATGATTTTGTTGAGGAACTACACTCGAGCAAGACGACTCACTACTTAATTAGGACAAATTAAAGACAGATGGATCCAATCGTATCGGGAAAAAGTTCAGTTCGCGCAACTGTGACTCGTCACCGGGAATTTCTAAATTAGCAGCAACAACCGTGGCTGGGCAGGGCAAAGGATACTCTGACTCAGGCGGATCAATGAAATAATCACTGATTTGTGTCGGCAAAATGCATAATGTTCGAGATTGTGAGAAAGTAATAGGGCACTTTACTTGCATCGTTTCAGCAGATATATCCTCGACTTTGAAACCCCGTAAGCAACCCGAACGTAGTTGTCGTCTCTTACGTTTTAATAAATTCTTACTTCTACGCAACATTTTCATAGTGTAAATACAGAACTCTATCCTATCCACTAATAACTAAACTCAGTGCAACGACAAACTGTAGAACTTTAACTCAACAATTGGACCGTAAATTGAGTATTTTAATTAAACTACGATCTCTCACACAGTTGCAGACGAGTGTTTGATGTTGCCCCGTTGTCCTGATTGATCTCAGCGAAGAAGATCCTCTGGTCGTGTGCGTGTGGCTTCAGAAAAAACTGGCACGGTTGTCCGAAGTCACTTCCCTCTGGCATTCACCCGTGTTCCGGGGGAAACCGTCCAAAAACCCAGGAAAGAGGGACTGCACAAGTTGGCCGATGGCTGCTCTTCGAATCCTGCGTCCACGAGCCGGCGAATTTGAAGCATCCCACCGCTGTCACCAATTTTGTTGCGTGGCCGTTTGGGTCCTCTGGATCCTTGGTAGGGAATTCGGCGAGGGTCGACGCCCGTGGAGTGCTAAGGCACTCTGCTCCTTGGACGCAGATGTTTGAATGGTAAATATAATGAAAATAATAATAAGATTGGAATAAAACTACTTGAAATTAGCAAATTTGTAACTGTAATGGAAGAAAATAAACGATTTTAAAACACAATTTCAATCTGAACAGAACTTTTATTTATACGACTACTCGTGATGGCTTTCCAGGCTCAAGTGACGCTTTCCAAGCGAACGCTCTTACAACTGTTTTTCATTTTTACAAAATGTCCTTAACAACTAAGCCAAACAAACTAAATTCCTCTTGGCCGATTTTGAGAATCAAGCGTTTAACAACATAGCCCTGGAATTTCACCTAGGAGAAAGGATCAAAGTGCGGTTCATTTATTCAAAACACCCGTTTCCAAGGGGGTATCGATTAATTTATAATCTTGAAGTCCTCTCATTAAAGGATCTCTAACTATTTTCAAACACCTCGGCCTTGTGCGAACTTCACTTTGTCTCCTTTTCCCATTACATTCAGGTGATTCAATCTGAACTTCGCGCTTCCGAAGCTTATACTGCACGCCGCTAGACGGGAGTCGCAACAACACAGGTAAAGCTGCCGGTATCACCGAGAAAAGTATAGAAGCTGTGTTATATAGGGTGTCCCCCTAACTCGGTTCACCTCAAATATCTATTATTTACAGAGAAAACTATACGTCCAATTGACATGAGCAAGGACATTTATTGTACGGAAAACCCGTCGCTATTACGTGACGATAAGCTTTTTTCAATTTTCGACCTGCTTCTATTTTTTTTAGCAACATTTCTCCAATTTTGTACCCCAAAAACATGACTTTTTTCCAGTGGTCCGCCATTTTGTTATTTTTTACAATTTTGACATTTTTTGATAGTCACGTAATAGAGGCAGGCTTCTAGTTTCTAAATATTATTGTTTCTTTTAATTTTGATTAACCATATGGCCTGGGGCTTATCAACGCGACTGGCATGTTTTTGCTGCAGCGCAAATTTTGACGAAGAGAATACTGCCCTCCTTAGTTAAACTGTCCTATCTAACAGTTTTTCATTTTTTGAGATATGTTGAAATATTTGAAGTTCCACACGTTTTTTACCTTTTAAGTAAAGTTAGAAACTTCTACGTGCTTCGTAAAGATTTATAAACAGTCTAATGTATTTAACCTAAGTTCTTTCAAAATGGTTAAAATATCTTATCTGAAACAATTAATTAATTGGTACGTTAATAATACATTCCCTACCGGTAGACCTATTACAAAAAATGATATTAGGCTATTGCGAAATAATGACAACATGTTTTAATTTGAATGAAGGAAAATAAGTTAAATGATAAAACTTCAGTTTTCTCGGTTGTTTCAAAATGCTAGATAGGACATTTTAACTAAAGAGGGCAGTATACAGGAAACGGATTTATGAATTTGATTGAAAAAAATTTTTTCTTTCCCTTCGATGTGTACACTATTAACTATACTAAACAATAAATTGATTCACTTGCGTTGTTTGGTTGAAATAAATTCCCGAAAACTCCCTTACATTTCGGACCGACACAGTGGTCTCCCCCCTTAAGGAGTGAGATATGCCCAGGATTTTCGAATTTCTCATGAGATCTCTGCGAAAACGGCGGCAATCGATTTCTTATGTTTTGTGTCCAGACTCATCTTCATCGGGAAAATTCCAGCAGTCGATTGATGATGCTTTCGCAAACGGCTATTCAAAACTTGAACAATTTAGTTTACCGTATTGGAGGGCCTATTTATCCCGGCGGCCGGTTTTACTGCTCTCGACAGGCAATCCGTTGTCTTCTAACCATTAAAGGGTGCGTAGGCCGTGTGCTTCAGGCTGGGCCCACAATTTTCGCTTAAGCTGGTAAACGCTGTAAAATGGATTAACGAAAAGCATGGAATCTTTTGTTTCCGTTTATGAATACAGATTTCGTTACTCATTTATTAGCTGTTGTCATGTAAGGCTAATGTATTTTGGTCTTCCTCTGATCCCGCTCTTGTGCCTTTCAATGGTTTATTGCCAGCTATCGTCTTTTGTTTCTTCCATCACGAAGTAAGCGTAACAATTACATTTGCACACAAATAAACCCATGCATTAAACAAACTGATGCAGGAAACAAAGATTCCTGCACTCTTTTATCCAATAATGTAATACGTGCGAATTATGATTTAAGATTACGAGTAAAGGACCCCGTAATGGGCCCGTGACAGGCTGAAAAAAAGATAGGCTCAGGCAGGAATCGGATTAGCCTTTCCTTTAATAATCTTTGATGTCTGTGAAACTATAATATGATATAAGATATAATATAAAAATAATATATATATATATATTATATATATATATTATATATTATATAATATATATATATATATATATATATATATATATATATATATATTGTATACTGTATATACAGAAATCAAAGTTTTTTAAAAGAATAATATATATATATATGGGCTATATGTATGTGTATATATATATGTATGCCTATATATATTTTAGTAGAGTGGCCTCCATCTCACGATGAAAATTTAATCAAGCATATCCGTATTTCGCTTATGTTTTACTTAATTATATACGGTAACACGCGTAAGTTTTAATACCTCAATATATCGAGAATCACGCACACGATCAGATTTAATTGTTTTGGTTTCGAGTTCCACGCATCTTATCCTTTTAAATCTGTATTGATACTGGCTCGCACTCATCTTTCCTTGTATTTAAAGCAGGGGTGGAACCAATTATTTTCGTAATTCACGTTAGAAAACAAGCAACTTTTGTTGGAAACAGTTTTCCTTAAAACCATTCCAAACTATTTCTCGATGTCTAGATGCTAGAAGGCAGGCAAAAGGTCGGAAGCTAAAATGGTTCCAAAATGAGAAGCGAAAATCACATTTAGTATCTTGACCTGCAGGAGTATCGTTTACACCAGTGGGGTTTTCCCCAACCACTTACCCGGTGGCCGTCTACCCAGATTATTGTTGCCGCGACGCCGACCCCCTCAACCATTCTTTGCGCGCTGCCTGACAACTGACTCCTGCCACAATCACATACCTCAAAAATAAGTCACACCGAAATCACGTTACACGTCACTCTTTCAAACAGTACTCGCTCCTACAGAACACACATCTCTGCTCATTCTCCACATTCATTATACAGTGTGTAGAAACATGATTGGTCGTTGCTCTTAGGGGGTGAATCTACACCTCTGGATCGGTGGAAATTTGTGAAAAAAGGGTCCGCGAAATTGTTTATAACATTGAAAATTAATGTTAAACATTTGGTAAACTTGTCAAAAAGCTACCTCCTCACCGATTGCAATGACCTTCACATATGTTATCAAAGTCATCATTCTGAACAACATTTCCCTTTAAACTTCTTGGCGGTCGGCGTTGGTTTACGAAATATTCGTAAAAAACTTTACTTAACACTAGAATAACCGAGTTTAACACATGTGTACGAGCTATTCCACGTCAAAACGCATACAGGGACAATTTAGTTTCGCCGATTCTGTTCAAAATTGCAGCATTTGTCGACAACCTTGCAAAAACAAAGTATACTGAATTTTAAAGGCCTAGGTCAAATAGTTTTCGAAATATTTGTTGTTAAAGTCTTAAAAATTGCAACAAAATCGTTTGCCGCGTCATCACTTAAACTGTAATATCTCGGTCATTTTTAAAGATAATGTCTTCGCCTCGTGCTCATTTTAAAGCTGAAGGAATGCTTTCTCAACTTGTATATAGAATATTTTGTTAATTTTTAATAAACTTGACAGTAATCGATGTCAATGTTTGAAATCGCGATTTGACATCGTTTCCACCCACGGTCCGGCTTGAAGAAAATACCATTCGATTCGTTGAGCCTTCAGCTAATAAATGCGTTTTTCAAAGAAGTGGAGAAATTTTGGGAACAGCTAACAAAAAAATAAAACTTACGATAGTGCATACCGCTTGAAACTGCGCGGATCCCATGGTCAGCCCGCACGTACGCGTTTTCAAAACAATCGCCTAGCGGAGGAAAGTATTTATATACGATGCGACAAAACAAACTTTTCGTTCAACATTTTCGGTATTCTCGAGAAAAATAATAGGAATATTTACTCACCATATAAAAGATTAGCAATAGTAGGTAGTTTTTAGTGATTCTTCCTTATCTTTTTTAGCAAACGAAAAGTTTGTTTTGTCGCATCGTATATAACTACAGTATTGTCTCCGTATGTACCCGCTGATCGGGACCGGCGTTGGGCACTCAGAGAGGACAGATCCCTAATTCCGAGTGTTCGTTTCTCACTTCTTTCTGGCCGAAGGGGGAGCGAGATGGAACGCTTTGCATGCGCGGCGGACGTACGCGAACGTGTCTCGCTCGCTTTCGTTCCATCTCCCTCTCGCCTTCGCCGGACAAGAGTGAAACAGAAGTGGTGGGGATAGCGACAAGTTCACAACGCGTACACCAAATCGGGCACATAGGGAGACAATACTGTACTTTCCTCCGCTAGGCGATTGTTTTGAAAACGCGTGCGTGCGGCCTGACCATGGGGTCCGTACAGTTTCAAGCGGTCACTATCGTAAGTTTTATTTTTTTGTTAGCTGTTCCCAAAATTTCTCCACTTCTTTGAAAAACGCATTTATTAGCTGAAGGCTCAACGAATCGAATGGTATTTTCTTCAAGCCGGACCGTGGGTGGGAACGATGTCAAATCGCGATTTCAAACTTTGACATCGATTAATGTCAAGTTTATTAAAAATTAATAAAATATTCTATATACAAGTTGAGAAAGCATTCCTTTAGCTTTAAAATGAGCACGAGGCGAAGACATTATCTTTAAAAATGACCGAGATATTACAGTTTAAGTGATGACGCGGCAAACGATTTTGTTCCAATTTTTAAGACTTTAACAACAATTATTTCGAAAACTATTTGTCCTAGGCCTTTAAAATTCAGTATACTTTGCTTTTGCAAGGTTATCGACAAATGCTGTAATTTTGAACAGAATCGGCGAAACTAAATTGTCCCTCTATGCGTTTTAACGTGGAATAGCTCATACGTCGGTTCGCTACCATACTTTACGCGCGCACCCCCCCCTGCCCCCCGCCCTAATGTAGCCTCAACCAATACTAATACCGTCGGCTATGAAAGAGATTTCAATATATTCTGCCGAAAGTTTTTTATTAATATCTCCGAAACTGAGGCCGACCGTTAAAAAGTTTAAAGAAAAATGTTGTTCAGAATGACGACACTGACAACATACACTAGAGCGTTAACTATCCGAACCTCGATTAACCGAACCGTCGATTATCCGAATCAGTGCTGCATCATCACTATCCCTACCACTGCTTCGAACCAGTGTAACGGTATTGCTTGATTGATTGATTGACTTTTGCGTAATAAAAATTAACGCAGTAGTACTCTTGTATTTAATAAGTAATTTTAGGTGTAATTCCTATAGTTATGAACTGTGTAAAGTACATTCATGTTTCATTCTCTGAACTGTTCGATTATCCAAACAATTCAAATTTCCAAACTACCTCGGTCGCAAGCAGTTCGGATAATTGACGCTCTACTGTATGTGAAGGTCATTGAAATCGGTGAAGAGGTAACTTTTCGACAAATTTACCATTTTTTTTTTACATCAACCTATTCTGCGTGTTGAAGGGGGAAAATGTTTGAAAGAAGCCATCTGCCGCGAAGAAACCCTTTGGTAACAAGAAAAATTGTTAAAGATTTCGGAACGACTTGATTGTGTAGAGTTATACTTATATGTAGGCATGAGGCCACCACTACACTGCTGCTTGATACGAGATACATCATAAGATTACCATAATTTATTAATCATTTTTTAATTAATTATTATAGGAAGTGTTCAAAATGATAAATTAAAGTGTATCTCTGTACACAGGGTATCCCGGGTATACAGTTGAAAAAAAATTGAAAAAGTTGAAAAGGTTAATATAAACCCATGTCCGCAAATAATTTATTAGTCAACTAGCTGTACCCGGTCAGGCGTTGTTGTGGCTCAGTCTGGTTAAATGGAAAAGAAAGAAAAGAGAAAGCGCTTGGTTTATAAAAAATAAAAGTATTTAAAAAAGTATATATAATCACGCGCGTATTCGAATGCAACGTTGTGTAAAAATTTCAAAGCATTTGGTGAAGAACTTTCCGAGATTTAAGATTTTGAACAAACGAACATTTACATTTTTATTTATGTAGATTATAAGATAGCAGAGATTTGTTACATCGTAAGCGAAGTTGTACAATGCTTCTCCGTTGTATGGGTCTGTAAAGACGCTGATTGATAAAGAAATCAAGAAATTTTTGTTTGCCTTTTAAAAATGCTGTATTAATTTGACATCGGGACACCTTGTATATAAATTCTCACTGCTATTACAACTTTCATTCCTACCGCTTATAGCGCTGCACTCTTATTTCATGTTTAGCCGTTAACGTTGGATGCGACACGGAAATGGTAATGGGGCCCTAGAGCCCCAAAATCGAGGGACACCGAAGACAATACAGTGAAAGGTCTATTCTATACCTGGTCTGTGATAGTATTATATAGTATGAGGGATCCAATGTAGAGCCCTACGTTATTGGCGAAGGAGCCGGGCGATAGCGAAACGTATCGAGGCATTAGAGCATATAAACATGGAGGAAGCATGTAATGGGCGAAAACGTAGACGACAGTAAAAAGAGAAAAAAATACATGGGGGACACCCTCTCTCTTTCTAACATAAAAAAAACATTTTCGCCTCTGGCGTTAGAAAGAGAAAGGGTGTCCCTAATGTATATTTTCTTTTTTCCGCCGTCTACATTTTCGCCTATTGCATGCTTCCTCCATGTCTATATGCTCTAAGGTCGAGGCCGAGAAAGAAACATGAAGTGCGAATGACGTTTGATAAGATGCATAAGTGCTTTTTCGCTGCGCGGGGAGGGGGGGGGGTACATACGGTCACCGCGGCGATACACTTGCTAACAGCAGATTTACATGCAGCTACATACGGTCCGAAGTTTGAAGGGTTAAAGCGCAACGAGCTACCACGTGTCGATCATTCTGATCTCAATAAATCTTTCGGTTGTTACTGTCTTATAGTAACCAGGTAGTTATCAAGAATACCCTGTGCCCACGCCTACAATATTATAAATTAAAGGTAAAAACAAAAAGGTAAAAAAATATTTATTACATATATATATATATACATATATATATATGTATATATATAGTTATTTAAAAAATACTTATATACTAAAAGATATAAAATATATAAACTATTAAGACTACGGAACAATAAAATATATATATAAACTATTAAAAGATATAAAATTATAAACTAATAAAAGATTTAAAATAATATAATAAAAATATTTATTAATGGCCACGGCCACGACCACGGTCACGGCATTGGGCAATGACCAGGGCGCGGAGGGTGTTGGCCTGGTCCCGTAGGATTTGGAGAGTGATACGATTATTATTCTGCTCCCTCACTCTCCGCCCACTCCTTTTGTGACGGGCTACACGTCCTTCTGTAATTAGTACAAAAAAAATAATTAGAGTCACTTTTATTTGATCCGTTATTAATTACTGCTCATATCTGGTGAATTCTTATTATGATAATCTATCTTAATTTTTAAATTTGTCTGAATAAAATTCTGCAATGATTAATTTTCTACTAATTTTCACCTATTAAAAACTGCTCGGCACATCAGCAAATCGATAAATATTATTTATAAATTTTTGGCACGTACAGATAAAAAGGTTCGCCTCCTCTGATATAGACTGAAGTGAACAGTTTTTATATTGTTAAAAGATAAAAATATGTCTAATTAAAGTACTAATTAAAGTATTAAAAATTAATACCATGTGCCGTGGCCGGCGTCTGTGTGTATATTTGTGGTGTTGGTGGTTGTAGTGTCGGGGCTGGTGGTGGTTGTAGTGTCGGGGCTGGTGGTGGTTGTATTGTCAGGGCTGGTGGTGGTTGTAGTGTCGGGGCTGATGAGGATGCATCCATACGGCCTCCTCTCAAATACGCTAAAGTGAACAAATTTTATATTGTTGAAAGATATAAAAATATCTAATTAAAGTATTAATAATAATAAAATATTAACAATTCATGCGGATAGCCATAGCTTCCCCCTGATCATGATGGTGCCGCGATGGTGGCGACGCTACACTTCTTGAGCATCCCGCGGCCTCTTCATAGGTGCCACTGTGCACCATCATGACAGTATCGTCATCAGAGTCTGGAAAAATAAATTTGAATAAATGTATATATAAATTTCTATTATTTACTTTTTCTATAAGTTTATGGTTAATGAAACTTACCATTCAGTAGGGAGTGTGCCCGCATTATCTACAAAAAGTAATAAACAATTAGCAAAAAAGATCAAAAGTTCATAAAAGTGACATAGGGTAGATGTTCCAATAACTGCCACTTGATTTATTTTATGTAATAAAAACGTAACGTATAAAAAAAATATACAAAAAAATGTTATTACTAAACATAACACTTTTGAGGTGACAGATATAGGTGCACTAGGATAGCTCGCGAATTTCAATTAATTATTAGTAAATTCTTCATATTTAATTCATAAAGCTATTTTTTTTAATGAAAGAAATGTTAAATAATATTAAGTTTCAAACTGAGACGATTTTTAGTTTAAACAACACGTGAAATTATTAAATGAAGTTCAGTTATAATCTTAAAGTGGTAGTAATTGGGACATCTACCCTATGATAGAAGAAAGTCATACGTTAATTATCAGTGGAAGTAGACCGTAACTGTATAGCAAGTAATACCACAATAAGATATTAGACGCGTTGAAGCATATTTTATTTTAACTTATAACGCCAACGATTAGAAACATCAAACATATCTCAGTTGAACGTAAACGAACATGTAACTACAACGTTATAAAAGTCTTTGATAGACACTTTGCCTGCGTTAAGTACCAGTGGACGTAAACCGTAATAACTGTATAACAAGTAATACCACAAGACGATATTAGACGTGTTGAAGCATATTCTATTTTAACTTATAACGCCAATGATTAGAAAGATCAAACATATCTGAGTTGAACGTAAACGTACATGTAACTACAACATTATGAAAGTCTTTGATAGGCACTTTGCCTACATTAAGTATCAGTGGACGTAAACCGTAATAACTGTATAACATCAAGAGACACGGTAGTGTAACAAGTAATACAACAGGAAGATATTGGATACAAAGAAGAATATTTTAACTTTGATATGTTTCATATTTCTAATCGTTGGCGTTACAAGTTAGATAGAATATGTTTCAACGTGTCTAATATCTTGTTGTTGCATTACATGTTATACAGTTACGGTCTACGTCCACTGATACTTAACGTAGGCAAAGTGCCTATCAAAGACTTTCATAATTGTTTACGTTCAACTGAGATATGTTTGATATTTTTAATCGTTAGTGTTATAAGTTACAATACAATATGCTTTAACCGGGTCTATATCTTCTTGTTGGAACAAGAAGATATTGGATAGGGTAGATGACTCTATTACTGTCAGTGTCCCTATTACTGCCACTTTATTTATTTTGCTTAATAAAAATGTAACATGTAAAGAATAGTGTTGTGACGGTCTTCCGTCCGGTGGTAAGGAGTGAGGAGGATGCACTCAGTCGGGATGCCAAGGTATTGAAATCCTCTCCTTGCTAATTACTGCGTTTATTATCTTGCACTCAAATATATGTACACTATTTACAATTGTCTGCTCCGCTGTGTGGGTCGCGTTATGGTTCGCGGCTGCCGGCGAAATTGTGGAGACCTGGTACCGGCCAGTTGTCTCTGTTTCACAGCGGTAGTAGGAAGAGACCGGGCAGCGTCCGGGCGTCTCTGTCTCAGAACGGTAGAGGGAAGAGACCGGGCAGCTTCCAGGCGTCTCTGTCTCGGAACGGTAGAGGAAAGAGACCGGGCAACTTCCCGGTCTCTCTGTCTCGGAACGGTAGAGGAAAGAGACCGGGCAGCTTCCAGGCGTCTCTGTCTCGGAACGGTAGAGGAAAGAGACCGGGCAACTTCCAGGCGTCTCTATTTCGGAACGGTAGAGGGAAGAGACCGGGCAACTTCCAGGCGTCTCTATCTCGGAACGGTAGAGGAAAGAGACTGGGCAGCTTCCAGGCAGGCAGGCTGGCAGTGGGGATCCGTAGCCCCACTCGAACTGCCTTGGCTTCGTGACGCCAGGGCTTATGTCCCGATTTTCGGAAATAAGTAGCTGCGAGAAACCGACGCGATCTAGCGGCGCGGTGGGGAGTGAGCGTCATCGTGCTGACGCGTCGCGAGACCGGCAGGCTTCGGCCAGGTTCGGCGGGGCTCGGTCGCGGCCGCCCGTGCGTTCGGCCTCTCGCTCACTCCTGGTTGCGCCGCCGCGCGCTCGGTTCCTCGCACTGGGACGCTACGTCACAGTGTACAACAATAATAATAAGAACAGTCCCAATTTAATAAGAATATTATTATTGTACACTATTCTTTATGCGTTACATTTTTATTAACCAAAATAAATAAAGTGGCAGTAATAGAGACACTGCCAGTAATAGGGACTTCTACCCTACATAGAAGCATATTTTAACTCAGATGTGTTTCATATTTCTAATCATTGGTGTTACAAGTTAGAATAAAATATCGTGTTCTCTTATTGGAACTATTCTATAAATACGGTTGAAATTCTAATTATATTATTTAGAATAAAATATGCTTCAACGCATTTAATATCTTCTTGTGGTATTACTTGCTATACAGTTATGGTCTACTTCCACTTATACGTAACATAGGCAAAGTGCCTACCAGAGACTTTCAAAATGTTGTAGCTTACATGTTGGAACAAGAAGATATTAGACACATTGATAAAGCTGACGAATGTGGAACAAGTTGATATTAACACGTTAATTGTTGGAACAAGAAGATATTGGATACATAGATGCATATTTTTTAACTCACAAGGGAACATCCCGAACCCGGAAATTCAAAAAATTCTGAAACTTTGTGGATATGTAGGGGATTTCCTTCTGATTACAACGTAATTTTTTTTGTTGCTAATTCATGAACTGTAAATAATTTTTTTACCAAATGATAGATCTAATTAAAAAAAGTAACTTTTGTCTCGAAACTTTTTTTCTATCTCTTATAGTTCGCGAGTTATAACACAAAATCGAAAAAAAGTTTCAACCCTTACCCCGGGTTTACACCAAGGCAAACACGAACAAAAACATTGTTCGCAAACGTTTTCATTTGTTGTTGCCGTGTCCACACCGTCGTAAATAGAAAAAAACGTTCATATACGATTCTTATACTGAGTTTTGTACATGTTTGCGGCGGTGTGAACACGGCAAGAACAGACGAAAACGTTCGTGAACAATGTCTTTGTTCGCGTTCGCCTTGGTGTAAACGCGGGGTTAGAGTGATCCTTGGTGTTATAAGTTAGAATATGCTTCAACGTGTCTAATATCTTCTTGTTGTTTTACTTGCTATTATATTATACAATTACGGTCTACTTCCACTTATACTTAACATAGGCAAAGTGCCTACCAAAGATTTTCAAAATGTTGTAGCTTACATGTACATTCATTAGTTTTATCTCACGAGTCACGAAAAAATTTCTCACGAATAAAAATAAATTCTCACGATAAAAGTAACTAATAAAGATAGCCGAACTAAAATATATGATTAACTATGAATAGTATTTTTGTATTACTTACATTGTGCTCGCTCGACATGGTCACTACTGTAGGCACCAAAAAACGAGAATGCGCGGCTTTGAATCAACGAGCTTCAGCTTCGCTGGATGGGGGAGGGAACACCTACAAGAGCGGTGGTAATGTGTGCATGAACTGCGCCTGCGCCAATCACGTACACATTACCACCGCTCCTGTAGGTGTTTCCTCCCCCATCATTGCAAATTCATCGTTCCAAACCGTCCGCATGCAGCATCAGGGCCGTCTTAACAAATTTGAGCGTCCTGGGCTAAAAAAGTTTGGCGCCCTAGCCCTTAAGAGTGCAATTTCTTCGCAATTGGTGCAAAGCAGTACATCACAACCCCGGGTCTTCACCAAGGGAAATACGAACAAAAACAATGCCCTCGAAGCGAGTGTCGCGGGACACTTGTCTTTTTCTTCGTCGAAGAGAGAAAAAAGACACAGGGCGCGTTCCGATTCACGCATTATGCGCATGAAGTGCATAGGGTACGTGACATATCCTACACATTTTATGCGCATTATGCGTTAATCAGAACGCACCCACAATGTCGCGCGATGTTTGCTTCACACAGAGTCGCGGCAGGGCCACCTGTACCAATGGGCTAAATGGGCTATAGCCCAGGGGCACCCGTGGTCCAAGGGCGCTTAAGAATTAAATATGTTGAAATGCTTTTTTCTCTTCAATTTTGGAGACAAAAATTTCGTTCACGGTGATTGTTTTTGTTCGTGTTTGCCTTGGTTGAGACTCGGGGTTGTGATGTACTGCCTTGCGCCGATTGCGAAGAAATTGCACCCTTGGGGGCTAGGGCGCCAAATTTTTTTAGCCCAGGGCGCTCAAATTTGTTAAGGCGGCTCTGAGTCGCGGCCAC
This sequence comes from Andrena chrysosceles, assembly GCA_963855975.1. Taxonomy (NCBI): domain Eukaryota; kingdom Metazoa; phylum Arthropoda; class Insecta; order Hymenoptera; family Andrenidae; genus Andrena; species Andrena chrysosceles. Next base: position 58,332,548 of record OY979767.1, on the reverse strand, counting down.
TGCAGCCACAGCGTAAAAGTAGGTGTCCCGGCGCAGCGACAAGCCGTGGGTTTAATTCGACACTGCCGGGGCATCATGTACTGAGGGAAAGACATGCATTTTCTCACTGTCACCTGCAGTTCGACGATTTATTTTCAAATATGGAGGAGGAAACACTTACAGGAGCGATGGTAATGTGTGCGTCCCAACCAAGTGGCATCAGTTCACGCACACATTACCATCGCTCCTGTAGATGTTTGTAGTGATGCGATCCGAAGCACTTCGAATCTGTTTTATATGGACCGTTTATTTTGAAAGTCGTGTAAGTCCATTTTCATTTTCATTTAGTTATACATAAAAAAATTACATTAAATTAAGCATGAATTACGTGATATCTGATTTTTTTCAAAATGGACTTACACCACATTCAAAATAAACGGTCCATATATCAGGCGACTAATTCGAAGTACTTCGAACATGATTCGAAGCTTAAAATTCTTGAGCCTTGATAGGTTTTGAAAGTCTTGATCGTCTTGGAAATCTTGAAACTCTTGCTTCAAGACTTGGTAGGTTTCGGACCCGCATGTACGTCCACCGCTGACGCGCGGGACAAACAGTAATAAACCGCGGACCCTGGGGAGACCATCTGGCTGATCAACCTGGCTGGTTTTTGGCAACCAGATGTTCATTTTCAAGACTTTCAAGACCTATCAAGACTTATCAAGACTTTTAAGAGTTTTAAGCTTCGAATCGTGTTCGAAGTGCTTCGGATCTCATCACTACCTGTAGGTTTTCCTCCATCACTGCAAATGTATCGTTCCTAACCGACCCCGGGCCGCGCGCGTTTCAGCAGAATATAAATTTATATGAAGTAGTTCACACGGGACGCAAGGATATAAAGCAGTTCACATGGGACATATCGAAATTCTTCATTACGTTTCGCGTTAAGTAACATCATGTTTTATTGTTATTTATAATATAAAAAGAAGTTATAACAAGGCTTTTTACAGGTCTAAATTTATTAATACTTCTACGTTAGATTTAGGGTGCGTTCTACTTAAGCCCAAATCGCCTGCAACTCCCGTGGCTTTTGTTCCACATGCAAAAAGGTCAGCACCGTAAAAACTGATGCTGGGCCCATTTACGGCGCTGTCAGGACCGAAAAACACCGTTGTGAATGGGCTCAGCACCGATATTTTCGCCCATTCACAACGGTGTTTTTCGGTGCACGTAGCGACCGCGGTCATCGTGGCCGCGCTGCAAACGTCACAAATGACGTCATTGACGCCACCGCAACGCGCTTACGATGCCCATGATGCGAGGTTGGGTTCGTTCGTGATTTTCGCGCGCAATTCAATTGTGTCCAGCGAAGCGCTAAAGGCGGAATTTGCTATCAGCGTCAAACGCGTGCTTCTAGACGTTGCTTTCGGCTTGCTAAGCTCGTTTATTATTTAAAAGTCGTAACATTTATGAACATGCATACAAATAAATAATACTTTATTTGTTGTTTTTAATTTATTTGGTATTTCTCTCTACACATTTTCTTTGATCCTTGTTACTAATATCATCATAAAGTACAGGGTCATTTGCGATATTTTATATCAATCTTTCGTCCTTCTGAAGAAAACTGCGATTTTGTGATCGCGTCTGATTGGTGGAGAGCATATAACTGCTCTTTGCACGCTTCACATAACCCCAATTTCTAATTTCACTCGAAATTTATGAATGCGTATACTATATATTCGCTGAATTAACACGCTTTGACTGTAACCACGGCCGTCTATAGTACAAGGCCTCCACCTACGATGTTGCAACACCGCATTTCGAACAATAACCATCAGGCCGATGACTATGTTCAGATCGGTACCAGACGGACGTGGTTGGACGATAGCTTCAGATAGGACTGATGAACAGCGTTGCCATTTTGACTAGGTGGAGGCCTGTATTAGAGACGGCCGTGCTGTAACACAAGCGGTATTGAAGTATTTTATAAAAAAAAAATAGTTCATTCAAGATCGAGAATTACGATCACAGTAAACAATTGGTAATCGGTAAAATAATCGACTCTTCGGGAAAAGAACCCTTCCCTACTAACGCTTACGAACCCCGTTTCACTACACTTTTCGCCCGCGACGCTCACAGCAGCTTATAAGCAACTGGAACGGAAAATTCCTGCGGTTGTGGGCGCGGACGATTAGCTGTTGTAAGATCCCCATAAAAAACTAGTAGGTATACTATGAGAGTTCTGAGCCCCAGGGCGAGGGGGTGAGGTGGTGCGAGGGGGGGTACCGCGCGGGCGAGGGGAGGGTGGAGGGGGTACCACGCTCTTCGACGAGATGGGTGAGGGGGTGACGTCACAGGGGGGGGGGGATTTCAAAATTTTCAAAATGGCGTCGCGCGCATTTCGTATTGACGCCACCTACCGGGTGTTTAAGATACTTTGAGTCTGCGTCGGTATTTGGGGTCCGTGTTGGTATTTGGGGCCCGTGTCGGTAAATTTCCTAGGCTTTTCATACATTTCGTATTGGCGCCACCTGGTGGATGTTGGATTTTTAAGATACTTTGGGCCCGCGTTGGTATTTGGGGCCCATGTCGATAAATTTCCTAGGTTTTTCATACATTTCGTATTGGCGCCACCTGGTGGATGTTGGATTTTTAAGATACTTTGGGTCTGCGTTGGTATTTGGGGCCCGTGTCGATAAATTCCCCAGGTTTTTCATACATTTCGTATTGACGCCACCTGGTGGATGTTTAAGGTACTTTGGGCACGCGTCGCCGCCGCGCAATCACCGTACGCGTGCGGGGATCGGTGCGAAGGCGCGACCGCGACCGATTCGTGGAAATTCGCGTCTTCAACGATGATTTCTGAGAAAGAGGGTGGACCAGGAGAAAAGATTTTTTCTGAGGAAATATTTGAATCGTGGTACCGGTACAGCACACGTGCAATGATGTAAACATAGAACGATAATTATTGTAAATCAATCGTCGCGATAGCCCATGGAATAAACACGACATTGCACCGTGCCATCCCGCGTGTTTATATCTGAGCAGGATTGAACGCATTTTTGGTGCCTACGTGCACGCGCTTCATGCCATATGTTTATATTTGAATCGTGGGACCGATACAACGCACGTGCAATGATATAAACATAGAGCGATAATTATTGTAAATCAGTCGTCGCGATAGCCCATGGAATAAACACGACATTGCATTCGATTATGATTTCCGAGAAAGAGGGTGATATCTGAGCATTGACTTTTCCCAAGACCATGCCTCTAAGAAGTATCCTCGAGAAAATGCAATGTCCCGGAAGCAATAAATTAGGCGTTGCGATCACGCGACCAACTAAGCGATGATTATTCGGGGTAGAGTTCCGAGTATTTTCACGTTCGAGAACAGGGCAACGTCTCAAGTACCCTTCTCGAGGGTCTGCAAGTCAAGCGTCGTGGGAGCGTGTAGGTGTGAAAAGAATTCGTACATAGCCCCGCGACCATCTGGTTTACATTAGACCAGTGTCAGAACCACCCATATCGCCTATCCGAAAACGGTATTAACATTCGCCAAGTCCAGGCCTCTGAGAAGTACGCTCGAGAAAACTCGATGCCCCTGAAGAAATGAATTAGGCGTTGCGTTCGCGTAAGCAACCCATGTAAACCTAAAGCGATAATTATTCGTGGTTACGTTCCGAGTATTTTCACGATCGAGAATAGGGCGACGTCTCAAGTACCATTCTCGATGGGGCTACAAGTCAAGGGTCGTGGCAGTGGGTCCGGACATTCCACAGATTGCATATTCGAAAACACTATTGACACTCGCTAAGACTATGCCTCTAAGAATTAATATATGGATATGTAAGAAGGATATGTAAGAAGGATATTATAAATGATGCGTTACAGGTATTGATGTGAAAGTCATTAATTTATTATTAAAATATATGTACATACTACAATGGCGCGTGGTTTATATCACGCAGCATGGATTGTAATCCTAACGCCAACAATTCACAATCAATCAAAGAATGTTGCTCGAAGTGCTCGCTTTCGGAAATTAATTTCACATAATTCGTTGGTGTCGTAGCGGTACGCAGAACGTCTACGAAGGTAGCATATTTACTGCTTACAGAGTACATAGTTTCTGTCAACCAGGAGAACATATGTTGAATGCAATGTTTGTACGCGAATAGTTTACACACCGTGGCTTCAGTCATATATATGACAGCGCGATTATCGGTGATTTTAATAAGTTGATCGGCATGCATACGCGTGAATTCTAGTCGTAAATGGTCAATTGTGATTGGGGTTTGGGTTGATGTTGCGTTGCTGCGTAATCGTTGGAGTATGTCCGCCTCGTTTTGCAGCAGGAGCATCCACGTAGACATTGAAAAGCACACCTCACAGCCTTTGTTGTCGGCTATGGCGATCTCAACGTGGCAGGAATCCATCCCAATACGAATCCCAATAGTTAACCGTTTATAAGCTGTTGCGGTCAGTGGGTAATCACGTCCCAGGATCCGTACGATTGATGGTTTTGGTGTTTTCAACGTTTTAGACGATGTGGATCCAGAACTGTAAGAAATATGTACATGAAATTAATACTTCGTTCATTTGCGTTTACAGTGAATAAAGTAAGTGTAAAGTGTATAGTAACGTATACATACCTCATACTGGATTGTTGTCGTTGACGTTTATTTGGAAGACCTCCATCGTTGTCGGATGTGCAGGATGATTCGTTTAAGCTGCGTTTGTACATTTTGATATGCACGACGTATGATTCTCATCAGCGGAAAAAATGACGCGAACGATACTTGTTAGCACTCGAGCGTATGTGGTGTAATGAAGTCCACAGGACTGACCCACGTCATTTTATACTGATTCACGTACACGTACATGTCAATGTGTGAAAGTATATCACATCAGTGATGATGACGGTCAAGACGTGTATGTTTACCGCACAAGGGTTAGAGAATACATGACAAATTCAAAATGATATGCATGACAAATTCAAGGAGCATGCAGGCCACAGAAGAGGCGGAGACAATTCGCGATGCGAATCATAAAAGCATGAGTCATAAAAGTATACTATAAGCTGGAATAATTAGTTTCATATTATAAAATCATCGAGGAATAAGAAGGATGCGAAGAAACTGTGACGTAGACATCCCCACCATACCTCAAGACTACCCTACTTGAAAACTACCCCCACTCTGCAATGCATTGGAACATCGTTCTAGGCTAGGGAAACGAAATGTATATAAGGGTGTCGATCACCGTCGCACGGACCAGTGCAGTTAATACACGCATTTTCCAAAAATAAGCCATGAGTTCAATCAGAAGAATCAATGCATTTGAGATGCAGCGATGCATTGTAAGTGCAGTTTTGTGAGAATTGAATTGGTGCGCGTATTCCATTCGACGATATTCTAATGAATTTGTGCGTTTGTTATAGCAACGGCACGGAGAAATTGTGCATGCGTGGCATGTTGAGCGGGACGAGTTGACGGAAAAAATTGTAAGTACAGTTTTGTGTAAATTGAATTGGTGTGTTTATTCAATTAGGGAATCTTCTAACAAAGTTATGCGTCTGTTTCAGGATTTACTCGATAATCTAGTAAGTGCGTGGCGTGTGGAGCGGCGGGAGGCCATTCGATTTCTCGTAAGTATTGTTTCGCAAAAATATTGGAGTGCAGTTTTGTAAGAATTGAATTGGTACGCGTATTCCATTCAACGATAATTGGTACGCGTATTCCATTCAACGATATTGTAATGAATTTGTGCGTTTGTTATAGCAACGGCATGGGGAAATTGAACATGTATGGCACGCCGAGCTGGATGAATTGATGCGAAAAATTGTAAGTATAGTTTTGTGTAAATTGAATTGGTATGTTTATTCGATTAGGCAGTCTTCTAACAAAGTTATACATTTGTTTCAGTATTTTCTCGATAATCTGGTGAGGGCGTGGCGCGTGGAGCGGCGGGATGCCATTCGATATCTCGTAAGTATTGTTTCACAAAAAAAATATTGATGCGCGTACACTATTCAACAGTGTTCTAATCGAATCGTGTGTTTGTTGCAGCATGAGCGTGAGATCCAAATGGCCGAATGGAGTGACGATTACCTCGGGACGGTCGGGCGCCTCGTAAGTGATGTTTCGGAAGAATTATTCTGATACGCGTACATCAATTGACGATGTGTTAATCGATTTACACGTTTGTTTCAGCGTCGAGCTGGCATCGAGGCCCGGGGCGCGCGAAGGTGATCGCGAAGTCCTCATCCAGCTACTCGTAAGTGACGTTGCGTAAAATTATATTAATACGCATACATCATTCGACGATGTTTTAATCGGGTCATGTGTTTGTCTCAGCATCGCCAATACCCGACGAGACCTGATGGACGGATCTGCCGCGAACTACGGTGGAAAATTCGATCGGTCCGGCGTAAGTGGCGGGTGGACATTGTGAAGGAGCAGTTTCCATCGTCTGAAGACGAGTTTTGGGATCTCCCCCTACTATTTACGGAGTGAGTACAAACGAATTTGAATTGTTTGATGTTTCGCATGCTATTACCAACGTTTTATATAATAATAATTTGGTGTTTTCTTTGTGTGTTGCAGAACGTAACATCACACAGATTTTAAAATAAAGTATTTTTTTATAAATATAAAATTTTTATAAATTTAATTTTTTATAAAATTTAATTTTTTATAAAATTTAATTTTTTATAAATTTAAAATTTTTTAATATAAATATAATTTTTATTCAAAACAGTGTATGTTTATTAATGTACATCCATCAATCCATGCGTCCTTAAATTATAAAATCAGTATTTGCGTAAAAGTAACATTCGTATGGGGGGGATATTCATGCTCGTGGGTAGAGGAATCAGCCGCTGTTGTCATTGATCTCATCACCGCCGTCGTTGTGTTCACTAAAGAAAACAAAAAAAAATATAACTCTTACATATTCGTTTCTCTGCATATGACGCGTAAAGTAGATGCAATGCGTGTGTGAGACTTACATTAGGTGACGCTACGTATATAATTCCATATTTTCTCGACATTCTCTAGCGCGCAAACACCGCAGTTGTTGTGAAATGCACATCGAATAGCATTCGTTGAAGACATAGACTTCAGATTAGGGACGTCAGGCATGATCCCGCAATAATCATCGTCAACGTCGTAGCCACCGTCGTCTTCGACAGTTCGAGCGTTGTCATTACTGTTGTTGTTGTTGTTGTTGATCTTTCGCGCCGTCAGTTCGTACAAATTGCATACATCCTCCACGATTATGTTAGGTAGTAGTTGCAGCATCCACGTTTTCTTTTCCGCGCCTTTCACGATGACGAAGTCAATGTTCGCGAGTACGCTGGTGAGGAGCCCCTGAAGTTTGGAGTATGGAACATAGCCGTCAGACCAGCGAAGTCCGTGATGATGCTTCGCCAGCCAGGACGCTTGACGATTATCCCACGAATTCAGATGTTTCACGAAGTATGGTGGTTCGAAGATCCAATGGCTGATTATCGTCGTAGTTGTCGTCGTTTTATCATTGTGGCTGTTTGCGCGAATCGCGATCTCTTTGGCGACGAACTCACGTTCGATATTGAAACCTTGCAGATCGACAATGGCGAACATTATTATTCGTTTAGGTAGCACCGGCGGTGACGGAGTCGGAACGGTAACTGAGGTCTTCGACATCGACGTTTTAAAACAGTAGCAGTATCCGTAGTAGTATTAGTATTAGTAGTAGTAGTAGTAATAATATATGTACGCACGCTATATTAGTTTGCGTACCACGTTGGTTAAAGGGCCGTATTCGACTATACGATCGTGTATTATCAAACAGAAAGCGGTAGTATTAGCGGGGATATTTTCTTTGCATTCGAAATCTATTCGCACATCCACCGTAGCACTTTTCAACGACTCGTTTTGCCTGGAACAATCTATGACCGCGATAGGTGCGTATTGTAAGAATTCGATCGCGTTCAGCAACGGTTCTCCGTGACCGTAGTACGATCTGCCGAATTTCGCGTACATATCGTATAGGAGCGCGTATTTATACTTATCGAAATCTAAGTTCAAGTCATCGTACGGATACGTCTCGGAATTTAGATACAGTCGAACGTTCGTAAGACGATTCGGGTCGAATACACCCGCGCATTTATCGGGACGATTCTTTCGATTGGTTTGCATGGCGAATATCACGAATCGAGGTTTCTCAATTTGCGACGTAGCTTTCACGGTCCACGTGTGTTTCGTTGTCTCTTGCAGTAACGGGTACTCATGCAGGCTCCACGAATCGAAACTCATCGCGATCGGCCGACCGCTTTCCAGGATACGCAGCATCGATAACTTATTCACTTCCTCCAAAACAACGTGGGGCATACGCCACTGCACCTTGCGTATCTCTAGTTCCGGTATCGCAGTGGCGGAGGTGCAGTGCATCGCGTTCGAATCTACACGCGATCGTATAAGTATTAGTTCGTGCCGCGCATTCATCACGATGTGTTTGTAATCCTCGCAGAATCCTAATAACATGTTCAGGGGTACGCAGAAATTGAAAGCACCCGAATGAAAAATATCTTTATTGTAATCGATGGCATAATTCCAACCGGCATTCGCAAGCACTTTACTCCTCTCGGCCGACAACGAAACGTAATTTTTCAATGTAGTTGTGATTCCTGGATTTCGACAACGATCGATCTCGACACCGTTCAATTCGTATCGAATCTCATCGAACATGAACGCAACGCAATTATTGTCGAGAACAGCGGTCGCGGACGTTGCCGGGCCTTTCGCATCCTGCGCCGTCAACGTGCCACGACCTTCGATGTAGAGAAAACTTTCGCACGGAAGCGTGTATAGATCTTGCTGCTGTATGGGGATTCTTATCTCGTCGCTATTATCGAACGTCGTGTTGGCGTATGGATTGTACGTGTGTAACTCGATCTTCGTGATACGATTGTCAAAGGTTGGCGTATTCGCCACATCCAGAATAATCGACATCGTGGTTGCGTGTCTAATAGGCGACGATGAAACCTAACGATCGTAAGAAACGTACGTTCGGACGAGTCAACGGCTTTCTCCTCCTTATGGATCCTCTTCTTATCGCTCCACCAACCTTTATTCTTCTACTTTCGCCTTCCGATAAAGGATTGGGCCGATGACGCGAGACAGAGGCAGCAGGAGTAGCAGCGGCAGCGACGATTGATGATTCGTACGCGTGATCTAACACTAACATACTACACACCCACGAATACGCGTGTAGTCACGCTAGCCTATCGCGCGGACGTCGTTGAACGTGCAAACGAATAGTTATTTCTTCTCCGCGGAAATCTATAGGACGATCGTGTTGATCGACGATGCACAACGTTAGATCGTGTATTGCTCGTGCGACGATCGGTAGGTAAATGACGTGTCGCGGAGTTTCCGATATCTTATATCCCGGAGGTACGCGAGGTGAAAATTCATGAGTCGTGTGTACCGGTTTATCATTGCTGTACGCGCCGGTAGTGACGTTGCACGTTACTCTGATCACGTTAACGTTTATAATATTCACGGGTACGTCGGATTCGTGCCAGATTCTCGGTAATAAGACGCGATTCGGAGAAAATCCTAGCAACGAGCCCACATTGTTCGGTTTCGTAAAGTCTACAAAGAACGAGCAGTACAGCTCACTTTTCATGGTGTTGTTGTTAGCTCGTAGCATTAGAGGGTACTTGTCGTCATCGTTGCTATCGTTGTTTCCGCGTTTTCGAGGATATCGATCGAGTAATCGTTGCTTCAGATACTCGGCGATAGCGTCTAATTCGTAGGAGCCGTGGGGGATCGTAATGCATTCATGAATGGTGTCAGCGATGGTATTGTTTTCGGTGTCATAATTCACGACGAAATAGAATTTATCGTTGCTCGAGTCGATGTTCGGTATCGTGTGAAACGTCTCCAAGTCCGCGAGTCCTAATTCGTATTGACCATCACTCAAATCTATCGGAGGGAAATAGTTTACCGTGAGCACGCTACTGCGACCCGTTAACGTAAGCGTGAACGACATATCATAGATTACACTCGCGAGACGGAGAGGTGGTAAGTGACGCGCACGTACAAATACTCGACATTTTATCGATATTATGAGTCTTTATTATTATAGGAGGTGTGAATTGTCATTACGCATGGATCCATTGTAACATAATCTTAGTACACATACCGATATTATTAGTATATAGGCCATAATTCGATAGACTTTTGCTGTAAAAAATGCATGCACAAGCGACCGTAATTCATCTCGTCGAAACGTTGAAAACGATTGTGATTATACGTGATTGTTGTACCATGTCCGAAATAGTAGATCAATTCCGCTGGAGGTCGCAGATTCCCAAAACTATCAAAGTACTGTACTCGCGGCCCGCGTTTCGCGTACGCGACCCAGTGCGTACCGACGCCTCGATTCTCGTCCAGATTCGCTATGCCACATTCGTTGCTTCGTACGCGCGTGGGAAGTGTGTCGCGCATAAACACCCCTCGAAAGAACGGGATGCTAGCGCATTCGCGTTCTAATTGCAGGTTCGTCATAGGTTGTTGCGTTATCGCCGCCACCGTCGCCACGCGCCTACTCGATCGACGTTTTTTTTTCTTTGATCTCAGTCGTCGTTGGCTTCGACGTCTAGGATTCAAACCCGCACCTCGCTTGTACGGTGTCAGATGCATCCCTCGCCCTTCCATCGCCCGATTATGACGCAACGTCTCTTCCAGTTGTTTTCGCGAGGCCTTCGAATCGTTGACCGCTTTGGTAATACCAGCCGCTCCACCGGCCAATGCCCCGATAGCCGATAAAGCAGGTAGCACGAGCGGAAGAAATTGAAGAAAGCCACCGCGTTTCGCCACTCGTAGACTACGATGTCGTCGTCGTCGCCGTTGAGGATGTTTCCTTCCAGACTTTCTCTGTTTACGTTTCGTCCTTCTCATACCCATGCCGAGTTTAGTCTTAGCCTTCATCGTTGCCCACACTCCAGTCGCGGCTGCTTTTTCACCAAAGGTCGCGTCGTTCGCGAAAACTCGTTCTCACGCTCGTTCGGCTAGCGCACGATCCGCCTCGTGTCGCCCCTCTAAATCCTTTCGACGAGAGTACGCGATATCGTGGTCACGACACGCTGCGTCCAAGGGATTCACACCTTCGTCGCCACGAGCCAATCGCTTTAGCAAACGCGTCCCCGGTCCGCAGAACTGATAACCCGGAACGTGTAGTTCGAACGGTAGACGGTTTATGATACCGTTCACGAGACCTGATCCAGTCTTTCTCTTATTCTTCTTAAGATTCTTCTTCCTCTTCTGATTCTTGCCTAGTCCGTGAGACGTCGCAGTCGTTGATGCTACCATATACGTTAGAATAGTCACAATAGCTACTGCAATAATAAACGCGTACGCCCGCTTAGCCGATCACAGTGATAGTGACCTGGGTGACGCGTGCCACGAATATAAATAGTCGTGCTTCGTCACACGCGCGCGAGTACCTGAGAAACACCGGTAACATGCGATTCGCGAAACAGTCGGACGTTATTCGCGTGACCGCGAACAGAATGCTCGAGGATGATAGCGATGCGAGTCGATCGAACAGACACGGCCCGTTGTTGCCGAATAGTGTGCGAGGCGTGATTTGCGGCCCGTCCGGGTGTGGAAAAACGAACGTGCTTCTGAGCATGCTAGAGAGTCCGAACGGTTTACGCTTCGAGAACGTGTACGTGTACTCGAAATCATTGCATCAGCCAAAGTATCGATATCTCGAGCAGGTGTTCTCACTCGTCGATGGAATCGAATACTTTCCCTACTCGGACAACGCTGAGATCGTTCCACCTAGAGACGCTCGGCCCGATTCGATCTTCGTATTCGACGACGTGGCATGCGACGAACAGAACGCGATACGCGAATACTTCTCCATGGGTCGTCATGCGAACGTGGATTGCTTTTATTTGTGTCAGTCGTACGCTAGAATACCTAAACATTTAATCAGGGATAACACGAATTTCCTCATGCTGTTCAAACAAGACGGCATGAACTTACGTCACGTGTACAACGATCACGTGAATACAGACATGACGTTCGAGTCGTTCAACGACATGTGCGCGAGATGTTGGCGTCGACGATACGATTTCGTGGTGATCGATAAGGATAGTTCTATGTACGAAGGTCGATATCGAAGAGGATTTAACGAGTTCGTTGTAGCTCGTTGACATCAGTAAACCGCGAGTCATTCATCGAGCAACACGAAATGTCTAGCGAACCAACGACAACGATGACGACTCCGATAACCTCGAGCAAAGTCGACGCGAAGCATACGCGAAAACATCGTCGACTTCATCGACAAAAAGGGACGAAACATCAAAAAGGAACGAAACACCAAAAAAAAGAACGAAGCGCCAAGGTATGGACGCAAAGGTGGAAATCGCTAAAGTCAGCGACGTTATACGTAAAAAGTGTTTAGCCTTGAAAATTGGTAAAATGACTGCGGATGCAGCTGTGGAGGCGAGCACGCGTCCCATCGTCGAACCGTTGAACCGATTGATCGAAAATTCGTCCGCGTTGAAAACGCCCTCAACACCTCGATCGTGGTCAGTGAAGAGGAAACATGAATACGACCAACAACAATCATCGAAGAGACTTCGACCCGTTACTCCGTATACATCCAAGGAACGTCTGAATAACCTTCCATATTATAACGATCACGACGATGAGGAGGAGGACGACGACGACGACACCGACAACGACAACGACCACGACAACGACAAGGATAACTACAACGACAACGACAACAACAACGACAACGACAACGATAACGACACCGATAATGATAATGACAATGACAACGACAACAATAATAACGATGTTGATGATGTTGTTGTTGATGATGTTGACGACGAAGACAGTGAAAAAATTCAGGATGATGAGTCGTCAGCAAAGGTTTACGATTTGGATACGCTACGCAACCCCGCGGATGATATCGAAGTGTATCTTCGAAACGCCAAAGGACCGTTGTCGCGAGAATATTTACGACTGTTATTCACCGACACGAAGAAACGAATTGACAACGTGTACGGCGTATACTTGGGGTCCGACGAAGACCTAATGATCGGTGATTCCGTACTCTCCATCGACGAGGATGGTGACGACATTCGCGTCAACGGAACGCGACACGCGGGCACTCGGGGCTTGTACGAACTGTTGTTCATGCGAATACCAAACATTCGCACGTGCACGGACGCGGATTTTTACTCGTACCGACGCATCTTATTATCAACGAACGCGCATAAGCGAAACCATTCACCGAGCAAGCGCACGTTGGGTAACAAGGGATACAAGTACAAGAAAATTATATCCGCGATAATCGGCGGGGTGCGGACATCGGGTATCAGACGCGTTAGGGGCAGGGGTAACGGCGCGGTCGGTACGGGCACCGCGGGCTCGCGAGAAGGTTTAGGATTACCCATCGACGAATCCATGACGGTCACCGATAACGCGATCGATTACGTGTACTGGGATAATCCGAATGAATTAGTCGATAGACTGAGATTGCTCATGGCATCGCGCGCGGCAGGTCACACGGGTCACGATAACGAAATCGCATCCATCATGGAGGAACTTCGCGAAGCCGGACATATCTTAAATTGAACGATCCCTTAATCGCCGCGTCAGTAGTGTTCGCGCGCACGCGTCGTTATGTCGGTGAACAAGTTTGGCACCTCGTTACGCAATAACAACATCAACAACAATAACAACGAAGCGGTGATGACAATGACTAGACTATTGTCCGCGGCGGACGATCGCTTTACCCGAAAAATCGAAACGGCTATCGCGAACGCGCGACTGGACGCCGAGTATCAACGATCTCAACTCGAGACGCGAGTTAACGCGCAATTATCTCGGTTAGAGGACGATTTAAATAACGCGATGGAACGACGCTCGGATCACTTGAATGACAGACTCGAAGAGTTCACGACATCAACAGCGACGCCGACTGCGATAACGAAGCTAATGAGGGTCGACGACGCCAATGATTATTGATCCTGACCCTTACGATAGCGGCTCCGAATCGTCGAATGATGACGAACGATCGCGAAAAACGTGCACCGCTTGTATTTTACGAACACTCGAGGAACTCATACTACTTCTATCATCCTTGAATCGCCGCGATCATCCCCGCCAATCCGCGAAGTATGAACAAGGAGCGAGTACAATTAGTGAACGAATTACATGCACCCGCGAGACGAAATTTTCCGCGGCGACCCGTCGTGATTCGCGGCTACGATGATTTGTGGCAGGCTGATTTGGTGGAGATGCGTCCGTACGCGAAGCAAAATCGAGGATATCACTACATACTAACGATCATCGATGCGTTCAGCAAGTATGCATGGGCCGTAGCTGTGAAAACGAAAAGCGGACGCGACGTAACCGCGGCGTTCACGATCGTATTGCGACAGAGCGATAGATGCCCGCGAAATTTACAAACCGACATGGGTAAGGAGTTTTACAACGCGGAATTTCAACGATGTATGAAGACCCGCAGGATCAACCACTACTCCACGTACAGCGTGATGAAAGCGTCGATCGTCGAACGTTTCAATCGTACGCTGAAAAACCTCATGTGGAAACAATTCTCCTTGAACGCGTCCTATCGTTGGATCGACCTGTTACCTACACTCGTACGCACCTACAATCATCGCAAGCATCGAACGATCAACGCCCGACCCGTTGACGTGACCCCCGCGACACGTTTGTCGTTGGCCGTGAATGAACCCACCCCCCTATCCACATCGAAAGGTATTCGACGACGCGCGAAATTCAAAGTCGGTGACAAGGTACGCGTGAGCAAGTTCAAGACCCTCTTCGAGAAGGGGTACACTCCGAACTGGTCAACCGAGGTGTTCGAAATCGTAACCGTACAACGAACCTGTCCGGTGACGTACATTCTACGCGATTCCGCAGGAGAGCCGATCTCGGGTGGATTCTACGAGTACGAACTGCATTCGGTCGCGAATCCTGACATCTATCTGATCGAGAAGATTATTCGTCGCAAGGGAAACCAGGTGTACGTTAAATGGCTCGGATTTGATTCGTCGCGAAACTCGTGGATAAGCGATAAGGATATTCTATGATTCCCGATTATAAACAGGCTCTATGTTACTGAAATAAATAAATACATATATTACACGTTTATTCAATTATTCGTCTCTTTTTTTTCACACATATGCATATAATTAATCTTAATAAAGAAGTAGAAATATATCTTTAACTATTCTACGCTATATACATATATTAGATATTCGTAAATAGACTCCTAATGGTATGAATAAAGAAAGGTTTACAACGTAAGGTATATACATATGTACATGCAAGCATACAAACACACTATACAATGATAGACTCGTGAGGCTCTAAGGACTCATGGGGCACGATGGGCTCGTCGGGCGCACGTTCGAGTAACTCGTGGGTCTGGAGCTCGGGGATTCGATAATGCCCCCACGGAAGGGTGCTGATTCGATCGGCTAAGACACACCGCTTATCGTCGAATGGGCTGAGGGCATTTTTTTCCTCACTCACGGAATACACATCATGCTTCTTGGAGCGTATATTACTCTGTCGAACCGATTTCTCGATTAGATCATAAAGACAGCGAATGTAATCGCCAAATTGTATTTCATTCGCGACTACGTGTCTCCGCACACCCTTCACTTTTTTATTTTCAATCGTAGACTCCAATGCAGCGTTAAACGTTCTAGTCGCGTACATCTTTGATCGTAGTCCGACGAATTCGGTCATTAAGGTGCCATTGTTCTCATCTTTCATGAGTCCCGGTACCTTTTTGTTCACACGAGGCATACCATACGGATTGTCCACCGCGTAATCACTCGTGTCGAACCGAGCGATGTCACACTTCATCGTTTCATACACATCCTCGCATTCCACACTATACATTAAACTGTCGGTGTCGGTGTATAGAACCTTACAATGATCACCGAACTTTGCACGCATATATGAATAATGAAATTCGTACAAGCATTCTTTCGATACGTCCAGTACACTCATCCCCACGTATATCGGCTTGTCTAACTTCACTTTAAGTTTTCGCATTTCGATTGCAACGAGTGGTTCCGAAAAGATCGTACGACTATGAAAGTTAGGCTTCGCGATCAGCGCTTCCGCACCATAACGACCGTCCCACCGCATAACCAGTCTCACGTCTACACGATTCCGCACATTTTCCATTGTTTTCCCGTACACCGCATTATTCATTAACTTGTATAGAGTCTTTTGAAATTCGCTCGTGGCGCGTGTCCTCAAATCGGTATGCAATTGAATGTAATCACGCAACCAATGTGATTGATCAAATCGCAACACTCGATGAATTTTCTTCACGCGTAATCCGTATCGCACACACAGTTTCAGGTAACGATAGTGGATGACGTATCGCTCCTTATCGTCGAGCGTGGCAAGTAGCTTGGTCTGTTTACCATGTGGCGCGTGCTCGCGCACCGGACAGAATGGAAGGTCCGCGTGTGCGTTGTGAATCTCCTTGGGATATTCGGTGTCCACCTCTAACAGGTATCCCTCGGGTCCATTATCGTCGGGTAAGGATGATACGTCGAGCGCGGTCACTGTCGCATCGTCCAACCATTGAAACCCTCTGTGTGGCATAGCCTGCGACATCGCCCATCCATACAAGTTGTTGACGTCAAAGTACATTAGATACGTTGACGGCATCGACTTGTCGTACTTCGCTGTGGGCTGATACTTATTATTGGCTCGCGCATACCTGTGCGAGCACTGGCTCAGACCGCCACGTATCCCACGCTCCACGAACAGTAGCATGTCCACGTCCATCAAAAGTTCTAATTGTACACCGGTATACTTAAGCATCGCGTCCCACGTGAAACTTGGTAATGTATAATAATGCGCGGGTTCTAGATCGTAACTCAAAATACAGTCAGTGCGGAAACCCTCGAATACGTCTGCGAGTAACAGTACATCTGTTTTCAAATACAAATCACTGTAATCACCTAATGTCTTTATGGGAAAAGTATTCCACACGTTCACGGCATGCGCGTAATCAAGTTCAGACGCGGTGCTATCGTTCAACCGGTTATAGAAAGCTTCGCGGGACGGTAAACACGTTTCATTCAGTTTGGTGTATGACGTTACGTAGTCGTATGGGAATACGCCCTTCCTGGTCAGGAGATTGAATTGATAGTCCGGTGTGTCTTTAAACTCGTGTCGTAGAATCACAAGCCGTTCCTTGCCAAGGTCCGAAGCGAGTTTCTCCAGACTCGCGGTCAAAAACTTCAGCGAATCGATGAATCTAAACTTCAACTCCCTCTTCCAATCGTTGTTCTTGGAGTCGATCCCCTTGACGTGTTTAGTGAACGATATATACCGTTCCTTCGTCACTGGCAGCAGGTTGATTTGCCCCTCGAACGCGGACGCCAACTCCTTAATTATGAAATGAGCGTCATAGCCCGACAGATTATGAAATACAACCGGTATCGTGTACGATCGCTGAAACAGTAAGTTACAAGACACGTGGGCTGCGCCTCGGTACTCGCCCGTCGAGTGACAATGGTCGCGCACTTTTATGTTCGTGTCGACGAAGGGTTGTCCGCACACGTGGCACGCGATCGCACTGTTATGACTATGCAACTGTTGATTCGTTAGCGGTTTCATTTCTTTCGCGTTTCGCAACCATGAATACGCAGTGTCAGCAAAGTCACGAAGTTCCTGCACGAACCATTTCACGCACTCGGAGTCATGACGATACGCGCGATAACGGCACAGAGACGCGTCGGTGGAACAATGGATGTAGTATCCTACGCTGTACACTCTGTGATGCTGATACGTGTACGTATGACTCCGCTCCGCAGGCTCGACGTCCTCCAGCATGCACTCGAAGTCCGCGTAGACGATGAATGGTGCTCGTTCTTTATGTTTGAAATTTTTGAATCGCAACCATTTATCCTTCGCGGACGGCAATTCGATGGTACACTCGTTCATGTGTTGGCAGTCCACGTTGTGTTTGTTTAATCGCTCGATCGAATAGAAGTAATTCAGACATCTACAACGATAATAACATCAATAATAAAACATATGAATGAATAATACAGCGATCAAAATATTCCGCATTTTTACTCACCTTTCGCAAACGAATACTCGACCATTGTGGCTGCCGAGCTGCTTCGAAATCAACCTCGATAGACTGCGAATGCAGGTGAAGTGATAACGATTAGTGCCCTCGTTATCCTGCACAAGTAGTAGGTTTGCATGTCGCTCACGTTTATCCTTGGTTAAACGCAGCGGTGCACAGCTTCCATCGGACCACGTGTACACGTTCACCGACACGTTGTTCAAACTCTCGAACTTTGCCAGCTGATTCAACGTCACGGGAAGAGTTATATCGTCCGTGCAAAGCACCGTCCCGTAATGTGGATATGATCCACACCTCCCCCCATGCGTAGCAGCAGGATACAAACTGGCGACGACCGACCATAGGAAGCATGCATTGTCCCCGCTCTTTACATTCACCACCGCTTTTTTCTGGACCACGGCCTGCGGAAGCTTTACGTCAATATCACAACCGGCTCGAAGCGGATTATACTTATTAATATTTACTAAAATGTTTAGCACTGCCCTTAGGGTCCATCCACTGTCACGATCTTGAAACTCATCGAGTGCCACTAGCGTAGGAGCGATCACGCACTTCGAGTACCACTCGCGCACGTTCGAATCTAATAACAGTGTATGATTTCGCGTATTGAAACTTTTGATGTCCATATTCGCACCTAACATAAACTCCGCGTTTAAGATTGTATTCACAGACACACCATTATGTGCCGTGATAGCATTCGTGACGCGTGACATTACTATGTGTCGAGCACCCTCCAAAAATTGACGTGGATCAACGTATCCCACGTTGATGACCGCGCCGGTCGAAATACGACTTATAAACGCAGTTTCCACGTCTTCCCATACGACTTTGGGTGTTGTCGATTGAGCCGAAACCCCGTACCCTACTCGCGAAAAGTTGTTTTCCCGCACGTCCGCACGCAATGTTGTTATTTGCACGTTCAACGACACCAGGCGTTGTTTCGTGTTCACGGGCACTCCTCCGCTGCTCTGATACTCAACGATGCGTCGTATACACGAGTCACACTGATTCGACCAGTCTAGGAATTCCTCAACAGAATGTATAAGCTTCGACCTCTGGGTCAAAACCCTGTACATGTCCATGATCATCTCCATGTTCACTTCTTCACACATAATTCACTACTTCACAAATAGTTCACCTCCCAGAGACGTACGATTTCATTCAATTTCTTGATGCGTCTCTTCCAGGTGAAATGGTCATAGTCCTCAGCAGGCCATCGAAAACTCAGCGGTGTAAGTACACGTTTCGAGTTTCGCGGTAGACTCATACAATTATCCAAATATTTTGATAATTCCCGAGACAAAAACTCGTGTACTGTGAGTTTCAATGTTTCAGGACACAATACTTCTCGTACTTGGACCGAGCCGTTTTCGATGTCGTGTAGAAGTGCCAACGGTGTACATGCAATCGCGGTAGTGTACTTCGGCCGCTTGCGACACAGATCCTTATCCGCAACGATGCAATATATTGTGCATTTGCTCACAACACTATATCGCGCGATATGGCGTAACACTTGACGATGTTCACGCGGTAATTGCATAAATCCCTGTCGGAAGATGTTGATCCATGACGTCTCGAATAATGATGGGGTGCTTAATGTATCGCGAATCTTATGCCTCTCGATTGCCAGTGTTTCGTCATCCAACTGCGGTATCGACGATAAAGGACTCACCCAATAATCACCGTCGTCGGAAGAAGACGCTAGCAATGCATCTCGCGCGTCCTCTTCACTGAGTATGTTTGCTATTCTGATTCGAACCGATGCTCGCACTTTTTCAATATTAATCTTAAGTACTTTCAAACGTACTTGTTCAAATTCCGATACTCCTTGAGTCTTAAGATATTCATTGATAAGGTGCATACACTCGTTACACGATATAAACCACTCACTAAACTCTTCTTCGGTACGCAACTGTTTGATCACCCCCTGCAACGACTTATACGAATTCACGAAAGAGTCCATGTTATGCACGCGTAACGTATTTCACGATTTTCACCGAGAGACTGAGAGTTTAATATACTAGCCACCTACCCTACCCGAGATCTTGTGTCGTCATCGCTCTATGCTTACGTTAGCTGCAGTTCGAACGTATCTTCGATTTAGGTTCACCCATACAGGGTTGCTGTACCACTCCCACGATTCAAATGTAAACACATAGTATCGCGCGGTGCAATGTCGTGTTTACTCCATGGACTACCGCGACGAATGACTTACAACCACATCGATAAGGATACTCGCCCTATTCTCGATAAGGATACTCACCCTGTTCTCGAACGTGAAAATACTCGGAACTCTACCCCGAATAATTATCGCTTAGTTGGTCGCGTGATCGCAACGCCTAATTTATTGCTTCCGGGACATTGCATTTTCTCGAGGATACTTCTTAGAGGCATGGTCTTGGGAAAAGTCAATGCTCAGATATCACCCTCTTTCTCGGAAATCATAATCGAATGCAATGTCGTGTTTATTCCATGGGCTATCGCCACGGTTGATTTACAATAATTATCGCTCTATGTGTATATCATTGCACGTGCGTTGTATCGGTCCCACGATTCAAATATAAACATATGGCATGAAGCGCGTGCACGTAGGCACCAAAAATGCGTTCAATCCTGCTCAGATATAAACACGCGGGATGGCACGGTGCAATGTCGTGTTTATTCCATGGGCTATCGCGACGATTGATTTACAACAATTATCGCTCTATGTGTATATCATTGCACGTGCGTTGTATCGGTACCACGATTCAAATATTTCCTCAGAAAAAATCTTTTCTCCTGGTCCACCCTCTTTCTCAGAAATCATCGTTGAAGACGCGAATTTCCACGAATCGGTCGCGGTCGCGCCTGCGCACCGATCCCCGCACGCGTACGGTGATTGCGCGGCGGCGACGCACAGTGGTGCCTTTTCCCGAAAAGCTGGCCAAAAGTCAATTTCTGAAGTGAATAGCAGCTTGTTGATAGTATGGCACATTTAATATATATACATCAGTGCAACAAATGCCGTTTGAAAATGTTAAATATAGTGGTCGGTTAATGAGATATAGGCTATCAAAGTTGACGAAATTTCGTACTTTTTAGATGGCTTGAAAACGCTCGCACGTTTAATGTATCAGGCAAAGTTTATTTTTAAAAAATTCATATGTAACACATTTTACCATCAAGATACGTGTTATAAACATACATTTTGCACATGAGTAATGCAAAATATCTTTGAAGTTACTCTTGTACTTCCCTTCTCAAGATGTCCTAAATCCTACTCATATTTTAGTACAACGGAAGGAAAATAGTTACTTTATTCACCGAACTTCACTCAGTTAAAGGTTTCTTGACGTAAAGTAATATGTGAAGTATGATATCCAATTGCAAAATCTTGCGCATATTTGCGCCTTTTTAAGATATCTGCATTTAAAGTGCCTATTAGTATCTATCTACGCTCTCCGTGAACGAACTCTTTCAGATCTGCACTTTTTGGTTTGTGGGAATTTTTTTCGTAGACAATTATTAATAATAAGAGTTTAAATCTGAACTTCAAATTTTTTTAAACAAAATAGCGAATCCAATATGGCGGATATGTATATTAAAAAGTTGATAGATCTGCACGAAAATTGGTATCCTATTGTTTTTCGGGTCGCTGATTACGAATCTGAACTTCAAAAATTTGAAAACAAAATGGCGAATCCAGTATGGCGGACATGTATATTAAAAATTGATAGATCTGCACGAAAATTGGTATCCAATTCTTCTTTGGGTCGCTGATTACGAATCTGAACTTCAAATTTTTGAAAACAAAATGGCGAATCCAATATGGCGGACATGCATATTAAAAAATTGATATTACTTGTGCTCTCTGAGCTTTCATTTACATTTTCTTGGTGACATACTACCATTTCGAGTACCTTCAGAGGAATTTTTTTTTGCGGTTTGGAATAGCATCGGTAAGAGTAATATAAGGGTCAGAGTGCAGCAATAATCGTTGGAAAATATCCTGATTCGTCCTTTTTCGGGATGTCTTAAGACTGTAACCCTTCCTGTACAGCTTACACAGTTTGTGACATGATTCCAGGACCTCTTCTGTAAAACACCCTATTGGGAGAACGCAGTTTTTGACCACAGAAGGACCATGGATTAAAACCTTATGTACCGTGGGTGGCATGTAGTCGAAATGGTAGTATGTCAACAAGAAAATGAAAATGAAAGCTCAGAGAGCACAAGTATAATATCAGATTCATCAGAATTAGAATAAATGTACATAGATATAGACAATAATATTAGATGTATCAATTTTTTAACCCCTCAAGCTGGAAGATTTTCTGTCCAGAACAGTTCCTAACTGCGGGATGAATGTCATTGGTTAAAACCTTGACCCCTGCTGTTAAGGTGTTACTACATAGCGGATCTGAAGAAGTATTGTCAAACTTGAGTGCTATTGGTCGACTCTGCTGGAAAAGTAAATACTTGGGCGGGCACAAAATACATACCTCGTATCTGTCTATTCTTATGTAAAAGTAGTCCGATTTACATGACATTTGGTACGATTTTCATCAGAAAAACATAAGGAATCCATTAGTGTTATTTTCATATCGATACGCTGAAGAATAAAGAATTTCTTAATACACTGTAATGAATATTTCACCCTCGACTGCGGGGTGTCGACCTCGAATCGCCGCGGTCGGCCGAGGATTCCTACCTGTTTCAGAAATAAAATAATTCTTTATTCTTTATCGTATCGATATGGAAGTGACACCGATGGATTCCCTATGTTTTTCCGATGAAGATTGTACTAAATTTCATGTTAATCGCACTATTTTTAACGAAGCTAGAAAGAAATTATACAAATGAATGTTAAACGGAATTTCCTTCATTATGCTCCGAATCACGTCGTTCGTGGTGTTAATTTCATCGGCGAAATATAAGGAATCGATTGGCGCCGTTTTCGCAAAGATCTGATGATACCTGCGGAAATCCGGGACATTTTTCATATCTTTTCTCATAAAATTCGGTGAGGCACTGCGGGAGGGTTGCCTTCGCCACGGGATGCCAGACAGCACCTCTTTGAATCCAGTGGCTCTAAGATCACTCTGTACATATCTCCTCCCCAAGGCCTACAGAAAGTATTTGGGAAGTGCACAACACGCCTCTAATTCGAGTGTCCAATAGACCGTGGTCCCAAGGCCTAATGCTGACGCCTCCGCTTCACGTCCCATGACGAGCAGTGCTCGTCATACCGTCGTTGAGGACCTTTTTCTCATGACGAGTCCTGCTCGTCATACCACACTGAGGGGTTAATATACATGTCCGCCATATTGGATTCGCCTTTTTGTTTTCAAAATTTTGAAGTTCAGATTCGTAATCAGCGACCCGAAAAACAATAGGATACCAATTTTCGTGCAGATCTATCAATTTTTTAATATACATGTCGGCCATATTGGATTCGCCATTTTGTTTTCAAAATTTTGAAGTTCAGATTCGTAATCAGCAACCCGAAAAACAATAGGATACCAATTTTCGTGCAGATCTATCAATTTTTTAATATACATGTCGGCCATATTGGATTCGCCATTTTGTTTTCAAAATTTTGAAGTTCAGATTCGTAATCAGCAACCCGAAAAACAATAGGATACCAATTTTCGTGCAGATCTATCAATTTTTTAATATACATGTCGGCCATATT
This sequence comes from Andrena chrysosceles, assembly GCA_963855975.1. Taxonomy (NCBI): domain Eukaryota; kingdom Metazoa; phylum Arthropoda; class Insecta; order Hymenoptera; family Andrenidae; genus Andrena; species Andrena chrysosceles. The sequence goes on along the minus strand of OY979767.1, from coordinate 58,308,718 downwards.
GGATTCGCCATTTTGTTTTCAAAATTTTGAAGTTCAGATTCGTAATCAGCGACCCGAAGAACAATAGGATACCAATTTTCGTGCAGATCTATCAATTTTTTAATATACATGTCGGCCATATTGGATTCGCCATTTTGTTTTCAAAATTTTGAAGTTCAGATTCGTAATCAGCAACCCGAAAAACAATAGGATACCAATTTTCGTGCAGATCTATCAATTTTTTAATATACATGTCGGCCATATTGGTTTCGCCATTTTGTTTTCAAAATTTTGAAGTTCAGATTCGTAATCAGCGACCCCGAAAACCCCCGACCACCAATTTCTGACAAAATTGTAGTACGTTTAAGGGTTTTGCCGCTTTTTTGCGATTTGTAACCACTGTGCGACGCGTGCCCAAAGTACCTTAAACATCCACCAGGTGGCGTCAATACGAAATGTATGAAAAAACCTGGGGAATTTACCGACACGGGCCCCAAATACCAACGCAGACCCAAAGTATCTTAAAAATCCAACATCCACCAGGTGGCGCCAATACGAAATGTATGAAAAACCTAGGAAATTTATCGACATGGGCCCCAAATACCAACGCGGGCCCAAAGTATCTTAAAAATCCAACATCCACCAGGTGGCGCCAATACGAAATGTATGAAAAGCCTAGGAAATTTACCGACACGGGCCCCAAATACCAACACGGACCCCAAATACCGACGCAGACTCAAAGTATCTTAAACACCCGGTAGATGGCGTCAATACGAAATGCGCGCGACGCCATTTGGAAAATTTTGAAATCCCCCCCCCCCTTGTGACGTCACCCCCTCACCCATCTCGTCGAAGAGCGTGGTACCCCCTCCACCCTCCCCTCGCCCGCGCGGTACCCCCCCTCGCACCACCTCACCCCCTCGCCCTGGGGCTCAGAACTCTCATAGTATACCTACTAAAACTTTAATAAAAAAATTACGCCAAGTACATGAAAATGTCGAGGACGAAAAAGTGGTATTATTTGTACTTCTACGTTAGATTTAGCTGTATATAAGATCCGGGCCGAATAAATAAGGCTGAAAGCGTATTCAAAAGGCGTTGGTAAAGAAGATCTCGCCCAACGGCGGCACATTTTCTTGGTACGAGGCGGTCTCGGTCTGACAGACGGGCACATGGGCCTAGGGTCGCGCGTAAAGGCTGCCGTTCCAATGAGCAGCTGGCGACTACGGCTGGCGACGCTTCCACTAGTGCAAGGGAGAAACAGATGCATACTTCTCCCTTGCACTAGTGGAAGCGTCGCCAGCCGCTCATTGGAACGGCAGCCTTTAAAGCAAAAAAAGAAACGCATGTCACGGCGTCCAAAAATTCTTCTTTATTTCCTTACATGTAAGTGTGCTTCATTATTATTAATTAAGCTGTACGTATAATGAAACGAATATATTTTCAACGAATACGTTATTGTTTCATTACACGTTTATACAGATGTATGTGCAGTCAAATAATCGTCTGCGGAGATTTTAGCTAACCTATTTCTTTATTGAAATGTGTATCGTTTTAGTATCAAGTCCCTTGGAAGGACGTTTACCTCCTACTTAGTAGGAGAAGCTACATCAAATTATTATATTTGGTAAGTGATGTTTACATTTATTTATAATTATTTATAATAATGCGTATGATATTAGTGTTTATTACAAATTTTTCGTTTTTTACAGGTTGGAATTTTCAACAATTAAATAAAGTACACTCGCTGAGCTGCTTTGCGCTATTCCGACTAAGCTTTAGCGGCTGCATCGCGCCTTATTATCTTATAACATCACTCGATAGGCAGGCTGCATTGCGCCGTGTCACGAGTATAACTTTCAAGAAAATTACAATAAAAGAAAATAAAAAGTAATTTTAGTTCTTTCTACTAAAATGTCTAGACAGGTAGAAAAGAAACATGGAATACCGGTTTTTCCCGAAAAAAATAAAAATGAAATTTTTCGTGGTGAATGGTTATGGGATGATGATATGGATCGTTTCAATTGCCTTTTACAATATCATTCCAATTATAGACCTGTTGAAACGTGGCGAGTGCAAGTACTTGATACAATACAACCTATACCGAAAAATGAAAGCATATACAATTTTTATATAGTTCGTTGTCGAGAGATAATGCGAATGATAATTGGTTACTGTACGGAAGAGGTCATTGGGTATGCAGCTATTACGACAGAAAAAATATATTTATTTATGATTCTTTGAACAATAAAATGTTAGAGAAAGATCATGAAAAATTCTTGAAAAGATTATTTCCAACATATGACTTTATCCAGAATCCTGTCCAATTTCCTACTGTACAGCAACAACCGAATAGTAGCGATTGCGGTGTTTTCGCAATAGCCTTTGCTGTTTCGTTATTATTTAATATTAAACCTGAAAAAGTACGATATAACCACAGTTTAATGCGATCGCACTTGATAAAAATGTTTGAATTCAATATTATAGACCATTTTCCTCAAAACCTAAATTTTAGTGTTCCTCATAAAGTGCTTCCATTAATAAAAGTAAAAGCAAAAGAGGTTAAAGCGTCTTGTAAGCGCACAATATGTCAACGTAAAAAAATGGAACAACTGCAATCGAGCTTAATACAAACAAATTGCGATTTTCAGCAATCTGAGGACGGATTAAATAGTAATATCTCAGCTGAGCGACGTCAACAAAAAATGACGCTGTCATTCGAACAAAAAAGTATTATTGCTGAAGGTAGATGGTTAAATGATTTGCATATGGATCATTTTAATTATCTTTTAAAGATCTACTCAGATTATAGACCTGTTGGAACATATTTGGTACAATCAATGGATAGAATACAACCCATGCCGAGGAATAAAAAGCATATACAGATATTACCTTCTGTATCGTTGGGGATTCATTGGACATGCGGTTATTACGATACAAAAAATATATTTATTTATGATTCTTTTAATACAAAACTGTTAAGTGAGTGTCAGGAAAAATTTTTCAAAAAATTATTTCCAACGTATGATTTTACTCAGAATCCTGTCCAATTTCCTACTGTACAGCAACAACCGAATAGTAGCGATTGCGGTGTTTTCGCAATAGCCTTTGCTGTTTCATTATTATTTAACATTAAACCTGACAAAGTAAGGTATGACCACAGCTTAATGCGTCTACATTTAATACAAATGTTTGAAACCAATGTTGTAGAGCATTTTCCTCAAGATTTTCCTCCTCAGGAAGTGTTTTCATTAACGGAAGTAAAAACTAAAGAAGCTAAAGCGATTTGTAATTCAGAAAGTAATAGTAAAAAGCGATGTCTATCTGATGAGCCAGATTTAGACAATAATGCTAAAACAAATGCTAAAAGACGGTGTCTATATCAAGAAGATCTGGAAAATAATCGCGCGAAACAAGTACAACGATATAAAAAAAACGGGAGAATATTCTTTTTAAAAGGCGGTTTCGATATCAACAAGATATTGAAAATAACCGTTTTAAAGTTCGGTGTCGATATAAAAAAAAAACAGTTAACACTTGCTAAGAACAATACTGTAAAAAATATTAGAAAAAAATATGCTATGCTTCGGTCCAGAATTTCTATGAAAATTTGCGATTCTGCGGAAGTAATCGTTAAAAATATTTTATACAAACTCAATATTAGCTGTATAATATCAGATTCCAGCAAAGGTTATATTAAAAAACGATTAGAAGTTGAGAAAGTCGTACGCTGGTGTATACACATTAGAGATAGTTATGTTCGTAATATGAATAAAATGCTAACTCTGCTTAAAAACAAATCAGAAACATGTTTGACTGTTTTTGCAGAATGTTCTACGGTGGATGACAAGTTATGCGCGCTGTGTGGCAGATCTAAACATACAGCTTCGTCTGAAAATTATTTTGTTGATTCTACATATTACAATATAAATTCATCTGAAGTCACTATAACGGAGCCATTAATAATAAATATGAAAGGACAAACTGAAAATGTATTACCTTTGATTGAAGCACAAGCAAAAAAATCGTGGTCGTGCAGTTCTTTATGTAAAATTAATGATCCGCTTCTAATTGCCCGATATCATAAATTTCTAGAAGCTGTAAATATATGTACTTTGAAGCATTTACCCAAACTTATGCAAAACATTCACGAGTGTACTGTGAAAACTTCAAATAATAATAAATTAGGCCATACGCATGGCTGTTATATTGATTTAAATCTTTGTAAAGCGATGTCTGTTCCAATGGAGTTATTGTCGCCTCATTTCCCCAAAGTAAGAAGTATTAGACGTTTTATATATCAACTTAATGGTTTTTATAAAAAAATGTTGTATCTGGACAAAGCATTGTATTCTGCTGATCTGAATACATTAAATGAAATTGTAACTTTAGCGCAAGAAAAAGCAGATATGTCAAAAATCAGAAAATGATGCAAGTGATGACTGTGAACCATTAGAAATACATGTGGAAGAGATAAAAGATCATGTAGAACTTGCATTGGACGATCAGCGCAAGGCAATGCTAACTCAAAAAGATAAAGATGATAGCTATTATGAGCAATATACTATATATCCTCTACATGAAAAAAAAGAAAATCAAACTGCGACTGCTTTATATCAAATGTTAAAACTTCAGGACATACCTTTAAATAATCGTGAAAAGAATTTAGATTTGATGTGTTTTCCAGATTTATTTCCATTTGGTTCTAATGGACAATGTGATGAAAGTAGACCGATCAAACTTCAAGAGCACGAATTTATTAAATGTCGCTTGACATCTAAGCGTCCACAATTAGATTAAATCAACAATATTTGTTTTATTTATTAAATAACGCGAATATTCGTCAGTTACGTCGTGGAATTTACCATAAAATGAATATAACACCTGTGTGAAGTTAGCCCCCCTTTTTTTGAAAACCTAAATTTTCGAAATTGTACCAGTTTGTACTAGGTTTGTACCGCGTTGTACTGTTCCGAACTTTCAAAAATTCGAAACCGTTTTCGAGAAAATCAGAAAAAAAAAATATTTAGGCTAGCCCCCTTTTTTGGAAATTATCATTTTTCGCGATTGTACTGCATTGTACTAGTTGTACCGAACATTGTACCGTTTCGAGTTTTCAAAAATTCGAAACCGTTTTCGAGAAAATAAGAAAATAAAAAATGAAGCTAGCCCCCCCTTTTCGGAAATTATGATTTTTCGCGATTGTACTGCATTGTACTAGTTGTACCGAACATTGTACCGTTCGTAAAAATAGCTTAACTCTTTTGGTTTCCGAGAAAAATGGAAATAACCAAAGTGCCGACTCGTACTACTGGGAAAAAAAAATTAGCGAAAAATTAAAAACTCGTGGTTGTACCAGTTTGTACTAGGTTTGTACCGCGTTGTACCGTTCGGAGAAATTGTTTAACTCTTTTGGTTTCCGAGAAAAATGGAAATAACCGAAGTGTCGAGTCGTACTACTGGAAAAAAAATTTGCGAAAAATTAAAAACTCGAAGTTGTACTAGTTTGTACTAGGTTTGTACCGCGTTGTACCGTTCGGAGAAATTGTTTAACTCTTTTGGTTTCCGAGAAAAATGGAAATAACCAAAGTGTCGAGTCGTACTACTGAAAAAAAAATTTGCGAAAAATTAAAAAATCGATGTTGTACTAGTTTGTACTAGGTTTGTACCGCGTTGTACCGTTCGGAGAAATTGTTTAACTCTTTTGGTTTCCGAGAAAAATGGAAATAACCAAAGTGTCGAGTCGTACTACTGGAAAAAAAAATTTGCGAAAAATTAAAAACTCGATGTTGTACTAGTTTGTACTAGGTTTGTACCGCGTTGTACCGTTCGGAGAAATTGTTTAACTCTTTTGGTTTCCGAGAAAAATGGAAATAACCGAAGTGTCGAGTCGTACTACTGGAAAAAAAATTTGCGAAAAATTAAAAACTCGAAGTTGTACTAGTTTGTACTAGGTTTGTACCGCGTTGTACCGTTCGGAGAAATTGTTTAACTCTTTTGGTTTCCGAGAAAAATGGAAATAACCAAAGTGTCGAGTCGTACTACTGGAAAAAAAAATTTGCGAAAAATTAAAAACTCGATGTTGTACTAGTTTGTACTAGGTTTGTACCGCGTTGTACCGTTCGGAGAAATTGTTTAACTCTTTTGGTTTCCGAGAAAAGTGGAAATAACCAAAGTGTCGAGTCGTACTACTGGAAAAAAAAATTTACGGAAAATTAAAAACTCGAGGTTGTACTAGTTTGTACTAGGTTTGTACCGCGTTGTACCGTTCCTAAAAATTGTTTAACACTTTTGGTTTCCGAGAAAGAAGGAAATAACCGAAGTGTCGAGTCGTACTACTGGAAAAAAAAATTTGCGAAAAATTAAGAACTCGAAGTTGTACTTGTTTGTACTAGGTTTGTACCGCGTTGTACCGTTCGGAGAAATTGTTTAACTCTTTTGGTTTCCGAGAAAAATGGAAATAACCGAAGTGTCGAGTCGTACTACTGGAAAAAAAATTTGCGAAAAATTAAAAACTCGAAGTTGTACTTGTTTGTACTAGGTTTGTACCGCGTTGTACCGTTCGGAGAAATTGTTTAACTCTTTTGGTTTCCGAGAAAGAAGGAAATAACCGAAGTGTCGAGTCGTACTACTGGAAAAAAAATTTACGGAAAATTAATAAACTCGAGGTTGTACTAGTTTGTACTAGGTTTGTACCGCGTTGTACCGTTCCTAAAAATTGTTTAACACTTTTGGTTTCCGAGAAAAATGGATATAACCGAAGTGTCGAGTCGTACTACTGGAAAAAAAAATTTACGGAAAATTAAAAACACGAGGCTGTACTAGTTTGTACTAGGTTTGTAACGCGTTGTACCGTTCGGAGAAATTGTTTACCTCTTTTGGTTTCAGAGAATAATGGAAATAACCGAAGTGTCGAGTCGTACTACTGGGAAAAAGAATTTGCGAAAAATTAAAAACTCGTGGTTGTACCAGTTTGTACTAGGTTTGGACCGCGTTGTACCGTTCCTAAAAATTGTTTAACACTTTTGGTTTCCGAGAAAAATGGAAATAACCAAAGTGTCGAGTCGTACTACTGGGAAAAAGAATTTGCGAAAAATTAAAAACTCGTGGTTGTACCAGTTTGTACTTGGTTTGTACCGCGTTGTACCGTTCTTAAAAATTGTTTAACACTTTTGGTGTCCGAGAAAAATGGAAATAACCAAAGTGTCGAGTCGTACTACTGGGAAAAAAAATGCGAAAAATTAAAAACTCGTGGTTGTACTAGTTTGTACTAGGTTTGTACCGCGTTGTACCGTTCCTAAAAATTGTTTAACACTTTTGGTTTCAGAGAAAAATGGAAATAACCGAAGTGTCGAGTCGTACTACTGGGAAAAAGAATTTGCGAAAAATTAAAAACTCGTGGTTGTACCAGTTTGTACTAGGTTTGTACCGCGTTGTACCGTTCCTAAAAATTGTTTAACACTTTTGGTTTCCGAGAAAGAAGGAAATAACCGAAGTGTCGAGTCGTACTACTGGAAAAAAAAATTTACGGAAAATTAAAAAACTCGAGGTTGTACTAGTTTGTACTAGGTTTGTACCGCGTTGTACCGTTCGGAGAAATTGTTTAACTCTTTTGGTTTCCGAGAAAAATGGAAATAACCAAAGTGTCGAGTCGTACTACTGGAAAAAAAATTTGCGAAAAATTAAAAACTCGATGTTGTACTAGTTTGTACTAGGTTTGTACCGCGTTGTACCGTTCGGAGAAATTGTTTAACACTTTTGGTTTCCGAGAAAAATGGAAATAAACAAAGTGCAGACTCGTACTACTGGGAAAAAAATTTGCGAAAAATTAAAAACTCGAGGTTGTACCAGTTTGTACAAGGTTTGTACCGCGTTGAACCGTTCTTAAAAATTGTTTAACACTTTTCGTTTCCGAGAAAAATGGAAATAAACAAAGTGCAGACTCGTACTACTGGGAAAAAATTTGCGAAAAATTAAAAACTCGCGGTTGTACCAGTTTGTACTAGGTTTGTACCGCGTTGTACCGTTCCTAAAAATTGTTTAACACTTTTGGTTTCCGAGAAAAATGGAAATAACCAAAGTGTCGAGTCGTACTACTGGGGAAAAAAATTTACGGAAAATTAAAAACTCGAGGTTGTACTAGTTTGTACTAGGTTTGTACCGCGTTGTACCGTTCGGAGAAATTGTTTCGCGTTGTACCGTTTTGTACCAAAACGGTACAACGCGAATTGATCAAATGATAATAAAATATACTTCATACTTACTTAGCACTTTATGCAAAGGAATATATTGGGTAGTATGTTTTTCATCAATCATTAGTATATGCTAAATTTGTAACAACGTCCGCGATACATTTAAGGTAAATTATTTTAACTGTTTATTTCGCTAATGGCCTAGTGTAGAAATCGATACAGACTTTATTAAATGAAATAGGTATTTTATTTGCAGAAACAGTTCAATCACATTATAAGATGTGAAATTATAATTGTCATGCTTTTAGATCCTAGATTTAAACACCGTTTAGTACCACAAGAAGAGCAGCGTACTGTTATTGATAAATTAAGTAAAAAAATAGATGAGATTTAAAAAGAAATATGTTAGAGTCCATGTGAAAAATAAGGTGTGTTTAAATTATTATTTTGCCAAATTCTAAATGTAGTTTTGCACAAAAATCGATTAAAATTGTGTAGGTACTTTGAGGGTCTTCATTTTTAAAACAATTTTCAATGTGGCAAAATTTGACAGCTTGAATCTTTCTTATTTTCATAAACGCTTCGCGTGAAATGAACCGCAGGGTAAACGCACCAATAAATGAATACTTAAGGCTAATGAATGAAAACTATTATAAAATTATTTGGATATGAAGCAAGAAATTAGAAAAAGTCTCTAATTAATTAGTTGCTTGTTTTAATAACGTTTTTACTCATTTTAATATGAAGTTCCCATTCACTCGTACGTGTTCATTTTCTGGTACATCCACCCTATATACGACATTGTCCATTCCAACCGAAATGGATCAGTTTTGGCCGCATAGAAATAAAACCCACGACATTAATTAATAAAAACTGGATTTTATTTTTTTTTAAAATGAAAAATAAAAGTTTTTCGTTTCGCCTCCCGGTCCACCGCTCCATTCTCCTTGGCCATCCCCGCGGCTTGGTCCCTGGCCACCGCTCCACCCTCCTTGGCCGCCCCAGCGGCTTGGTCCCGGTCCCCCGCTCCACCCTCCTTCGGCACCCCAGCGGCTTGGTCCCTGGCCACTGCTCCACCCTCCTTGGCCGCCCCAGCGGCTTGGTCCCGGTCCCCCGCTCCACCCTCCTTCGGCACCCCAGCGGCTTGGTCCCGGTCCATCGCTCCATCTTCCTTGGCCGCCACCGCGGCTTGGTCCCGGTCCCCCGTTCAATCCTCCTTGGCCGCCCCAGCGACTTGGTCCCTGGCCACCGTTCCACCCTCCTTCGGCACCCCAGCGGCTTGTTCCCGGTCCACCGCTCCACCCTCCTTGGGCACCCCAGCGGCTTGGTCCCGGTCCACCGCTCCACTCTCCTTCGTCACCATCGCGCCATCTTCTGCACCGTTTATCCTGCGCACGGCATTTGTAAAATAAACGCCTCGACTCTCTTTTCATCTGGAACAGTAACATAAAAATTAAATTTTCAATTTCTACCTATACATATAATGGATCCAAAAAATATTCGGTCACAAACGGAATAACATCCGGTTAAGTCAGTTTCATTAAATGCAATGCTGTATGGTTATATACATAATATTGCAGCTCATTGTGAGACAAATTGATAGAATATACACTAATATTTCGCTTCATTGAAACTTCTGAAATATTGATAAATCTCACGTGAAATCAAATATTATCGTATATCACACTGTTCAACTCATCTCCAACACAGGTACATTATTAGGAGCAAAAGAATATAGTATTTAATATTGCATATAATTACCTTATTATATTTTCTCTCCCAATTAATATTTTCATTTCCTCCTTCCTCCCTCCTTTCTGACTCCCTCAGACTCCCTCCTTCCTCCTTCGTTTCCTTCCTCGCTTCGCCCCCCTTCCTCTCCTGTTCCTGCCCGTTGGTTTCTTGGGCCACATCGATTATTGCCCGATGTATCTGAAAATGAAATAATGAATGTATTATTTTATGACAAATAGTATGATTGTATGAACATACAGGGTGATTCTCTCGCTGTCAGTACGTTAGGGTCGAGCGAAAATATATTTTTTTTCAGATATAATATTGATGTAGGTGTCAAAAGTTACCCAAGGTGGTCCATAATCTGCGTTTGAAAGGATTTGTTTCTCGGATTTTATCTTCAGGTTGGTTATTGGCACCAAAGTATACAATTTGTATGAAATTTTCCAATTTTTATGAAAATTTTATTGTTGCCGCTTATAATGGGTATAATGATGATTGGGGTGACCGTACCTAATATCGCCCAGAGATGGGCATTATTTAAATGAAAAATTATTAATAATTATAAATAAAAAATTATTTAAATAACGTATCAAATAAAACGGACTTTATCTTTATTTGTCATGAAATAAAAATATCCCAGACTTATTTTAGAGCTCTTACTTTTTGACCCGTCGGGTACCCGGACATTACCCGGGATAACTTCAAGCAGTTGAATGTAGTAGTGTCTGTGATTGTCTGTGGTATAGTTTGATGTTAGCCAAATATGATTGAACAATACCACATTCAATGGCTTGAAGTTGTTTCGGGTAGACGGGTACCCGACGCGACGGGTCAAAAAGTAAGAGCTCTAATTTTTATTTAAAATAAGAGTAAGCCAGAGTTACTTTTATTTGAAACGTCACAAATAATTCTTCTTGTTCGACGTGAATTTATCCGACGGCCACAAACAATTTTTTTGTATAAAAATAATTCTGAGTTATTTTTATTTGGCGAGTCTCGAATAAAATATGTGTCTTGTATTCGAAAACAATTTTTTATTTGAAATAATTTTTTGCTCATTTCTGATAACGCCTATGTTCCTAATATCACCAGTCACTATATCTCGCAAAGTAAGCACTAAAATTTATCGGTAATGCACTGAATTAGTACCTAAACATATGTAGGAAGACATATTGTAATTGTAGCATCATGTGATCAACAATTCCAGAAAGGGAAGTATTTTAGAAAATCGTAATAGTGTCAAAATTTATTAAATTTAATATGGACGGCCACAATTTTACTGTCTAATAATTCTGTGAATGCAAGAATATCTAAGCATGTAACTGAAATAAACTTTATTTGTTGAATATGTACATTCGAAGGAAAAAAATAAAATATTTTAAAAATCGTATTTCTATATTTTTGTAATAAAAATGAAATCAAAGATAGAGAAAAAAACATTTCTAGAATTTGAACAATTAATCAACATTTCTTGTGTAGGCGATATTAGATACACTTTTTTCAGGACCGGATTTTTGCATGTCTTGCGTTTTTTAATTAATAATTAAAAATTTGTAGGTTTCAACGATTCTAACTTATGCTACATGAAAGATGATTAATTTCTCTTTATTTTGAAATAAATTGCATGCGAAAATATCGATTATTCAATTGACAGCGATTTAACCTGTGCTAGGCGATATTAGGTACGGTTACCCTATGCTAAAATATGTTTGCGTACAATATTCGATCTTTCGAATGTCTAATTCCAGAGAAGATAATATTTAAAAAGTATCACGTCTTCCTTTAAACGAATATCAGCGAGAGAATCACCCTGTATAATAGTATAAAATTTTAATACTTACAGGTGTCATATCTTCCATAGCTTTATCCTCCATCTGTGTCCTGGGTGCACAAAACTGAACTTTTACCAGTGATGGTTACTCGAAGATTGACTTCCCCATTTCAGGAACAGGGATGCTAAGCAAAATTTTCTGTGGTCACTTATTTTGGGAGGGGGAACACCTACAGGAGTGGTGGTAATGTGTACGTAGTCAGGAAAGTCCCTTCGCGTTGCTGGCGATTCGCGTTGCCGGGAAGTGGGTACCTGCAAACTATTCGTAGTGGAGGGGGAACAGGAACCAACTTCCCGGCAACACTGCTAGTGTAAAGTCCGTACGGGGCCTTGACTAATTTATGATCCGGGCCGGCAAAACCCAGTATGCAAGTTATCTGCCGCATAAGGGCGTCAGCCCCCGGCAGAAGGGGGCGCTAAAACTATCTCGCCCGCTTAATAATAAAGGAATGCAACTCACGCATAAACAAAATGTTAATGTAATTCTTTTTTTTGTACTCCGTAAAGGCAAAACATATTAAATAGAAAACAGGTGCAAAAAATTTGGGGCCCCCAATCATTTTTTTGCATTGGGACGCCAACCATCCTCGCACCGGCCCTGTTTATGTTGGGTTTGGCGTCTGTACCCGTCGACGCCGTGCACGCCTTAAGGGGGGATTCTCGTGTAACAGCCCCCGAAATTTATGCATTTTTTTAAGAATCTATTGTTAATATTGCATTAAACTCTTTTGGGGTATACCCCAAGCAGGCAAAAGTTTTTGCATCTTCAAACTTGCAGTAAATATTTTTATTATGTCGATCCTTCTTATAATTTATTAATTATTGTGGAATCTCTTCGACGATCGTGGCGGGATGTGCAATACCTGACACAGTCATCCGATTGCGAAAGGAAGAAAACTTTCTGAATTAACGCCGTTAACCGATTAACTGGCACGGCTTTTTTTATTATTCGTGCCCAAACTGGCAATACCGAAAAATTAAGTGAATCACAAAGTTATTCCATTTGATCATATATGATACAGAATTGGCAGATTTGGCAGAATGGGCCAAATTTTTTTGATCATATATGATACGTAAGCAGAATTGGCCAGATTTTTTTTATCATATACGATACATTGCCAGTTAATCGGTTGAACAATTTACGCTTATATTGGACCTAATATTTTAATTTTACTTTGTATTTATAATACTTTTTTATAAATTTTTAAATTGAATAATAAATTAATAAATTTTTCAATTCTTTTTCTTTAAAGTGGATCAAACGCAGCGTAAACTATCTAACTTTAAGAAACATCTATTCTTTTTTACAATCAGATGACTGTGATAGGTGCCACACACCCCGCCAACAGGAGTTACATCATCAAAGGGGTAGATATGATTCCACAATAATTATTAAATAATGAGGATCAACATGAAAAAAATATTTTCTGCGACTTTAAAGATGCCTCTTTATATACCAAGAGAGTTTAATCTAATATGACCAACAGTTTTTGCAAAAAAATTCTTAAATACCAGTTACTTCTGGGGGTGTTAGACGAGAAACCCCCCTTAACGTAAACACCATTAAAATTGATTCCGTCTATTCGATGGAACTTCTAAATGCAGCAAGTTTGGATTTCAACGAAAGTAATTTGAAAATTTTTATTTCCGAATGTTATTGCAGGATTAGTGGTGTGGCGCTTCAATATCCACTACAGTGTTACATTAGAATTGATATTAATCAAATACTTGAAATTATTTGAACACGCATTCGACCAAAAACATCCAAAAGTAAAAGATTTTTGTATGGCGCTATGTTAATATAGAAACCCACCACATTCCTGACATCAGTATTCATTAGTGCGTGTATAAATGATATACATTATTCTCTCCGCCTCGGTCTCCTCTTAAAGCTGGCTCTCGAGTCGATCGCGTCCGAGTTTTGCTGAGCCGACCTGAAATCAAATTGCCCACTCATGGCGGTCATGCTTGTTGCCCGAACCAAGTCTCGGGATCCCGAGCAATACGAAAGTATCAGGATCCCGCCCGATCCCGTCCGAAATTTCCCGGCCCGTCCCGAGCCCGAAACGTCGGCTACAGTTCCTCTACGAGCTATAGTAACTAGAGATGTAGATTTCACGTGTACAACGTGTACACGTGTAGTTAATATATCCGTGTAGTTCTTAACACACGGGTACATGGGTATTAACATACACAGGTACACGTGTATCAAAATATACAGTTTCACGTATATTAACATATGTATATTTTATTAGGTGTCGTTACTTATATATAATTATTACTTAATCGTTTGTTTTGATGTAAGAAGGTTAAGGTGTTAATATTTTCTGGTAATAAACATTTTTTTTGGTTACAATACTTCCAGCATATCAAAAACATCGTTCCAACATCGCTGCGGTTGCTGGAATTGTTAAATATTTTTTGGCAAATACGGAAATCGCCGAGTATTTAATTGTCCTAGCTTTCCACCAGTTAAGCGCATTTCGAAATAAGTTTTCTTCGTTCCATATTGTCCACCCATAACGGAAGTCTGCCTTTCAATATTTTCTACAGCCGTGTACGCGGGTCGCTTTATAGCTTCCATTGTTTAATATTTTCTACCATTCAAATATTTTCGACACCTTAGAATCCTCAAACAATAGGCAAAGGTCCCGTCATCTGGTTGACAGTCGGTCTCGGCCGTGGGGTAGGTACTACCGGAGCACCGAACAACAGGGTCGTAAACCCGCACCTTCGGCAGGCGCTCGCGAACTCGGCGCGGCCAAGTTAATCCTTGAGCTCGTATATTTATTACTATTACGTGCACGCATCACGGAACTAAGGAGCGTGACAATTAAATGAAATTGATTACTATTTGGACTCAGGGTTACAACTACGGTTTTCACCGTATTACTGTAATCCGCATTAACTCGATACCTTATAAAATATGCAAGTTAATACACGTGAAACTGTATATTTCGATACACGTGTAGGGGAGACTGGGGGTGGTTGAGACGTTTCTGAGAAAAATTATTCTGTAAACGAAACTAAATAATATTTTACTGATCTTTTTGCATATTTACATTCAGCATTCTATTCTTCAACAAAAACGATCATAATTATTTTAAAATGAAAGAAAGAATGTATTAACAAAATGTTATATTAAAATATACAAATTTCCGTCACAATTTGTTTGCTGAAGATATCTATTATAGATTACGCTAGGTTAAATTACTTTGGGGAGGTATGATACATGTATCAAATCGCTCTTGAATGTATGTCTCATACCTCCCCAAATGTAGAATTTTAAAACAATAATTTTAACAACACTTAACCTTAAACTGAAAGCAACGAGAGTTGGCACATATGTGTAATATTGAGTGTATTTTCCAGTAAAAATAATGATATATCATACAAATCAATACACAGTGACAAAAACTTTATATAAATGAAGTACAAACTTACGTTTCTCAACACGAAAATGCACTTCCTTTAATAATAATAATTTCAGGTTAATAAATTAGCTTCAAACAATTGTAACTGAACGCGATCTACAAAACGTCCTCTATTGCTGAAGTGTACGCTTCTCTTTTGTTTTTTACGTGGGAAATATAAGGATGTATCAAGCCTCCCTATGCATCAATCATATCCCTTGCAGCAGTCCTGCAAGAGGTAGTAGGGGGGCATGTTTAGCGGCCCGTACCCAGCAGTGTATCGGTTAAGACCCCGCTGATAAAATGTGGAGGAATCACCAAGGTTCCTGAAGTGGGGTGGTTGTCTTCGCGGACAACCCTTGGTGTGCGTCACCATGTGGAATTTCCCTGACCCGTTACAGGGACAGTTCTAGCTCTTTGTGTTCCGAACTAAAGTAAAAACGGAGACTTCGAACCATGGTACCTCCTGCCACATCTGGCAATAGCCATAAAACAATTTAGTCCTAAACCTTCGCGACATAAAAGGGACGCGATTGACAGGCTGCAGACCCTAACTAGCCACGATGGCCGACAATAAAGACGACGCCGTAACAAATATGATTAAGATTTTGTATATATGTATATTCGGTAAATAAGAATATATAAAATACAAATATAACGGACTTAAAAAGCTCTATCGCGAAATCGATCGTTCGTCCGGTAAGACTGTTGTTCACCAAATGCCTGGTCTTCAGTTCCTCTTACCCCGCGATGTCCCGCGCCGGACTCATCGTTTTCATATGCGTCTCCAACAACGCAAACTATGGAATCGTAGCAATGACCATCGCAACGACGACTTAACGTCAAAAACGAGAGCCGTCATGGGATGAAGCCTAGAGCCAGCGGTCGGTGATAAAACACGGTCCCAATCTGTAACACATTATGTAATGGAAATACTTAATTGTTGCGTAATAAGCTTACAAAATTTTATCGTAGAATTAGAAGGTGTGAAACATTACCTGAAATATGGTACTTATTGCTTTCTGCTTTTAATACCGATTGCGAACGTCCGCCTGTAACAAATGATCGTAGACATTTTGATAAGTGTGGTATAAAAGTAAAAGTTTGTTTCAATACTTTGTCGAACATCATGAATACCTGCGACACACCTGTACTAGCCTGGCGCAGGTTGACCGAACCGGACTCGGCATCCTTACGTATGCAAGTAATTTGCAACGTAGATCATCATCTGCATGTTTTCTTCTGTCTTCTGTTTGTCCGCTCCTGTGAACTTAGAAATGGGTCTGAAAAAATTAACGGGTGAATTAAATTTCTTATTTCTTTCGCCACTTTCATGGGAATCTTACGGCGGCGTCGACCCACTCGCGTAATCGGAAGGATCCGCGAGGAACAATGTCATTGCAGACAGTTTTGACCACTGATACAGTCAGTAGTCCTGCGCTGTACAGCGCGATGCGACGTCTAATTGATTGAATGTATTATATCTTTCGCCATTTTCATGGGAATCTTACGGCGGCGTCGACCCACTCGCGTGATTTGAAGGATCCGCGAGGAACAATGTCATTGCAGACAGTTTTGACCTGCGCTTACAGCGCGATGCGACGCCGGGCTGATACAATAGTTTTACTATTTTCGGAATGTCGAAAAATACGGTCGGGTATACTTTTAATCTAGACGGTACCCTTAACATATATACATAAATGCGCCTTTACAGCTAGCATCTGCTGTATGTATTTCGGCTTGTTTCTTAAGTCATCGTACTCGAACCAGCGATCTTGCTGGTTTATGAGCGCCGTGTAATGACCAAGGGATGTCATGCTTGAACCCCCGTAGTGAGGCATAACACCTGTCAACACGTAATTATCGGCCTCTATTTGTAATGTTAAAGGAAATTCATTTAATAATACTCTTCTACTACTATCTTCGTAACTTATCTCAATAAAAATAAATAGTCCGTAAGAATATTTTATATGCACGTGCTTATCACAACACCGTTGCTGAAACTTTGTATCATTGATGATTAAACTTTGTAAGTCTTTCACACCGCATTTTTGCATCGTGTTGTGATTGATTGGAAATAACACTGACTTATGCTGAGACCGTTCGTGTGGTGCTCACCCAAATTCATTCCTCGGATTTTGGCGCTATCAAGGCTCGCAGGATTGGAAGACCCAATGGAGCGTCTCCTAGGCCGCTGTGCGTGACTCTGGGTTCAGCAGCTCTTGTCAAGGAAGTGTTGAGGAATATATCCTCCTACTCTGGTCCGCTAAAATTTGCCGACGATAAGACCCCTCTGCAACGATCGACTCTGAAGCGGCTCAGGGAAAATCTCAGCGAGCTTCACGCCAACGGTGACAAAAACAAGACTATCCGCTACGTCAACGGTGTTCCCAGGATTGTCTCGACCTCATCTTCGCGGCGTTCAAAAAACTAGCTTCCAACAATATTCCTAACTTTAGTGTTTACTATCAAAATGTGCGCGGTCTTCGTACCAAGTTGAATGACCTGTCTCAGGCGGTGGCGTGTGGCAGCTCCCAGTATGACGTAATTATTCTAGTCGAGACGTGGTTAAATAGCAGTATTCTATCCGAGGAACTTGGTTTAACTGGCTACTCTGTCTTCCGTTTTGACAGAAATTTGAGAACCAGTGACTGCTTCAGGGGCGGCGGAGTACTGCTTGCTGTCAGGAAATCCCTCCAGTGCGCGCGTATCTATACATCTTGCGATCTCATTGAACAAGTCTTTGTCAGAGTCAGTGCGTCGCCTCTGTCCGTTATTTTGGGAGCTGTTTACATTCCCCCTGGATCGAGACCTTTAAAGTACGCCGAGCACTGCGCCAGTGTCGACGAGGTGTTAAGGCAATTCCCGCTGATCAACACACTTCTTTTTGGCGATTACAACCTTCCCAGATGCGCTTGGAATATTTTATCCCCGTTATTAGCGCCTACGGGTCGACCGCGTGCGTTATCTGGCGAGGATTTGTCCGCGCACGAGCATATCAAGGAAATCTGTCACGTACATGGTCTTCGGCAGATCAACTCGTGTCCAAATTCTCGCGGTGATTTCCTTGATATTGTTTTATCTAATTTTAACGAAGTTTCGCTAGTAGTGGCTCCCGATCACCTCCTACCACTTGACTCCTTTCATCCTGCTCTTCTCGCTAATCTCCAGCTCTGTGCCACTCATGCTGCCAGCCGTCCCGTGTCTAGCAGACTTAACTTCTCAAACGGGGACTACCCGCGTATCGTTCAGTATCTAAATGCGGTCGATTGGGACGGCTGCCTGAACAGTTTGTCTACTGAGCAATGTGTCGCATTTCTCTACGATCACATTTTCCACGCCATAAAATCCTTTGTACCTAAAACTAAAGCTTATTCCTCTAATTACCCGAGCTGGTTTTCCAAGGAGCTTATATCGCGTATCAAGGCAAAAAAGGCAGCGCACCTCGTATACAAGAGAAGCAACGACTGGCGCGATTATCTAACTTTCTGTCATCTGAGGTCCGAATGTAAATCGCTTTCTAGATCGTGTTACCAGGAATACGTTGCATCCACGGAAGCATCTATCCCTCAAAATATAAAATTTTTTTGGAAATTTATCAATTCTAAGCGCTCCGCCCAAGGTCTCCCGGGATCGATGTACCTTGATAACACGAACTCATCCGATAATTCAGAGATTGCTGATATGTTTGCTAAATTTTTTGAGTCCGTATACTCGCCAATTCATCCTAGTTATGCTGCACCCGTCAGCTCTAACTCGCCGCTAGACCTCGCTGGGCTCAGTATTAGCATAGCCGATGTATTGGAGGAGATTGATAATTTGAGTATTTATAAAGGTCCCGGCGATGATGGTATCCCTCCGATCTTCCTGAAAAACTGTAGATTTATCTTATCTCGGCCGCTCTGGTTAATCTACAACCGTTCTCTGTCCGATGGTCGTTTTCCCTCAGCCTGGAGATCCAGCATTATCACTCCGATCCACAAGGCTGGCGCTAAATCCGACATCTCTAACTATAGGCCCATCTCGATGTTAAATATTATGGGCAAGATGTTCGAGGCCATCGTCACCAGGAAAATCAGTGCCCTGACTAGGAACTTTTTATCTGAAGAGCAGCACGGTTTTTTGTCAGGCAGGTCTACCGTCACCAACTTGGCCGTCTTCTGCGGCTTCGTTGCCAGGGGTCTGGACAGGAAGTTGCAGGTCGATGTCATCTACACTGACTTCAGGAAGGCCTTCGACAGGGTAGACCACTACCTACTCATCGACAAACTTTCGACCATCGGGTTTAGGGGTCAGCTGCTAGCTTGGCTCTTCTCCTATTTGACCGGGCGCGTCCAGCGGGTTAGAGTCGGTGACGTTCTGTCTCGTAAGATTTTCGTCACTTCAGGAGTTCCCCAGGGATCCCATCTCGGACCTTTATTATTCTTACTTTTCATCGATGATATTCGCCACATTTTCTCATGCAGTGAGTTTCTGCTGTTCGCGGACGATCTCAAACTGTACAAATGCATCTCGTGTCCTTCAGACTCCTTAGGTCTCCAATCTGACCTTGATAGACTCTCAGAGTGATGCTTGTTGAACCAAATGGAGCTTAATGTTGGCAAATGTCACATTTTGAGATTGTCTCGCTGCAGAAATCCGTCACTGCATCCATACCATATCGCTGGTGTCCAGCTTTCTACTGTCGATACTGCGCGTGACCTCGGAGTGCTTATCGATTCATCGTTCTCGTTCATACCGCATATTCAGCATGTCGTTGCGATCTCGAACAAAGCCTTAGGGTTTATATCCAGAAGTAGCGTTGACTTCGCTAGTCCTTCCACGCTGCGATACCTTTACAATACCCTAGTGCTGCCCCACCTCGAATACGCGTCGGTGATCTGGATGCCTCGCTGGGACAAATACAGAGCACAACTTGAGAGGGTTCAGCATAGGTTCTTGCGTTTACTAGCTTATAAAGCGGGCCAGCCTCTCGGCCGTTTCGCCCACGACTATGGCCCCATTATGAGCAGAATGGGTATCCGGACTCTGGAGCACAGGAGGAGAGTCACGGACCTGTCCTTCCTGTTCAGGATACTGAATGGATTGGTTGATAACCCTCGCGTCCTGGCGCTGCTCAGCTTTAGCGTGCCTGTACGTTGTACAAGGCAAACTCCTCTCTTTAGATATTCGGGCTACTCCTCCTGGGCCGGGCACACGGATCCTCTGCACAGAATACGCGATCTTGCGAATAGGTATCATGCCGACATTGATTTTTTTGCCAATTCCCTCTCCAGTTTTAAGACGATTGTCCAGAGAGCCCTGGCTCTTGATGGCATTACTTAGATTGACCCAGACCTGCGCGCCGAACTCGTACATACTCCCTCGCTGTTACATGTTTCCTTGTTCTTGGCTGATTCGTACACCTGTAACTAGTTGTTGTTTTGTCTGTGCAAATCATTGCACTATATATACTTGTTCTAATGGGCTTGTCCCGTAAATAAATATATTATTATTATTATATTATTATACCAAATACAGTAAATATTTCATCAACTCATTCATAGAAGCCCCCAGTAAAAAGACTAATGATTATGCTACCTTTATACAGTCTATGTACTGCAGCCATTTAAAAAATAATTCATTGGGCAGAGCAGATCTTAAAGTATAAACAAATGGACATGTTTTTGATAAACAGGTGAATATTAAATTTGGCGAGTTTCTTTAATTTATTTATTAAATAAGAATAAATTTAATAAATTAACTATTAATTTTATCATTAAATCTATATACAATTTGTTTGTATACTATTTATGCTTATGTAAACAACAGCTAGTGATGGGCTCAAGACCGATCGAATCGCTTCGAATCTATGACACAATGTTTCTAATCGCTTCAAATCTCATTTGTCATGGTCGCCAAGCAAATCGAATCGTTTCGAATTCTGGACAGAAGTTTCGAATCGCTTCGACTGTTATTCGAAACAAACATTTCTTGAAAGTCTTGATAGGTCTCGAAGGTCTTGAAAGTCTTGACAGTTCGAAGTTCGGGAACTCGAGCTTCGGAACGAGTCGGAAATATTCGGGGGGGGATCGGGATCCGAAACATTCATCCGGAATTTGGAGCGAATCTCGCGACTCGACTCGAGAGTATCGAGATATCACCCGATCCCCCCCGAATATTTCCGACACGTTCCGAAGCTCGGGTTCCCGAACCTCGAACTGTCAAGACTCTCAAGACTTATCAAGACCTTCAAGACCTGTCAATACTTTCAAGAAATATTTGTTTCGAATAACAGTCGAAGCGATTCGAATCTTTACAGGATTGATTAACTTCGAATCGATTTCGAAGCTGCTGTGTTGATCCCATCACTAACAACGGCGCCCTTTCTCGTCAATCGTTCGTGAAGCAGAAATCATTCGAAAACAGAGTCGTGTTCGTTCATTGTCAACGCATTATGCTCGTTAAAATATAATTATATTCGGAACAAAAATATCTGGGTCACCGAAATATAGATATATTTTATTACATGAACAAAGCATTATATTGTATTTCGTACTTTTTGGGGAAGAGGGTCAATCATTTTATAGGGGTCAACATCTGTATGCGTTACCCTATTCGAATACAGTATTGTCTCGTTACGATCCAGACTTTTCGCTACCCCCACCACTTCTGTCTCACTCTTGTGCGGCGAAAGCGAGAGCGAAATGGAACGAGAGAGAGCGAGAGGCACTGAAAGCAAGAGAAGACGGTAAGATAGATGACGCGTTCATGTTTTGTCTCCCTCCGTCTTTCGGATACCGTGACACTCCGTCGTTTGCGTGCGCGACGGGAGTGCGTGATGATCGCAAGCGCGGGAACCGCTACGGAAAATCTGAAAGCAGGACCAGCCCAAATATTTTTGGCGGCCTAGGCGAAATTGTCAAATTGACCCCTTCATTATAATACATTTATTTGAGATTATTTATAACTTTACTCTGCAAAATTAGGCAACTGCTAGGGCGTAAGGTTGACAAGAGGTGCAAAATGATATTTTCATTGTTGGCATTGTTGAAAATAAATTTTTAAATGAAATACTACAAACTGTACTACAACGGTTTTAAACTACGAGTAAAAAAATAAGAGTAAGGACATGAAGAAGCTCAATTAAATGTATTATAATAAATGGCGGAATTTGACAAGGTCGCCTGGGGCGCAAAAAACACTCGTGATGTGCCCGACTATCTGACCATGGCGCGCATGCGTCGAACAGTTACGATTTCATGTGAGCACTCGCGTCCGTCGCCCACGCCGCTCCGCAAGCAAAGCGTTAGATCTCGCTCTCCCCTTCGGCCAAAAAAAAGCGAGAAACGAACACTCGGACGAACACGCCGGTCCCGACCAGCGAATACCTGACGAGACAATACTGTATTTAGATTATTCGAATATACGTAACAGCATTTACCATAAGGCGCAGTAGGCGCAAGGTGGGGCCTCACTCTTTATGGGCCCATATTTTCACCTTCACTCTGTGTACTAATAGTTTAACGTTAACCGTGTATAGGTATGTAATTACACTCCACGCATTTTCAGTCACAAATGTACAGAAAAAACTGTAGCTCCGTAAGTTTTATTAATTTTTAAGAAGATAAGTGCAGAAAGAATTACAACACATAATTTAAAATACAAAAATTGAAAAGTGAAATACAAAAAATAAAAGTTACATAATTTCTTCGAACGGTACAGCGCGGTACAAACCTAGTACAAACTAGTACAACCTCGAGTTTTTAATTTTCCGTAAATTTATTTTCCCAGTAGTACGAGTCTGCACTTTGTTTATTTCCATTTTTCTCGGAAACGAAAAGTGTTAAACAATTTTTAAGAACGGTACAACGCGGTACAAACCTAGTACAAACTGGTACAACCACGAGTTTTTAATTTTTCGCAAATTTTTTTTTTCCCAGTAGTACGAGTCGGCACTTTGGTTATTTCCATTTTTCTCGGAAACCAAAAGTGTTAAACAATTTTTAGGAACGGTACAACGCGGTACAAACCTAGTACAAACTAGTACAGCCTCGAGTTTTTAATTTTTCGCAAATTCTTTTTCCCAGTAGTACGACTCGACACTTCGGTTATTTCCATTTTTCTCGGAAACAAAAGTGTTAAACAACTTTTAGGAACGGTACAACGCGGTACAAACCTAGTACAAACTAGTTCAACTTCGAGTTTTTAATTTTTCGCAAATTTTTTTTTCCAGTAGTACGACTCGACACTTCGGTTATTTCCTTTTTTCTCGGAAACCAAAAGTGTTAAACAATTTTTAGGAACGGTACAACGCGGTACAAACCTAGTACAAACTAGTACAACCTCGAGTTTTTAATTTTCCGTAAATTTCTTTTCCCAGTAGTACGACTCGACACTTCGGTTATTTCCTTCCTTCTCGGAAACCAAAAGTGTTAAACAATTTTTAGGAACGGTACAACGCGGTACAAACCTAGTACAAACTAGTACAACTTCGAGTTTTTAATTTTTCGCAAATTTTTTTTTCCAGTAGTACGACTCGACACTTCGGTTATTTCCATTTCTATCGGAAACCAAAAGTGATAAACAATTTTTAGGAACGGTACAACGCGGTACAAACCTAGTACAAACTGGTACAACCACGAGTTTTTAATTTTTCGCAAATTTTTTTTCCAGTAGTACGACTCGACACTTCGGTTATTTCCTTCTTTCTCGGAAACCAAAAGTGTAAAACAATTTCTCCGAACGGTACAACGCGGTACAAACCTAGTACAAACTAGTACAACTTCGAGTTTTTAATTTTTCGCAAATTTTTTTTTCCAGTAGTACGACTCGACACTTCGGTTATTTCCATTTCTATCGGAAACCAAAAGTGATAAACAATTTTTAGGAACGGTACAACGCGGTACAAACCTAGTACAAACTGGTACAACCACGAGTTTTTAATTTTTCGCAAATTTTTTTTCCAGTAGTACGACTCGACACTTCGGTTATTTCCATTTTTCTCGGAAACCAAAAGAGTTAAACAATTTCTGCGAACAGTACAACGCGGTACAAACCAAGTACAAACTAGTACAACTTCGAGTTTTTAATTTTTCGCAAATTTTTTTCCCAGTAGTACGACTCGACACTTCGGTTATTTCCTTCTTTCTCGGAAACCAAAAGTGTTAAACAATTTCTCCGAACGGTACAACGCGGTACAAACCTAGTACAAACTAGTACAACTTCGAGTTTTTAATTTTTCGCAAATTTTTTATTCCAGTAGTACGAGTCAGCACTTTGGTTATTTCCATTTTTCTCGGAAACCAAAAGAGTTAAACAATTTCTCCGAACAGTACAACGCGGTACAAACTGGTACAACCACGAGTTTTTAATTTTTCGCAATTTTTTTTCCAAGTAGTACGAGTCAGCACTTTGGTTATTTCCATTTTTCTCGGAAACCAAAAGAGGTAAACAATTTCTCCGAACTGTACAACGCGGTACAAACCTAGTACAAACTGGTACAACCATGAGTTTTTAATTTTTCGCAATTTTTTTCCCAGTAGTACGACTCGACACTTCGGTTATTTCCATTTCTATCGGAAACCAAAAGAGTTAAACAATTTCTCCGAACAGTACAACGCGGTACAAACCTAGTACAAACTGGTACAACCACGAGTTTTTAATTTTTCGCTAATTTTTTTTCCCAGTTGTACGAGTCAGCACTTTGGTTATTTCCATTTTTCTCGGAAACCAAAAGAGGTAAACAATTTCTCCGAACGGTACAACGCGGTACAAACCTAGTACAAACTGGTACAACCACGAGTTTTTAATTTTTCGCAGTTTTTTTCCCAGTAGTACGACTCGACACTTCGGTTATTTCCTTCTTTCTCGGAAACCAAAAGTGTTAAACAATTTCTCCGAACGGTACAACGCGGTACAAACCTAGTACAAACTAGTACAACTTCGAGTTTTTAATTTTTCGCAAATTTTTTATTCCAGTAGTACGACTCGACACTTCGGTTATTTCCATTTTTCTCGGAAACCAAAAGAGTTAAACAATTTCTCCGAACAGTACAACGCGGTACAAACTGGTACAACCACGAGTTTTTAATTTTTCGCAATTTTTTTTCCAAGTAGTACGAGTCAGCACTTTGGTTATTTCCATTTTTCTCGGAAACCAAAAGAGGTAAACAATTTCTCCGAACGGTACAACGCGGTACAAACCTAGTACAAACTGGTACAACCACGAGTTTTTAATTTTTCGCAATTTTTTTCCCAGTAGTACGACTCGACACTTCGGTTATTTCCATTTCTATCGGAAACCAAAAGTGTTAAACAATTTTTAGGAACGGTACAACGCGGTACAAACCTAGTACAAACTAGTACAACTTCGAGTTTTTAATTTTTCGCAAATTTTTTTTCCAGTAGTACGACTCGACACTTGGGTTATTTCCTTTTTTCTCGGAAACCAAAAGTGTTAAACAATTTTTAGGAACGGTACAACGCGGTACAAACCTAGTACAAACTGGTACAACCACGAGTTTTTAATTTTTCGCAAATTTTTTTTTTCCCAGTAGTACGAGTCGGCACTTTGGTTATTTCCATTTTTCTCGGAAACCAAAAGTGTTAAACAATTTTTAGGAACGGTACAACGCGGTACAAACCTAGTACAAACTAGTACAGCCTCGAGTTTTTAATTTTTCGCAAATTCTTTTTCCCAGTAGTACGACTCGACACTTCGGTTATTTCCATTTTTCTCGGAAACAAAAGTGTTAAACAACTTTTAGGAACGGTACAACGCGGTACAAACCTAGTACAAACTAGTTCAACTTCGAGTTTTTAATTTTTCGCAAATTTTTTTTTCCAGTAGTACGACTCGACACTTCGGTTATTTCCTTTTTTCTCGGAAACCAAAAGTGTTAAACAATTTTTAGGAACGGTACAACGCGGTACAAACCTAGTACAAACTAGTACAACCTCGAGTTTTTAATTTTCCGTAAATTTCTTTTCCCAGTAGTACGACTCGACACTTCGGTTATTTCCTTCCTTCTCGGAAACCAAAAGTGTTAAACAATTTTTAGGAACGGTACAACGCGGTACAAACCTAGTACAAACTAGTACAACTTCGAGTTTTTAATTTTTCGCAAATTTTTTTTTCCAGTAGTACGACTCGACACTTCGGTTATTTCCATTTCTATCGGAAACCAAAAGTGATAAACAATTTTTAGGAACGGTACAACGCGGTACAAACCTAGTACAAACTGGTACAACCACGAGTTTTTAATTTTTCGCAAATTTTTTTTCCAGTAGTACGACTCGACACTTCGGTTATTTCCTTCTTTCTCGGAAACCAAAAGTGTAAAACAATTTCTCCGAACGGTACAACGCGGTACAAACCTAGTACAAACTAGTACAACTTCGAGTTTTTAATTTTTCGCAAATTTTTTTTTCCAGTAGTACGACTCGACACTTCGGTTATTTCCATTTCTATCGGAAACCAAAAGTCATAAACAATTTTTAGGAACGGTACAACGCGGTACAAACCTAGTACAAACTGGTACAACCACGAGTTTTTAATTTTTCGCAAATTTTTTTTCCAGTAGTACGACTCGACACTTCGGTTATTTCCATTTTTCTCGGAAACCAAAAGAGTTAAACAATTTCTGCGAACAGTACAACGCGGTACAAACCTAGTACAAACTAGTACAACTTCGAGTTTTTAATTTTTCGCAAATTTTTTTCCCAGTAGTACGACTCGACACTTCGGTTATTTCCTTCTTTCTCGGAAACCAAAAGTGTTAAACAATTTCTCCGAACGGTACAACGCGGTACAAACCTAGTACAAACTAGTACAACTTCGAGTTTTTAATTTTTCGCAAATTTTTTATTCCAGTAGTACGAGTCAGCACTTTGGTTATTTCCATTTTTCTCGGAAACCAAAAGAGTTAAACAATTTCTCCGAACAGTACAACGCGGTACAAACTGGTACAACCACGAGTTTTTAATTTTTCGCAATTTTTTTTCCAAGTAGTACGAGTCAGCACTTTGGTTATTTCCATTTTTCTCGGAAACCAAAAGAGGTAAACAATTTCTCCGAACTGTACAACGCGGTACAAACTGGTACAACCACGAGTTTTTAATTTTTCGCAATTTTTTTTCCAAGTAGTACGAGTCAGCACTTTGGTTATTTCCATTTCTATCGGAAACCAAAAGAGTTAAACAATTTCTCCGAACGGTACAACGCGGTACAAACCTAGTACAAACTGGTACAACCACGAGTTTTTAATTTTACGCAATTTTTTTCCCAGTAGTACGACTCGACACTTCGGTTATTTCCATTTCTATCGGAAACCAAAAGTGTTAAACAATTTTTAGGAACGGTACAACGCGGTACAAACCTAGTACAAACTAGTACAACTTCGAGTTTTTAATTTTTCGCAAATTTTTTTTCCAGTAGTACGACTCGACACTTGGGTTATTTCCTTTTTTCTCGGAAACCAAAAGTGTTAAACAATTTTTAGGAACGGTACAACGCGGTACAAACCTAGTACAAACTGGTACAACCACGAGTTTTTAATTTTTCGCAAATTTTTTTCCCAGTAGTACGACTCGACACTTCGGTTATTTCCTTCTTTCTCGGAAACCAAAAGTGTTAAACAATTTCTCCGAACGGTTCAACGCGGTACAAACCTAGTACAAACTGGTACAACCACGAGTTTTTAATTTTTCGCAAATTTTTTTTCCAGTAGTACGACTCGACACTTTGGTTATTTCCATTTTTCTCGGAAACCAAAAGAGTTAAACAATTTCTCCGAACGGTACAACGCGGTACAAACCTAGTACAAACTAGTACAGCTTCGAGTTTTTAATTTTTCGCAAATTTTTTTTCCAGTAGTACGACTCGACACTTCGGTTATTTCCATTTCTATCGGAAACCAAAAGTGTTAAACAATTTTTAGGAACGGTACAACGCGGTACAAACCTAGTACAAACTAGTACAACTTCGAGTTTTTAATTTTTCGCAAATTTTTTTTTCCAGTAGTACGACTCGACACTTCGGTTATTTCCTTCTTTCTCGGAAACCAAACGTGTTAAACAATTTTTAGGAACGGTACAACGCGGTACAAACCTAGTACAAACTGGTACAACCACGAGTTTTTAATTTTTCGCAAATTTTTTTCCCAGTAGTACGACTCGACACTTCGGTTATTTCCTTCTTTCTCGGAAACCAAAAGTGTTAAACAATTTCTCCGAACGGTTCAACGCGGTACAAACCTAGTACAAACTGGTACAACCACGAGTTTTTAATTTTTCGCAAATTTTTTTTCCAGTAGTACGACTCGACACTTTGGTTATTTCCATTTTTCTCGGAAACCAAAAGAGTTAAACAATTTCTCCGAGCGGTACAACGCGGTACAAACCGAGTACAAACTGGTACAACCACGAGTTTTTAATTTTTCGCAAATTTTTCTTTCCCAGTAGTACGAGTCGGCACTTTGGTTATTTCCATTTTTCTCGGAAACCAAAAGTGTTAAAAAATTTTTAGGAACGGTACAACGCGGTACAAACCTAGTACAAACTAGTACAACTTCGAGTTTTTAATTTTTCGCAAATTCTTTTTCCCAGTAGTACGAGTCGACATTTTGGTTATTTCCATTTTTCTCGGAAACCAAAAGAGTTAAACTATTTTTACGAACAGTACAACGCGGTACAAACTGGTACAACCACGAGTTTTTAATTTTTCGCAAATTTTTTTTCCAAGTAGTACGAGTCAGCACTTTGGTTATTTCCATTTTTCTCGGAAACCAAAAGAGGTAAACAATTTCTCCGAACGGTACAACGCGGTACAAACCTAGTACAAACTGGTACAACCACGAGTTTTTAATTTTTCGCAAATTTTTTTCCCAGTAGTACGACTCGACACTTTGGTTATTTCCATTTTTCTCGGAAACCAAAAGAGTTAAACAATTTCTCCGAACAGTACAACGCGGTACAAACCTAGTTCAAACTAGTACAACTTCGAGTTTTTAATTTTTCGCAAATTTTTTATTCCAGTAGGACGACTCGACACTTCGGTTATTTCCATTTTTCTCAGAAACCAAAAGAGTTAAACAATTTCTCCGAGCGGTACAACGCGGTACAAACCTAGTACAAACTGGTACAACCACGAGTTTTTAATTTTTCGCAAATTTTTCTTTCCCAGTAGTACGAGTCGGCACTTTGGTTATTTCCATTTTTCTCGGAAACCAAAAGTGTTAAACAATTTTTAGGAACGGTACAACGCGGTACAAACCTAGTACAAACTAGTACAACTTCGAGTTTTCAATTTTTCGCAAATTCTTTTTCCCAGTAGTACGAGTCGACACTTTGGTTATTTCCATTTTTCTCGGAAACCAAAAGAGTTAAACTATTTTTACGAACAGTACAACGCGGTACAAACTGGTACAACCACGAGTTTTTAATTTTTCGCAAATTTTTTTTCCAAGTACTACGAGTCAGCACTTTGGTTATTTCCATTTTTCTCGGAAACCAAAAGAGGTAAACAATTTCTCCGAACGGTACAACGCGGTACAAACCTAGTACAAACTGGTACAACCACGAGTTTTTAATTTTTCGCAAATTTTTTTCCCAGTAGTACGACTCGACACTTTGGTTATTTCCATTTTTCTCGGAAACCAAAAGAGTTAAACAATTTCTCCGAACGGTACAACGCGGTACAAACCTAGTACAAACTGGTACAACCACGAGTTTTTAATTTTTCGCAAATTTTTTTCCCAGTAGTACGACTCGACACTTTGGTTATTTCCATTTTTCTCGGAAACCAAAAGAGTTAAACAATTTCTCCGAACGGTACAACGCGGTACAAACCTAGTACAAACTAGTACAACTTCGACTTTTTAATTTTTCGCAAATTTTATTTTCCAGTAGTACGACTCGACACTTCGGTTATTTCCATTTTTCTCGGAAACCAAAAGAGTTAAACAATTTCTCCGAACGGTACAACGCGGTACAAACCTAGTACAAACTGGTACAACCACGAGTTTTTAATTTTTCGCAAATTTTTTTTTCCCAGTAGTACGAGTCGGCTCTTTGGTTATTTCCATTTTTCTCGGAAACCAAAAGAGTTAAACAATTTCTGCGAACAGTACAACGCGGTACAAACCTAGTACAAACTAGTACAACTTCGAGTTTTTAATTTTTCGCAAATTTTTTTCCCAGTAGTACGACTCGACACTTCGGTTATTTCCTTCTTTCTCGGAAACCAAAAGTGTTAAACAATTTCTCCGAACGGTACAACGCGGTACAAACCTAGTACAAACTAGTACAACTTCGAGTTTTTAATTTTTCGCAAATTTTTTATTCCAGTAGTACGAGTCAGCACTTTGGTTATTTCCATTTTTCTCGGAAACCAAAAGAGTTAAACAATTTCTCCGAACAGTACAACGCGGTACAAACTGGTACAACCACGAGTTTTTAATTTTTCGCAATTTTTTTTCCAAGTAGTACGAGTCAGCACTTTGGTTATTTCCATTTTTCTCGGAAACCAAAAGAGGTAAACAATTTCTCCGAACTGTACAACGCGGTACAAACCTAGTACAAACTGGTACAACCACGAGTTTTTAATTTTTCGCAATTTTTTTCCCAGTAGTACGACTCGACACTTCGGTTATTTCCATTTCTATCGGAAACCAAAAGAGTTAAACAATTTCTCCGAACAGTACAAGGCGGTACAAACCTAGTACAAACTGGTACAACCACGAGTTTTTAATTTTTCGCTAATTTTTTTTCCCAGTTGTACGAGTCAGCACTTTGGTTATTTCCATTTTTCTCGGAAACCAAAAGAGGTAAACAATTTCTCCGAACGGTACAACGCGGTACAAACCTAGTACAAACTGGTACAACCACGAGTTTTTAATTTTTCGCAATTTTTTTCCCAGTAGTACGACTCGACACTTCGGTTATTTCCTTCTTTCTCGGAAACCAAAAGTGTTAAACAATTTCTCCGAACGGTACAACGCGGTACAAACCTAGTACAAACTAGTACAACTTCGAATTTTTTAATTTTTCGCAAATTTTTTATTCCAGTAGTACGACTCGACACTTCGGTTATTTCCATTTTTCTCGGAAACCAAAAGAGTTAAACAATTTCTCCGAACAGTACAACGCGGTACAAACTGGTACAACCACGAGTTTTTAATTTTTCGCAATTTTTTTTCCAAGTAGTACGAGTCAGCACTTTGGTTATTTCCATTTTTCTCGGAAACCAAAAGAGGTAAACAATTTCTCCGAACGGTACAACGCGGTACAAACCTAGTACAAACTGGTACAACCACGAGTTTTTAATTTTACGCAATTTTTTTCCCAGTAGTACGACTCGACACTTCGGTTATTTCCATTTCTATCGGAAACCAAAAGTGTTAAACAATTTTTAGGAACGGTACAACGCGGTACAAACCT
This sequence comes from Andrena chrysosceles, assembly GCA_963855975.1. Taxonomy (NCBI): domain Eukaryota; kingdom Metazoa; phylum Arthropoda; class Insecta; order Hymenoptera; family Andrenidae; genus Andrena; species Andrena chrysosceles. The sequence goes on along the minus strand of OY979767.1, from coordinate 58,277,147 downwards.
AGTACAAACTAGTACAACTTCGAGTTTTTAATTTTTCGCAAATTTTTTTTCCAGTAGTACGACTCGACACTTGGGTTATTTCCTTTTTTCTCGGAAACCAAAAGTGTTAAACAATTTTTAGGAACGGTACAACGCGGTACAAACCTAGTACAAACTGGTACAACCACGAGTTTTTAATTTTTCGCAAATTTTTTTCCCAGTAGTACGACTCGACACTTCGGTTATTTCCTTCTTTCTCGGAAACCAAAAGTGTTAAACAATTTCTCCGAACGGTTCAACGCGGTACAAACCTAGTACAAACTGGTACAACCACGAGTTTTTAATTTTTCGCAAATTTTTTTTCCAGTAGTACGACTCGACACTTTGGTTATTTCCATTTTTCTCGGAAACCAAAAGAGTTAAACAATTTCTCCGAACGGTACAACGCGGTACAAACCTAGTACAAACTAGTACAGCTTCGAGTTTTTAATTTTTCGCAAATTTTTTTTCCAGTAGTACGACTCGACACTTCGGTTATTTCCATTTCTATCGGAAACCAAAAGTGTTAAACAATTTTTAGGAACGGTACAACGCGGTACAAACCTAGTACAAACTAGTACAACTTCGAGTTTTTAATTTTTCGCAAATTTTTTTTTCCAGTAGTACGACTCGACACTTCGGTTATTTCCTTCTTTCTCGGAAACCAAACGTGTTAAACAATTTTTAGGAACGGTACAACGCGGTACAAACCTAGTACAAACTGGTACAACCACGAGTTTTTAATTTTTCGCAAATTTTTTTCCCAGTAGTACGACTCGACACTTCGGTTATTTCCTTCTTTCTCGGAAACCAAAAGTGTTAAACAATTTCTCCGAACGGTTCAACGCGGTACAAACCTAGTACAAACTGGTACAACCACGAGTTTTTAATTTTTCGCAAATTTTTTTTCCAGTAGTACGACTCGACACTTTGGTTATTTCCATTTTTCTCGGAAACCAAAAGAGTTAAACAATTTCTCCGAGCGGTACAACGCGGTACAAACCGAGTACAAACTGGTACAACCACGAGTTTTTAATTTTTCGCAAATTTTTCTTTCCCAGTAGTACGAGTCGGCACTTTGGTTATTTCCATTTTTCTCGGAAACCAAAAGTGTTAAAAAATTTTTAGGAACGGTACAACGCGGTACAAACCTAGTACAAACTAGTACAACTTCGAGTTTTTAATTTTTCGCAAATTCTTTTTCCCAGTAGTACGAGTCGACATTTTGGTTATTTCCATTTTTCTCGGAAACCAAAAGAGTTAAACTATTTTTACGAACAGTACAACGCGGTACAAACTGGTACAACCACGAGTTTTTAATTTTTCGCAAATTTTTTTTCCAAGTAGTACGAGTCAGCACTTTGGTTATTTCCATTTTTCTCGGAAACCAAAAGAGGTAAACAATTTCTCCGAACGGTACAACGCGGTACAAACCTAGTACAAACTGGTACAACCACGAGTTTTTAATTTTTCGCAAATTTTTTTCCCAGTAGTACGACTCGACACTTTGGTTATTTCCATTTTTCTCGGAAACCAAAAGAGTTAAACAATTTCTCCGAACAGTACAACGCGGTACAAACCTAGTTCAAACTAGTACAACTTCGAGTTTTTAATTTTTCGCAAATTTTTTATTCCAGTAGGACGACTCGACACTTCGGTTATTTCCATTTTTCTCAGAAACCAAAAGAGTTAAACAATTTCTCCGAGCGGTACAACGCGGTACAAACCTAGTACAAACTGGTACAACCACGAGTTTTTAATTTTTCGCAAATTTTTCTTTCCCAGTAGTACGAGTCGGCACTTTGGTTATTTCCATTTTTCTCGGAAACCAAAAGTGTTAAACAATTTTTAGGAACGGTACAACGCGGTACAAACCTAGTACAAACTAGTACAACTTCGAGTTTTTAATTTTTCGCAAATTCTTTTTCCCAGTAGTACGAGTCGACACTTTGGTTATTTCCATTTTTCTCGGAAACCAAAAGAGTTAAACTATTTTTACGAACAGTACAACGCGGTACAAACTGGTACAACCACGAGTTTTTAATTTTTCGCAAATTTTTTTTCCAAGTACTACGAGTCAGCACTTTGGTTATTTCCATTTTTCTCGGAAACCAAAAGAGGTAAACAATTTCTCCGAACGGTACAACGCGGTACAAACCTAGTACAAACTGGTACAACCACGAGTTTTTAATTTTTCGCAAATTTTTTTCCCAGTAGTACGACTCGACACTTTGGTTATTTCCATTTTTCTCGGAAACCAAAAGAGTTAAACAATTTCTCCGAACGGTACAACGCGGTACAAACCTAGTACAAACTGGTACAACCACGAGTTTTTAATTTTTCGCAAATTTTTTTCCCAGTAGTACGACTCGACACTTTGGTTATTTCCATTTTTCTCGGAAACCAAAAGAGTTAAACAATTTCTCCGAACGGTACAACGCGGTACAAACCTAGTACAAACTAGTACAACTTCGACTTTTTAATTTTTCGCAAATTTTATTTTCCAGTAGTACGACTCGACACTTCGGTTATTTCCATTTTTCTCGGAAACCAAAAGAGTTAAACAATTTCTCCGAACGGTACAACGCGGTACAAACCTAGTACAAACTGGTACAACCACGAGTTTTTAATTTTTCGCAAATTTTTTTTTCCCAGTAGTACGAGTCGGCTCTTTGGTTATTTCCATTTTTCTCGGAAACCAAAAGTGTTAAACTATTTTTACGAACGGTACAATGTTCGGTACAACTAGTACAATGCAGTACAATCGCGAAAAATCATTATTTCCGAAAGGGGGGGCTAGCTTGATTTCTTATTTTCTTTTTTCTCGAAAACGATTTCGAATTTTTGAAAACTCGGAACGGTACAATGTTCGGTACAACTAGTACAATGCAGTACAATCGCTAAAAATTGAAATTTCCAAAAATGGGGGGCTAGCTTCATTTTTTATTTTCTAATTTTCTCGAAAACGGTTTCGAATTTTTGAAAACTCGAAACGGTACAATGTTCGGTACAACTAGTACAATGCAGTACAATCGCGAAAAATGATAATTTCCAAAAAAGGGGGGCTAGCCTAAATATTAGTTTTTTCTGATTTTCTCGAAAACGGTTTCGAATTTTTGAAAGTTCGGAACGGTACAACGCGGTACAAACCTAGTACAAACTGGTACAATTTCGAAAATTTAGGTTTTCAAAAAAAGGGGGGCTAACTTCACACAGGTGAATATAACTGATACACGAATTCGTTACACAGTTGCGGAGTATTTAGAGGCTATGTCGAAAGAAGCGTTGGAGCAGTGATGCCAGAAAGAGGACGGGTCCTCTCGAGAATTGCCCCCACCACGCATGCACACTACGCCGGAGCGGCGTGTCCGTGAGCTCGGCGCTTCGGACAACGTCGTGAAGACGAGAGAGAAAACGAATGTGCGTCTTTCTCTCTCGCTCTTGAAACGCTGTGATCCATGGTGGGGTGCAAGCGACACGCGGCCGTGCGCGATCTTCTTGAGTGCCTCGAGATTCACTTTTCCCTTTCGATTCTTTGTCGCAACTTGATATAATTATCGAAAAATCTAGCGAGAAATGTGATTACGTTTAGATTTTAGATCATACTGTGAAAAAATATTTTTTATCGAAGGCGCTACAGCGTCCATGCTACTGGCCAAGAGTGGATTCTAATTTTAACAAAGTTCATCAATTTATAGTATCAACATATTCATCTTTTAATAAAAAAATTCATTTTAAGGTTTGAAAAATAGAAATAGCTCGAATAAAAAGTACGGAAATTTAAAATGAAAACAAGAAATTATGAATGTACATTTTTCTTTGTTAAAGAAGTTACAGAAGAACTTTATCTAACCTTTTTTTATGTAGAATTTAGTTCGTACATCTGAAAAATCGAAGAACCACAACGGGTAATTATGGTTTTTCGTGATCTAATCGGATCTTAAGACAATATAATATTTAAATATAAAGTTTCATTGAAATCCATTTTGCCGTTTAAACGTAATCGTGTTAACAAATATATGAGATATTTAAAAAAAAGCTCTTTTCTAAATAGCCAAAACGTGATCAGGAGGTCTTAAAACGTGATTTCCGTAATAAAATTTTTTCCAAATTTTTTTTCATTACAAGAGTATTATACATAAAAGACAAAAAAAATGTCCGCGGCCTGGAAGTCAAATACTTGGCGTGGCCAGGCCAAGGTGTCGCTGAATAAGAATTATTTAAAAACGCAAAATAATGAAAGTGTATTCATATTGTCAGTGTTTTAAATTAACAAGTTATGTGAAAGCTTGTCAGAGGAAAGGTATCGGTGTCGATGAGTGATCTTACAATTTTTTTAAAACGCAATATAATGAAAATGTACTCATATTGTCTGAGTTTTAAATGGACAAATTATCCGAAAGCCTGCGAGGGGGGAGGTATGGGTATTGTTTGATGATCTGAGAATACCTTGGCCTGGCCACGCCAAGTATTTGACTTCCAGGCCGCGGACATTTTTTTTGTCTTTTATTGTGTATCATTAATTTTGTAAAGCTATTAATTTACGACAATGTTTTTAAATGGGATTCTATTTGATGGGTTAATTAAAATGTCCACGATATGAGTAATGGAATAACACAGCATTTTAGCTGTGTATATGTAGTTGTGTCATCTTAAGCGTAGTTAGAAAGCACCTTTATGTACTTGCAGCTCATTTTGATTTCACATATTTTTTTATATTGTAATTATATTATTTTCTTTTTTATTTATGTGATTATATTTATTTGATAATAATACTTTATTCGTCCTTGACATTTTCATGTTTCTTTGTCTTTTTTTGTGATTTTTTTCTATTTATTTTTTGATATTACTGTTTTTCTTCCTCGACTTTTTCATGTATACTATTTTCTTTTTTTTGTGATTTTTGATAATATTCTTTTTTGTCCTCGAAATTTTCATGTACTTGGCGTATTTTTTACTTTTTTAAAGTTTTTCCTGGGGATCTCACTTCTTTTTACAAAGCTAATTCATGTTCTTGGCGCACTGCAGCCTATCGAGTGATGTTAGAAGATAAAGCGCGTTTGTGGCCAGTAAAGCTTGTACTCGCAATACTCGGAATAGCGCAAAGCAGCTCAGCGTGTGTACTTTTATTATTTTTTAATTAAGGATAAATTCTACGTAAGTTTAACACCTACGCAAAAAAAACATGTGCACCGCATTGCCGATTTATATGTATTATATGAATGTATAGTACTTTATGTGCAGTACATAGTGCGCGAAGCAGCTTTTGGCGCTGAAAGCAGCCTTTGGCGTTGAACGTATTTATCATTGAACTGTAATAACAACCACAATTAACATCTTTCGAAGAAAAATATGTATGCATT